>OW679197.1:132535294-132576264 GCA_940337035.1 Agriotes lineatus | reverse complement strand
CGGTTCATCAAAATGATGATACATGCAACTTTTCCCCAGTGTAAGGCTTTAAATTTCACAAATTAGTTTCTGAGAAGATCGAGCACAAAGTTCGAATAAAAGCTATGGTTACACCATGGAGGTTAGTTATAACGCATTGTAGCGCGTACCGAATGTATACAGAGAACTTTATGAGCACATGGCTAAAACACAAAAGGATTCTTCGTAACAGTCTTCCCAAGTTATTCCCTCAGAGTTAGCCGTAATTTAAGATAGCCCCTACTGGAAAATAGAGCCCACATGCAAGTATTGTAGGTTAGATTCGAGACTACGCTAAAGGCGATGACGAATTCTATTCAATAATTAGGTGTATAGGTAGGTGAATTAAAAAGAGAAAAAGGGAAGAAGGCCTAAAAGTAGAAAAGATCGATTACCTAGTTACAAATAACGCAGTTAATTACATACCAAGGTCTGTTGCAGACTGTAGGATTTTTCTAACCCGTAAAACCGAAAGGTGTTTGAGTGTTCAAGTTACTGATACTTAGCGGCAAGGTATTGAAAATAATCGAATGTCAATTTCTAATCATTTCTGCGATTCAAATGTATGCTAATAAAATCTAAACAATTTAAAGGAACATTATAGTGTATTACACTTTATGTTAGCATTTTGTATAATTACTAACTAGAAGTGCAAATGTTTCTAGATGCAATAAATCCCAGGTTATGTAGTGGTAAAATTAGGAAAATAGTACAAATCGCATGCAGCAGCCGACGCACGGGTATGAAATGGATTGTGAAAATTTAAATGGTTCGAAACAAAAATAGGATGTCGTTATATTTGATTACCGCTATTTTCACAAATTGACTCCATCTAAAAACATTTGATGACATAAATCACCCTATAAACACGGGAGGGCGTGTGAATGTGGTCGATATCATCCAAAGGATATCGAGATCGGAAAGTCTGGCATCCTCCAGCTCTTCCTTCCGCCAGCGGCAACGACGGTGTTCGACATTACTTTTTCTTTTTTGTGCCGTTCGACATCCTTATAATATCTCGATAATAAATAACGCGAGAAAAACTGCCATTTTCCGCGTGTGGTTGAGTCTTAGAATCGGCTATGGACTACTCGCGGTATTTACATATGAATAAACCTAAATACGATATAAAAAATAAGATATTTTCAGTTCTTAAACAGGTTTTTCGCTGAAGCCAGCATTTTTTGGGATTATCTCAATTTTCTTATTCACGCAGACAACTTGAGTTATGAGCGATAGCACATTTCACAACCTGACAAAGCAATTCTTTCAGTTAAAATTAAACGATCCATCTTAAATCTGCCTAGGTTTTACGATTCTACGGCATCTGCTATTTATTTTTGATATATTAGCTCCAAGCTTAAGTCAGAGCGCCCCTGCTACCTTCTAATAATGCTTATTAAATTGTTTACTGCAGTAACACACCTACGTCACTTTCTCGAGCTAAAAAAACTCTTGTCACGTTAAATATATTCTTTACCCTATCCCTAATATTTTCTATAAATGAATAGTACCTACAATAATTATATAAAAAGTTAATATTACTGGATTGCAGTTATTAATGGAATTTGAAAGTTAATAGAAGAATCTAAAGTATCTTGCCAACTGCATTAACTATATTACTCGCTCTACATTCTTTCTAACCACTTCCTTGTAAATTTAGAAAAGATGAAACGCATTTCCCGTTTAATATAAATGTTTCTAGCATGGGGTACAATATTGGCATGTCTCGATGGCTTGACTTTTCTGCGTAGTGTACTTCAGTGTATAAACAACCCTGCGAAATATCTTATTATTTCGTTTGATGAGTTTTCGTCTACTCGAGTACCCCTGATCTTTTCTGCGACATATACTTTCATTCCCATTCCTACGGTTTTCGCATTTTATTTGAGCATGTTGGGCTTTGCGAAGACCAGCCTACACAGTAAATATTCCCGAACGTTGACAACAAGCTACTCGACGATTTCTTTGGCTCGTTTTGTGTCGCATTTATTCAACATTTACACCATAATTTAAAAATGACGCATTTCGCAAGGACTTGTGGTTTAAGTACGCTCTAACATATATTCCACAGTTTCTGATACACTGAAATATTTGAGTTTTGACTGATCCACCCAGTAATATTAGGCTTTATAAAAAAAATAATTGTGCTTTATCCTTCTAAAGCCTTGCTGGCCTGTGTCGCATTCAATAATGCAGTATTCAATTATATCGGGTACTCCGGATATTAACAACTCAGCTGCAATCAATACTTATTTACAGTTCTGTCCAATATTCAAACCTGGCACATAGTTATATATTGTTATGATACATGGCGTAGTATAATAAATCATAAGAAAGAAATATTCAAAACCAATAAATTTGGAAGGTTACAATAATTAGATCTTGATGGGTGTAAAATTTCGAATATGAATAATGAAAGTAATTGATACAATGAAAGGAGCCATTTGATAGTGCGATATTAATTCAAATAAATAAACTTAATGGTTGTATTAAATGTTAATAAAGAACAAACCAAGGTAACATTAGACAAATGTATTTGTTAATAATGATCAGAATGATTATCATGTAATAGTATTATTTTAAAGTATAGGAAGTGTGCATTAATAATTGTATCTAATAGGGATAGAAGTTTGTTTAGTTAGTTACTGTAAAACAACTCATGAAAACATACATGTAATTTTGAAATAATCAATTTTGTGAAATAAAAATAGAAATTATGCCTAATTTGTGTTGGTTTTGGTAATGACAAATTAAAAAAGGGCTTTAAACAAATCTAAGAGGTCGAACAGGTGAAATATAAAATGGAATGTATTGAGACATCAAGTGGATGAAGAGATTATACAGATACAGTTAATTGGAGATATAGAATACAGAATGTTATATTACTTGAAGAGATTTGGATTTATTCATACGTACAAGATATTAGTAGAGGTTTTTACAAGTTATTATTTGATTTGGATATTCTGTGAGTATTACAAGAGACATCGGACTATCTGCAAAAAGGGAACAAAGTTAGATTTGGAACATCATAATATAGCAACTTACCAGGAGTTAGTTCATGTGACAGTGACATTCAGGAGGAACCAGGACTGGATTTTGGGAGCAGATGAGTTGGTTTGACAGGACGGATGCAGTTGAAAGGATTCACAGGCCATCATAGGTGTTGCTGTTTGTGAAGTGGACAGTAGGTGTTGCAGTATGTCGACGTCAGGATCCGGTATTTGTTGGATGTTGCAGTGAAAGCTAAAGCAGTTATAGAGGTTTGTGTAAATAAGTTGAGAAAGCATTTTGAATAACTATCAATAAAAGAAAGTGATAATATAAAGTTGATATAGTAGTTACGTAGGTGAATTGAATAATAAATGTGTTAATGTAACATACAATTGTCAATTACCTGGTTTGATGAATTTTATAAGTCAAGTTTGACGTTATGTCTCATTGATAGTTAAAGATTTTTGAAAATACAATTTTAAAACTTCAATTAATAGAGAACTAGATTTTGGCGAACCCACCCTGAAAATAAGAGCTCTCGATTTAAAAGCAATTATCGTTTAACATTTAAGACATTGCATTAATTAAGGCATAGTTCAACTGGTGAGCTATAGCAATATACTATCGAACCACTAGGAAATAACCTATTGAGTGCAACTTTGCATAAATTTCATAAACATATCTGAAATGGAAGCTCACAATACAGTTTGACTTGTAATGAGCTTTAAAAAAAATAATATAAAATCATCACGACTTACATCAGATTAGCAAAGTTAACTTACCATTAGAGAAAGTTCCAACGACAATTATTCAATAACAACCGACAAGAAAACGCACCACATCGGAGCAATGTCATTGTCTTTGTTGTTTTTGATCACCAAGGGATTGTTCACAACGGGTACGCTTAATAAGATTAGAAGGTGAATAAGGCGTTCTACTTGGGAGTTTTAAAAATAAATGAGAAGTTGCCTCGCCAGCAAGATAAAGCACCCGCCCAATTAAATATATACTTTGGCGCCCATACCTAACATATGGCTCTTTGCGATTCTTTAGTATTATCAAAATTGAAATCGTCTTTGCGGAAAAACAGATTTGAGGATGTGGGGCAGATCAAGAAGAACGCGACAAAGCAGCTAAAGGCTATTCCAAAAGCTGAGTATGAAATTGTGTCAATAAGTGGAATAGGCACTGAAATAAGGCTATAGCTTGCCAAGGGTCCGCGCTGTTGTTTTATAGTAGCTATCTTTTGTAGCTTCAGGTCATATAGTTACCGAAAAAACCTCGTATGGCAGAATGAAAAAGACTAGGATGAGGACATAAGTGTACATTTGTGGATATTGCCATATTGCCTTTCGTAGTGTTGTTAGTTTGGCTATTTCAATTCTCCTTTGGTCAGGTTCACAGTCTCCCGTATTTGTAATAAAGAAAACCATGATAAATAAACTGTTTGATGACTTCGCAACTAAATAGCTGTTGAATAATAGGACAGTTGTTGTTTGTCCTGTATACAGGACTACTAGTTCACTCTCTTGTTATAGCATCTGGCCTTTACTATCAGCTGTAGGATGGTGAGTTACTTTTACCTACAATGAACCCAGTAGGTTCTTCGGAAATTTGGTGTGATAGAAATGATTTATAACGTCCATTAGAATTGCCGCATTCTTTAACTGAATTCTTTGCATGTAAATTAATAAAAAATACTCCGCACTTTTATTCTACCTTATTTATTTTGCTTCATGTTGCTTTGTTTAATGTTGTTTCCACTGTGAGTATGTCTGGTTCATCGAATAATTCGGAATACACTGCGGACGTTTAAACCTCTTCACCCTTCAATAAATGTTTATAATACCCTTTCCAGGCTGCATCAGTTTCGTTGATATCTGAAACTATTTGGCTTTTTAATTGTACGTTTATCAGATATTGATTTTTTTTTAAATCCTTTTTGTTAGCTTGTAATAGCCTAAAATTTTGAAACATTTTTGAAGTTATAAACGTCGACACTAATCACGAACATTTTTTTCAAATTACAATATCCAATTACTCGCCCTGAATGATAGCTATAAAAGATCCAGGTCATTTAAATATTTATGCAAACACATGAAATAGAACTGGGAAACAAAATACGTCTATTGTTGTTATAGATACATAAAACGTTTTAAAGCTAAGAAATAATTCTACATATAGTAAATCAATTTACTTTTTCTGAAGCATGGGTAGGCCAGCAATCTGGCAGCTGTGTTGATATGGACGGTGCGGTTGCGTCTGGTACTAGATTATCGACCTTCCTCAGGTCTGCGCCGCGTAGCTCCAAAGGCTGGAACGGTCAGTGCTGAAATTGGGATTTTAAAATTTAATATGTCCTTCAGATGCAGTTTCTCTTGTTAAGCGGGGTTATGTTCATGGCACAAGCTCGTAGGTAACTATTTTTGACCGGTAAGTTATACTACAGAACTAATTTTTTCCAGCAACAGGAGTTTCGACGCTACAGGAGACGGCGCCAGGAAACTGCGTTAAACAGGCATATGTTTAACTAAAAAGTTACAGCAATTATAAAGTAAAAGTTGAACTTGCAGCAGCTGTTAACCATAAAGTGATGTTTATCGCTTTCTTAGTAGAAGTAAGCAACATTTACAGAAAATTAAGGCAAACAAACGACAATATGTTTATATTAAGTCGGGTAGACGACAAGGCACTGGATAGTATGAGAAAGTTCTGCGTAGGTGTTTCAAACTTCGAATAAGCATTGGACATCTTGATGGTTATGGAAAGCTCTAAAACGAATGAAAGTATCAAAACAACGCGTATCTATATATTTAAAACTTGAAGCGTTTTCTTTCGACGTCTATTTTGAGACTTCCACCGGGCCGATTCCGATCATTCTTTTTTTAAATGAAAGCCGTCACCGTGTAGATGCGCACAAAAGTCTTAAATTGAAAATAAATTGATAATTTTTAGAGAAAAACCATCATATTGTAGCTCTCAAGTGGTTGCAGCCGGCCATGCAGCAGCAGTAAACCAAGTATATTCTCTAAGTCAGCCTGCGGCGTTCTGCTGATTGTTGCAATGAACTACTGTAATTACTAATTGTTTATTTGAAATCAACGGCTGATTCGTGAGACAAACGTCAAAGTACATGTAAAATGACAGTTAAAGAAAATCGGTATTGCTCAGATGCTGTAAGGTGTTTTTTCTGCTTATTATAATTATGTGGATGTGCTTATTTACACACTGGTTCATTGCTTTCCCTCTTGGTACAAGCATATTTATATTGTTAAAACGTCTTTCGATGTTATCCGACACCTGTTTTTCATACTTTTTCATCCTCACAGTTTCTTTCGTTTAAATTGCCTTCAGTCATCGCTTTTGTAATCTATCATTTCAAAATTCTATGCGGCCTTCTCCTAGTTCTACTTTGTGGCACCCTTCCCATTTTCGATGTGCGCCTAGCATGTGCGATGACAATTAATAGACCACAAAGACAAACTCTGAATAAAGTAGGAATATATAATATTCGTCACAACCAGTATTTAGCTATGGTCAAGTGTATGTAGCAATGTCACGTGCGAGTAGTTTTGAAAACTTAAAAATTCAAATTTTAACTGATGGATAGTGCCATACGTTAAACATTGTTTACAAAAAAGTTTTGTAAATTGCAAAATATTTTTCAAAGGATCCCATTAGTGACTTTTTGATTACTGTGGTTTTATCAGCTCGACGATGTTACTTAAATGGCAGTTGCTCTCAAGACAAATACGTGTTATAATAGTGATTTTTTAAAATGCAGTATCAGTACAATAAGGACATATTGTCTTGAATTTACATAAGGGTTCACCTGAGAAGATATTCCAAGACCGAATAGTTTTGCAAACTTCTCTTGAAACTCGGCAACGAAAACCTATGTCAAGCCGTGACAGATATCGCCAGCCTCACTAACATAATATATTCCGACATCAAGGACATAACAGCAAAACCTGTGTCCTGGCTTCGAAGAAGGGCGAGTGTCACTCTGAAGAATGATAACACACTAAAAATCAACAACACACACCTCGGAGCCTTCCATTCAGAGGAAAAGATCTATCACTCGATTAACACTGTGATGGAGGCATATGGTACTGTGCACTACCACCTTGAGTTTCTCCACCCTCTCTAGCCTCCCGGACTTCTTCCAAATTGCCTGCCTTTGAAAGTTAGAGCACTTATACTACTGAGAAACGCATCGTAACGTCACTGAGGTCAAAATTGTCTTAGGTTTTGGAGAAGAGGAGACAGTCTTCATTCCTCCAATAACCCTTATCTTTCAGACTATTCTTTTCAATTTAAGAGACTGCAATTTGCCGTAAATACCTGCTTTTCCATAAAGATCAATAAGGTGTAGAGAGAGTCGCTGAATCAGGCTGGGGTCGACTTGAGGGAAGACTGTTGTTTTTTTCGATCAACTTTATCTAGACGGTTAGGGGGTCAGTTCTCCAAACCACTTAGTGGTGCTCAAACCAAAAGGGAAAACATCCAATATCGTCTATAAAGAAGTGCTTTTACTCTCTATTCGACGAGATTTACTTCTACTTTACAGATCGTTACATAATAGAATCTGGGGAAGGTAAGAAGTTGTAATTCGCCATATTAGTTCTTTTTACAAGCAGGGTCAAATCATTTTCAGGGCTTTTCGAAATTCATTCCTCTAAAGGAGCTAAATGTTGTTGACCTGCTTTTGTAAAGATCTACAGCGAGGAAGCTACTACAGGTGGGAAGCTGAAATTCGGCATTTTAGATCGTTTTACTAATCGGAAATAATTTTTAGAGTTTTTCGAAATACATGCCTTAAACTGGTTAAATAGACCGAAAGTGTTCTTCTAAAAATAGCCACAAAGTAATTATTACAGGGAGGAAATTGAAATTCGGCATATTAAATCGTTTTACAAATTAGGTCAAATTAATTTCAGGCTTTTCGAAATTAACTCCCGAAAGGATTAAATGAGGTAGATGTGTTTTTCTAAAGATCGCCATAATACGGTAACTGCTGCAAGTAGAAAGTTGATTCGGCACAGTAGTTTGTTTTACACATCGAGTCAAGCCACTTTGTTTTACACATCGAGTGAAGCCATTTTCAGGGTACTTTGAAATCTATCCTCTCAAAGGGGTTAAATGGGGTAGATGTATTTTTTAAAGATCGTCACGAGATAGATACAGGTAGGAAGTCGAAATTCGGCAAATTAGTTCGTTTTACAAATCATGTCAAACCATTTTCAGGGTTTTTCAGAATGCATCTTCTCAATAGCGTTAAATGAGATAAATTTGTTTTTTAAAGATTACCTTAACGAGCGAACTACTAAAGATAGGAAGTTGAAATTTTGCATATTGGATCGTCTTACAAATAGACCAAATTATTTTCAGAGATTTTTGGAATTCAACCCCAAAAGGTGCTACTGTGTAAATGATCTATTAGCGGTTGATACTGAGTGAACAAACCTTTAGTGCCGATATTCGGTTCGCGCCCATCGAAATTTCTTAGGTTGACGATTATTTTTTTTTTGTGGAGCTCGGATTTTGCAAACTCATAGCACTTGGGCCTTCGTCTCACTTTTACAGCGAAGCTATCAACTTGCACTGTTTTTCGCATTCTATAATCCGATGGGGAGTTAGCCAGCTTTTGATTCTTTGTGTGCCCCATGCCGTTTGGCGGAGTTTTCGTGTACAAGCGAATATTTGGACATTTAAGTCCGCGCCGATTGGCGGACTTAGTTGCAAAGAAACTTCTAAAAAAATGGTGCACATGGTCCATATTCTTGGGGCGAGTTAATTTGGTGTTTTGTCCGCTCTCGCCTGAAGCGCAACAAAATTATATCTCTCTTGCCTAAATATGAAAAGCAATATTTGAGTGTAGATACAATTGTATCACATAATGACAATACTTTATAATTTTCTATGGAATTAATAGATTCGTTAAATTTCAGTGGAGTATATTCACATTGCTTAACACTAAAAATACGATCAATAGAGATTCCTTTGAAAAGTTTATATGTATCTACTGGTTTAATAGATGAGATAACATTAATCGTACGCAATTTATTTATAACTGCTTAGATTTGGTATTAAATGGACAAGCCACAAGCCAGGCAGACGAGTATTATTACTGTGTATAGATCAACACATTATAATATTGCACTACTTGTTTGTTTTCGGAAAAGAAATGGTCCTGTACGCCTATCATTTGCGATGGGGTCCCGAGTGGTGTAGCTTGAACAAGCGTCCACGTTCGATCAGCAGAGTTAAGCAACGCTGTCTCTGGTCAGAACTTGGATGGGAGTTCCACGGCTGCATCTCTCGGCGCCTCGTGGTACGGCTATCACGGAAAAAAGTTGGCCCCGGCGGTCATACAACATCATGACAGCCGTTAGTGGGGTTGGAAGTCCTCATAACTGCACAGCGACGCCTATAATTGGCCTAACGGCTGTTGGCTGAGTGCGAATTAAATAAATAAAATAAAATAAATAACAATTAATAAATCACAAGAACAAACTATGGATGAAGTGGAAATATAACATTTTAATTTTACCTAATGGATCCTGCCACACGCTACAAAGAAGTTTTATAACTTGCAAAATATTTTGCAACGGGTCCACTAGTAATTAGATTAAATGGAGTAGAATCGGAATTGTTCCAAAGAAGAATCAAACATGGCGAAATTCTTAGTCCTCCACCTTTTGCCAGTATGTATAAATTGGCATAGGTAGGTTGAACTTTAGTTTTATATATCTAAAATTATGGCTATATTTATCTATAAATTCCTTTACCTACCTTTAGGTCATCGCTATATCTCTTAGTTAACAATCGATCACTATAAAAGTATATTTGAGGCCCGTCTCTAGCATCAGTGAAGACGTCGCGGATTCTAGTTTATGATGTTATAAATGGCGCCAACAAGTTAAACTCAAATATACTGATATAAGCCAAGAAACTTGTAACTTCACTTTCTATCAACTAATAACAATACGATTATTGAACTCCCTATCAAAATGAAAGAAAGCAATACTTGTAGCTGGTTTTATTAATACTCGAACATTACTACCATCGATCAGACAATTAGCATCTTTACTATTACTACCTCACGCAGGGTACCCCAAATAGTTTAACTTAAACCGCTCGTAAGTCTAATGGTTACACAGTTTTTATATGCAAAAATATCATCAGATTCTAGTTAAAACACTTATCTTTGTGCCGATATACTCGCAGACATTTAATACGTCCCGTTACTCCTATCACATGTCAGCTTGACAGGTTCCAACCTCGGCTGTCATTCGTTATACATCGACCCCCAATACTGCGGTAGATTAGCTTTCCAAGATTTTCCGCCTAATAGTTGTTGCTATAAATCGAATTTCCAGGTAACAAAAGGCAAATTCCACATTAAACTACATACCCTGTTCACAGGCAATAAACTTCGCAATCGTTGTATTCGTGTTTCCCAGATCGCTTCACAGCTTGAATATAAATATTCATTGGAAAAATTACATCTGCTTAAAGATCTCCCTTACAGGAACGGCTGGCTAGTAACCCAATTCTTTACTATCACCAAACCATAATAAATGGCGAGATTGTCATTTACACCCCACGAAAACTCTTGCCTTATTTAAAAGCTGATATACCAATTTTCTCTCAAACAAAACCAACCTTGTTTTTATATCTCCTCTAGCAACGAACAAAGCCAATCTGATATTAATTTTTATCGCGTCACTCTCACTAGATTCCTCATTCAACACTAGTATTAATATCAAATGCTTTTGACACGTAACAGATTGTTATAGCTACAGATAACGTCATAAACGAGCAACACGTTCTTGCTAAGTAGACAGTAGAAGTGCAGAAAAGGGGAGCTAACTTTAATATAGAGAAGTGCAAAATACTATCCTAAAGATATCAGCAAAACAGTGTGTTTTATGAAAAAATATTTAGAACAAATATTTCCGCTATATCAGCAAAAAAATCGATTCAACCAAGGCAGTGTACTATGACCCCAAAGATATGTATTCATAGTTACAAAATGGATAAACATCTTCTGCTGATGAACCAAGTTAATCTGATTTTCAGGTTTAGCCACAGTGAATTCTAGGCGAAGTAGCAGTCACACAGTAAAGGAGAATTGTTAAACTACGCATTCCTTAGCTCCGCTTGTAATTTTGGATAGCAAAATTAAATATGCAGCTAACGACGGGCCTGCAAAACGTCGAGAAAAATCTATAATTCATAAAACAAAGTGTCCGTAAGCGACGAAGCGAACATTTTCGTAGACATTAAATTATTTATTTATTTTAAAAGTTAATAAAACTGTAACTTAAGTATCTGAGAGCATAGCAAACTCAAACAACGCACAGTGAGTGGTAAAAGCGTTCCGGCTCCTCTAATGTCATTACGCTCCCTATAAAGGAAACACTAGACGTTCTTTTTGCCTAAGCTGAAGTGGAAATATCGAAAATGTTATATTGCTCTTATTGATTAATACTCGCAAACCTGCAAAAATGCGAAAGTTACCAATAAAATCTCCAGGGACATTAAGTTATTCTTCAAACGCAGCCTAAATGTGGATATTGCTGAAATCAAGTATTATACATATACATCACCATTACCAACCATCCACTCGACACGAATAAAATGTCATTATGACAAGTGTTAATATTTCCCGTATTAGGCTTCGAAGATATTAAGCTAGTAACAAATGTTATAAAATGGATGCTTCCCTATTGTCAGTGCTTTATTATGTTTTATTTTGTAGTTACATTTGTAGCAGTTCATAACCTGCTGACTACTTTTAGAAAGTAGTTCTTACTTGGAATGTTATTATGTTTGCATCCTACCTTGTACTGTTAAATTTACTAGATTGTTCTGACGCGAAAGTATTTGTCATAGATGTCTACAAAACGTTTTGTTACTAGGGTTTTACGTACATGAGAATTAAATTATGAATTAATAAGGGAATATAAAATATGCAAAATTTTAATGCTTAAATTACAAAATCGTGTTTATTGCATTATGTTGGATCAAAATGTGCTGCAGCACACAAAACATTTCGATTTAGTCTTGTACTGAATTATCCGGAGAATATTTTTGTTTAGGTGGCTATAAATGAATCCCTATTTTGTATACCTTTACTGAACTAAATGCTCCCGTAAGTATTGAAATATTTTGCTTCCTGGTGTATAGCGATCGCTAAGTGATAAGTAAATCAGCGCTACCATTTTCTGAACCGCAAATTATTTTTGAACTCCAGCAATTATAGTTTCAGTTCCATTGTATGTTCCACGTCCTTTTTTAATTTAAGTAGGCCTACATTAAGCTAAATACCATTTAATGTCTCTAAGAGTAGTGTTTGTCTGTTCTGCTTATAATGGCAAAGAATTTTACCTTGTCGCAAATATATCTTGTGGTAGATATGGGCGTATGAGTGAGTATTCACCCACTTCACTTACGTTTCACGCTTGTTTTAAACACTCACGTTCACGCACGCTCACGCACATGATCATTTACGATCACGGCGTGACCCCCCACTTACGACGTGACCCATAGATTTTATTTAAAGATTCAAATTTAAAACCAATAAAGAGCCCGGAACAGAAGTGAAAACTATAAAATAATAGCTATTTATGCAACAAGTGCTAAAAGTTGATGTGCACGAGACATGAAAATTATGAAACGAAGCCGAAGGCTGAGTTTCATGACATGTCGAGTGCAATAACACTTTTAGCCCGAGCTTGCATACAATATTTTTTATGACCTTAAATTTTCTGCTATTAATCCATACATGTCGATTTAACAAAGGCATTTATGATATAATTTATGTCATATGTAATAAAGAGATGGCCTTGACCCACAGGTTAATGTTTGTGGAGACAGTACTGTCAGTCAGTTATCAAAGGTAATTATAATAGTACACATCTGACTTTATTCATTACATAATGCTTTAATTATTTAAAAAACATTTTACCTCTAACGCAAGAAGTAACTAGAATAACTTTACAACCTCACTTCCAGTTCGAAATTGTAGTTTTTACTTTTAGCACATGGGCTAAAAGTAAACAGCGGATCTCAGTTTAAACACGCTAAATTATAAAACACCACTTTTAGTGAAAAAAAGCTATTTTTAGTATTTTTTCTACGACCACTACTAAAAGGAGGCCCTTTAGCGCTAGCTTTTTTTACTAAAAGTGACGTTTTATAATTCAACGTGTAAAAAGTGAAATCAGCTGTTTACTTTTAGCCCATGTGCTAAAAGTAAACAGCTGGTGTTGGATTTAGAATTTCGAACTGGAAGTGAGATTGTAAAGTTATTCTAGTTACTTCTTTCGTTAGAGGTAAAGTGTTTTTTAAATAACTAAAGCAGTTTGTAATGAATAAAGTAAAATGTGTACATTTATAATTACCTTTGATAACTAACTTTGACAGCTACTGGCTGCAGAAACATTCACCTACGCGTAAAGGCGATCTCTTTATTATGACATAAATTATAACTGTCATAAATGCAAACCTTTGTTAAATCGACATTTATGGATTAATAACAGTAAATTTAAGGCCATAGAAAAATATTGTGTGCAAATTCGTGGTAAAAGTGTATATGCACGAGACATGTTATGAAACGAAGACGTGCATAAACTTCCACTTTTAGCACTTGTTGCACAACTAGCTATTTTGCACTTGAAATAGTTTACGTAGTATGTTGCAAAAAGAATAGTAGACACAAAAAGAGATAAATGAAAATTGAGTACAATAGCTTACAACAAAAACGTTTCTTGCAACCGTCTTGAAAGACATTACGTTAAATACCAAAAGTTGTCATTGGAATTGACGCTCTCTTACCGATACAAGTACAAGAAAGTCTAAGTTGCTAGGCAACACTTTTAATTTCTAGGTACTTTTACGTCCGAAGAATTAAAAGTATGCTCTGCTTTGTCACCTATAGAGGCAGACACGCAATTGATTATAGAAACAACATTCACAACACAACTTAGGTGTGAAGCTTCGTCGCTGCAGGCTGCCAAACCTCAATCTCCTTGAAAGCTGGCTGGCCAAGTGGAATATCACCGTAAATCAACAAAAGTCTGCTCATGTCACATTTACAACTCGAAGGGTTAAATGTCCCGAAGTAACAATAAACTGCATTGGTCTTCCTGTGAAAGAAGAGATAAAATACCTAGGCTTAACACTTGATCGCAGATTGACTTGGAAACCCCACATTAAGAACAAACAAACACAGATCAATTTGAAGATTCAACAAATGAACTGGCTAATAGGACGAAAATCAAAACTTACACTAGACAATACGGTTCTCTTATACAAAGGCATAATCAAGCCGATATGGACATACGGGGTACAGCTTTGGGGCTGTGCTAAACTTTCAAACAGGTAGATCATCCAAAGGTGCTCAATGCCCCCTGGTATGTCAGCAATAAAACCATACATGATGATTCAGGCATTCCGTTCGTCAATGATGAAATCCGCGAGCTAACCAGAAGATACCTAAATAGTCTCCCTGGACATCCAAATGAAAAAACTAGTACTCTTAGCCTTCGATTAGAAGTAAGAAGACTTACAACGCCGGCAGAGGATGAGAAAACGCCTACAACCACGACCGTAATACCATACATCCGAGGAGTTTTCGACAAACTGAGAAGAATCGGAAACAGATTCAACATGAGAACTGCCTTCAAGTTTACAACAACTTTGAGAGGCATGATGACGCATACCAAACCTCAGAACGAAGATCAGAGTTTAAGGAACTATATCTACAGCGTACCGTGCGAGTGTGGACGACAGTACCTAGAAGAAACAAAACGACCCCTACGAGTGAGATTATCGGAGCATCACAAAGATATTAGAAAGGGCGAAACCATCAAATCCAAGATTGCAGAACACGTCTGGAACGAAGACAACCACATACAATGGGATAACGCATCAGTTGTAGCTAAAAAAGTAAACATAGCGCTGACAGAAGAACCAATTAGCCAGGCAAGCGCAAAAGTAAAGCCCATTTGGATGCCACTACTGCGCAGAGAATTACAAAAATAGTCTACTGCACATACAACGATATATAAGTAAGATATATATAAGTTTATAACTAAAATATATATCCGCGATGGTGGCCTATCGGTAAGAGCTATAGACTCGTAATCACAGCGATCAGTGGACCCGGGTTCAAACTCCGTGGTAGGCACGAGTGTACGTGAAAAGACGTGCAAATAATCAGTCCTCACGACTAACCGGGAACATCTGAGGACGGGAGTAGATCAAATACTCCCGAAACGGTGTGTGATAAACACCCGAGACAGTAGAAAAAGTCCGAAATCACAATTAATAGACCACTGGCAAAAATGACATCGTTCAGAGAACATATTTTAAAATTCTGAAACGGCTTTTCAATACAAATTATTGTTCTGTACACTCGAGTTGCTGAAAGTTTATAATTGCGAGTCAGATGTCCATCGCCTCGAAATGGTGTAAGAACGTAATTAGCATTATTATATGCCAAAATATGGCCACTATGTGGAAAAAGGGTTGCCGGATTGTCTTCGATCTTTTTCCCTAAATCGGAATTCCGAAATACTCGTGCATCTTGTGCACTACCAGGGAAAGCTAAAGAAATAAATTTAATTGTTTGCACTTTAAGGTTACATAAATTATACATACCTACAAAAACATCTGCAAATATATAATTTGCATTGCACACTGCTTATAAAATACTTGAGTGAAATTAATTGCTATTAGAGTATGCCCTTTGTTGGTTTTTTTGGAGTTGTTCTGGGAATATGACTTCCGCCTATTACTCCAATAACATTCATGAATCCTTGTCTCTCTTGAATCTATGCCATTGCTGTACGAGTTTGTGCTTTTGTTGGCCACTTTGTATAATTTCCTAACAATTTTATAAAAATTCCACAAATATTATGCACATATAACCATGCTGTCGACTTCGACGCATCATATTGTTCTGCGATTCTTCTACAAAATATGTAATCAATACTACTAATTATTACACAAACCTAAAAGCATTTTGGTTAGATAACATACTTAATGTTATTAGGAATTGCTTTTCTGGTATGTGATTTGGCCTTCCTATTCCCGTTGCATTAGTTGATTTCAAATAGGGCGCAAATATTTCTATTAAATGTTCATAGGTACCTCTTCTCAGTCGGAAGTGGCTGTTAAATACTAATTGGAAGCATTATAATTTGCATAAAAGTTTAATTATTTAATACTTACCATCAAGTTCATACATAAGAGCTACATTAGTCGCATACTTTGTCGTGGCTAGACGTTTCCGCATGTTTTTTTAAGCCATGGTTATTTAAAATAATTTGTATCTCTTCATCACTGGCATTATATATTAACTGGGATATGATGCTGTTACATTATACATTGCCGATATTGAATCGTAACATGCACTCGGACTAACTCAGTGGAAGGGCGTAGGTAACTTACCATCAAAACTAATAAATCTAATTTATAGGGGCGCCAGATAATTCAGGCCCATGTTCCCTTGTTCATTTGACTGAACTAACCATTAAATTGCTCAAAGGTAAGAACACACAATATAATCAATGAAACTCACAGTTTGAAATACCGTATAATGATTCAATTAAGTAATAGATCAACAATAGGCTGGGGGGGGGGGGGAGGGGAGAATAAAACCGATTGTAATTACTGGCATCAACAAATAATAAACAATGCTATATCATATCATTAATACTATATTACATAATTAATTATCAGAATTCATACCTGAGACAGTGTGCGTGGAAACGCAGCCTTCACTGAGTAAATATATGCTAATTTTCCCAACTGGATTAATTTAAATTTTAAAATAACCAACGCAGTTAACTTTGAAGCAATCCTATGGCTGAATGATTGCTAATACTTTACTGCGTTCCACACTTAGTGATTTAATTTCATAGCGCGAATAACCTCACTTTCAAATATCTGCATGGTAATTTGTATTACACTGTGATATGCTAGGATGGTTTTTCCCAGCCGACAAAGTTAATATGGGCGACATTTAGAGGGAACAAACGTCCAGTGGTGAAGCCACCCACTCAGTTAATTTTCGACATACAAGACAACCTTATCTATTCCAGAATTAAACCACTCAGCTCTAAGCTGGCGGTAAATCTACACACACATAAAAACACAATTTGGTAAAAAACCGCTAAAGCCGTAGCAGTGAAAACGATTGCATATAAATTCATGGATTAAATAAATATAAGGCCGTTAGGCTCAAACCCCAAACTGGACATAATTTGCACATGCAGCACGATGTAGATGCGACGTTAAGTCCAGCCCCTTCTGCCTGCACGTAAGGTGAACAAGGTACCTGGGCAATTCTTGTTGCACTCCGGAGCAGCGAGCCAGCCGGCTACTTTGAAGACATTCCGCTCGAATCGATCAGCTTAGCCTGTAGGGTGAAGGCTATAGATACACTTTAAATTAGCAAATTAACCTCCAAAGAATAAAATGCTTTATCAGAAAAATCTGCCAGAATGTTCACACAACCTCAAAAATGTGCTCATTCAATCAATTCATCTGGCCAGTTTTCGGGTCAAAATATGCTTTAATCGATTGTGCTGCCTTAGCCTGACATACCTAGCAATACAAAAAGCTCAACAAACTATCTCGGGAAAGTTTAAACCAGCCGATGGCCACTGATTTTTTACGCACCAAGACCAAACGTTCAAAATGTGTTTGTAAAATTTTTGCGCACAGGAAATAATGCCAAACTATATCGCCATCCAGCGATAAACCACTGCACTTGGCGGAAAGGTTGCAGTTTGTAGGAAAATATACGTTTGCAAAACTAGTTGCCTATTCGCTAGGCGTTTCTCTGCCCGTGGAAATCGCTAAATAATGAGATGGGCAAATAAATTAGTCTCAATGCTAAAAACGGTTGTAACTGTTGCGTTGTTCATATTAATAACGATGTTAACAATTCGACAACAGAACTTTAGAGAGTTACGTTATACTCTTTAAATTAAAATACTAAGGCAAGCGTTCGTAAATTACTCACCCGATCCATCTACCGCAAAATCAGCTGACTACCAGTCGGTGAATGGTAGATACCTACCGGAATTATTTTCGTAAACGTCTATAGAGAATATTACTTTGCAAATGCTACTGGTCGCTGATAACAAGATCATAAAGACAAGAGATGAACATGCTACGACAAGATGAGAAGGTTCACGAAGGAGTGTGCACGATAGGAGTGATAAGGAAAAAAGAGCATGGTGACTGGAAATATGAGCATAATCACAGAAAAGAAAATAATTGCAAGATGCGATGAATATAAATATTTAGGGATAACGATTGTAACGGACGGAATCAGAGAAAAATAAATTTTGTTTTTGTGATAGTAGTGCAGTACATAATAGTAGGTATGTGAATTAAAGTTGAAACCGATATCTTTACATTTGTGAAAATTAACATAACAAGAAGAAATAAGAAATTGAACTTCAACGCCCTATACTTTCTTGCTGGAGGGACTTTATACTAAGGTATATAAGGTTTAGTCGGTTTATTACAACCTATGGAATTAATGACCAATTGGTGTCTCATTCTGTATACACCGTGTATAAGGAACAATCATCGACACACTATACAAAAAACAGTTGATCTGGCATGGGCATTTGAGAAGAATACTAAATAAAAGATGACTCCAAAGAATATATCTGTCGACTTCACGAGATAAAAGGAAATAAGAAAAACCGCGTGCAATATGGAAACATATGGTGGAACAACATTGCGGTCATGAAACCATCCAGACAACGACTGGAAAGACTAAAACAGTGAACCGATCATTAAGTTATATGGAACTTTAAATATTGTCAAATGCAACAAAACTGTGTAATAACTACGGCTCACTTCTCAATTATACACGTAGAAAAACCCAGGTGGAAATTTAAATAACTCTGCGGTCACCCCACAGAAGCCGATTTTTCTTCTAAATCGCTGCATTATCGGTACTGATTTGTCAAGGCGCAGTGATGTTCATATTATTTCGAAATTAAGAATAATGCTAATCATCGGAAACCTATAGAGTAAATGAAAAGCGTGAATCTAAACGAGCTAATTATTACTTTCTGCAATGCTTCTTGAATTTATGCAAGCTTTCGATTTGTGTAATTCCATAGATTATTTCTTGCAGTCGTTTAGAACGCACTTCGGGAAGTAAATTGTATAGTTATAGGATCAGTTTATTTTACTGAAGAGGGTTACGCTTGGTGAAAGAATGAAGAGGTTGTAGGATAAGATGTGAATGGAGTGCACAGGGCTGACTACCCTTTAAAACATGTTTAGCCTTTGTTTGTTCACACGTGAATTCACTTCGGAGTTTAGAAGTGTATTAAAACTCAAATAGAGAGCTTTATATACAATTAAATTGTATAGTGTTTTGCTATACGATCTAATAACCTACTATTTGCATAAGTGCAAAACACAACGGTTGTAAGAACTCCTTGCTTGTAAACCATGTGTATTGAAACTTGACTTAACCACCTGTGAGCCTAGCACGTCTAGCGTAATTGTTACACATCGTGGAATAGTTTTGCAGTTTAATTTGTTGCCGTACAATTTCACGTAATTTTATATTTCATGGGCAAACAGAGGTGTGGACAATAACGGTTAGTAAATAGCATTTCTCAACCAAGTGGCCCAAATATCACTACTAAAACTAGCAAATTGACAATCGAATGAAGAGTAAGCGACAGGAATTTGCCCACATAGAATTCGCTCAATAAAATAGTCAATAAAGCAGTTGGAAAACACCTACGAAAAAATTACAAAACTGGTAACTAACAACTGAACTGAATAACGATAGCGAAAAAACTACGTCGAACAAAGAGTATTGGAGGACGTAAATGACATCAAGCCACCACAATAAGTAAACTTCCAATTAACAACGAATCAGAAAAAAATTTCTAAACTATACATGGAAGAACGTAGAGAATGACATCCTATTATTTTTCTTTGCGGAATATATGACATTTTAGACTTTCAATGGGAGGATGTAAACGGATTTTTTACATCTTTAACTTGGATAAAATGCCGACACCAGGTCGAACTTATTCACTAACAAAGGTAGTGCCCTATATTTTACTGTAGAATGAAAGCAACCAATGTGCCAAACCTGAAAAGCTTACTATATTTACTTGCGTTGGTTCACAACAAATTATAACGGAGTGGGGTATAGACCAGTTCTCCAAACAGACTACTGTTATCAAAAGCTAAAGTGACAACGAACACATTTGTGGTATTAGCTGTATGCGGTTACCAGCGCTATTATCTTTCTTTAAACAAAGACAACATTTATATTATGTACCCCAAGTGTTAGCTGCTAATTGAACCAGAACAAAACTCAGTAGGTACATAGCAGAAATTGCTAATGAAAATGTCATTGTAGCACCCTTTTTTCGTTTTGGACTTCTACATTATTTAATATCTGGAGCATGAGGTATTTAGTGGAAATAAGCAACATTTGTTAGTTTCAGTTACTTTGCAATTCTCTTCGGGTCTAGTGTCTGGCTTTTTGTCCTTTTTTGAATTCTTGTGTTCGCTGTGCCCTTGAGTAAAGATGTTTTTGTGCTTAAGTTAGTCATAACTACTAATATGTGTGTCGACAATACGATTCTAAGCTCTACGCACGCTCCGAGCAGCTTAAAACTACCTTGAACGTTCAGCTTGAACCCTCAGTAACAACGTGTATGTCCAGCTTTAAACAAGGTAGACTACACTACCTATTTTTTAAACGCAAAGGAGATTTAAACTATTACAAAACTGTAACTTCTTCGAAACGAATCTATTGAAAAGAGTTTCTAGTTATTGTTTGTGTTAGAAATTCGAGCAACTTGTAATGGTGAAAATGTCCGCTTTTCAGCTATTGTTGACGTATCCCCTCGATTATTTTCAATGCACTTACGAAGTTGGTGAACTCTTTCAGCTGCGGCATACAATGTTGCGGCCACAGTAATAAGAACACTTACAAAACTAACTCAGATAAAATTTAATGGATTGCAATAAAAATTACAAAGCTATTAGAAACCGGCTAAATGATTGTGATTCAATAAGATACTGGGATGCCCCAACTTAGCTCGTTTTAAGTTTCTAGCAAACGTAATCGTGTGCGGAGTTTGGCGCAATCTCGCCTGTCTACATATATTCCGCGGTTTAAAATAAACTAATGTGTAGCTCTCTTTAGAGAGAATCGCTCCGTGAATATAAATCTTAGAGATTGGGTCGGATTCCTATATCATTTTCACAACGTTTGCGGATTGTGGGTAGGATACGGGTGGAAAATCTGCGGTTTCTGCCAGAAAACTGATGTTCGCTAAATGTTGATAGTTTTATTGATTCAAAGTTTACAATCACCAACGGTCATATCGGAAAATGCAAGAATGCAAGAACAAAGAAAGTTATTGTTAATTTCGCCCAGCGTCTCTTATTACCATCTAAATGACTAAAGTCGGTCTTAAGTTGAAAAAAATATTGCGTATTAATTTAAACTTGCCTTTTAGTTACGTTACGCGCTGTGGATGTCTGATCGTATCATCAAAAGATTACAAACTAATTTAAACTTGAGCTTGTTTCGTGTAGACCAGTACCAAAAACGAAGAATTAAACTCAAACTGCTCTCCTTTGCCACGTTTGGAGCGCTTGTAGAACATCCGAAAAGATTGCATGACTAAAACCACTCGAAACAAACTAGTCAGTGTTTAAATTTGTAGCAGTTTTAATGCGGCAAATGATTCTCACGTGGAACCAGCATTCCTTCCGAACTGGAATGAAACATTCGGCGAGTTACTATGACGAGCGCTTAAACTGTAACATTCGCTCGGGGCAGATTTTATTTCCTGCGCTTGCAGATAATGGAAAGACAATGTACCTGCGGAGGAATATTTTAACTGAAATACATCCCGCCAAGCTAATGAAATTTTGAATTGTAATTTATCTGCCGGAATAAAATTTTATTCGTGCTTACAAAGATGATTTTAAAAGCAACGTGATTGCATTATTTATGGCTAACTCAGTTTTCCATACTGCCTTCCCTCTGTTACAGCGTCCCTGCTATAGAGGGGTTACTGAAAATATATAAGACCGTTGAAACGTATTCTAAAATATCTATGCATTGTTTTATGGAACTTTCCATGATTTGTTGTTTTATGATAGATCCTTCGTGGGTGCCAGAGTCGTAGAAACTGGAACCACTGTTTTTAAATACTAACTAATGACTTCCCTAACTGTATGTCACATTCAGTTGCTTTAATATTTGCCGATGAATTTCAATTCTTGGAACCCATATTTCTGCTTCCAGATTGTTCATAATAATTAGCTTAGATCACAATTTGAATAAAATAGCCGATTGGGGTAGAGATGGGCATCTGAACTAGCTCACTCTTGCCTACACGCGTACTACATTTTGCTTCACAAGAAATTAAACAGCCTCGGAGGTCGAAACCCGTACCCAATCACTTTTAAGGATTTTTCCTAAAGCATGATGTCAAGTAAAGCTACAGACTAAGGGAAATAATACTTTTCGAATCACAAGTAATCTTACAGAGGGCTATTACAAAGCTTTCGTATTACATAATTGTTATCAAAATGTAAACAGTTCAAATCAACTTCAAATCAGTTCTGTTTTACTCTAGATCATGTCATGTTTCTCATTTTCAGTTAAATTTGAAGGTAAGTACCTTGCATAAACCTGAGTAAAAAATGGTGTAGTAGGGTACTTGGATTTCTAGGTTGTGTGCATATTGTATAAAAAAATATTGTTTGAGTTAAGGTGCAATTGTTATCTACTGGCAACTGAAACATTACAAATAGATTGCACTTTGATTTATTAAAGAAGAAACTACCTACTCAAGTTAAATATACAAATAAACCAAAGACAGGACTTTTTCACTAGTTTCTTAGAAAAACGTTAGAATTAATGGTTAGAGTATATTTTCAACATTCCAATGCAATTTTATCCAGTGGCGCTAGAGAAAATGGCACTTGAATAATTGAGGTAGAAAATATCGTAAATGAACTTCGCCGCATTTCAACATTAATACCGTATTATTTCTACTTTTAGCAAAATATTTCTTCTGAAAGACTCCGAATAGCAAATTAAACTAAAGCAGTTTATAAATAACTTTGTTAGCGTTTCATAAAGTATGCTAGGTAAACCACACCTTAAGAGTCCGGTTTATACTGTTGTTATACTTTACAGTTGTAAATCTTTATATATTTTTATTTGCCCTCGAGTGTTGTATATATTTTAATACTGCAAATAGAGTATATAGCACTGTATTGTTTTGCGCGTCTATGTGTGTTGCAGCTATGTCTGAATCCCTCAAATATTTTTGTTACAGTTTTTACATTTCGATATAAAGTTTTTGCATGCATACGGCCATATTAAATTTGTCCCTGCTGGAGGTCTGTATGTTATAAGCTTTAATATGGCGGTTTTATGGACCCTTTGGTTTTGATCTTATAAACGCTCTTAGCAAGACTTAAATAGCATCGACCGTGTATAGAATTATTTTATGTCATTGTTGCTACATAATCGCTTTAATAACATTTATCTGGTCTGTGTGCTATAGATTAGGATAGATTCCTAAGTGTAAGATGTATATGATAGGGGCTAAATAGGTTTTTAGACAAGCACAAAATATTGACGTAAAAAGTTTTTTTGAAAAATAAAAAATAAAAAAATTTCCCATATTATGCCGACTTTTTGGCGGACACTGTATATTACAGCTAAAAAAACATCACATTGTGTGTAATTCAGTGTACTTACCTCACACGTATGCATAACTTTTCTTCTAGACATATAGGTTTTTTGTGTCTATTATATGGTTTAGAAGTTAAGTAATCTCTTATGTGATTCAGTACATATGTTACGGTCTTAAACTGACTTTACGACACCGCACCGGCTCATACCATAACGAAACGGCCGGCGCGGGCCGTAACTGACGAAATCGGGACGAAATATCTCCTAGGCCGCCACCCACGCCGCAACAAGTTAGGCCGAGCTAGACTTTCAGTGGAGATGGGCGGGTCCTTTAACGAGATTATCTGAGGGTAACGGCCAGAAGGTCGGTAACTAACGGTAAAATAATGAGGTCCGGACCTGGGCGGTTAGACGGGTTAAGACAGGCTTGGTGGCGCCCTCATTATTTTACCGTTAGTTACCGACCTTCTGGCCGTTACCCTCAGATAATCTCGTTAAAGGACCCGCCCATCTCCACTGAAAGTCTAGCTCGGCCTAACTTGTTGCGGCGTGGGTGGCGGCCTAGGAGATATTTTGTCCCGATTTCGTCAGTTACGGCCCGCGCCGGCCGTTTCGTTATGGTATGAGCCGGTGCGGTGTCGTAAAGTCAGTTTAAGACCGTAACAAGCTTTTTTTTCTAGAAGGTTCGGAATTCTTGCGAGCGATAACACCCGGCTGCCAAAGTACCAGCAAATGGGTGCTCCAACTGACGAGAAATACTGCGTTTGGGGCCAAATATGTGCAAAATCATTCTTATGGAATTAGTAACTAAAAGGGTTTAGCATACGGGCACGCTGCCCTAAAGCCTAGGTGGCTAATTAAAATACCAAAATGACCTGACACATAATCAAACAATTCTGCTGTTAAACGAAAGTATTGCCTCAAATTTTTCTCATTGCACTGCAGATGGCGACGCACAAACTATGGTTTTGGTCTTCCGATTACTCCTTATCTTTCAAATATACTACTATTGCTAGGTCTAGATAAGGGATGAGCAACAGGCGGCCCGCGGGCAGCATGCGGCGCGCCACACATTCTTGTACGATCCTTCAAATATTTTACATTTTGACTTTTAAACATTCATACAGTGTCCCGCAGCCTTATTGTACCCTAGTTCTCATTAAATTATCTTTTTCCACATATATCTTTCGCCGTCTTTTTAATAGTATTTCTATTAATGAGTGTTTTATTTGTGTATTTTTTTATACTAGGTGTATTTTGTTAATAAAGAGATCATTTGAGTTCATCATTCAGTGTTTGTATTATCATAAGTTTCTTGCATGCGGCCCGCACAACCAAAGCTTAAACACTTCTCGAAAGACTGTCGCTGCGTCACTACATTGTTCTAACTTTACAACAATGTCCACCGCAACAACTACCGCTTCTTTCTACCAACGCTACCTGACGTCAGCGCAGCAATTTTACGGCCGCTATATGACGGCACCGCATTCCTAGGAAACCGTAGCTTAAAAGCGTTGCATTCATTACTTCAATCGATCAGTATCATACATCGAGTCAGAGAATTTCAGCTTACTTGACTCCGAGTACTATTCGTGCATCGAATCTGTAACATATTTCTTATGCCATCATTAATGTCTTGCGATGTTATTAATGTCTTCCTACACGTTATTTTCATGGTTGTGAATCAATATAACATGTGTTATTTACATTTGATAGTAACCGCTGCTGTTTCTTTTTTTGGGTGTTCGTTATTTTCGTTCAGGCTGTTTTACATGGCAACTCGTCTACTCCACGTGGGTCGACGGAGCATGACATGACAAGTTGTTAAACCTGGCGCGGTCGTCTTTGCGTGCTACATTATTATCGCTCATACGTTTAGGCAAGTTCTTTATGCTTAGAACCCATCTCTGGCATTCTTTTTGAGCTAGTTGTTTGGAATAGTAAAGATTATGATATCAATATCGGACATTCTCGCTAATGTTACGCATGAACTAGAACGGGTGAAACAATAAGACCTAAAGTATTTTCTGTTAAAGTGTTAAAGACACAATGCGATAATCATTAAGATGACGTATGGAAACGGAGGAGGTGTCGTAGAATCGACGTTTTCGACCTGTTAATAACGCTGGCAAGTACATTAAAAAACCGATCGTGCAAAATAATATAACAGAATCACTATTAAAAGCATTGGCATGGCTAATTCAGACAAGTACATTTACTATTTAACTATTAATTCATTGTTTAGTAGTAACTACTAATTAAAACCTTCTTCTATGGTTACAAGGAAATTGAATTAAGCAGGACAGCGCTTGAAAAAAGGAAAGAAATGTTTCCTCTGTAGCGAATTTCAGTAAAATAGAGCAGCGAGGACAGCTGTAAATAATACAATCGATTGGCTGTTCTATTTAAAATCATTTCCACTTAAACTATTTTCCACCCTTTAGTAACGTTTCCTATTCCACACTTCGATGCACAACGCAAGTGTGCCTTTGGCAGCTGTATACAGACAACCGCTTATTTGAGTTTTAAGAGAAATTCCAACAGAAATTTACAAATTCAATGCATGAAATGGTAGGATAATAGATAATTGTATATTTTATCTGACCATAGCACTCGAGCAGCGAAAATTTATTTTCAATAGTACTTGCATCTATGCCGCTTCAAACGTGTTCTTATGTTTGCCACTTAGGCCATTGCAATTTTCTATTGCCGTGAGAAGTTGCAGCTCTGAACTGGCAGTAATCAATCGTAACCTATTATTACCAGCAGTCTCGTTATTTCTGTTTCAACTGTGTAACAGTGTAACAGTGTAACGATTTCGCTCTTCCCCTTAATTTTATCATATTCTCGCTAACAAGATTTTTTGAACTTTGATAATGCGAGTTCATCCGCCGAAACTCCGACCGTTGTCGAGATCGCTGACCAGTATAGGGCCAACCACTGCCACTAGAAAGCCGTCCTCTTACAAACAGCCAGGCATCTGGATACCGGGCATCGAAATGTCATGTGGCGACGCAACTGGGGCTTGCTCTAATTACCTGTAAGGTCTACATATTACCCTTTTGATGTGACGTAACAATTTTCTCTCCTTATTTAACAATAAGAAACTGGACGAAACAACAAATCTGCAGTTTTTGGTCAGATCCGCTTTAAGTATGGCTTGTTTTATAGTACTGTCAATGTGACATTTGTTCAAAATGACAGTAAAATAACGCCCAATAACAAGCAAACGAGCAAGCTTAAAGTCTTATTTTAAGCGTTAGGGACTTCTTCGAAGAGGAGAAACGTCGGATTACATAGGTCAAGAATGTCTTGGTTTGAATAATGTGCTATTTCGAGCATCCCTTACCTTAAAGGTTAGGTATATGTCAAATTCTTTCTAAAGTCTACTACCTGCGATCTAAATTATCTTTTTGAATTTCAGTGTAATATAAGACATACGTTTTAAACGCTATGTTTAGTTATTTCTGACGTCACAGAAAAAGGGTAATGTGTAGACTTTAGAACTCGTGTAAACGTTGACGAGTAACCGTTCGAGAGTAAACTCTACCACACATTTCTGTATCTCGATTCAACATTTCTGCCGTTTCTGTCGTTTCGTATCATTTTGTGAAGTGGAACTTTATTTCCAGCACTGGTCGGATATTTAGAGAACTTTTATCGCCCCGCTATTAAACCTTGCCCTGAAAAGCTAAGCTCTTAGATGACACAGCTATGACAAATTCCTCTTTCCTAAATTGCCTAAATTAAATAAAGGGAGTACACAAAATTCTCTGTATTGCAAGGGACTAAAAGTCTCTAATTCGCTTCCACAAGATGTAAAAGAAATGACAAACATTTATAGTTTTAAAAAATGCAGCTTTGTGAAACAATACTATTAATATTAATGTTATTAATATAAATAATTTAAGATATAATAATAATGATTCTATGTACTAGTATATTATACTAAATAAATAAACTTACTTACTTTCCGCCGCTCGAAGACAGACGATTTGAACGGCAGCTGCCTATTTTTCGTTCGTTAAGTCTGAGGACCTCAATAAATCGACCCACTAGCTCGTGCTATCGACCATTCAGTCGAGTTGATTATTATTGTTTGTGCTTTCATCCTTCAACTAAACTGCTTTATTTCAGACTGAGCTGAATATGTTATGATAATTTTAGTAGGAGATTTATAGGTGAAAATTAAAGTTACCTAAGATTTTAGTTTGATAAATAAACATCTTATTGTCGCAACATATTGCTTAATAATTTAAAAAGTTTATATTTAAACGTATTGCCAATTATGTTGGCTTCATCTCTTTGTTGCTGATGAAGCCAACATAATAGGCAAAACGTTTAAATACGAAGTTTTTTAATGATTGAACAATAATCTACGACAATAACATTTTTATTTATCAAACTAAAATCTTAGATAACTTTACTTTTGACTCCTATTAAACTTATAATTAAATATGTTGTATTAGTTAAGCAATGCATGTTGCGAATTACTGTCATAGGCAAGTAATGCTTATTGCTGGTACTTGCTAAATTGTCATCAAACAATTAATTAATTGTTATCTCCAGCCACGTAGAATTCCTCGGTTTCGTTTTTAGCAATTATTGTTGCGGCTTTAGCCTCCAGCTATGACCCTCGATAAATGTATTTAAAGTGTATTACTGTAATATACTGTTTCTTAAATTTAATGCTGCACGAATTATTTATAAAGCCGAGTACAGTGACCTGAACTTATAAAGAAAGATGCGCATTTTAGAATTACCAAACAAAGCAAGTCATACCAGGAGCCGAACACATTTTTGCAGCCGAAATGAATTCTACATGGTGTAAGCTCCCACTCCATCGCGGCATACATGAGCAGTCCTCTAATAAATCTCCCATATTTATCTCCGTATCGTCAAAGTAATTTATTTTGACTATCGCCCGCAAGTCTTTCTTGCAGAATAAATCTTTTACCACTGATCTGATTGAACCACCTTTTTATGGGTTGCTGCCGATTGTTAAATCTGTTTTCCCCGTAACAACGTAAACGATGGAAATATAGTCGACGAAGTGGACGTGTAGAAAAAATACCTAAAATAATATCTTTCTGAACAAACCAAATAATACTATTGAACAATATGGTAACAGGTTTACGACCACGCACTACACAAGGATGTGGTCCAGTCAGCTCAATGGAAAGAGGGGTTGTAGGCTGGAAGTAAAGACTCGGTCGCGATAGACAGAATAAAAGTATACCTTGCGGCTATTGGAAAAAAATCCCCATTTTACAATTTTTCAAATCAATATCTTACTCCAAGAACTCGCGCAACTGCAGTTCGCTTTACAAATACTTAAGTTACACAGCATTAAATTTGATAACTATATTCAGATAGCATGGTGTACGATTCGACGGTAAAGACAGCATTGGTGGGCTGACAATCCAGTAACCAATCGCTTAATACGTTACTGCACTCCCAAATAGGATGCACTCAAGACTTTAGTCCACCTAGAACATACAATTCGTAACTTTTTCACAACATGCATCGCTTAATAACAGATCATTTTCGACTTAGCTGGACGCAATTACTTAGGTGACAAAAATGAACTATGTATTCAAATATTGGCGGAAGCTTAGGGCTCCGGAAACATGCGGCCTAAGGTGCTAAAATAAGACCGAAGAACTTTAGTTCCAAGATTGATTAATGATAAATTAATGTTGATCTACGGGACGTTTTGCACAGCTGTGTTGTCTTGTTTAATGAAGCATGATCAGTGGCAATTCAAATTATGACTGCATGGTTCTACATGCTGATTATGGCGGGACGACAGGAATACATCAAATATCCCGGCAGGATTCTAAATGAAATTCTACTGCACAACAACGAAACGCAGAACGGAACTTCAAACTTGTAGGCGGTGCCTTGAGAATGGTCAAATCGGAAGATGTCGAAAATGTCAAAACTAACCGGTAAGGCCACCAAAATAGCTGTTAAATAAAGTAAATCAAGCGTTAACATTTAAACACAAGAATTATTTTTCTAATTTGACGGAAAAACGCAAAGTGCCTGCTCAAAGCAATGCTGCGCGGGACTCCGGCAATCTAACTCTTTCTTTGTCGCGCGCGAAATGCTATGGTATCATAAATTTTTTAACTGGTCTAACAAGGCATACATTTTTCATTTTTACGATGTGATCTTACATGTGAGGAAAAATATATAATAATTATAATTACTTATACAATTATTGTTTAGAGTATATGAAATATTAACAATACAAAACAAAGAACTGTATTAAGCGCCACTGTTAGTCTTGTGAGTTGTATTGCGAGTTCTACGCCATTGTCTTTTCTTTTTAATAAGGGTCGAAATTTGCTCCATCTTCTTTTTCTCTCGCATTTAAAATATTGGCTATTTTATGTTAGTTCTTTACTAGTTCGTGTCATCAGCAAATCTTTTTTTCAGATTCATCTTCATCACAATTAGTAAAGAAGTTTGGTACTTTTCGTTTTCAGATGCAACCTTCTCATTTAAATTATTGTAGAAATTAATTTTATTATTTTAATAATATCTAGTATACAAAATGTTCATATTTCAATTTTTTTTATTAAAAAATAAATTTTGAAACAGTTGCATTACTGAATATGTTTAAGCCAGGTGTGAACTACTGCATGTCAAAAATTATCTTTCCTTAGAAGCAGATATGGTGGATATTGAAGTATTACTACTGCTAATTTCTATAGTGCAGTGTGTCCATAGATGACACAAAAAACAACATCGAGACAATAAACTAAATATAGAAAAAATGATGGCCACATGACTACTAAAATTTTAGTCAACTGGGATGCAGTTATAGAACGCAAAAGGCCAGAAAAATCTAAACCTAGAAGCTGCTTTATAGTTTCGTAATAAATATTCCATTAATGTGAATACAACTATAGAGATGAAGGTATTAAAAATGAACTTTACGCAGTATTATTTTATAAATGAAGCAATTAAAGTAGTTCACGCGTTACACACAAAAATAGGGGACGCGGAGACGTGCGTTGCATGTATAAAAGCGGATTTGGGTAAAGTAAACATTGAATAGGATAGAAATTGTTCAAAGCTATTACTGGTACAAAGAGTTCAACAAATACAACCATTAGGCTTTGTAGAAAGAGAATTCAGAACAGCCGAGTTTCAACGAATCTGTAGCGCAAAACCAATAGTTGAATGCAGCAACTTCAAGCAGGTAAAAAAAGGTAAAAACCATTAAGATTGACGTAGAGAAGAAGATATAGAAGATCAAATATCCAATATGTAACCGGAAAAAAAATTATTTAAATAATAAATGCAAAGCGAAATGCGTTACTTAAATATTCATAGTTTACCATCGAAATTCGAACATTTAGTATTACTAATGTAACTATAATGCGTACAAACTACATATGTTGATGAATTTCATGCTTTATCAAATTATAAATGAATCCTTTCGAACAGAAATATTCACTGGTGTATAGAAGGTAGTAACAGCAGTAGACAATTCAAAAAAATATTCGCAGGAGATGCCTATGAATAGATAGGCTTCTTGGTGTTTGTAAATGGCAAATCCAATATTATTCATACAATAAGAAAATACTTTTTAAATCTGTAGAATCCCTTCATGCCAGACATCATTGTTGGTTTGTACCAACCAGAGGAGTTAAAAAAGAGAAAATGTGCGTGTGTATTTCTTCATTTCAAAGTTTTTGAAGAAAGAGGTATAGAAAATTAATTTTAAAGAAAATCCTATTAGAAAAAGTAGTTTAGACTTTTTTCACACTATTTATAAAGACGACAAATTACTAGATTCCTTTGAGATGTAATCCACAATAAAACAACTCGGTTTGGGAGTCCTTCAGGTATGTATTTTAGGGCTCCTCTCTCCTTTAAAAAAAAAACGTCACCTAACGACTCTATGGTAATCTTTGACGGACCAGAAGGGAAAATGAAGCTAATATAAATATTTCTGTGGATAGAGACCAACATAGGCACGCTACGATAAATATTATATGAATTTTAATGTTTTCCGTACGTTGGCGGGCATAAAAAGCACAATGTTCTGAAAAAGCTCAAAGTACCAAGCACAACTACTTACACGAAACGGTTTATTTACTTGATTATTTTATTCGTAGAGATTTCAATTAATCAAAAGGCTGGATTTAGTTAAGTTATCTTGTATAATTTCGATTATACAAAATCGATTATACTATAGTAACTTCACTAGGCAACGCAATACATAACTTTTGTCAACTTGATGTTATTTTCATGGAGATGACTTTCAGCTAGGTTAATTTAAACAAATCGAGCTGCCAATAAAATATTTATGTGTTCCTAATATTAAAATTTACTCACAAAATAATCAAATCGAATACAATGCGTACTTCGAACAGGTTATACGTCTCAAACTTCCTGCACAATAACAAATCGTGTCAGTTTGACAGAATAATCCTCTCGCTGACGCGGTCGGACTATTTAACCTGTCAAACTGACACTCTTTTATTATTGTGCAACAAGTTATCGACATATAACCCGATAATATCGAAGTACTTATAGTATTACTTCTGATTATTTTATTCGTAGAGATTTCAACCAATCAAAAGGCTGTATTTAGTTAAGTTATCTTGTATAATTTCGATTATACAAAATCGATTATACTATAGTAACTTCACTAGGCAACGCAATACATAACTTTTGTCAACTTGATGTTATTTTCATAGAGATGACTTTCAGCTAGGTTAATTCAAACAAATCGAGCTGCCAATAAAATATTTATTTGTTCCTAATATTAAAATTTACTCACAAAATAATCAAATCGAATACAATGCGTACTTCGAACAGGTTATACGTTTCAAACTTCCTGCACAATAACAAATCGTGTCAGTTTGACAGAATAATCCTCCCGCTAACGCGGTCGGACTATTTAACCTGTCAAACTGACACTCTTTTATTATTGTGCAACAAGTTATCGACATATAACCCGATAATATCGAAGTAATTATAGTATTACTTCTGATAAGTCTCTCAGAACAGAAGTGTACTCGTAAAAGCAGTGAATTTTATGACAAATTTAAGTACAATATCAAACTCTAAATAATGTCGACGTCATCTGTGAATTAAAACTTTATAGAATCAATGGGGTTTCTGGAAAAGTGGTTTTTTATGGATCAGACTAAAACTGCAAATTGATAACATAAGTAAGAAACACAAGTAAGTAAGTACCATGTGTTCAAAAAGGAATTACATAAGGGTTGGCCATGGAAAGCAAAACTGTTTTAATAATAAAGAAATTTATTATCCAACTTAAGAATGTATCCAGATATTACAAAATGAAAAAAAAACATATAAATCGGATAATTAGAGAAAGTTCAGTAACGGTCGACGTTACTGTTCTTCCACTTCCCCAACAGCAAACGTTAGATACAGCAAACTTTACAATTTCCATAGCAGATTATAATATAAACTTATGACAAGAACAAAAGTGACAGTTAATGAATTCTAAAGCTTGCTGTTTACATTATTTTTAGTTTCCATTGCCAACCCTTATGTAAATTTTTTTATTTTATCCTATTATGTTATTATGACAATAACTCCTTAGCAACAAGTTGCGTTAAGATGCATTTAACAGCACTAGTCTTGTTAAGAAAAATAACATAACGATACTTTATTAGCATTGAATCACATGTTGACAGCATTGAAGTGTATTGTCAGTCTATGTCAAATTCGATATTAGTAGGTTAGGTTTTGTTTGTTATTTGACACAAACTGACGCAAAACGTAACCTGAAAATCTCAAATTTAACATAACCTGACAGTGCTACCAACAATACAGTATTGAGTTTTTCTCTAACTAGTGCTACCACCACTCGCTGTTGCAAGTGTCATTAATAACCATTTTTCTTATTTTTTAATAAGATTAGTATTTTAGGATAAAATAAACCGTGTTACGATATACGTAACGTTATCTGCTTTCTACATTACTCGAGAATTTTAAAGAACTCGCTCCTAACGTCGCTCGTTCATTCAAACTATTCTCTCGTAATGTAAAAAGCTTGATAACGTTATTTATATCGTAAATTACTATTAACACACGGTACTGAGTTAGTAGACATTATTTTGTATTTTAATATCTACCATTATCTCCTTCTACTGAAAATTATTTTCTACATGCAGCATAGCGCAAATTGATTTAATTAGATTTCGAAATGCCATAGTTTTCTTTATTTTTACAAAAAAAAACTTAAAAGGTTTCTTTATTATACATTTGAATGGTAAAATTAAGGTCATGAGCAATTTAAAGGAGAAAGTTACATCTGAAAACTACAAGTACCAAGCTTCTGAATTTAGTGATTGGGATCAAGATGAATCGACAATACAGAAGTTTAAATTTGTATACCGTGAATTTCACTTTTTCAGAAATATGCTTTGGAGGAAAACAGTTTTCGTTATTGTAGAAATAAGATAAATAGAAAAAAAAATTGTAATAAAAAGTAGTTAATTTTACATTTCCTAATATCTTGGCTATCATTTACATTAACATTTTCTCTTTATAGTATGATTCCTTTTCGTATAAGCAAGACGTATTTCTTTCCTCTAAACCTAACACAAAAAATTCTCTCGCACTCATACTCCGAGGACATGCTCTATATGGAGTGGCTTACCGATGAAGCTATATTTTAGCTAATAGTGTTAAAAATACACAAACATTGTTAACATTTTCATATGCTTATGGGTGCTTAAAATGTATGGATATGAAAACGCATAGAAAAATTCAAATAAGGCAATATAAAAAATACCAAATGCATTTCCAGACCTGCGACGCAATTTTATTAACTGTTCTTTGCATGGATCTATGGATTTATCTCGATAGATCGTTCCATATTTCATACTTAGTACGGGAAGGATAAGGAAATCTAATTCTTATGGGAGTTTACTGGCGACGTTGCCATTGCTCGGCAGCGACCGGATCTAAGTTTGCTTGAAGTAATGCCAGATGTGAATTAGACGAAAAAAAGTATTTGTATTGTTAAGTGTCCCGAAATACAAAAGAAGGATTTGACAGGTGAGTATCTATTTCCAACGAGATTAATGCTGAAATTTAGCAACGTCGTTATGAATGACGCACTGTACTGTATTTGAAATATGGAACGCACTATAGTAATTTTAGGTAATAATTAATATATCTTAACCATATTTAGAGCTTCTCTCGTATATCGAAAATGTATTGATGATTTTTATAGTTAAAGTTGGTTATACTATTCCCATACTTCTAGCTGTGTCTCACAAACAAATAATTAAACAACAGAGCTATCTCTTTTACACTTAACGTTGTTATTCCAACATTATTTCAACTCGTTTCAGCCTTTTAATGCATTTATAGTTGTTCAGTTAGAGTTATTTAATCGCGGAATTCCATCTAAAAATACTTCTTCCTTTAGATTTTCAAACGCTTCTTACACGTAAATAGAATTGCCTTCGATTTTTTTTCTTTTTCATATTTTATTATTGATGAGTCAATTGATGTAAATATTTGCAGCTCTGAAATCTGTTGATCGTAACACTACTGGTGTTGTTTAATATGAAAGATGCCATTTCTATAATATTTTCTTTTAGCTTGACATAAAGACATTTTCCATTTTGTGAGGCATCAACAATGTCTGTCGGAATAAGAATCGTGACGTCGAAAAATCATCAACAGACAATTACGCGAACATCCACTTTCCGCCTAGGAGAAAAAAGTCGGAACGGCTTGAAAGTAAAATATTGGAAAAACGCAATAAACGAAAATATTATTAATTTCACAGGTCAGAGAAACGTATAATCCTCAAATTGCATATTACATCATACGGTGTGATAGAGGGTGATTGGAACACGGCTGGTTGCGGTCCCAGAGCGAGCGAGGTCTGAACGTGTATCTGTCACCCTTGATACAGCCATTTACCGAGGGTGAAAACGACGAATGAATCACCTTATAGATTGGATGGTGTATAAAATTGTCAGTTTTCGTTCCCGAAGTTATTGCCGGGAGCATTATTCCCGCAGTTCTTTGAGGAGCCTTGCGTTCCTTTTTTTATGCTACCGGATGAAGTAGATTACGGTATCTTTCTTTGCGGCATCTTAATAATCGCGAAATGGAAAGTAACATTTCTGTTTCCTTAAGAGGTTGAAAATATAACTGTTTAAAGAGGAACGCTATTATCGCGTTTTTAACTGATCAATAAGTCGATAACTTGTCGCATGGTAATGGAGCACGTAGATAAATAGTATTATTATAAACACATGAAAATAGTGTTATTTTAGAGTCAAGGAGTAAAACACACCGGAATAATAATAAAAAGTAAGTAACGTGCCTACTAACACAAAATTAATGTTTTCTAACATTTATAGGAATGTTTCAGCTATAGTATAACCACCATAAATTCAAATTATGAATGGACAAGAAAATTACGGAGCATATTATTTTAATAATAAGAAATCAAATGCCTGGTATCCTATACGATATCATAGATTTTAAAAAACACTTTGAGAACAATTTTTAATATGGAATTCACATTAATATTTCAACTTTGTTTTTAGCTGTATTGACAAATTCCAAATGTTACTCGCCGATTAGGATATTTAATGGAGGACAGGCTACTTCTCTAGCTTCGACGTTGTGAGGCTTACCAAAGAGGGTCGTCTTGGATTTTTAGGATTCACATTTAAGGAATGTTTGGGCTACATAGCTTACAAAGTGATGAAGATCTTCGTTTATATCGCTATTGGCCTTTTTTATAATATTAGACGTGTAGATTGGAAACAAAAGGTCTCAAGATGGACTTCTACGGCACTCCACAAGTTCTTTCCATACTATTAGACTGATTACTTACCATTAGCAACTATTTTAAACCATTTAGGTAATTAGACAACAAGGTAACTAATTTATCATTACAATCACGAAAATCCAATATTCATAAAAAGATATTGTGCTCAATCATGTCAAGAGCCTTTGTAAAATATATAGTATGATCAAAAATTATTTTCATCTAGTATGGCAATGGAATAGTTCCTAATTTATGAATGCGACTACGTTTACACTTAAATGTCAAACTACACATTGGATTTTTAAGTGTCTTATAGATGCATTCATAAATTTGGAACTATTCAATAGCGATACAAGATCAAAATAATTTTTGACCATACAATAGAAGGATCAATACTGTACAATTATTATTATTGTCCATTGCCACTTTTAATTTGTAGTTTCGCATGCATTATTGAAATTAATCAGTTGAATTTTATTATTAAGCATTTTGTTACGTTTTATTTGTAGTTTCTCATGCAATATTTCAAATAATTAATTAGAATCTACTATTCTCATTTATTCCCAAATATTCAGTACATTTTTACCTAACTAGGTAGGCAACCCTATTCTCTTCTGGTGATAACAAATTTTCAGCTTAAACTACAGTTATGCATATCAATCAACACTCCACATTTCAGTAGTTTTTTCTGTGGTTTGTCTTGCCAAATTTTGGAAGGTTTTGATAACTTGAGTTGAATGGCGTGTAGCAGAATTCCTCTGTCTTTTTCTTCCCAGCATTCGTGCAATCAAGTTGTTTGCCTCTCGGCTTTGTGCTTCAGTAGCCAAATCTTTTGTCTGGCTTCATTTATGGCGAAGGATCTGGAAGTACAAAAAACCTTCTAGACGTTCGAATAATTGGTTTTTGTTACAATTCTTACGTCTGACGCTTCTGCGAATTTTTTGGGGCCAATTTTCGTCGCTCACACGACCACCTACGGCTGACTGTTAACACCAGTTAGTTTTCTTTAGCTCCTGCCTTCTTCTCGGGTGCTTATCTAGAAATTTGTACACTTTGAGCCTTTTTTCCCTTGGCTTCGCAACTACTGGGAAACCTTTGCGGTATCCCCCTTGGAATCGTGACATACTAATTGGGAATGTTACCTGCTTCTGATTTGCTGCCCGTCCCCGGCTACTATGCTAGGTACCTGCGTTAGCCACTCCTACAGTCGGTGGCTGGCGATACTTCCCCCGTTGGCCCCTTGCTGTGCCCCAAAAGCCCCGTTTATTGCGGTGCCACCGCCTCGCTCTCCTGGAGAAGCCCCCCGATCGCCTGGGTCAAACATCCCAAGTCTACAAGATTTATGTATTTATATGGTTGTTTAACTTCGATTAGGTGTGTTTGGTTCCTAGAGCGATTCAAGCGAACTGCTCGCCTTTCTGTTTAGTAGGATGTACTTAATTCTGCGTTCACGCAGAATGCTAGCTGCCATAACCGTACATTAGATTATTGCATGCCGCCTTTGTTTTGTCGATAGCTACGATAGCTGCTTAACTGTACATTAGATTATTGCATGGCTCCTCCGTTTTATGGATAGCTACGCTTCATATAGGGTACTAGCTGCGAATACTGTGCCTACCGCTGTTTTTAAATACGGCATTCGCTTGGAATTTGTACGTTAAATTACTTACCCCGGTACTGTGGACGATCAGCGTGCGCCTGAAATGTATTGAAATCTCAGTTATTCTATTATGCAACGGTTTTCAGAAACCGTCGTGCATTAGTGTTTAGGCACCAGGCCATTTTTAGGTTACCTACCAGCTTAATTCGCGTCAAGTTCAGACTAGGGGTGGTTACCGCACCACTCGCGGATATTTAACTACCAAAATTTGAGTAATTTAGATCAGGTTTTATTATTTTGTTAGGAGCGCATACAAGCTGATTACTTGAAACGTCATCAAAAATACAATGAGTTTCCTGTAGGAATCTCTTCAACTACTGTATGGCCATACAAATTAAAGGCTTTGGCCTCTCCAAACTTTTGATTACCATCACAGCGTCAGATAGAGCTAACGTTCGGTGCCTATGTTAGCCTTTTGCTTGCATCGCTCTGCCCAAGCTTCCCTGCCTAACAGGGTGCGTATCTTTCCTTTCTAAGAGATTATAGGACTTTGGTCAGAATATTTATTCAGAATTATATATGGTTGTTAGTACAGATTAAGCGTGTAACCCCAAATTAGGCTTTATTTGCATAACTATTACCTTAAAGTTAATTTTATTTACGCAGCTCGTCCCTTTTATAGATATTTATGCAGCACCTTTTTAATGTGTCGGAGGTTACTACCCTCGCTATATTTATTCTAGTTGTTACAATGTTGTTATTTATTTATACGTATATATTTACATGTCGTTGTTTATGTTATTCTACCTGATTGCACTATAGAACCAAATGCTAAATAAATATTGTTAATAGTTTGCTCTGCTATTATTTTTGTTTGTCTGGAATATCACTACATTGGGGAATCTGACCCAAGGATTTGTCTACGTCGAGGACCTGGCGCCCTCTCCCTTAGTTTCTTTTTCAGTTTCGCTAGAACCCCGACCTTCTCGACTAGTTACCCAACCTAGGCCGATATTTACCAGCTGGCAAAACACCAAATACAACTTTCACCAACAGGTAAGGGCCGACCCTCATTCCTTCGTTACACCATAGCCGATAAAAAATCACCATAATGCTATTTTACAACTATACCCGGTTCTAAAGTGAGATTGCATGTAAGATAAGCTTCTAAATCTAGATAAACAGTCTTGAATTTAAAAGTATATTATTTTTTTAAATATTTTAGATGGGCACGCAAAATACTAATTGGTCGTAAATCTGATATAGATGCTGCACGGCACATATTTTCAGTTGGAAAATTAGCTTTCTCAATGGAAACGCTAATAATATAAGTCACTAATATTGTACTAAGGCAACACAATTTAAGCATTTCCAAGGGTATGTTTTCAAAACCGTATGCATTAGAGTGTTAAAATAGTATAATTTCTATAATCCGAGATCATCGGCCATTTCTAGTAATACTTTGGACGGTAATTTAACAACCAAGTTTTCAAACTTGTTGTTACTGGTTAAAATGGTGTTACACTATTTTAAAATTGCGTTTGAGAGAATGAGCGATGTCTCCACCATATTTCTGTACTTTTCATCTAATCTATAGATTCAGATTTCTCACATGAATTAAGATCGAAATTACTAAAATAATTTGTTAGAGAAATGTAGGTTTTAATAATAACATTTGTTTAAGTGTGCAATATTTGTTACTCACTAAGAAGAGAACAGTTTAAAAACAAAAGAGAAAACTAGGGCAAAAGGAAAGAAGATAGATGGGGCATAAACACAAAAGATATTAATATGTAATAGATACAGTCGTTAACAATTTTTCCCTGAAAGCAGACACTGCCAACATATTTCTAGAAGCCTTTGAAGAAGAAACTATTCCATCCAGCGACATAAAACCTAAATGCCGGTTCTACTATGTCGACACCACCTTCATTATATGGTCTCGTGGAAAAGTAGCTTTTGAAGTTTCCTTGGCACATCTAAATAACCACTATGCTTAAATAAGGTTCACTATGAAAGCTGAAGAAGATGGACGCCTCCTTTTTTGGACGTGTTAGTGAAAGGAACCGCTAACAATAAATGAAGCCACCAAAAGCGTCCACTTGAGATGAGCGGCATACTGGAAAGACACACAACTAATACGTTGATGAATTAACATAGTTAGAATTGCTGACACGCATTGGAGAGATAAAGACCACTAAACAGAAACATCTGGTGTGATACACGCACACAACTTCCTTTTACAGTGATCTCATAGTTAATTAGCCAACAATTTGATTTTTAATTTATAAGCATTTATCAAAAATTACAAATTCTACAGACACCGTACAAAATAGAGCATTAGCTCAAGAGACAAATTTTCTCTAAAGTTTTAATATAAGCAAAATTAAAACATCTAATAATATACCGGGTATGCTCTTTAAAATAGGAGCTAATAATAAAAGAAAAAGAAACAAAAGACACTCATTTTAGAGGTATTCAACTGGAAAATCACCTATCTCACATCAATACACATTAAAAATGTAAAGTTTGAAAAAATAGCGAGAGCCGTTTTTGGAAAAATCAAAAAAAATGAAAAATCACAAGAGTAGACACCATACCATATGAAGTTTTAACGCCATACTTCTTTCTGTTTTTGAGATATTCTACTGTATGATTTAACTATTGTTCAGATACATGCGTAGAAGCACCAACTTTTTCGCTCAAATGTACATCATTGATCAAATAAACAGAGAGTTAGTAGATATAGCTATTGGCTTAGTGGTTTAGTATTTATGTCTACTAGTAATCAGAGTTACAGGAAACATATATTT
>OW679197.1:132384630-132535194 GCA_940337035.1 Agriotes lineatus | reverse complement strand
CACCGTGAAACCCAAATCATGACAGAGTGCTGGTGGTGTGCGGAAAAAAATAAATAGCAATAGAACAGAAGAAAGACTTGAAAATATTCAAGGGGCAGTGGATGGAAGAGAACTTGCCTCACACAATATCAAAATAGACGTGTTATCTGGAAAAATACCTTCAGACAACTAGAAGTAAAGATAGGAAACATCGAAATTATAAGCAAACAATGTCTGAAGTACTTGGTCATGGATTTCCGCAGAAATGGGGTACTACATATAAAGGGTAGTTAAAACGGCGGAAGGGGCTGCAACAGTTGTCGCCCCCATAATGCCAAATATATGAAAAGCTAGAACGGGACGCAGAAAAGTGATAGAATCGGTTGTTACCTCTATTATACTGTACGAAGCGTCAGCGTGGTACAAACTTGCGTTAACCAATGAATTCAAAAAGATGCCGAAAGGAATACAGAAAAAGGTAGTAATAAGAATCGTCCTTATCGAGTTGTGTCTACAAGATCGATTCAGGTAGTAGCCAAAGTGATCCCCATCTACTTATTAGTGGTAATACAGTTATACGCAAATGGAGCAAACCGAAGGAAGCAGAGAAAAGAAGCGAGAGAAGAAACCCTGCGCATGTGGGAAGAAAAATGAAGACAGTAAAGACCGCCGAGTAAACTACGAGATTAATAACATATATCAAACCTTGGATGGTAAGAGAGTATGGAGAAGTAGGCTATCACTTGACATAATGTTTAATTGATCATGAAAGCTTTCAAACATACCTTTGTGTGTTTGTTTGTTTGTTAATGGACAAGGTCTAGGCATGCAGAGTACCAGGTACCTTAGACACCGACTGCTTTGGTCATATGGTCAAAGTCCTACTTAGAATTTTGCCGAGACTAAGGAGTTCCAACCCTAGCAAGGGATCTTTTACATGCTACACATCGTAGTAGCATGGGACCCACGGCTTTACATCACTTCCGAATGATGGCATTCTGTAGAGGCTTTCATCTGCATTTTTTTTATTTTTGAAAATTTCACCGGGACCGGGAATCGAACTCGCGACCTTACGATCAGTAGCCAGGATGCTTACCACTGAGCTACCGACCCCGGCAAACATACCTCTACAAAATAAAACTTTCCAACACTGAAAGTGGCGTATACTTTGGGGAGCTGCAACCGCAACTTATCATAATGGAAAGCGGGAGAAGGAAAGTAAGAAGAATCATGGCGACAAATGGCATTGGAGGGGTAACGACAATGGACAACATAATAAATATTACGCTCGAGGACGAAGAAATGTGGACTGTAATAGAGATGGTGTGAAAGTAAACAGTAGAAGCAATGTCGAAAGGTGATTTGATTCTGACATATGAAGAGATTGGGGGGGGGGGATAGGTAGTCGGTAGTAGTTTTAATCTTCATTTTGATATTTAATTCGAAATTTCTATTCATATTAATAAATACTGCATTATTGTATAACAGTTATTTATGTTGCAAGTACAAAATTAAGGGCTTTTTTGAGCGAGCCGTAGTTTATGGTAATGCGAGCGCAGCGAGCGAGGCACATAAATAAGGCGAGTCTAAAGGTCGACTTCGTGCAAGTTACATACATAATTTTTTATGTTACTGCTGTGGGAGATTTTTCTAATGATAAAATTGCAGTTTAATCGAGAAAGTCGGGAAAAGTCGAGAAGCTCATGATCATACCACAAAATGAGAGTGCCTATTTTGATTTCGACCAATGGAAATGGTTATTAGTTTTTGTTGCTATGGTTATTACTGCCGAAAAGTAAAACTTACTAGTATAAAAAAGTGGGAATTTATAATTTACTGCTAGCGTCTAGATTGTTTCAACATTATGAAAAAGTGTCTCACTTTATATTATGGTTAGTTTATATTGCAATTACAATTTGCAAATTTTATTGGGTTTCGTCAAAGCGCTAGGCTTGCATTAAGCAAGTCGTCGGTTCGAATTCAGCAGGGGCCGGAATTTTTCCGCAGCCTTAGCGTTTGGAATCGGGCTCGGTGAGACGATTCACAGTGATTCACTAAATTAACTGTGTTCTATTCGCGACCACATACCTAAAAGATAGAGTAACAAGGTCCACACATCACCAAGACACACACCTAACACAGCGGCTGCTACGCAAGCACAAAAGGCGCCCTCCAACTTTGTAACTCACGACTTGGGGAAAGATGAGCACTACATCCCCAGATGCTGACATATAAAGCACCAGCCTCTACACCGGTAAGGTAACAAGAGATTAACGATTAACGGGTTTTGTTAGGGTTGCATGTTGTCTCCATTGTTCTTTAATACGTATTGTCTGCAGCACTGCTTAACAGTACCAACAAAGAAATGAACAGTGTAAAAGTCAATAACATTAGATACGTCGACGATATTATTATTCAACATTTTCAAATTTAATATTGCTGGAAGCTGTTAACATAGCATGCAACAGATACTATTTAAATTAATTTTAAGCAAACCCAGTTTTTATTTATCAACAGAGGAAAATATAATTAGGATGCTATCTGAACGAGCAAAACTACTATATAGATGAGATATTTATAGAATAACTAGGCAAGTCATTTTTAAAATAAAGAAACTGTAAATATAAAAGGCTGGAAGTTTTTGAGATGTATAGACGTCAAAGTACTAGAAAAAATAAAGAACACTACCGATTTTTACCATCAAAGACAGAAATTTGAATATTTACGACATATCATGCGAAACTAGAAATACCAATTTCGTCAGCGTATCATGAAAAGTAAAACTGACCTTAAATAAAGTAAGGACAAAGAAAAACATAACGGCTCAAAAATGTATGTGAATTGTTCGGAATGAGTAGCAGGGATTTCTTTTGCGTTACAGTTTACAAAGTGAGAATAACATGTCCAACGGTCGGTAGAAAACGGCACATGAAGAAGAAGAACCAACAATACAGTTACTACTAATGATTCACGTGCTTTTCTTTAACTCAATGCAATTACGTCATCTGCAGGATAACCTAGTGATACCTTTAAGATACAAATTTTATGACTCCAGTAGGCGTTGTATCAAATTCTTCACTTGGTCAATGTGTCTAAATCTCATTTCTGCTAATACTTCTCTCAAAAGTCCAAAGATATAGTAATCGCATAGAGATAAATCTAAACTGTAGGAAGGGCATAAAAGTGTTTCAAATTTTAAGTCAGTTAGTGTATGTCGACTTAAAATGGTACTATGGGGCCTAGTTTTGTCATGGCTTAATCCGGTGCATAAGATTTAGTCTCGCTCTTAATAACTCCAAAGTAACACCTCTCGTGTGGCAAAAAGGATTAGCATCACTTTTCCAACAGAAAGCATTGTTTTTGATTTTTTTTCAGTTGTGAGGTTGCTGTTTCTTCCATTGCAATTTCTTTTTGTATCTTATCGGAAATGCAATGATGCACTCACCTTTCTTCGCATGTTGATATTAAGTGAAGAAAAGTTAGTCCTTCTATTTAAAACCAGTTCAGCCTCTCATTGCGTCGTGGAGTAAGAAGATTTAAAACTCACAGATCACCTATTTTCTATACAGGGCTACGGCTACGATGCGGTGGTGGAAGATATTTCTAAAACTTTGAGAGTTACATAAATATTGGGTGTCGAAGGTAGTGCACATTTCTAAAATAGTTTTGATTATACAGGGTTGCTCACAAAGTTGTGGCGAATCAAACTTACTTTTGTAATGGAATGCCCTATATTTGGGTAGTTACAGTGTTAAAGCATGTTCTATCAAAAACAAAAATATAAGTTTCAATTAAATAAAAATTTCGAGTTTTCTTAGTTCTTGTTGTTGCCCATTCCAAATGTTGCTTGCGAATTGTTTCAATCCAAAGTCTCTAGAGTTTGCTTTATGGAGAAATATAGTGTAGATTAAATTGCAAACTTTGATCCAATTACGATGTCAGTTTATTAAAACATTTCTTTCGGGTAAAAATTCAAAATTAACGCCTACTTTCAACAATTATCAAGTGCATAGGAAATGAAGAACAAGTCCGCAACGTTTTAATCGTAATTTCAAATTGAATTTTTCTATACTGAACTATGTCAACAGTTAGGTCAGGTTCGTTTTTTATGGACATGTCATGTGGCCGCCATGTCGGTAGCAGTGACGGCCCTAGAGACAATTTTGCTCTACAAGCTGCAACGGCCCGGTTCGTGACACCTTAGTGTTTTAATAACGTTGGTATTTAACCATTATTCTGCTAGTAATTAAACTAAATTGTATTTCTTACAATGTATCAATTAGTTTAAAACGCATTGTGCATTTAAAACATACGAATTTCACTCTCCAGAGTGTGTGCGGGTAAATCAGCTGGGATACCGTTGAGTGCAGTTATAAATAGAACAAAGCAAGCGGTTCGCGCCGGAAGAGACGTGGGCTCTTTAGTAAGCGATTGGTGCGTTTCGCCCAAAACCCAAGGGACGCAACGCCAAGTGTTTAGAAGTGCGAGTGAAAGTTCTGCGTAGCTCTGCGTTAACAGCAGTCTACGCTTCCTGATTCTTGAGCTGAACTACAGATTTGAGAGAGCAGACCACTACCTTTGGGATCTATACCGAAGAAGCAATAATTATTCAGCCACGAAAGCCGCTCTGCAAGCTTCAAAGGGGAAGCCGATCGTGCAAAAGTATAAGATCAGTTGAGATCAACAATAACGCAAGATTAGTCTTATATGCAACTATACCAGTGAATTATTAAAAGCTTGCAACAAATGACGCAATAACGTCAACGGGTTAATCGCGCTCCAGAAAGCAGTAGCAACTTTCCGAGGCATCACAGCCGGGCAAGGTGTTATATCATCCTGTGAATTCAAGCTACTGGAGGCAGGGGCGTAATCAGTAAATTCGAGTGCGAAAATTAAACATCGCCTGTAGAGTCAGCATAAGCTCGTGGAATATCCAATGGTAATTTTAATAGCGCACATATCATTATTTATTGATCAACCCTTTATAGCCTTTTATCTACTTCCATGCATATGAGTTTCTTTTCCAGATTATATATCTTTTCATAATTTGACGTTGATCCATTGCTGCTCAAAGTGGGGTTGGATTTAATAATAAATGTAAATGAAGAACTTGAAGTCTTCCACACAAATTTATTTGATATAAAAAGGTTAAACGCTTATAATGTGTGCGTGACTAGTTTCGACAAATTGTCATCATCAGACGTAACATTTTATGAGCTGAAAATAGGATCAAATCTCTCACCACTTTTAGCCGAAATTTTCATGAAAAGCCTTGAAGAACGTCTGTTTAAGTATGACATAATCATCAATAAAATAGTTTTTTGGAGACGCTATGTAGACGACATTTTGGTGATTTTTAATGGCACTACCGACAAAGTGGGGATTTGTTTAAGTATCATGAACCCTCTTCACACTAATATTAAATTTACTCTAGAAATAGAATCCAATAATTCCATTCCTTTTTTAGATATTTATGTATATCACTAAAATTAATGACAATTTAGACATCAACATTTATAGAAAACCTACTACTACGGATAATATCATCCCGTTTCAATCTTTTCATCCTTTTTCACATAAACTAGCCTCGTTTAGGTATTATTTAAATAGATTGTTAACTTATCCTTTAAGTAAAGATAATTTCACTAATGAATTGAATATCATAAAACAATTAGCTCAAAACAATGGGTACCCACCTCAATTCGTCAACTCTTTATTCAATAAATTAAAAATTAAATTTTCTACCACCTTAACAAACATTTCTCAATATAGTAGTTCTGCTACCAACTATTATTCAATCCCTTTTGTATGCAATTTTTCTTATTGTATTCAGAAGATTTTTAAGAGATTTAGCGTTAACATTTCATTCTCTGGTTCACATAGCTTACAGAATATTCTTGTTTCTAATAACGATGCTATTGATAAATTTGATAAATCTGGAGTTTATCTCCTTTCTTGCAACTCTTGTCCCAAATTTTATGTCGGCCAAACTGGTAGGAGTTTCAAAACTAGAATCAATGAACACCTCTATTATAGCTGAAAAAAAATTTGATAATAGCCCGACTCCTAAGTCAGCTTTCGCTAACCACATAATACTTTATAACCATGATTTTAACCCCCATATTAATTTTTCTCTATTACATTTACAGAATAAGGGCCCTAAATTAAATCTCTTTGAAATCTTGGAAATCTGTAAGAGATCCAAATCCGATTCTGATAATTGCCTTAATGAGTTAAATAATTTTAATAACAATTTTCAATTACATTTAATTATTAACTAACCTCCGGCCGAAGTGTGGCTCGCCTTGCCTCGATTTTCATATAGGTATTGTAATTTTAACTTTCAATTTTTTCATTAGTTTAAGATCTTTGCTGCGGGTTTCATTTACTCTGTTTTTGTGGTTTTTTGTGCAACCTTTGAGATATCTTAATTAGTTTTAATTAGGTTTCTATAGTTAATAGGGCTTAGGGATTATTTTACTCTGGTATATAGGCAACCAGTTTCACATGTATGTATGGCCTTTAGCCTCGTTGTTGAGTGTATCATAGTTGGCGCTGTTTCAAACTATTTCCGGTTTTGGTTAGATTACTTAATTTGTTTACTTCCTCTTCGATGGAGTCGTTCACAAGATGTGGGCCTTAGGCCTCTGTGATTAATGGGCGTCCATTACCCTCTAGGGGTAGATTTAAGTTCAAATTTATGCACCAATATTAACTACTGTATACATTCTTCCCTAGTAAGTATATATTTCGATTGTAACCTGTCAGCTTGTTAATTTTAGCAAAACAATTAAATTTTTATAATGGTCTCCTAGAGATGTGATTAATCGCTTAACTTAAATTTAATTCATGTTATGGTAAGACGAACCCTTCGATTAAGTATTTATAATTTGGTAACTAGTTTTAACCTTTTACAGATATTTGTTACATTCTTATTGATTGCCTTCCAAAAGTTTGTAACTTTAATTTGCCCTTCAGGACCCAAATGTTATTTGCAACTTCATCTATCTTAACTATCGTTACTCTTAGATAAGTCGATCGCTCTACTATTAAGGTGTGTCAAAACATTAATTAGTTTAGATCGGACCGTGCTCGCAAGAGGTTGTGTTTTCACGCTGCAGAAGTGAACGCGGGCGATATAGTATAAACTTTAGTGTAATCTTCAACTACAAGAACTGGGTTTGCCCTCTTATCTATTTATTAATCCACATTCACCAACTATCAAATTATAAAAGAAGCGTTTAAAAATTACTTCTACGGCTAGCTTCGGCTACGCCAAGTCGCAACTTTTATTATGTCTCATAGTTACCTCAGAAATCCGACACTTATATACACAAGTAATACCAATCCAGAAGATACCCCAATGGAAGGCGATGCAATCGCTATCCAAGATAAAACAAACCAAAATAAACGGCCTATCACCTCTCCACCTTCGGAGAATCAAAGCAAAAAGTACTCATTCGACAATGCAGAACTTTTAAGCCAAAATAAATATTATCTCCCGGCGCAAATTGACCCAGCAAGTGACACTGTAGACACGTCAAATATAGTAACCGCGACTCGCAAAGTACCACCAATATTTTTGCAAGATGCTAACAATTACCAAATGATAATTTCAGATATCAAATCAGTAGTAAAAAAAGAGTTTACAACAGCGCACCATGGATCCCAACTACGAGTTAATTTAACCGATGCCGACGATTATCGTCTGCTCACTAAATATTATGACGATAATAAAAATAAAATATCCTACTATACTTTCCGCAATCCGGAAAAAGCAAATTTATCGGTGATAATTAGAAATATCCCTATTTCCATCACAGACAAAGAAGTATTAGACGAGCTTTCTTTGAAACAACTTCCCGTTTTGCGAGTAACCAGACTGTTGAAAAATAAACAACCTATACCAATCTGCGCCATTGAACTTACAAAAACCGAAAAAGCAAGAGAAATTTTTCAACTTACTAAATTGAACCACTGCATAATACGAGTTGAACCTAGACGCAATAGTGTAGATACTCCCCAGTGCACTAATTGTCAACGTGTGGGCCACACAAAAAATTACTGCCACCTACAGGCAAGATGCGTTAAATGCACTGGTATGCACCACTATTCGCAATGCACTAAAACACGAGCACAAAAACCACAATGTGTAAACTGCGGTGGCGAACATCCTGCAAATTACCGGGGATGCAGCTACTACATAAATCTCAATAAGAAAACGACACCCACACAACAAAAACCCACACAACAAAAACCCACAGCACAAAAACCAAATATATATAACTTTGTAACCCCAGGTACTAGTTACGCCCATGTCACCCAGAGTATGACCCAAACACCTTCCAGCAATGCTCAACAAACTTTTCATAACTCTCCACAACCGTTGTCTATCACTGACCTAATTCAATCAATTTGGAAAATATTAACGCCTTTTCATGATCAAATAAAATCATTTATCTTCTCATTGATTCCCTCTCTTTTCAATGGCAAATAAATCACCACACATTCTATCTCATCTAATCATCGCAAACTTTAATGCCGATGGTTTATTAAAACAAAGATCACTTATTATCGCCTTTCTAGCAAGGCACAATATAGACATATTAATAGTCACCGAAACGCATTTAGCAAACGGCGAAACGCTAAAAATACCACAATACGATATTTATCGGCAGGATCGTGAAACGCATTTTGCATCAGGAGGCGTTGCTATAATTATTAAGCGCACCTTCTCCGCACATTCATATGACATCGGAAGACTAATTAACCTCGAAGCAGTTGCTGTTAATTTAGAACTTAAAAACAATAGAAATGTAAAGGTTATTGCAGTTTATAAACCACCAAATAAACGACTACTGGAAGAAGATATCGCAACTCTCTTTACCTCTGATACCCCAACATTAGCTGTTGGTGATTACAATTCAAAAAATACTCTCTGGGGTTGTAGAACCAGCAACCCAAGCGGAAATAGACTGCAGAGCTTTATTTCAAATCACGCTATTCAATTGTCAGCGCCCACTGAACCAACCCACTATCCATATAGAAGAGACCATCAACCTGATATATTGGATATATGTTTGTTCAAAGACTTTTCAGCGCCTATAACACAAACCGTACTAACAGAGCTTGAATCGGATCACCTTCCCATCTTAATCACATTTCATAGCACTCCCGTAGCTAAACACGCCTTACCAAGATTAATTCATGGCTATGTAGACTGGACCGAGTTTCAAGAGGTATTAAAGAAAACTATAGTATGCCCTGTCTCAATTGAATCGACTGAAGATATTGATACTGAAATAGTAAAACTAAATTCAGCTATATCCGTGGCTGTAACTCAAGCCACTACCATTCAGAATAAACGCAAAACGAACTACGGAAACACACCCGCTCACATATCAATACTTATTAAAAATAAAAATAGATTAAGACGCATCTGGCTAAGAACAAGAGACCCTTTAATTAAAACGCAACTGAACCGCTCGACGCGTAGTATTAAGTTTGCATTGGAAAACTACAGAATTGATAAGTATAGACAATACATCTCTGAATTACAACCAAGAGATCCTTCAATGTGGCAAGCTACAAAAAGAATACTGAAGCAACCACCCCAGATTTCTACAATTAAAATGAACAATGAAGTATACGCATCAGATCAAGAAAAGTGTGATGTTTTTGCTACACATTTGGAATGCACATTTACGACGCGAATTGCCGATGACAATAAAGAATTTGCGCAAGAAGTCTCTGCAGAACTGGATAATAACTTTCCAAAGAATCCCGGGTTAATTGTTCCTACTTCACCTGCCGAAATACAGTCATTTATCAAAAAGCTCCCAACTAAAAAATCACCTGGACACGACCTCATTCCTAATATAGTCATCAAAAACTTTCCTGCTAAAGCCATCACTTTTTTAACTATAATTTTCAACGCCTGTCTACGAACAGGATATTTCCCAACAACTTGGAAACATGCTCACGTGCTGCTATTTCCAAAGCCCGGAAAAGACCATAAAAATCCAGCTAACTACCGTCCAATAAGTCTTCTTCCCACAATCTCCAAATTGTTCGAAAAAATCATCTCTGATCGCCTTTCGACATTTTTATTGAAACACAATATTATTCCTACATTTCAATATGGTTTTCGCAAGAAACACTCTACGATTCACCAACTATCTCGCATCTCGGAACTTATCGAAAACAGCTTTGAAAATAAACAGCATGTCGTAGCACTCTTTCTTGATGTCGCACAAGCTTTCGATAGAGTTTGGACCGATGCTTTACTCTACAAAATGCTGAAAGTTAACACTCCTCACTATCTTTTATGCATTATCAAATCTTTTCTGACAATGCGTTCATTTGCAGTAAGGATAAATTCTTCCCTTTCCTCAGTTAAACCTATTAGTGCTGGAGTTCCACAAGGCTCTATATTAGGCCCTACACTGTTCAATATGTTCGTTCACGATCTACCAGAGCCAACCAACTCAACTGTAGCCATGTACGCTGACGACACAGTGCTACTGTCTCAAGACTATGATATACTTAGGGCAACGCAACGGTTGCAACACAGTACGAACATAATAATTTCCTGGTTCAACAAATGGTGCATCAACCTCAATGCTAGTAAATGCGAGGCTAAGGTTTTCACCCTTCGTAGGCCAGTAACACCTCCAAACATCGTCATAGAACACCATGATATAGATTGGAATCCTACAGACGGCGCCATCAAGTACTTGGGGGTTTACCTCGACAAGAAACTTACGTGGGCATTCCATATCAACAAAAAGCTTAACCAAGGTTATACAAGACTTGCGATGATGTACCCAATAATTAATCGTAAATCTTCACTTAAGCAAGAATGTGGAATATTGATTTATCAATCTATTCTTAGACCAATTATTACCTACGCCTGTCAAGTATGGGGAGCAGCGTCAAACTCACAAATTAACAAACTTCAGCGGTTTCAAAATAAAGTACTGCGCATAACTTTTAATGCCCCCTGGTTCATACGGAATTCACAAATACACCGAGAAGCAGGTATACCAACCATTGAAACTTTCATCAAGAATACAACGAAAACGTATTTCGGTAACATAGCAGAGTGCTCAAGTGCAAGAATTTACACTACTGGAGTTAGGCGTATTCACACCAGACTTAAACGCAAACTGCCACAGGATATATATTTGTCATCAAGTGAAAGTGAATAATTTAGGAAAATAGTCAGTGCAACAGTGAAATAAAATAAGTGGAAACAAAAATAAACGAAAGGTGATAGTGAGGCTTGGGCCATTAGTCAGCATCTGATAAACATAATACCTCACCAAATAGCCATGTATAGCGAGAATACGCTGACCTGGCTTCAACTAATTTAAAAAAAAAAAAGAAGCTTACATGAAGAACGATTTCTGTGGGGCTTATTTCGCTACAAGAGCTACGATTACGTCACAGCTTGCTACAACCAGTTATCATACCTCTTAAATAATGCAAAAGTATCAAGGCTTTATTCAAAAGTTTACTATTTTCGGGTTTTTGTAAACAAACTTCCCATGACTTTTAATAGGGATATTATCACAGAACATAATTACGAACTACAAACACAAGTTCATTTCATTTAATAATAAGGAGGGTTCAATACTGCCATAGGGAATGAGACTCATGGTGGCCCACACGCTTCGTCTAAACACACCCTTAAATGTCGAGTCCTTGATGCTTCGGTTGACATTACACTTGTGTTTGACAATTGTGAACGTCAAAGTTATTAAATGTGTCCTACATTTTAAATGCTGCATACACCTCGGGCTACAGCTAGTTCTAGATAAGTCAGCTAAGAAAATGAGCAACATCGAAATCACTGATCAACGTACAAGTAAAAATCGCCAAAATCGGGACCAGTAGCATCTACAACTACTGAGACACAGTTTTCAACTATATAGATTCACTAGAAAATGCAGATAATCCAGCAGGTAAAGCAACTATCAACACCTAAAACAACTGATTTTACACCACAGCAACAAGTGATAGTGGTTACCAACAAAAAACTTCAGCATCCAACTATCATAGAAAATGAAAAAGTAGCACCTTCTCTTCTACAAGAAGATCAAGTGCATAACATATACGAAGTTCGCAGTTACACAAGTAGTGGACATAAAGAAAAGTAAATCGCAATCCACAAAATAAATAGGAATCATAAAAATCTTTCTAAAACTGCTCCTAACGATTACTTGATTCTATAAAAGGCAACAGGAAATAAAAATGAAGACACCGAGAAGGAAGCATCTAGCTATGAAAGGATTCCATAAATGACGATATTGACAACAGCCGTGTTTGTCAAGGTTAAAATAAATTGGAAAGTAAAATCTGCACAGCGGCAGCTTATACCTCCCGCAAATCAGTGGCTTAACTTGGTATCCGCAGACCCCGCGGCCGCGGGGGGGGGGCTCTGCGCCTGAGGGGGCCCGTAGGGCCCTCTAATTTACTTTTTATTTCATTCAATAAAGGCAAGCAGGAAATAATATTGCTCTTTTTATTTTTATCATAATGAGATGTCCACGCAAAAAGCAAAAGTGGTTTTGAATTGCCGCTTTTTAAATTCTAGCTGACATAGATTGTTTTGTAATATGAGGCATATGATAATAAAACTGGCGAATTTCCTGCAGTCGTAAGGCTAATTTGAGATCACTTATAATACCGCCCGTATTGCAAGAATTCTATAATTTAACAACATGATCATTAAATGTTGAATTTCTGGATTGTTTTACGCCTATCCCTATCCTTATTCTGTTAACAGCAGAATTGCTAACTGTACCGTAATTACCTCATCCGTAATCCGTAAGGTACCTACTTTACGTACTATAATCCCGCAGAGGTGCGAAAAAATGCTACAACACATTGTGCATTTTAACTTGGTGAATAGTGAAGTTTTGATTTTTTAGTATAGACATTAGACATTTGCGTTCATTACGCTGCGCACAACCTCAACTTGGTGATTAATGATACAGTTAAAGGTATAAGAGAAATTGAATCTTTTTTGCTACTGTTCAAAATATATACATATTTTTTGGATTAGGCATAAATCGGTGGGATCTTTTAAGTTCCATTACGAGCGCATCCGCTATAAAAAAATTGAAACTATACTCTATACCATGGTCTTCCAGAACCCAAACTCTCATCGCAATTAAATGACGTTTTAAATATATTACTGCTGCTCTTAACAAAACAATATTAACATAAAAAAGGAAGAATGCGATGAGGAGAGTAGTATCCTAACCAGCGTCTATAATTTTGAATTTGTATTTCCTTGTGTTTTAATGAATACAATTTTGGGGGAACTTGTCATCACAAAATGCTACAGAATCCAGACACTGATTTGATGAAAGCTACAACCTATATTAGAAACCTCTAGAATATTTTATAGAAACATGGAAGTGAGTACCTTAGTGTTGAATTAGAAGCAACCAATATAGCCAACAACTGCACCATAAATCCTACATGTAAAAATAAACAGACCGAAAGTTAAAATACATTTTGACAAACAAATTTTTGGAAGATCAAAGATTATCGGATTCTAAAAAGTATTTTAAAGTCAACATTCTTTCTAACGCTTTAGATATCACAATAACTCAGTTAAGTCAGAGATTTGAATCTATATTTCACACGGCAAACCTTTTTAGTTTTTTAAATCGAAAGACTTTGAGCGAAATGATCTTTTTTCCAAAGCAACGGTTTTTCAAATATTTTATGAAAAAGGTTTCATTTCCTATAGACATTTGTTCCTGTGCAAAAAATTCTTATAATATAGATAAACTAAAAGAGTTTCAAAGCGTGAAACAGTTTGCTAAGTTTTTAGTAGTTGATAATCGGAATTTATCATCAATTTTTCCTGAAATTGCGACAGCACTGTTATTATTTTTTATCTTCATCCGTGTTGTTAGAGCGTCTTAACCAAATTAATTTTAGTATCGTTAAGAGCTTCATGGACAGATATTACCCCACTCAGTGCGATAATGAATATTACCGTACTCTTTTTATACAGTGAACCAGAGTTTATTGATGAAGATAAAATATTGAACAATACACGTTTGCTTATGGCACACAACGAAACTCGTTTGATTGCCGCAAAACTCGGCTCACCGCCTCGTTTTGGCAATCAAACTCCTTTCGTTAAGATGCTCATAATCAAACTTGTATCGTTAATATCTATTATTTGTTCCTCACTTGTAAACATCAATTTATCAAGTCACTCTATTAGTCAAGAAATTTTATTTTGTCAAGTTACTAACTTGTAATAGTAATTAACGTATTAAAAGGGGTAACACAGTCTTAACATTCGAGCATATTTTTACCACTCGAGCGAGCGCAGCGAAGCAAGAGTAGTAATTTATGTGAGAAATGTTAAGACGGTTTCCCCTAGAAATGCGTTCATTAGTTTATTGTGCATTGAGGCAATAATTTTGAATCAATAATAATTACTAAAAACTGCTAAATCGAAATCGGACTACCATGAATATGTGTGCTGTTGCTATAGTGAATGCATGTTAAATGAGTGGATGCATGTTAAATGTATCTTAACATGCGAGAACGCGAGTGGATGCATGTTAAATGAGTGGATGCATGTTAAATGTATCTTAACATTCGAGGACGCGATCATGTTAAACACTGTTTAACATTTCAATGAACAATAATATATTTACAAGTTAACTGTCAGTTTTACAAGCGTGCTCATAGATAAACGATAGCGTGCAAAGCCAGAGTTGTCTTCCTTAGTATGTGTCATATTGATGAATTTAGTTGCTTGCCAGTTTGCCTGCGGCTCGCCAGTCATATCCTTCTATTCACCGGTAAAAACCCTCTTAACAAGCTAGTAATTTTAAATACTATAACATTACCTGTTTAGGTCGCTTCACCTGAAAGCAGCTTCTCTAAATGAGAAATTATTAAAAATTATGCCAGAAACAGTATTCATCAGGAAAAAAAATTATTGTCTATTGAATCGGAGATAGCTGATAAAATGGAATTGTAAGAGGTTATTACAGATTTTGCAAACATTAAGGCCAGACGTACGCACATTGCTTAAAATCTCGTTTTAATTTTTCAAGCATCAGCCTTCACACCGCAAGGTAAAATTAGGTTACAGATAATACATACATACATACAACTACCTTAGTTAAGACATTGTTTTGTAGTGCCTAATCTTATTATTATTGATTATATGTATTATTATTATTGATGTTTTTGCCCCTTGATTTTATTAAGTACCTATAAGGGGTTCGCAGCAAATTTTCGCGAGGGGCCTGTAATCTTAAGTTACGCCACTGCCGCATATCTGCACTTCGGAAGATTATGTAATGCAAAAGTAGAACCAGATATGTGACAGCTGCACTACATACACAAACAAGCTTATCAAAATCTACAGAAGTAGAAAATACAGAACCTACCCCACACCAAAGACGGGAGTGCAACATAATGCTGCTGTCAGCAGTCAGGAATCCGCCAATGCTTTCTAAACACAAAGCGACACTGAGGCACAATCAGCACCTTCTGGAACAGCAACCCGAAGCAAGAGTAACACCTATAATCGTATTCATGGCCATAAGGCGGGATACGTTCCAATTCTGGTCTTTTCAATCAACAATCTAGGTTTTTTAAAGTAATTCCTAAAAGTGCAATAATTAAGACTTCAGACAACAACAGATATTTAAGCTATTCACCTTTATTTTAGATAGATATTGGTCCTACTTTGTTTTTAATGTTAGTGTTTGGGTTTTTAATTTATTAGTTAGTATAGGTGACATCTATTAAATGTGGCTTGTTGCCTAATTTTTACGTAGGGCATTCTCAAGATTTTATTGCATATTAAGTGGCAACATTAACTTAAACATAACCCCAGTACCTTAAAGTCGATATACTGTAACCTTTATTAGGAAGTTGATTTCGTACAGGAACAGACCTCGCCAAGCCCTAACCAAAATAATCGCTAATATCATATATAGACACGGCATTCCTCTGAGTGGTATGGGTCAGATAATTTCTAAAATTTCTTTGTGTCAGTCTCTTCTTCATTACTAACAAAATTTAAATATTAAACCACAAACGTTTCGGAAAAAATATATTCCACCAAGATGATTATAAATCAATACACATTTCAAGTGATCAAGCATTTATTTCCAATTGCAGCAAAATTCTTCCTCTTGTAAGTCGGCAACAATATACTAACATTCTGAAAGAGCTCCTTTAATTGGCTTCTTAGCATCAGCTTTGTATAAGAAAAAACGACGCTGCCAACTTTATTGAATTTTGTGCTATATCCTTAGCTTCCGTAGTTCAGTGGAGGTTGACGGCTGTTAGAAATTGCTTTCATCTAAGCGAGACAAACACCTACAACGAAATATCGCAACATTTTCGATGGCTTCGGAAAATAGCCACTCTTCCTGTTGGCTTTCAATTTACATTTAGCATCAATAAAGCAAGCCTGAAAATATTCCAGTGATTGGAATAAACACATATGAAATGTTAAATTTTCCAACTTAAAGTAGTTTTATAAAAATAGTACAGCATTTTGACGCACGCCATCTTACACAAACTGGATATTAAGTACGTTTAAAAATTAGAGATCTGATCTCTTGGGTTATTTCGATAACAATCGTTTATTTCGAGCTTACGAGTAAATCTAAACGGCTTAGTATCCAAAATACAACGTGTTCAAGTTTTCAGACGAAATGCTAAACATGAAGTTAATAAATTGACAAGGTAAGTTACCAAAACCATCACCAATTGAGGCACAGTTAAAGTAAGTAATAAAAAATATTGGCAACTCCTGAAAATAATTAATTCTAATAATTAATTTAACGTGAAGCTTCTTTTCGAAACAAATGACGAGAAACGACGAAACTATAACATTACCAAAAGTTTAGCTTTTTAAAGTTATTTGACAGTCATCTTTGATGTTTCGCTTTTCCTTTGAAAACTGTGACATGAATACTTAAACAACTTTGCTACAGTGCTAATGGTTTTAAGACATTGCAACAACCCGAAAGGAATTCTAGAGATTAGTGCATGGGAGAAAATCCTAAAACTAATGAGGCCCATTTTCTGTATTGTAGAAAGCGGGAAGAGGGCGCTACGTCCAACGGGCAGTGTGAGAGAGATGGGGTACTGCCTTAAGGTGGATGCGATGGCGGCAAAAAGCATAGCAGACATGTACGAGTAAATGCCACGTAATTTGAGGTAAACTGCCCCACGCGATTATCTCAAGAGCTGCAGTACGTCAAAGATACTTCGAGAATGACTCACTAGTCCCGTTTTGTAAATTCGCCAACTTAGTGGAATTCGGAACTAGCAAGTGGATATGGTAAGTTCCAGCACCAACAATTTTCTTTAACTTTTATTCGCGTGGAGAGGCGAATCATCCTTGCGTATCGGTCGCAGCTGCTAGCGTATACTTACTGTGATAATTTCAACGTTTTTGTTGTAGGTTGAGAGCAATATTCAACAAGACAAGAGAAATTTTTCCTAGCTTTACAACAAAGAGCTTACAGAAATGGTAAGTTTGCCTTTTTATGTTATTACAACAAACCAGTGTGACCTACTCTATATAACAAAAACTACATTATATTACACGATTTATATATATATATATAAGATCAGTTGTAGCACATACTAGTATAAAACTGCGAAATGTAGGCGATTTTTATATATGTATTGGAAAAGAAAATCTGCGCAACTTCCCTCCTGGACATTGTGACACTAAATAATGTTAAAAATCAAAATTAAGTTAGGAGTAAAAATATCTTCACGTTTCTAATAAAGCAAATAAATTTTCAAATAAAAAAATGTAGCAGTCCAGAGTTTAGCTACTAAAAGGAGTACATTTGAATAATCACCTGATAGTTAGGCAACTTAAATCACTTAAGAGAAATACAGGTTGCATGCTCTTCAAATAGACCTTTTTGAATTTGGTTAGGTGGCTATTGGAAATATTTTTGAGATTGATAATAAAAGAGAAACCACTTCCTATTTCGAATAAAAATCAGATTGAGGCTTCATCGAGTCAGCATAAAAAGTCAAGCTAAGAAGAGGATCCCAGCTTAAAGGGATAAACTTTGCAATTGTAAGGTTTTAATTAGTATAATTCTACAATACATTAAGAAATAATGATTTTTCAGGCAAATAGGATTGATTCACTGGGCAGACTCTCACTAGAAAAGTGGTAGGTACGAAATAGGGTAATTCATACAAATCTTAATTGGGAGTATGTCTGGTTTAGCTTTTTGGCCTCCCCACTAATCTTTGCTCTTTAAAAGCAACGAGCCATCATGATAGGGTGGAAGATAATTCTCCAGGGTCGTAGTGAAACCTTATCGAAGGGCATAGCCGAGAAAGGAAGACCATATTAGAATCGTGTTAGTTATTAATAAAGAAACCGCACCAGGGAGAACCACTTCATTGGTTTGGCGATGGGGTCGTTCCAGTTACATAAAGTTTAACTCGATGGGAAAGGCAACGATTGCTGGCACCATGGATTATTTATTTTGTATACAGGGTGTAGAAATGCTTTACGCACCATAGGGATTTCAATGGTAATTTCTTTATATGAAAGTATTTGCTTCCCTAATTATTTTAGAGCAAACTTGTATTGAAGTTCATTTATGCCAGCATTTGTCATTTTACATTTCGGAAAACCGAAAATTTAAAGAAAAAAATTACCATTTTTAGACAAATCAGCGGTGACTTGAAATTACTAATTCATCTCAAAGCATCAACAAATTAGTTTGCTGTTTATTTGGTTGCCGTTACATTTGAGAGATGCAAACAAATAAACAGCAAACTAATTTGTTAATGCTTTGAGATGATTTAGTAATTTCAAGGCACCACTGATTTGTCTAAAAATGGTAATTTTTTTCTTTAAATTTTCGGTTTTCCTAAATGTAAAATGACAAATGCTGGCATAAATAGATACAGAATTTTTTTCTCTACAAAAAACTTCAATACAAGTTTGCTCTAAAATAATTAGAGAAGCAAATACTTTCATATAAAGAAATTCCCATTGAAATCCCTATGGTGCGTAAAGCATTTCTACACCCTGTATAGGTTAGTCCTAAAAACATTCAGAATATATAAATGCTGTTGAATTAATTCATATCATAAAATAAGTAAAGTTACTACCAAATAAGGGCATAGGCCATATTATCAACAGTCAAAGACTTCATAACAACGTAATAAGACAATTAATTACCTTATTAATAGCCAGGTAAAACAAACCTGGTTATAATATTATAAATTTTTATTGCTAAGTTAAGTCAAATTTAAACAAAATTTAATTTTTTAAGTTGCTCACCATATATTTGTATGTATGTACAAAATATTGTCTTTCGCCAACAAATAGTTTTTGAGTTATACCGCCAACAGACAGACAGACAGACGGACAGACAGACAGACAAACAGACTGGCAGGCGGACTGAATTGAGAAAACCTGTTTTTCGTCATTTAAGGACCTTGAAACGTGAAGATTTGGAGAAATCTCGGAAGGTGATTTTCTCTCGATTACAATACTTCCGTCGTCTAAAATATTACTGTAATAACAATTTATACCTTCATAATTATCAACTCTCTATATGGAAATTCACGAGTTTGCTTACGTAACTGAGTTTGAGACCAAACTAAGACAAGAACCGCTTTCAGATGTGATATGTTAGAGGTTTTTAACATACACGTGAGTATTATATAGGTTCAGTGTTGCCAAACTAAGTGAAATATATGTTATTACACTAATTTTCTAACCTTAACTCACCAAATGAACTTCCCCATTGTTTGAATTTTGATTATAATTATAACCAAATTAAAACAGTTACGTGTAGTGTTGCTGCCATGAGACGAGACGATACATGATTTTAGCCATCGCGACCTCGATCTTGAAAATTTTCGATTTTGAAGTCGAGAACTTCGATTCTCGAATATCATGTCTGTGTATAGTGGATTGAGGCAGTTGTAACCGGAAAGGGACGTTTAGGCATAAAGCCTTTAGACGCGGGCACTATTAGGCGCGCGTACGTTTAGGCGCCGGAACTTCAAGCGCAGGGACAGTTAGCCGCCACGGAAACACGTTTCCGCATAGTTTGAACGTATACTGTATTGTCTAACTGTAAAAATTTACATAACTACCGCTTTAATAACAAACGTAAAAACTAGTTATTTATGTTAACTACTCGCAAAATGTGAGCGGTTTTTTCCAAGTCTGAACGTTTTCGACGAGCAAAAGATCCATTTTGAACGTGTTGCAATTTCCGTGTAAATCCTGTAACTTTGAATATTATATTTTGACATTTCTAAATGATTAATGTTATTATATTAAACTTGCGTAAAGAGCAGCTGTGCCGTTATACAGGGTGTTTCAGAACTATGGGATCAAACTACTAGGGGGTATTCAGTGCGACGGTAGAAGACATTTGAGTATAGCAACCCATGTTCGGAAATGCCTCCCTGGGGCACTGGGACTCTATGACACGTTATGACAGTTTAATAACAAAATGTGTTTCAATTACTCAAATGTCAACGATAACGTACAGCAAGTTCTTATGGACTTCTCCAATCAAGAATTGGCTGATATGCATCTGGCAAATGGAGCAACAAAAATGCATTCAAATATTTTAAACTATTTTAACGTGTCATAGAGTCTCAGTGCCCCAGGGAGACATTTCCGGACATGGGTTCCTATACTCAAATGTCTTCTACCGTCGCACTGAATACCCCCTAGTAGTTTGATCCCATAGTTCTGAAGCACCCTGTATTAGTAGGTTATCATATCTACAGTCGATAAAACGATAAAATACGGGCCACAAAAAAAATATGTAAATCTTTAAAGATATACAACTTTTGAATGGAGATTGCTTACATATCACATACGAGTATCAATTTTGACAAAATAAATCTACAGTGTTATTTTGTAAAATGCGTGCTGCTTAAGTTTTGGAATGGCACATGGCAAAAAGAGATGTTTTAAAAACATTTGGAACCAGAAGATGCAGCTTCATTAAATTGTTGCATACAAGATGTTCAAAACATGTCACACAAAATTCGAAACTTTAATCAAATAAAATTGCTGAACATAATAACCTCTACATTTTTTAGTGTTCTATATAAGCAGTCAATCTCAAATTTCGAGGCGAAACGCAACGAGATCGAAAAATTTCTCGTCTCAGTTGCATCACTAGTTCCGTGCGAAATCCCGTTTACGACCTCCAACAAGCCAAAAAGATAACCCAATAGTTCGGTGGGAAAAGAAGGGGTTGTAGGTTGGAGGAAGAAGCTTGAACTTCGAAGGTGCTGGAACTAATACGTGTACTTTCTCTCAGACGCCGAAGATGGAATGGGGTTGCGATAAGAAAGATTTTTTCTCGGCTACAAAAAATTTGCTCAGCTCCATTATATAGTTAACCTTAGTTCGCAATTTCTGCTTACCTTTGAAATATTAAATTTGAAATGCCTACCTTAAGACAACGCATATCAAATACGTTTGAATGAATACCCGCTGAAGGCGTCAAAGGATCTACATCAGCAACCAGCTAGTTTCATATTCCAGGCTGCCTTGCTTACCCCCTCCTCATACGGGTAGAGGTTCCCAGTTCAGCTCCTGGCGAGGAATAACGGGAACCAGCAAACACATCCCAGAGATATGTACTGAATTGGTTCTACGGTTTGGTAGCGAAGCTGATAGCGAGATCATTAAGCCATAAAAGGTCTACCCTGCATTCATAGAGACAGAGGGAACTTCTTATAGAACGACTTTAACAGCATAGAGGCAGTCGTTCGTAAACATGGTAAGTAACAACCTAAGACAGTAAATTCTGCAATTCCTGCAGTGCAGAGCTGCCTATTAGTGTTGGAACCACTACTATTAAAGGGAGGGAGGGGGCGGTAAGCATAAGCTATCCTCAGGGTGGCGTTTTATCACCTCTACTGTGTAAGTTTTAAATAGTGGAGATGGCTCGAATGTACGACTAGTTCCGAATCAGAAAACCGGGGTTAAAATCCCAGCAAGTGCAACAGCCTTCACTGCGATTCTCCAATCCGGCTTTGGCAACCGTGGGGTTTTAACGTATAAACCCACCTCAAATAGGAGATGCCGATGCCCCTGCAGTAGGGATGTGAACAAGGTTGACAATAACTACTTATGGAATCTAGTAATGTAGTAGCCTATAGGTTACGCAGATGGAATGACAAGCTCTATACAATTTAATGCAAAATGCATTTCGAAAAAGTAAACAATGTTGTACGGGTGCTATATGTTCCATCCCAACGACGGTTTTATACTACTGAGGGTCTTCCTCCACTAGATTTATATGTAGAGAAGGTGGTGCGTCTCTGTGGCTGAGGCTGAAAGGGTTTTGACACGATAGAGCCATTGAAAGGAGACATTCGAACACCTTGAATGAGGCTGTACTGGGATCAACTCTCTCCTGTGAAAATGTATTATTACAAAGCATTTGGTCCACGCCAAGGCTGAAGTTGCAGCTAAACCTGACATCAATTTTCACGGATGCTAAGCAGGACCTGAATCTGGACCTGGACTTTCATGAAAGCATGACATTGGCAAAACACCATTTTTCAAGTGGAAGTAGTACATATTATGCAAGGTGCTAATCCAATTCTGGAGCACGATATTCTAAGGAAGACCATTAGGATAATCAGCGGTAGTGGAGCTACTTTCTTGGTCCTGCCTCGCCACTCAATTCTGGAGGTAGCGGCAAGGAATGATGTTCTAGAGCACATTTGAATAAGAAGTTCAGAAAATTATGGTGATAAACCAACCGATGACCTAGCGAGGCAAGGTTTGAAACAGTTTGTTGGGTGACCCGAACCAGCAATTGCAGCTTCGTCGTCTCTACTGTGCGCTATACTTAACCAACGAGTCCACATTCATCATTGCACTGTATGGGCCAATATGAAAAATGCCACCAAAAACAAGGCCGGCTATTGAGCTCCTTGTAAAGTTTGGCCTAATTTTGTGCGAGACAGCAGAGCACATTCTATGTGAATATTATGCATTCGCTCGGATAAGAGGATTCATGTTGGGGGTTTCTGAACTGACATGGCCGAGATCAAAACATCTCATATTAGCTTCATTGTACACATGGTTACCTTAAAAAGAATAGCAGGGATGTCTTCCAGCATAAATATTAATAGAGCATCTTAGTTTTAAACAAAGTTTGTGCTCTTCAATTCTAGTACACTTAATATTTTAGAAAATAAAATACTCTCTATTAACTGCCAATAGAGGTTTGCAATTCCTGTGTAAAGTTCAAGTCTAAGTCTTCCGGGGTAGTCTCTCAACGTTAGAATGTTAACCAAACACGTAAGATTAGATTGGAAGTTTTGGGTTTATTTTCCAGATTATTTGATGTTCTATATTTAATCTGCTCTTATCTTAGTGTTGTCTTATAACTTAATTCATATATATTTGATAGAATCCTATTATTTTTGCGTCGGCGCCGGTGCTCATAAAAAGAAAACTTTGTGAATGGCGAGTGCCGAACCAACACTTGAGGGAATGAATACAAACTTTGGCGCTCTTTAAAAGCAGAAGCTTGTGCTCCATATTTAGTTAAAGCCCTCTACTCCTAGTGGCGTTCACTTCATAGAATCCACAATTTAGAATGGCTTTTTGTAATCGTCATGTCGGGCCTAGGTTTTTGCAGGGAATGGCTGCTATCCTTACTATAAATTATGTGATAACGCGGCCACGTCGCTATCTAAAGATGGGCCAGAAATGAGACAAAAAATGCTTAATTTTCATTCTCAACCGGTGGCAATCTAGAAGAGCTTAATTTGGGTTTTTGCCGTTTTACAAAAACGTATAGTGTGCACCACATGAATTCTGGGATATATGATATTTTAACACTTTTGCATTTTAGAAATTAGTTATTATCTTCGAACTAATATTAACAACCTGTACATTTTTTAGTAACTATAGACATATACAAAATGCTAACTCAGAAATTATTAATTATGTTGCTTTAATTTTAGAAATTTCGTTATATTAGTAATATTTTTTGAGCATTAAAAAATATTGGGCACTTACGCAACTGCTTCTTAGCTCCTACTTCTCCTCACTATAAAGCTAAAACGTAAGGCTTAATCTTCCCGACTTTAATATTGCCAAACAGAGGCGGGCGTGTGTAAATACCCCCAATGGTCACATTTTAATCTGCAACCCCGTCGGACTGCCTATAATTGGGATGTAAATTTTCCCGCTTACCTTCTTGCCAGATTTTTTGTGCTTTAACGCTTTATCCACGCATAAAAATTCACGCAGTAGAATATCGACATGATTTAGTCAACGGAGGTATTAGAGTTATTGTGCTCTTTTACGCTTTTCATACATGCACCGTTTTATATTCTGTTCCCGATTGACCGCAAGACCCTTGTGCTTAAATATTGGTGATGGTGTGGAAAGTTGAAATTGCTTCATAGATGGTTACATTTTGATTGATGATGTCACATCTTTGGTTCCACAAAGTTCTATGTGTAAAATTGTACATATTCCCGTAATTCACACTATAGGGTATATAGAGCGTTTAATAATCGAGTAACTTTCCTGTAACTATCTATAAAACCGAAGACATAATAAACTAGAAAACATCTTTATTAACCACCGTTAAATAAATCAGGCAGTGTAAAAATAAGAGAATACACAGGCGGACACTGAAATTCAAACAAAAATACAACTTCTATGAATATGAAAAAATTCCTGGTAAATAAAAGTTTTGACTTAAAAAAATCTGGTATCGCATGATAAAATACTATATATTGTTATGGTTACACAAGAATTTAAACGATACAAATTTTAATTTAACGAAGGATTTATGAAATGTAATGTGGAGCCGACAAAATAAGCACTATTTTGACATGTCGTATTAATTCTGGCCCCACTTGCGGTCACATTGTATTAACATCCCTTTTGGTGGTTCTAATACAATGTAATATAGTTTGCTATAGCTCCAAGTTACGGGCCATAATATGTAATATACTTTTAAAATACTTACCATAAAGAAATACTATCCTTCACGTAAATACACTCATATACCGTATTGCTTAATAAGATCGGTAGTAATTGATGTAATTTAAAAATCAATCTGACATTTGCAATTATGTCAAGTGTTTAATATTATTATACCACCACTAATCAGTTTAAAAGCACTGATACCCCTAACTCCCAGCTGAATGGGCTAATCTTCAACTAATGACTTCTTCTATATGTTTAATCATTGAATCTTATTTTAAAGAATAATAATTAGTTGATTTTATCAATCAAAAGCACAATTCCAGGTATTTCATACACTTGTTTTGTATAATCAGTTTGTTAGTATGTAATAGATGTTTGATTTGACATTACACAATAAAATACAATTCGTATGGAGAAAAAATTAATGTCAAATAGAAAATTTGAAATTATCTGAAATTTCAAAGAAAATGCATGATTTTAATTATTTTTTTTAAGAATAAGTAAAATCAAAAGTCGTAACATGTTTATTGAAGGTTTCAAATTACAAATAAATCACAAAACGTTTCGCAAATTTAGTTTGCTTCTTCAGTTATGAATAATTAATATCTTGAGCATTGTAGATTACATTTCTGAAATGAGCAAAAAACAAAATGGATTAGCAAAACACAATCACTTCCACAAAAACCTGTATACTTACATAAATTAAAATTGTTGGGTAGTACGAGTTGTTGAATTTGTTGAAGGTATTATTATATGTTGTAAAATTATTGTAAAAAACAATACCACTTTAAAACTTAAAAACCTGGTTTTAAAACTTTGTATACGAAAACACATATTACATTTTTAAAAATTAATTTAATTAACAAGAACGGTAGCACAAAAGGGTAGTCAGTAATCCCTTGTAGGGGTTAATATTATTGAAAAGGAATTATTTATTCATTTCGCTTAGAATGTCAGTGCGAGAATGCTGAAAAAATTGAAACTGAACTTAAAAAATATAACATCAAAACTGCTTTCAACAACAAAAACAACTTTGTAAATTTATTTTTTACTAATTTAAAAGATAAAACTACTATTAACATGGAATCTCATGTCGTTTACCAACTCAATTGTAACAATTGCCCCTCAACTTATATTGGTCAAACAAAACAATTATTACAAAATAGAATAAAGCAACATAAGTACTCTGTCAAAATAAATAAAATTTCACCTTCTTCCAATAAAACAGCCCTTACTGATCATTCAACCAAACTTTTTCATACTTTCAATTTCAATACACCCACTATCATGCATAGAGAAAGCAATTTAAAAATCGCCTTTGCTTGGAGATGATAGAAACTCAAAAAAGCCCTACCACCATTAATTACAAAACTGACATTGACAATTTAAGCTCCATTTACCACAACTTATTCAAATAATTTCTGTCGTGTGCCGCTTTTCTCAAATTAATTTTCAATTTTCTGTTTCCTTACTTTTTGTCTTGCTAATTCTAATTATCAAATTTAAATATTTATTAACTTTATTACTACCCTGTATAATTTCAGTAACATAATTTATATTTGCAAACCAACTGCGCAGCGTGATAACCTTTTAGAAAATAACCTTGCTTGCTGTTATCCAAATTTACAACTATTTGTAGCATTCTCGCACTGACATTCTAAGCGAAATGAATAAATAATTCCTTTTCAATAATATTAACCCCTACAAGGGATTACTGACTACCCTTTTGTGCTACCGTTCTTGTTAATTAAATTAATTTTTTTAAATGTAATATGTGTTTTCGTATACAAAGTTTTAAAACCATGTTTTTAAGTTTTAAAGTGGTATTGTTTTTTACAATAATTTTACAACATATAATAATACCTTCAACAAATTCAACAACTCGTACTACCCAACAATTTTAATTTATGTAAGTATACAGGTTTTTGTGGAAGTGATTGTGTTTTGCTAATCCATTTTGTTTTTTGCTCATTTCAGAAATTTAATCTACAATGCTCAAGATATTTTAATTATTCATAACTGAAGAAGCAAACTAAATTTGCGAAACGTTTTGTGATTTATTTGTAATGTGAAACCTTCAATAAACATGTTCCGACTTTTGATTTTACTTATTCTTAAAGAAATAATTAAAATCATGCATTTTGTTTGTAATTTCAGATAATTTCAAATTTTCTATTTGACATTAATTTTTTCTCCATACGAATGTTTTAAAATTTATAAATGTCATTTACTTAATTATATCAAATAAAATACAAGTTGTCAGAAGTAATTTAATCAATTTTCGTAATGTTCAAACTTGATTAAATTTAAAAAAATTATTAGAAAAGTTATCCTACTCCAAAAGGTTCATATTTCAAATTATAATAGTCGAAAACGTTGAGTACTCAAGTCACAGGTATAATTTAGAAATATTTATAAATTAATATTCTATAATAATCTTCTAAATATAATTACAATGGTTAATAGTTGTCGCACCAAAGTCACTTTCTAATTTCTTAATGTTATTTAAGAAATTATCACTAACCTTCTGATGATTGTTCTATGTACCAGGACGACTTTCTATCTCGACTTCTAACTGGATAAAATTCTTGTTAGCAAACCCCTCTTGGTGGTTCTCGACCAACTCACAAGCTCGTTGTAGCTTTTAGGAACTTTGTTGCCTGATTGAACTGATATGCAGCATACAACAATCACTTCACTGATTCTATTTTCTTGGTAGTATTTTAGTAATCGAATTCAAATAACTGTGAATTATGTTTTTATAATAACTGTGACTTGAAGTCAAATTCAATTGTACAAAATACTTTATTACTACTATATATCAAACCAACAATTATTATTTTCACAAAATTTAACCGTTAAAGTGATATTTCTTGTAGATCCTCAATTCAAGTTATTTATTTTACATCGTTACTAAGAAAAACTTTGTGATTGCCCTTACTACCCCACCAATCAAACATACAACTGTTATATCACATGATATCCATTAGATATCTGGATATAAATATTTAAATTGAATATATCATACATCCTGTATGCTGCATTACAATGTAAAGGGCTCTTATACAATGGTATACACTATGATTGGTACAAGGCAGTTCTTAAAACTTTAGCAATAAAACAAAATATATTGTCAATCGTTCCGATCTCGGATAAACTTTTTGAAAGCTCTATTTCAGAGTTTTTAGTTTTCTTTATGGTTTTATCCACGCACTCGGTACTGTTGTAGGTAACCTTGCTAGTTGTTTGTAAAAATCTGAACAACTAACACCTTTATTTGGAGGTAAATAGAAATACACCTTACGCAAGGACGATTTCGGGGACAGCGTGAGGTTATGTCACTTGAATGTAATAAACTATTTTTTGTCGAAGTTATAAATACTAAAATTGTGTTTACCTAGTTAATTAATTAGATTTATAAGATGATTTAGGAATGCCTGTAAATATATAATATTACGACGTTCGACAGAATCGCTCTGCGTACTTGTGCTGCAATTGAATTTAGGACAATTGGACTGAAATTATGAATAGTTGTAGTTTTACTGCCAGCAAACACATTCTTTAAGTAGCTCTGAGTTTTGGAACGTTTCTTTGTAAGTTGTGTCAGCTGAACCTGGTGAAAACCTATAAAACGTAAAATTCAGTTAAAAAGTTGTACTCGTATCTCTATTTTAGCCTTTTGTACTGCAACTTTGGACATAGGCCTCCTCTTAAGCTTTCCATTGGTTTCTATCTTGTGCTGTCCGCATCCATCCTAAACCTTCTGTTCTTTTTATATCGTCTACCCAGCGCATCTGTGGTCTTCCAAGGTTTCTTTTCCCGTACCAGGGCCTCCATTTATGTATTATGTTTTTCCATATATTGTCCGCGTATCTCTCGTTGTGCCTTGCCCAGTTCCATTTGAGGCGGGCCATTCTGTCGACGACGTCAGTGACTTTTGTGTTATTCCTTACGTATTCGTTAGTTCGTCGTTCTTTTGAGTCTTATTCTAAGCATTGCTCGTTCCATAGCTCTCTGGATTTTAAACCATTCTCTTAACGTTGTTTTTCGTAAATGTCCACGTCTGGACTAAATACAGTCTGTTCTCCAAAAAATGCCCCGCCTTCTAGCAACTTTATTATTTATTTTAGACCCAATAAACCCATATCAAATCAAATGACACATAAAAACCTACATTTTAACACAATCAAAAAAGTTTTATCTTCAATTGTTTCAGAGTGGTGACGTCACACGCAATTTTTTTAAATGCCACTGTATATATTTTTTACATTTTCTGGTAGAGGTTTTTTTCTCTTTTTAATAATATAAATATTTCATCCACTTGCATAAGAAAATTTTCGTGAAAAATTACAAAAACTTTTTCACAGTGGGAGGCCATGATACAAAACTATAAACAAAAGCGTAACTCAGAAAAACAAAACAAATAGTAGACAAACGCTCTAACTGTCAGATTTCAGAATAATCTAAAGTGTTTTCTTGTATTATACTCTTGTGCTTTAATATTCAAATCAAAATATGGCCAGGTTTACTAACAATGAAATGGCTGACATGTTGCAAGTATTCTTTGAATGCATGAAAAACAGTGCGGAAGCTTTACGTATTTATCAAACACGGTATCCCGATAGACAGACTCCTTCCCGGCGAAAATTTAGTAAATTAGAAGAAACGTTAAGGAATACGGGTTCCCTAAAGAAAATAAAGAGAAACCGCCAACTACGAGATGAAAATTTGGAGTTGGATATTTTGTTAAGTGTAGAGCAAGATGCAAATACTTCAACACGAGAAATTGCACAGAATCTTCAGGTGTCATGTAGTACAGTACATCACATTTAAAAAAAAACATGATTTTAAACCATATAAGGTACATTTAGTGCATAATTTAGAAGCAAATGACCCTCCACGTCGAATTGAATTTTGTAATTACTTTGTAAACAGACAGCAAGAGGATCCTAATTTTTACAGAAAAATATTATGGTCTGACGAATGCACATTTTCCAATAACGGCTTATTTAATATAAATCATCACTATTATGGGAGTACAGAAAATTCCAGAAATATTAGAGAAAATCGCTTTCAAAGAAGATTTAGCGTTAATGTATGGTGTGGGATTTTAAACGGAAGGCTTACTTTATTGACGGAACTCTAAATTCAGTTAGATACAACCAGTTTCTACCAAACCAATTACAGGAATATTTGGAACAATTGCCTGTTGCAGAATTTAATAACGTCATTTTTCAACAAGATGGTGCGTCTGTTCATAATTCTCTTATAAACACTAATTTCCTAAACGAAAATTTTGGACAGAATTGGATTGGCACAAATGGACCAATTCAGTGGCCAGCTAGGTTTGCAGACTTAACTCTCCTTGATTTCTTTTTGTAGGGACACCTTAAGGACCTTGTTTTCGTTACACCACCAGAAAATATTGATGATCTCAGAGTAAGGATTAGAAATGCTTGCCAAAGCATTCCTCAAGATATGCTTATAAACGCCGCAAGAAGTGTTAATAGACGATGCCAAATTTGTATTGTCAATAATGGTTTACATATCGAACATTTGTTATAAATGGTTAGTTTTTTGTGTTCTCTTTTGTAAATAAATATTGTTTTGTTTTTCTGAGTTACACTTTTGTTTATAGTTTTGTATCGTGGCCTCCCACCGATAAAAAAGTTTTTTAATTTTTCTCGAAATTTTTTTTATGTAAGGGCATAAAATATTTATATTGTTGAAAAGAGACAAAAAACCTCTACCAGAAAATGTAAAAAAAAATATATACAGTGTCATTGCATGTGACGTCACCACTCGGAAACAATTGAAGATAAAAAATTTTTGATAGTGTTAAAATGTAGGTTTTTATGTGCCATTTGATTTCATATAAGGTTTATTGGGTCTAAAATAAATAATAAAGTAGCTAGAACAGACTGTATGTTAAAACGAGTAGGATGCACATATTGTATACTTTGGTTCTCATATGATGGGGGAATACTTTATTTTTAAAATGTAGTTCAGTCTTCCAAATGCAGCCCAGCTCATCCTTATTCTTCTACTCACCTCCATAGTTTGATTTTCTTTGGTCAGTCTTATTTTTTGTCCTAGGTATACGTATTTATTGACCTTTCCTATTACTTCATGTCGCACCCTTATGTTTCCTTCTTCTTATTGTCTATTTGTCATCATTTTCGATTTGCTTTTGTTCATTTTTAGTCCAACGGCTTGAGATTTGTCATCTAGTTGTTGTAACATTATTTGTAAATCTTCATAGTTATTGGCTATCAGTGTTAGGTCGTCCGCATATCTCAGGTTGTTCAATAGTTCTCCGTTTATGTTCATTCCTTTCCCCTCCCAGCCCAGTTCTTTAAAGATTTCTTCCAAAACTAAGGTAAATAATTTCGGGGATATGATGTCCCCCCTGTCTTAACTCTTATGGGGATAGGGTTTGTTTCTTCGTGAAGCTGAATTGTAGAGGATATATTCTGATAGATATTATGTATCAGTTGATTATATCTATAGTCTATTTTGCATTTCTGCAGTGCCCTTTTAATAGCCCATGTTTCCACGCTGACGAACGCCTTTTTGTAGTCGACAAATGCTACGCACAGCGGGAGGTTATATTCTATTGCCTTTTCTATCAATATCTTGACGGTGTGCAGGTGGTCTTAGGTGCTGTAGGTAGGTCTAAAGCTGGCTTGCTCTTTTGGTTGATAATTGTCTAGTTTCTTAGATAGTCGTTTTGTTATGATTCTCGATAGTATTTTGTATAATTGTGACTATTCAATTCACCTGTCATCTGTCAATAAGTGACCAATGAAGATCCAGAATTCTGACGTTTCTTGACCAATCAAAAAAATATCAGTGGATATATCTTCCTAGAAGGTATTCAAGTGACTATTTTTAACAAATGCGATTTTTATTAGAAAAAGTCAATATTAGTAGTCTGTTACTATAGAAATTGCGTAGTTTGTTGCTAGATTTACTGAAAACTAATTTGAAAAGGTAGTTTGGTTCATTAAATAGTCCCTCGAATACCATTCTTAGTCAAAGTTAAGTAGATTATTTTTGCGGTGGTATCACTACTCATGTCCATTGCGCTTGGGATTACCAAAGCGCAATGGACATTCGTGACACCACCGCAAAAATAGTCGACATAACTTTGACTACTCATGGTATTATAAGTGAGAGTAATGTGATGGGCCTGTAGTTCCCCAATTTCATATTGTCTCCTTTATTAAATAATAGTACCACTTTTGCCTCATTCCAGTCTTGTGGGATTTTCCTATCGTTCAAACATTTATTAAATAAAATCTTTAGTGTTTTTATGATGTATTTTCTTCCTCCTTTAACATTTCTGATATTATGCCATCTTTATCTGGCGCTTTGTTATTTTTTGCCTGCTTTATTGCAGTGATTATCCCCATTTCGTCTATTTCTAGCATGTCTTCTGAGTTAATGTTTATTATCTTTTTTTAGCTTATTCGTTTCTTGTGGGGTGGGGGCGATTTATGTACTGTATAGATCTTTGTAATATTCTTCTGCGATCTTCAACATTTCGTAATTTTCTCTAGTTTCTATGTTGTCTCTATTTTTTAATGTGTTTATGATCTTTTTTCGTATTGTTGTTCTTCGTAGACACTTCATATCTTTGTTCTCTTCGATTACTTTTTTTATTAATTCTTCGTTCTTTTTTCTTACGTCATCCCTAAAATTTCTTCGAATTAACTTATTTATTTCTGTGTATTCGTTATTTATTTGTTCTGACTTAATAATTTCTTTTCGCTTTTCTATAATTTTCTTTGTGTTTGCGCTGATCTTGTTTTCTTTTGAATTTTGTTGTTTTGCTATGCTCATGCTAGCCTTTTTGATTGTAGTTGTCAGTATGGAGTTTATTGCTTCTATATTCTTCTCCTGCATGTTCGAGTGTTTCTGCAGTACCTCCGTAATTTTATTTTGGTATTCTGTGTTAAGTTGTCTTAATTTATCTTTGTCTATAACTACACTAGTTTTCTGAAATGCCTTATTCCTTTCTGTTTTTACTTCCTTTTACTATAAAGGAAGTATTGGATTCACCCCAAAAATTCGAAATTGAGTTTTCAACAGATCTTCACGTTTTAGAGTCCCCTGATCCCAAAAAACATATTTTTTTTCATTGGTCTGTCTGTGTGTCTGTCTGTGTGTCTGTCTGTGTGTATGTCTGTCTGTGAACAGAATATCTCAAAAACGAAAAGAGGTATGGCGTTGAAACTTCATATATAAGTTTTGTGTACTATGTAGATGAGACATCAAGCTTTTGAAGAAAATCGCATAACCGGAAGTAGGTGTTTACTCTTGTGATTTTTCAGTTTTTTTCGATTTTTTCAAAAACGGCTCTAACGATTTTTTTTAAACTTTACATTTTTACTACATTTTTAATGTGTATTGATGTGAAATAGGTGATTTTCCAGTTGAATACTTCTAAAGTGGGTTTCTTTTGTTTTTTTGCTATTTTTTTTATTAACTCCCATTTTAAATAAAACGCCCGGTATATTATTACATTTTTGAATTCACCTTAAAATTCTAGAGAAAATTTGTCTCTTCAACTAACGCTCTATTTTGTACCGTTTTTGTAGTATTTGTAATTTTTGAAAATTTTTGACAAATAGCTAAAAATTAAAAATGAAATTTTTGACTAATTATAAGAACACTGTAAAAGGAAGTTGTGTGAGTGTATCACACCAGATTTTTGTATATATTTTTAATCGTGCCCTTACCATACTGTGGTCACTTTCTGTTCTTATTTGGTTTATCAGTGTAGTATCTTCTATTATATTCCTTTCTGTGAAAAGTATAATATACAGGGTGTCAGGAAAGTCAACCGTGTCACTTCTGGAGATGCTAGGGGACGCTATATGCAGTCGAAAAGTCCCAATCCATTTTTGGCTTAGAAGCATAGTTTTCGTAAAAGCGAATGTTGAAAATGAAAAATAAAAAGTTGAGAATTGCTGTACTTTGCCTTAAGTTGGAGGCTCGAAGCAGTGACTTGAGATAGGCTAAGAAAACAATTGTCACATATGTCGTCTACATACATTATTTATTAGCTTTTAGAACACTTTTAAAACGGAGTTTGATAATTTTAAGTCCAACAATGAAGACAAAATATCGACGTACTCACACACCCAGCATCACCAGAACACCATACACATAAAACATATCAGCATACTCCTGCACGGTGTATATTTTTACAACAAAAGTTGGTTTAGGGACCAGGAAGGACCAGGTTGGATTAGGATTAGGGCATGGTTCCCTCTAGGAGTTTGGAGGAGGGGGAAGCCATGAGCTCGTATGGGCAAGGTCGCTAGTCCTTGAAGTAGGTCTATCCCTTACTGGGATCGTAAGAGTAAGTTGCATACGATTACAGAATGATGCTATTAGATGCAAATACATAGAAAACAATTTCAATATTCATTTAGGCCCATTAAGTGGGTAATTGTTGTAAATAGCAACATTTATATTGTTACATCTATCAAACTAAAAAAGGGTTGTAATTTATACAATTTAATTCATAAAGGTCTAAAACGTATGTAATAGGGGTAAAATTAGGTGAATTTTGCCTAATAATTGATTAATTCTACAACTGAGGCATAAATTAACAGAATTAGGCCATGCCAAGTGTTAAAACGATCTTTGCAGAGCCTTCGATCTAGTGGCATTAATGTTAGTGTCATTTTAGTTAATCTTGTTTAATTAATGTAGGAAATAGGGTGTTTCTGTTAAATTTAAAATCAATTTTAATGGTAGAGTAACTAAGCAATCAATCAAATCAATACGGTAGTACTTGTTAAAAAAACACAGTTACTATAAAAGTGTTCACAGAGCTGAACTCATTTTTCTTGTTTTAAATTTTCACTTGTAAGTTGTTTTCCCAAAATGTTTGGTTTTGGTGTTAAATAACAAGTTGCGTATTTGAGCGAAGCCACGTTAAAGTTAGATACTTTCAAAACTTGAGGTAAATCTCAATTCAGATTAAAATATTTTGCAGTACTGCAAGAGTAATCTTCTGCTAATTGACGGTCGTTTGATAATTTAAACACGAGTCTCAAAGGTGCATGTTTAGAACGATACACCTTATATTAAGTTATATATTTAAAGAAATTCCGCAAATCCCTTGCATCTGGGCGAGGCGACTGCATTACGTTCAACAATCTACTGTTGAGAATTTTTGTTTCTTTTACAACATTTACCCTGTATCTATTGGGTCCCATTTTTGTCAACGACAAGCCTGAGCTATGTGCAAATTGCTATTTTTATCTATTCCTCAGTTTAAGGAAAAAATTTAAAACAAAATAAGGTACTAATCCTGTATATACTTGACCGAAGCTTTCGCGGTTTCATGCCAGCTACAATAATCTGCATGCAAAATATGGTCTTTCTCCAACAAATGGTTTTTGAGTTATACCGGCAACAGACTGACAAACAGACAGATAGACGCAGTAAATGTAATAAGCAAGTAGTAGTAATAAACAGAATTGGCAAAATGGCCGGCATGGCTGCCCAAATTTTAAGGCTGCCGACGCCGACGCTGAGAGTTATACAGGACACTGTTTTCGGGGTAATCTTCAGCCACCATTTTAGTCAACGCAGGTGGCGATTTCCTTATGTTGAAAGGTCACAGTGGCATTTTCAAATAAAATGGAAATTTTCAACAAAATTGTGGGCTCAGTAAAGCCTTAATCTTCGATGCTGTATACATCCACCATAGCATTCACCGCTTTGTCAACTACTCAGCTGTCCACACCCACCACATCTTTGTCAACGGAAATTTAAATTTCAAATACTGTTATGGCACAAGATCCGCAGCTTGATCAACAAGTTTAATAAAAAAATGCATCATCAAATATTTTGATTACAGAAGATTTAATTTAAAAAAATACATTTATAAAGTACTTTCGGAAATTTTCATGTAACATTAAATTTGAATTTATAGTTTTTTGTAGTTCTGTAGTTAATATATTTTTTTTCAAAATATTGTTCTATAAATAAAGAAAGTGTTTATTTAGATTATTGATATTTTAATGCAGTTGTAGAACACGTATGGTGTTTGGAAAAAAACTTTTTACACACGTTCGACTTACGATCCCATTCCTATGAATAGAGTATTTTTTCAAAACTTGTACAATATACTATTACATTTAAGTTACACATTTTAATTTCGTTGTTTCTAGTTTACCTTTTCTATTTTCAATCTATGAAGAAAGTGTTTATTTAGATTATTGATATTTTAATGCAGTTGTAGAACACGTATGGTGTTGGGAAAAAAACTTTTTACACACGTTCGACTTACGATCCCATTCCTATGAATAGAGTATTTTTTCAAAACTTGTACAATATACTATTACATTTAAGTTACACATTTTAATTTCGTTGTTTCTAGTTTACCTTTTCTATTTTCAATCTATGTATTTTACTTGCTTCTTTCTAGATTGACTTTCAGTAGAACGGCTCCTCGAAATTAGAGTTTTGCCAACTTTACATTAAAATTACCCATCGCCAACGCGTTTCCATTATTTTATAATAATTATTATTATTAGTGATTTTCTAGTTTTTGTCTAGTACACCGTAGCCTACAAAGTCAATTGCACTCCCAATTGCAGACGAGCCTCATAGAGAAATCTCGAAATCCTCTCCCTGTGGTGTTCTTAAACATTTCGGGTATTTGTTTTTTCTTCACATGCTTATAGTCCGGTCGGCAGGTACTTTCTAGCTGGACACAATTCCCAAGTTAATGAAATTTTCTGATATTGTTTGGGGATGGTACGGGGTGTGGAATCTGAGTTTTCGACATCGAGGACCCTGTGCTAACTCGGGGAGGGCCGAAAAACCTCGACATTTTCGGACTTTTTTCGGTATTTTGCGTATATCTTCTGAACCATGCGTTTTTCAAGAAAAACATCCTGATATAAAGTTCAAAATTATTTGTTGACTCAACACTTATTGAGATACAGCAGTTGAAAGATGGAACATATTTCTCAAAATGTAAAAAAAACTAGAAAAATGCAGGTTTTTGCCTCATAACTTTCGATTTTCAACATATGTATACTATACATACTATGTATGTCCCCTAACTCCCCTCCGCCCAAGGGTTATAGAACGATATCATTGCTTATACTTATGTATTTAAGTGAACATGAAATAATACAATAGTCTTACATAGAGTTATATAAATGACAAATGTACATACATTAGGCCTCCGTCCACCTTGATCTTTTTGGGGCATGTGACAAATCGTCATCGCTCTCGTCATCATTGTGTCCTTCCTCCTGGATGCTGATTTCGTCGAATAGGTTGGGCTGGTCTTCACATTCTTCGTCTGTATCGTCTTCGTTGAAGTCGCACTAGGGCCAATTATCACAAGCACTGCCGGTGACAGCCATTATTCATCCCATGGGGTGGAATGTGCCATGTCCATCCAGCATGTTCACATTGAAGTCTGCATTGTCAAATATAATATTTTGAATTATTTCCGTGGTGAGAGTTGATATGGCATGTCCCACAGCGCCAGAACGGTGTTTCACATGCGATGAAAGTTTGGCAGCACGTGAAGCGACTGTTGTTAAGAAGAGAGGGATTTCTACGCTTATTGCTTCCAGTGTTAAACACAACAAGCCTCAACATCGACAGTTACTTGAAGGGTTGGAGGAAATAACAGTTCACACGGCTTGTCAAAAAAATTACAACAACGAAAAACTGATTTTGGCCTCTATACGTCATGAACAGGACACCCCTACAACTGCTTCCAAACCAACCCACTCAGGCAGGCCATCATCTGATTTCAATAATAGATGCTTTCTATGCGACGAAGAAGTTACTGAAGAATTCAGCCATAAACAGGTCAAGTTAAATGTTAAAAGACGAAATCTTATGGTAAAAGTGACGCTCCCAAATGTAGCAAACACGATTTTGACAAAAGCAAGAGAGCGAGGTGAAGAATGGGGGCGGATCGAAAGCCGTATAACAGTGTTGGATAGTTTCAACACAGATTTAGTTGCAGTAAAAGCTGAATACCACCAAAAGTGTATTGTCAATTTTTACACAATACCTGCACGTGTTCAAAAAAGGCCTGGACGTTCTAGTACTCCCAACTATGATCAAGGCATGGAAATTATATTTACGTTTCTCGAGGAGAATAGTGACGAGTGCCAGTTTTCCATTGGACAGTTGCTTGATCAGGTACCTGAAGATTCTCGTCCACACGTGAAAACTTTGAAAAGGCGTCTGGAGGAGAAGTATAAAGGCGACATAATCATAAGTGATTTACCCAACAGAGCAAGTGTGGTGTGTTTCAAAAACACTGGCCATAAAATTTTATCGGATAACTGGTACTCAAACGAAAAAGAAGAAGAAAGAGCTCGAATTGTCAAAACCGCAGGAAAAATTATTTTGGAAGATATCCGCTCAAAAATGTTCAACACTGCTGCTTATCCTCCCATTGATAATCTTTTTGCTGGTTCCCGTCATGTTGTTCCAGAAACACTGCTTCTTCTAGTGCATACGATTATTTTGGCGAATAAACAGGGTTTACTGGATTCATGGAAGAACAAAGGGCTTCCTCTGGCACATGCTATTTTGCTAGCCGTGCGTCCAAAACCATTCCTGTCTCCCATTATGATTGGGGTTGCAACGTATGTATACAAGAAGTTTGGGAGGCGGAGGGGGATCAGGGGACATACATAGTATGTATAGTATACATAGATATGTTGAATAATGGAAGTTATGAGGCAAAAAATTTGCATTTATTTTTTTTTACATTTTGAGAAATTTGTTCCATTTTTCAACTGCTGTATCTGGGTAAGTATTGGGTCAACAACTAATTTTGACCAATTAAAATTGAAGGAAATGTAATGCTCTACAACTTTGTATAAGGGCGATTTCTCGAAAAGCGCATGGTTCAGAAGATATAAGCAAAAAACCTAAAAAAGTCCGAACATTTCGAGGTTTTTCGGCCCTCCCAGAGTTAGCACATGCTCCTCGAGGTCGAAAACTCAGATTCCACACCCCATACCAGCCCAAACAATATCCCAAAATTTCATTAACTTGGAAATTGTGTCCAGGTAACCTCCCGCATTATGTTCCTGCGGACCGGACTATTAAGCTTGAAGGTATCTAGTTGCTCAGTTGGCAGTTTCGTTCGCATACTCACAAAACCTGCACAGGGGTCCGCCTTTTAGTCCTATATTGAATGGGTGAAAAATTTCGTTATCTGCATTATATTATCTCTTCAGTGGTTGCATCATCAAGGTTTTCTCGAAAACACCTTAGGATATTTTCCACTGGAATATTCTATCCATAGTCTGCAATATCGATCGTTAAGCCATTTAATGTTGTGTTGTCTGGCAGTTACATTATGCCACAGGTCGTCATCTATTCCTAGGTGTTCTGGTACAGAAATGAGTTTCAACCTATTGTATTCACCGAGGTCCACCGATTGTTTGGGGCATTATAGAACCAGCTTGGCAGTAAACTGGAAGGGCAGCAGCACTTTTAGTACCTCCTAAATATCTGCCGGGATGTAAATTTATTTCCCTGAGTACGGCCTCTCATCGTTACTGGGTCATAGGTGAGAGTTGCCATTATTTTGGTTTGGAAAGCGGCAAGGTATTTGCCCATATTAATGTTGGGAACATTTTCTGGTTTATACGTAAGATGTATCCGCTCCTCTTTCTGTATCAGTTTCGAATGCGTGTGCAAACCACATTTTACAGTTTAGCATGTTAATAACAGCGTCCTTGTTTCAGTCCTCTCATTGTGGAGTTAAAACTTGATATAGTTGATGGATATTACAGTAGGTTTTGACTTTATTTGATATTGGCTGCAATATAAAGTTTTCAGGTAGGTATTTAAAGACATCAGTACGATAATGTGCTTATTCAGGGTAGCCACCGAAGCCATGTGTAGTCTCTTCGTTCAGTTTTATTCAGCATATTTCTGTTAACAACCTCTTTGGTCACATGTCACCATAGCAAGGCAGTATACGTTACAGTGGATATAGTACCATTAAATTTTCTCGTCGCTAACACGTACTGTATGCTTTTTTACTAGAGCCTTATCTTAATCCACATAAAATTCATCTACTCACATGGGTATGTGGACATAGCAGAGAACCCATGTGTTAACTTAATAGCAACACTACACCATAACTCACTTTTTATCAACATTTATTCAAAATATACCCGTCAAGGTGCGATTTTGCTTCGACACAACCTGCAGAAGCATTGCTTTCGCCCCGACCATTTTTACAAATATACAGTTTTAGTCGCTACCGATCAATCAATTGCGAACAACCCAAAATTATACGAACGAACTCATAAAGTTACATAACAGTTGTCAAGCCAGCAGCCGCTTAGGAATAAAAGGAAACTTGGAAAATTAATAAAGAACGACTATGTCATTCCGGATGACAGTAAACACGTTAACGCTAGAACGACATAGCCTATCAGGATGATTTTGGCGGAATATAAATGCAATGAACTGAAAAGATTTTGGGAGGGATTGGTGGCTTTTAGCCTTGCATGTATTTATCGTTTTGTATCTGCGCTACCAGCAAGATAAGAGGTATTAACACCGATTTAACAGATTTCCTTCGTCTACGCTTTCCACAATTATTAGTTCCCGTCTTCTTTGCGATTTCTGTTTGGACAAAGTTGTCGCACATATGACGCGATTATGTATGTAACAGTTATGTAAAAAAGAGTGGGGAATGTTTTTGAAGCTACAGAAATATTATTCAACTAAGCATTATCAGTCGCCATTGGAAGAAGATCTACGTACGTATTTATATCATCATTTATTATAACAGTACACATTTTGCAATCACATTGATTAAAATGTCTTGAAACCTTGAAATGCGGATGAGTATTAATTTATCAATTGGTAGGACTACTGCCTAACCGCGATATTATATGTATCTTCAGAGTCCAAATTGTATTAGTTTCAATAATTTATATAAGAGAATGCGAACAGGGAACACATTGTGTAAATTTACTTAAAAGTCAACGCTCCAAAATGTGTCTACAAGAGTTATCGACAGATTGGTAAGAAGAGCTAAAGACAAGGTAAAACCGTCAGTTCGGAGGTTAGGTCGATGTTTTCATTGTTCACCCTTGACTATGCATCGGTAATTGCATGGTAATATTTTAAATTATAACAAAATATGTAAGAGACCAAAATACACACGATCATAATGATGAAATATTTTGACTAGACTTAGCTTCTCACGAGAGATTGACTAAATAAGTACAATGTTCTATTTATACCGAAACATGATAACCCACCCAACATTCCTCAGGCAAGACCTATCAAAGACTTTTGGGCTTTACTTAACAGAAAGGTGTATGACAATATCTGAGATGCACAAAATAAGGAACAACTTTGTCTCATACTATTTAAAAACTTTATGAAATTGATGTAACTTCAGTCCATGAGACATGTGACGGCAAAATTGCGGGTCATTGAAAATAATAGAACGGTTGCCATTACATAATGTTGTGATCCATGTCATCTTAGATGCAAGGTCAATATGTTTTAAAACGTTTTTGAATGAATATGAATTTGAACTAATATAAGCGCTCAAACCTTTTGATAAAACTTTTGTTACACACATTAACATGATATGATAACGGCTATACCACAATGAAACCACCGTTCAAACGATTACGAAGAGAATATGTGTCTTAAGAGCCGGGCGTTACAAATACCGCATGGCAAAGACTCCATGCTCCACGCCAAAAGTGTGGCGAAGTATCGATAGGGGACTCACACCGTCTCATCTTGTTCAACGTAAATTACACATTTTGCATCTCAATTCATGTAGCAAACCGCTTCTTTTAAAATACCTTCAGTCTAATAGCTTTTGTTACAAAACGTATACTTTAGTTGTTGAGGTGTTTGGTCATTTCCCTTCTCACTTAGCGCTGCTCTAAACTGTTAGCAGTCGAGTACCTCCCCTTTGTAGCATGCTCTGTATTTATAAAGTTGATATTTCGTTGACTATTAATCGTGACCTATGTTCAACATGCTTCTAATATTTTGACTAAATTGGTTTTTAGCGTTACTTCTATTATTTATAGCAGAAAAATACATGATGTAGCATTTTAGCATACGCTACTTGATTTTTAAGTCTCTTTATTCGTGTGAAGATTTTTCAAAATTTGTATTTGGATTGTTCTATTCTGGTTATCCGAATGTAAGTCGCCCCTTTTTGTCAGTCTAAATACTTAACTCCTTCCACTACTTCAATTTAATGATATAGATGTCTTTTGGTATATTATATCGACAATTACGGTATATGTAACAGATGCACTCCAATTTTTCTACAAAATTGGGTTTGCAAATGTTTCTGTAGCCAGCCATGCATTTTCATAGTGGTAAAAGTTCCTCATTTTAAATCAGTTTCGCAATTAAATTATGATTCTTAATCTTTTATGCATCTTGATGCACACACAGCACTGGTTCTTCATCCAATAATTTCCAATTGCTATTTTTGTTAGAAGCACTGTATTGTAATGATGTGGGTGCTTTTTACTATTTTATTACTAAATCAAATTAAATATTGTTGCAGGTGCTCAAAATTTGCGTATATAAATATTCGGTTCCTATTTAATTGCATAGCCAAGTATTTTGCTCTCCAATTTAATTTTTAAACCTTTATATCAATTGACTAGCTCGGTAAAACATGAATTTTCAATCAGGGTGGGATGTTAACACTGGGTTAAAATAATAATTTGACTAAATTGACATTAGATGCAATGCTAAATTGGTTAAATGCTATTCTGTATTATCGCAAGTAAAACCTCCACTATATTTGATACTGAATAAATCAACTAATTATAATCTATTTATTTAGGTTAGCCTTCTGTATTTATCTATTTGCATGTGATAAAGGAATGTTGCTTTTAAGTACCAGTTCCTGTTTACTACACCACTCCGCAGATGTCCTCCTGCTTACAGCGAAGTTACTTCTAACTGTATAGCCGTGTTATCCAGATGGAAACGAAGTACCGCAGTGAAGGCCACTCTTACTTACTTGAATATAATAGTCCCTAGTTGCAGTCATTCACGAACCACCCAATTACGAATGGTTAGTTCGTTAACTCCTTCGCAATTAAGACACCACTCAACTTGATTACTGGTTTATTATTCGGTTCATACATAAAAATCAGCAAGAAAATATTTTTCTTGCACGTGGAGCTATTGTTTTTCGAATTGCTATTTATCATCCAGTAACTGGCATCTCATTTATTTTTACAACCGCTTATTGCTAGATTCCATTTAATTTTGTAAAATGTCGCACTTTGACAGTTGTGCATTAAAAACATTTAAATGATTCTTTTCAGTTTATGCTTTTAATCTGGCCTGCAGGTACCTTCTGTTCTATTTATTATTTGCAAGCACATATTATTTATGTAATTTATGTGCAAATTTTCGTGTAACCATCGACATGATCTATCTGACCGACCTTACATTTTTTTTTATAACTGCTAACGCAATGTGAATTTTAACATTCACTAACATTATTTAGCATAACTTTAAAGGAAATTTTACAGCCAACTTCTGCATAACTACATTAGATTGGTAATTTTTTTTTAAAATTAAATTGAAAACAGTGATTAAATTGATCTAAAAGCAATCTGTTAATATTCCATGGTTACCTGAAACCCATGTAACTCTTTTTTATACAATATTAGAATTGTTAACGATTAAACCATAATAAAATCTGTAATTTTTAAAAATTTAAATATTAGTGAAACATAACTGATACACTAAACAGAGCTTCTCCCGGGTACAATATCATAACAGTATATTGAAAAAATATATTTCCAGTAATTACGTATACACTAAAAATAAAAATTACAATTATTAAATATTTTAGTTTTAAATTAATTGCCTAAATGCCGAATCTATTTATTCCAGATAGTTAGCAGGGTAGCCACACCTAAACATTTTATGGTTAGGCACTTTATTAACAGTACGTTGTCCAAGTAAAAGATTTCAGATATTTCCCCTTTATGTGCCGCTGGCTGGAAAGTACCACAATAAAAACTATAAAACTATAACAGGGGAACTTGGCAGTTCCTGTAATTTGATTTTGGAAGAAGCCGTCGAGCGAAAATTGTGGGATATTTCATTATCGATCGCTAGGCCGGCATTGGCGGAAAGAAGATAAGAAGCATTTTAAGCCCGTGATTGTGGTATATAAATGTAAAGAGACGGGTTTAGTGCTAAAGTAACGGCTTATAGGAAGCGATTTTAAAGGACGCATTTATTGCTAGCGCTATTTAGATAAAAATTTAACCAGACTCCTATTACTGCGCGCCCTCCAAATAAATATAACTAAACGGCCGAGCTGAAGATCGCCTCAAAGTAAAGTTTCATGTAAAACGTCCGTTAAAAGTTGCAGTTAGGTCTCCATCCGCGCTGATTTATGTAGCGGACTTCATTTCCTACTTCCGCGGATCCTTTTCGGTCAGCTGTTCATTTAAGAGCTACCTTGAAAGCAATAAAAGAAGGTTCCATAAATAATCCGGACCAGACTCTTGCAGTTGGCACAATTTGAACCGAACTATCCTCCCAGGAACAATTTTCAGAGCGGCAATGATTTGTTTGTAGATTGCATGCACCCTTTAATGTCCGAGGACTTCACTCGTTTTCTTTGTGCTCCAGTTTGAAAGACAGACGCGCTAATAAAGACGCAGCTTTGAACTTTTACGAGTCAATCCTTTCTTTTCGTGCAGGAGAGGCCATTAACTTCCACATTAACAGCTTCTAGTCTTACAAATGAATGCAAATATTAGCGTTATTTGCACTTCGAGTGTAATGTTTTTATCAAAAGAATTGCATGAAGATCCTATAGATGTAAATGTAACTCAGCATTTTACCAGTGTATTATTATAATATGCACCAGCGCCGGAAAAGCAGCTGCAAATTTCTCTATTAAGCGGAGCTAAGCAATAAGAGTAGAAGAATATATTTTCTCTTTATTTTTACACTGCCGTAAACGGGAAATGCTTCGTTCGGAGATTATAAGCATCTCATATTTTGTATTTAAACCTTGTATGTAGCTACTATAATTTTTAACAATGGGCTGATAACTTATTTGGCGCTCCTCCAGGGTGCTTCTTGAAATCGATTATGTACCCGTTGCAAGTTATTTGCGTTAGTTTGTAAAGGTTTAACCAATGTGATCTCCATAGCTGATCTTTGGATTTTACTATCACGATATGGAAGAATCTTTGGGCCGCCTAAAAGATGAGAACGAAGAATTATTCAACATCGTTGATGACCTAATACAATACACGAGAAGTTACAGTCTACGGATAGGCAGAAATGCACCTATTCCTTGGTCAGCCCGTTCTACTGATCTATCAATTTTAAACTTCTTCCTATAAGGAAATCTAAAAGATAAAGTTTATACATCATACGAAAACGTAAATGGTCTCAGACAAGCTGTAATAGACAGCTTTAATAATAGTCATAGGCGTCAAGTGACAAAAGCCACTAATTCCATTTTAAAGTCACACACTTTTTGGTTTAAATGTTTCACTTCATTATTATTGTTATGTTATTCCTTCATTTTGTTTTAGAATGGTTTCTTAAAATCTTGATTTTTATGTAGAATTGTAATTTTTCAATGGCGCTTCATAATAAACTAGCCGTTAGAATTTAGTTACTTCGCCAGCGTGGCCGAGCGGTTAGGGAGCTCAGGCTGCGGTGCTACGGTACGGGGTTCAATCCCTACATCTGACCACTGATGGGCGGCCCACCCAGTCGCTTTAAAATTTGGGTGCCGAAATCACGGTTGTGGAAGTAGGGAAAGTAAGGCAGTCGTCGACGACGTGATGCTAACGACATCACCCAGTACGCCGTTAGGGGTGTTTTCGGTTGACTGGATTTCGAAAAGACATATTTCGGCGACCCTGACTCGCCGGGTCTCAGGCCATATTCCTACATGTGGCATGAAGTGCCCTGAACTGAACTTTTGCAATTTAGTTATTTATTTGTTTAATTTTCCTACAGGCATTGCCTAGTTACATGGGAATGAATATTCTATATTAATCAAAATTATAGAAAAAGTTTAAATTAATTGCAATTTAAAAAAACCGAACTTAAAAACTAAATAAAATATATACAGTCTGAACGATACAAACCTGAAAATTATGATGAAAACATGCTATTGAAATATATAGTTTTAGAAGGACCTAATTACCTAAGAACTCAAATAGCATGTAAGAAAGTTTGCGACAGTCCTTGAATCAGATGCAAAATCCAAATCACTTGTTGCAATTTATAGGTTATAAACGGGTGTCCATTTAGTACGTTGGTCTGCGATTACGCCTTTGCTCTTTTCCCGATAAAATTTTTGATAAAAGTGATCCCAATGGGGTTGAAGAGAGCACATTTTAAAATTATTTTGGAGTCCACCGGATGTCCCAAACAGGTTTGGCTTCAAAAAATATAAATTTTTTTACAGGAAAATCCAGTATTTCTATACGGCTATTCAAGCCCTTATAGGTTTTACCTTCAACTCTAACTTTTCTTTTACATTACCTGCAGCGTTTTCAATTTGTGAAGGTTTTTATAATTTCTTTTTCAAGTCAGTCTGTAGGGACAAAAAAAGGCCTTTGCTCAACAAAAGCTGGGGTAGAAATGGTTTGTATATATGCTGTTCAGGTCGGGATCCTGATGAAAAATCCAAGTTGTAGACCTTGCAGGGGGAAAACGCGAGTCGCCATCTTGGATTAAAGTTGCTAAAACTGGTATTTTCCAAATACAACGGTTCATCCTACGTCAAAAAAGTCTAATACACAGTTAAAGAAGACAATGTTTTTGACATTTTTTGTGTAATAATTTTTGTTGTAAGTGTAATATGTAACGAGTTACAGCGGCTAAAAGCTGAACATTTCTCCAAAATGTCGTTAAACCCGATGATATCGCAGATGCTGGTGTACGCTGTATCGTTGCTGTGTATGGTGGAGACATGGAAGAAAATACCTTGGAAGAAGTCCGTTAACAAAATTTCGCAAAATCAAGTACAAGAAACACATTTAATCTTGCTTCTTTGCCACCAACGAAGGACTCTGCAAGGTATCATGCATTTAGGACGTATCACTAAGTCCAACAGTGGTATTGAATCGAAAAAAATGCACAAGACTGGGGCTGGAAAGTAGTCACTCCAGTAACAATCACAGAGAATCCAGCACCCGCGACCTGATTCAAATTAGTTTCATGCAATTGCAAAAAGAATAGACGGAGCATGTGGCTGCAGAAAAAGTGGGATGAACTGCTCTATTCTGTGTGGAATCTGTAATGGCTAGTCATGCGAAAATGCAGCAGAAATTCGCATCGAGAGTGGGGACAAAGTTGAGGAGATTTCATTAATGAACGAGTTTCAAGAGCATAGACAATGACTTCGAAGATAATATTGAGGATGAAGACGTCAACATCTACCGACCGGGACCGCCAAAAAAAAAAAATATATATAATCGCGAACATGAAACATCGCTAAACTGGAACATCTGTGGATTAGTGCTATTGGCGATACCACAATAAAAAAAGCACCATTAACTCTACCTCATGGTGATGTAGAAATGAGTTTACTTTTTACTTCCTTTTACAATAAAGGAAGTATTGGATTCACCCCAAAAATTCGAAATTGAGTTTTCAACAGATCTTCACGTTTTAGAGTCCCCTGATCCCAAAAAACATTTTTTTTTCATTGGTCTGTGTGTCTGTCTGTGTGTCTGTCTGTCTGTGAACAGAATATCTCAAAAACGAAAAGCGGTATGGCGTTGAAACTTCATATATAAGTTTTGTGTACTATGTATATGAGACAGCAAGCTTTTGAAAAAAATCTCATAACCGGAAGTAGGTGTTTACTCTTGTGATTTTTCATTTTTTTTCGATTTTTTCAAAAACGGCTCTAACGATTTTTTTAAACTTTACATTTTTATTAAATTTTTGAATGTGTATTGATGTGAGATAGGTGATTTTCCAGTTGAATACTTCTAAAATGGGTTTCTTTTGTTTTTTTTGCCTATTTTTTTTATTAACTCTTATTTTAAATAGAACACCCGGTATATTATTACATTTTGAATTCAACTTAAAATTCTAGAGAAAATTTGTCTCTTCAACTAACGCTCTATTTTGTACCGTTTTTGCAGAATTTGTAATTTTTGAAATTTCTGACAAATGCTTAAAACATTTTAAATCAAATTTTTGGCTAATTATAAGATCACTGTAAAAGGAAGTTGTGTGCGTGTATCACACCAGATTTTTGTTTATCAAATTATTAATACTACGTAACGAAATAGCTAGAAATAATGCAAGAAAAAAATTAAAAATTAGAAATTATATTATTTTTTAGAGAAAGGCTGTAACTGCTTTTATATAAGACTTACAAAAAACAGTTGTATACCAAAAATGTCAATAATCCTGTCCTCTTTAACTTTCAATCATACTTTTTTGACGTAGGGTTAACTGTTGCAGAGCTATTTGAAAAATACCAATTTTTAGCACCTATAATCCAAGATGGTATCAAGCGTGGCCCCTCTCCAATGTCTAAAACTTGGATTTTATTAGGATCCCGACCTAAACAACATATATTGAAATCGGTTCTACCCCACCTTTTGTAGGGCAAGAACCCCTAATGGTTGGACTAAGCTCTCATTTGATACGTCACATTTTATACAATTTTGGGTATGTCTTCCATTAAAATTGAGGAGGTCTTCATCTAAGATGCAAAAATACGTTTAATAAAAATGGTAAATTTTAATACTTGGTGTTCAAAATACTGTTTCAAAATCTACATCTTTTACCTTTATTTTCTCAATTTTTAAAATGGAACACCCTATATTTTATTACAGGAATAAATACATCCCAAATCGAACTCCGGTAAACCGGTTTGTATATTGAATGACGATTAACTCTTTATAAACAGGTTTAGAACCAATTTATAATCGGGTTTAAGAATCTATTTATTAAGTGATTTAAAAACTTGTTCTTAATAATATACTATTCTCATTTTATAAGTATAACCAATTTACGTTCGTTAGAGCGGTTTATAAAATCGATTTAAATCCGATTTAGAACAAGTTTCTAAACTGGATCGTTAATCGATTTAGAAGCAGAGGTTTACATAACGGTTTATGAGCTGGTTATATTCAGGTTTCCGGGGTAACCGGTTTTCCGGTTTTCGATTTATAAGAAAACCGTGGTTGACCGGGAGCCGATTGACCGTCAAACCGTTGTTTCTTACTAGCAATATTATAAACTACGAGCAAATAGCATACATTTATGATGATTTTTGATTTAAAACTTCATTTCTCAAATACCTTTTGGAATAAACTATAACATATTGGTGTCAAAATAAAGGAAATATAAGACTCTATTTATTCCTATAATAAATGATAGAGCGTTGCATCCAACAAAAATTTAAAAAATAAAGATTGAGGATATTGAAATTTGAACCGGTGTTCTGAACACCCTTATTAATATATCCCATTAAAAAAATAGTATTCTTGTATCCTAGATGACGACGCCCTCAATTTACAGGGAAGAAATATTCGAAAGTGGGAAAAAGGTGACGTTTTAAATAAACGCTTGATAGCGACAAAAAATACTAAACACTTTCATAAATTGGAAAGATAAAAGCAACTTAAAGCACAAGCTAGAACTGAACGTTGAACTTATCGGAGCTTAAATATCCATGAAGGGATACAGGGCGTTCCGTTAGCAAAATTAATGATTTTTTCACCCAAACCCTTCTGGGACGCCCTCTATATGTCGGAATATTTTTAAAATGTTTCCCGTTCAACCCATTAGAGAATCAAACTTTTTATAGGAAAATAACTGAAAGAGTAATCAGCGCAATAAATAGACACACTGTAGATAGGTTATAGGTGATCTCGTATACGATGATTGAGGCAGGGCGCAAAGATTGAGGTAGGTCTTAAAGGTCACGCAGGAATTTTGAAATTTAGTAGAGCAAAGGGATGCGAGTCATTGATTTGATTATTTAACAATTTACATCCAAACACATCTTGAAGCCGTTTAGGTTCCATGTTTGTATGAACTTTTTTGTTTATATCGTGATGTAGAACACATCCCTAAAATAGTGCCGTGCAATTCCGAAACACCTGTATATATACAGGGTGTCCCAAAAAGAATGGGACACGGTTTAGTCCTACACTCTTTCTTTTTCTAGTACTTGATCCGTTTCGGACGTTAGCTATCATAATGGAAATACGTATTTTATTAACTGCACTAGGGAAAAGTTCTGCGGATGTAACTCCGAACCATTTTTTTAAGTTGGCGAGCCAGGAAATTCTTCGTCTACCAGGTCCTCTTCGTCCTTCAACTTTGCCCTAGATAATATTTTGCAGTAGCCGATGTTTGTTGTTATTTCTCATGATATGGCCAAGGTATTCTAGTTTCCTGCGTTTAACGGAGAACAGAGTTTGAAGTCTGCAACCCATTCTGTCGAGAACTTCTTCATTAGTAATATGTTCTGTCCATGAGATTTTGAAGATTATACGGTACACCCACATTTCGAAGGCTTGTAATCTTTTCTCCATGACTTGAGACAAGGTCCATGCCTCCACACCGTATAAAAAAGTGGAGAATACGTAGCAAGATGTAATTTTCTTTTTGAGCGTTATGCTAAGATCCCGCGAGCAGAGCAGTGTTTTCATTTGTATGAAGGTTGTTCTGGTTTTTTCTATTCTGTTTTTAATTTCTTTAGAGTGGTCCCACTCATCATTGATTGTGCAGCCTAAATAGGTGAAGTGAGATACTCTTTCTATGGGTTGATTGTTAGCAAGCAGTACTCCTTGTTGGATTGGAGATTTGCATAATATCATATATTTAGTCTTTTTTGTATTCAAATTCAGTCCATATTCTTCGCTTGCCTTTACAACTCTGTCAAGTAGTTCTTGTAATCCTTGTATGCTATCTGATATCAAGACCGTATCGTCGGCGTAACGGATGTTGGTGATGACTTCTCCATTGACTTTAATCCTGGTTTTTACTTTCTCGAGAGCTCTTCTGAATATATGTTCTGAATATAGGTTGAATAGTAGTGGGAAATCACACATCCTTGACGTACACCTCTTTTAATTTCAGTCTGCTCTGTTTGTCGGTCTTCCACCCTAACTGTTGCCATTTGGCCCCAATATAGATTAGTGATGATTCTGATGTCTTTGTCATCTATGCCAGTCTCTTTCAAGGTTTGTACCATTTCCTTGTGTTGACATCTGTCGAAGGCCTTAGCGTAATCTAAAAAGCACATATGTACTTCGTAGTTGACATCCCTGCAACGCTGAACTAAAACATGAATTGCAAATAATGCTTCACGGGTACCCAGACCATTCCGGAAACCAAATTGTGTTTCACTGATGTTTTCCTCTCATTTTCGATATATTCGACTATGAATGATTTTAAGGAATATTTTGAGCACATGCGACATAAGGCTAATGGTACGAAAATCTTCACACAATTTAGTATTTACTTTCTTCGGTATGGTAATGAAGGTTGATATCAGCCAGTCTTTTGGTATTATTCCAGTGTTATATATTGCGTTAAAGAGTGCTGTCATCGCCGTCATGGCCTCAATATTCATAATCTTTAAAATTTCTGCTGGAATCTCATCCAATCCAACAGTCTTTCCCTTTTTAGCAAGTTTTATGGAATGTTCCACTTCAGAGATAGTAATTTCTGGTCCTGTTTCTGCCTCGATTTTTGGTCGGTCTGGACGTTGATCGGCGTTAAATAATTGTTCAACGTATTTCTGCCATATTTTTAGTTTTTCTTCCGTTTCAAAAACAAGATGTCCCTGTTCGTCTGTTATATTACCACTATTGCGTTTTTTAACTCTGCCGGTGGCTTCTCCTATCTTCTTATACATGTTAAACATATCGTGTTTTTGATTGAAGTCTTCTATCTCTTTGCATTTGGCGTTCATCCATTCCTCTTTCGCTATTCTAATATATTTTCTAATCTCTTTATGGATCTTCATGTAAGATGTCTGATTGATATTTTTTACTCTACGTCTCTTCTCCATCATGTCCAGTATTTCGTCAATCATCCATCCTTTTTTCTTTTTACGTGGTGTATCTCGTTTGAGATCATTTTCGGATTTCTATGTCTGTAGTTGCTTCTGTAGGATGTCTGTTACTTGTTTCTATTTTTTCTATTTTTAACGCCTGCCTCATTTTTTCTTGTATTTGGACATCGTTGAGTTTCTAAAGGTCATGTATCTCGTATTATTTTTTATTTATACACTCCTTACGTTATAATAAATCGATTAAACCTAATATTCCTTAGTACAAAGTCCTTTCAGTAAGAAGTTATAAGGCCTTGAAGTTTAATTTTGTATTTATTGTTAATTTCCTCAAATGTAAAGACATCGATTTGAATTTTGGTATACATACTTATTTATATGTACTACACTAATAAAAAAAATAATAAACTACACTTGACTGTAAGAGGCACTTTACCTATCTTTCATACCTTTTTTTAGCTTTAACTTTGATATCTGTAACATTTTAAAAAAATTTAAGTTATTATATGAAAGAGAATTAAAATGCACAAAAACAATGCACTCTTAGTTCTTAAGCATAAAAACAACCATTTCCCTTAAAATGCCTATCAAAAATTTTTGGTTGTCATTAAGACGTGGAATTATCAAGTAGCCATGATTACAAAAACAATGGATAATGATTGTAATCTAGTAAACAACAACAAGAAATCAATTAATGACGTTGGTGACATCATTTTTTTGTCTTCTGTGCTTACGTAAATACCGCGACATTATGAACAAAACAGCATTGGAGAAATCGTTATGTCGCGGCATCATCTTAAACATAAAATAACACATTTTTATGTAACTAATGTCATTCATTGATTTACTATTGTGGTTTACCACATGACCATTGTTTTTGTGATCATGGCTATTTAATAATTCCACGTCTTACTGACAACCAAATACCTTTGATGGGCATTTTAAGGTAAACGGTTGCTTTTACGCTTAATAACTACGAGTACATTATTTTCGTGCATTTTAATTCTCTTTCAGATAATAACCTAAAACTGAGTTAGAGCTAAAAAAAGTTTTGAAAGATAGGTAAAGTGCCTCTTGCAGTCACGTCTAGTTTGTTTTTGTTAGTGGAGTACATAATAGTAAGCATGTATACCAAAATTCAAATCGATGTCTCTACATTTGTGGAAATTAACGACAAAATAAAATATCAAAAATTGAACTTCAAGGCCCCAATACTTCTTATTGAAGGTTTAATCGGTTTATTATAACGTAAGGGGTTTATGACTAAACGGTGTCCCATTCTTTTTGAGACACCCTGTATAAATATTTTAATGTTGGAATTGGTTTGAATTTACTTGTCTGTCTTATACGAGTAATAAATCCCAAAATGCGCAATGCTTTACCTCGAATTCGTTCAATGTGAAAATCAAATTTCAACTTGGAATCATATTCTATCCCTAGATCTTAAGTACTCTCGACCCGAGGAATGACCATTCGGTTAATTTCAAAATTATCGAGTATTTTGTTTGATTTCATCATCATTTGGGAGAATTTTCCAATATTAAAAAACAAGTTATTGGATAGGCTTAATTCATACACATGATTTATGTTCTTTTCTAATTTCTTGCAATCGTTAATTGCTTCAATTCCACATAATCTGAAAACAACAAATCACCTCTAATAGGCCAGTCGATAAGTCGTTTAAAATGGCTGTTAGCGGGAGCAATTCCGGACAAACTGGAATTAATTTTAATATGTTTGATTTCGTGTTACGAAATGTTTCTTAAAATTGCACCCCCTAGAATGTCCGGATTTGGCCGCCATCTTGAAAGAAAGGGCAACAAATTTTAATTTCTTTTATTATTTGTAAATGTCTCGATTAGTATCAACTTTAGAGTAAAATATATCGTTATCAAAATTGAACGAGAGTAAATTATCTACAAGAAATGTTCTATACATTTTTCTCGTGCGACTACCTGTTTCGAGATTATAGGCGTCGAGAGCTGGTTATTCTAAGGGCATTTGCCAATTTTTTTATTTCATCCTTGAAAACATGCATATGCTTTTATAGATCGTCAATGTAGTTTCTATGGCAATTAAAAATAAGACCAGTACAAGTACCTCTAATAAAATTAAAAAAAGTACATCTAAAAGATCTGAGAAACAGTTAGAAGATTACTTTCAATACCAACTAGCCCTTTATCCACTTTCACTGTTAGATGAGATAGGCATGCGTAAAACTAAAAAATCAGCCTTGTACGATGCGTTTATACCCATTGAAAACCAACTAGACTCTGAAAATACTCTTTATGTGATAGACGTGGGATTTCTACTCCACAAAATTGTCTGGCATCAAAAAGTATCTTATTGTGTGATTTTGAATAAATACGTCGAGTATATGTAACAAGACTTTACTCAACGAATGCAGTAATAGTTTTCGATGGATACTCGGAGGATTCTGCAGCCAAAAGCACCAAGACTGCTGAACGACTTCGCAGATTGAAGATTGGTTCATCAGCGGAAATTCATTTTTATGAAAAAATGATAGCAACTGTATCCCAGGGGAAATTCTTGTCAAATGAGAGGAATAAATGTCGAAAAATGTCGATTATGTGTAAACGATTAAAGAAAGAAGGTTTCAGAGTCAAGCAGGTTGCCGAAGATGTTGATACCTTAATTGTCAACATTGCAATTGAAGAATAAAATCACTAGAAATAGATAATTATAATAGGGAAAACAGTGATTTATTGGTAATTATTACCGCCTTGAATCAGTCTCGCTGTAATATGTATTTGCTGAGGCCGGACAAAGGAAATATTGGGAGCCGGATGCATGCACCCCATAATATAAATTTGGGACAACATTTTATTTCTACACGCATTTAGTGGCTGTGATACTGTTACTGTATTATACAGGCAGGGGAAAATGAAGTTCGTTAAACTTCTACAGAATGAGATAGACGTACAGAAAGTTGTTCAAATTTTCAGAGGAGATAGATAAAGTGGGAGAACATTTTCTTCTTCTTCTTCTGTATGAATCAAAACACTGTGAATCATTAAACAAATATAGATATCACTGTTTTGTACAATCTATTAACAAAAGTTTACCAAATCTAGCATCGTTACCACCAACCAAAGACGCAGCTTGCTTGCACTCGTTCCGTACTTACAACCAAATTCAGCTATCGCATGGAAACGAAAAATCAGCTTTACCCTGGGGAGGAAGACATTCAAAGGGTGGGTTATTGCCCATTCCCATTGTATAAGACGCAGCTTCCCAAGAATTATTGAAACTCATTTCTTGTAAATGCACCAAAGGTTGTAATGTAGCTTGTAGATGTCGCAGTGCCACATAATTTCTTTACATGCGTAATAGAAATCGTATATAATACGAAAGAAGAATTTTTGTCGCATCGAACGCCAATAATATGTAATAAAAAAAGCAAATGCTCGAAATGAATATATTTCGTGGCCTATGAATTCGAAACAAACGAATGTATGACAAAAATTCAGAGAACATTTTTTGTAGAGAATTTGATCTTCTTTAATTTTGGTAACTGTGTATTTTGCCCAAAAGTTGATATTAATCGAGATATTCACTAATATTAGAAAAAATATATAAATTTCGACCTTTTTTAAGCATAGCGGTTTAATCCGGGCTTGTCAAGGGGTGCAAAATTAATATATATTTCCTGAGTCACAGCAAAACAGGTTAAAATTTATTCTTGCTTCTCCGGAATTGGTCCCGCTATTAATGTACTTGTCGACTGGCCTGTAACCCAATTAAAAATATTTAAATCCAAAATCTCTGCATTTGGCATATTGTTAGTTAACCAACTTCCAGTAAAACAATGTCCTTCGGCAGTATAAATAAAAAAATCTGTAGATCCTATACCATAAAATCGGTGGTCTCTTTGTAAGTTTGTATGTTTGTTTGGTATCTCCTCCGAAGATACTGGACCGATTAAATTGTATGATAGCTTAAAATTTTGCTAATTTTTAGACTTACGTAGATCTTAGGTCGGTTTTTATTTAAAAAAAGTACGAAAAGAAAGTTTTAATTAAATTGTGTAATTAACCAAGCTAAGCGCAGCTCGGGTGTTTCACTATATACCATTATAGCAGCCCTTTATTCAACGAAGCTCGCCTGCCACGCGGGCGGTCCGGGTTCGATTTCCGGCCATTGCACTCTTTTTTAAAATTTATATTAATGAATCTCTCTTAAATTAGCGAGCTGAAGGGTAACTCGGGTGATTCACTCGTTTTTCATAATACTTCTGCAATTTTGATAAATTAAAGTTAATTCAGACATATAAAATCCACCTTATACCATTTAGTGCTAAATACATTTTCGTATCTAAAGGATGTACAACTAAACAGATACAACAAAAAATAGCCTCATACCAGGTAAGAAACACAAATAATTTGAGGAGAAGAAAACTCACTCGAACTTGAACTGCCACTTGCCCCACTTAATCAGATTTATGATCGTTGAATATATTTTCGAGTTCCCACATCGGCTTAATATAGTATTGTTTGCCATTCTTGTTGATAATAATTACAGTCCGGACAAATTTAAAGCAAAGCATTTTCAAGTAAATAAATTAATGCAAAAAATTGTATCTCAGTAGCGGACGCTGCATAATTTGAGAATGTAATAAAAATATTAAATCATTTATTAAACATTTAGTTAAAATATGCCTTAGCTAAAAATGTACCGTGTGTTCAAAAAGAAATTACATAAGGGTTGACCATGGAAAGCAAAACTAATGTCAACAGCAAGAGAGATAGCAAAATTATGAAATTCCATATCAGATTATAATATAAACTTACGACAACTAGAACAATATTTAATGAAAGCTAAAGTTTGCCGTTTACAATACTTTTAGTTTCCATGGCCAGCCGTTATGTAATTTCTTTTAAACACAGGGTACATTTTTAGGTGAGGAATATTTTAACTAAATGTCCATTTTAAAATGGCAATTAACGATGAAAATTGCAAAACAACTTATTGTCGATATGTATTAAATAATTAAAAGTTACGGAATAATTTTGTAATGATAATTTCAAAAAGGCGCTGGTATTTCTAAACGGACGTGTACAATGAACCTGGAATGATAGATTATAGCTGGGGTACAGGATGAAGGAATAAACTACCAGGGCTTATAGGTGTTTACAACGACGCTTTTCTACGATTATTGCTAGTTGCTTTTACTTATAAAATGTCAAACAACAAGGACCATTTATGTTCTGCAGCGATAAAATGGTATATATTAAATAGAAAACAAAACGTTTACAACTACAAGGTAGCACATTCACCCCATTAATAAAGACAGAGAAATTTCCAAACTGGTTATTCCAGTGGAATGACGCAATTCGATTGTAATGATCAGGATGTGCTTGATTCCAAATACATGCCTAGGTAAACATGTCGGTAATTAATACCGAAATATTCATGTTTGTATGCATGTACTAGCATTAACAGCTTGCTGTAGCAGTTTGGAAAATTTTGTTAGTAACCCAGTCACATTAGGCGGAACAAAGCGGAAAAAAAATTCAAGTGAGCTGAAATTTCGCATACACCTTTCTTTTGACATTACAAATAATGTCTCAAAAGTCCCCATCGATATCGCGCTTGTCTTTTCAGTTATTCAAGGTCAAAGGTTACAAAAATAAGATTTTTGCAAATATATCGCTTCCTATGGGTCATATGACTTTTTTAGTTACTACAATAAATGCAGGTTGGGAAATTCTCTACAAAAAAGGTTATATAAGTCGTTTACGTACAACCAACCATTCAATAAATAACACACTGCTAAGTTTTGCAGCAAGGCCAACAACTCATATATATTCAATACACGAACCATTACTTTTACAAGCATCAAAAAGCCATGACTAATCAAAAATGTAGTTATTAGAGGGGGTATGTAATATTCTACACATGGTGGTGTATGTCTCCCCTGTAAAGCAATGTCATGGCCGCCAGCGAATAGTCGCGTATATTCTGCTGTGGCAAAATTTATTAAATACAGTCTCGTAGTTTGAGAGTAATTACTCGTAATCGTGCTAAAAGTTAACCTAGTGTGCTGTCTATACTAAGGTAATTAAATATGGGCTTTACACGTGAAAACAGGGCCGAAATTAAAGATATCATAGCCGAAACCATTAACACGCTAGTAAGTGACGAGCAGTTTATAACCAAGGTCGCCAACAAGGTATTCCTAAACTTAAAAAAGCATTTTGATGAACTGCAAGCGGAATGTAACGAAATGGTACAGAAATGCGAGGAAAAAATCGATAATCTCGAGCAATACACCCGGCGAAATAACGTGCGCCTGTTTGGACTTCCCGAAGATAAAGGAGAAGATCTTGAAGAAAAAATTATGCAGGTGTGTAAAACTAAAGCAAATATAGTTATCACACGAGAGGTTATCGACAGATGTCACCGCTTAGGTCCTATTCAGGAAGGCAAAAACCGTCCGGTTATAATAAAATTCACGAGCTACAGATATCGTAATACTTTAATGAAAAATCGAAGAAACTTTGCTGGGTCCAGTATCGTCGTCAAGGAGGATCTGACTAAGAAGAGATATCAGCTGTTTAGATACGCTTGTGATAAATTTGGTGTAAGAAGTGTATGGTCTGTCGATGGTGTAATCAAAGTGAAGGTATCAAATAAAATAGTGTCTGTGCGCGATAAAACGGAATGCGATGGTATTTCTGCTAAAGATTAGTAACTCATTTTTACGCACATAGGATTGTAAACTCACGGATGTCGGCTGTTTTGGCTGTCACAGTGTTGCACGAGTTGATATCTTAACAATACACTTTTATGCAATACTGATCTTAATGTTGCCAACATGTGACAGGGCATTTGATTTGATCCGAAACAGCTGAAGCCGTCGTCTTATTTTCAACATCTTACTTTTAACAGATGAATTTTTTACAACCCTTCAACGAGACAATCGAGCAGGTAGATGAATACATTTGCACTAACTGTAGATTGTCTTATAAAATAAAAATCAAATAATGATTACAAAAACCTAATTGTAAAAGGAACTACAAAAATTAATTAAACAGCTGTCAAGGTAATCATTAAATAACCAAATTACCATTCATATTAGCTATGTTACATGCTGCATTACAATTATGTTGTCACACTTAATTTAGATATTAAGTATTTTGTTATTTGTTGTAGATATAAATATGTAAAAATGTTGATTGTTGTGTAGCTTGCCTTACAATTATTTTAATGCTTAATCTAGACAATAATTATTTTGTTATTTTTGTGTAGATGGAATATCTAAGTATGTTGATTGTTTATTTAGCCTAAAAGGTTGCGAAATATTCTTCATGCTTTATGAATTGCAATTATTTTCCATTTCTAATTTAGGCATTAATTATTTTGCTATTTTGTGTTACTCGAATATGTAAATATTTTTTATTGTTTATGTACCTGTACATAGTTGCTAAATATCATTATGCTTTATCCTTCATGCTTCTTATAGTATAGGTACTATTTAATAATATTTAATAATTTTTTGTTATATGATAGTGCAATATTGCTTTTTATTAATTGGCCACATGCAGAAAATGGTGGTGAATAGTATGGCTTTTAAGTGTTGTCATATTAACGTTAGATCCTTAATAACTAATTTTAATAATTTTGCAGATACCGTGCTACCTCTGAATTTTGATATTATTGGTGTGACGGAAACTCGTCTTTCTACTCAACTACCCTCACAGCTGGTATCGATGGATGGCTATACTCTCATTAGGCAAGATCGTAATACTTTTGGTGGTGGAGTTGCAATGTACGTAAAAACCTCATTGGGCCACTCCGTGTTGCAAGCAAGTCGTGCAGTAGAACAGTTGTGGATAAGTGTGGGTATGTCAAAGAAAAAGTATGCTTTTGGTTGTCTATATAAACCTCCCGCAATGTCCTACAAGGAATTTTTAGACGTATTTGATCTTACTCTTTCTGAAATTATTCCCAGTCATGATGACTTGTTCTGTTTTGGTGATATAAACATAAATATGTTAAACCTTGAAAGTATTGATACTATTGCTCTATTGAATCTCCTGGACAGAACAGGTCTAACTCAAATTATTACTGAACCTACCCGCATTACATCTACCTCGGCTACACTCATAGACCATATCATGACTAGCAATAACGACATTATTGTTGATAATGGCGTAATTCATACCCCACAAATTGCCGATCACGATTTGGTGTGGTGTTCAATTAATCTTAGTAAAATTCACAAAGCACCAGTCATTAGAACGTATAGGGATTTTAAAGACTTTGATGAAGTACAATTCTATGACCATTTGTGTTCAATTCCGTGGAGTAACATTTATGATTGCTATAATATCGACGAAAAAATCAAGTTCTTCAATGAAAACTTAAACATTCTTTTCGATTTACATGCGCCTTATAAAACATCCAAATTTACTAAACCACCTGCACCGTGGTTAACGGAAAACCTAAAATTATTAATGCGAGAGCGTGATTGTGCTTTAAGAAGGTTTAAGGTTACTAGGGATTCACATAATTGGGAGTTTTATAAAGAAATCCGCAACGTGGTTAATACAGCTATACGTAGAGAAAAGAAAGCATTTTACGAACAAAAATTCAGAAATAGCGATTCTAGAACATGTTGGCAATATCTCAAACAACTTAACTTTGTTAAACACCGCAATAGCACCGAACTCCCTCCTCAGCTGTCTCATCCTGATGACATCAACAACTATTTCATAAATAGTGTTCCTCAGATGCGTAGAGATAATTCTAATGTAATTAATTACTACAATAATAATGTTAAATGTACCGTTAATAATTTGTTATCTTTTCATTCAATCGATGACATAGTAATTTCAAAAATTATGAATTCTATTAAAACCAAAGCTGTTGGATGTGATGGTATTGGAATAACAATGCTCAAGCTATGTTTACCGCATATACTTCCTTTCATTAGGCATATTGTAAATTATTGCATAGAGCATTCTGTTTTTCCAGCTGTCTGGAAAACATCATATGTAATTCCAATGCCTAAAGTAAAGGAACCTAATGCTTTTAAAGATCTAAGACCCATTAGTATACTGCCTACTTTCTCTAAAATACTCGAAAGGGTTATTGCAGACCAATTAAGAGAACATCTTATGATGAACAACATTCTACCTGACGAACAGTCAGGGTTTAGATCAGGACGTAGCTGTTGTACAGCCCTTCTTAACGTTGTTGATGACATTCTGCGGGCAGCTGACGATGGGAAGATAACTATACTGACGCTTTTGGATTACTCTAAGGCGTTTGACACTATAGATCACAATATATTGATAGCTATCTTACGATATATTGGCCTTAGTGATATGTCTGTGCAGTTACTAAGCTCATACCTAACTAATCGTCAACAGACTGTTAAGTACGGTGGACGTCAGTCTAACTTACTTTCAGTAACAAGAGGCGTTCCACAAGGCTCCATTTTGGGCCCGTTACTGTACATAATTTATACGTCTAATCTTCCAACAGTTCTAACAGCCTGCACTTGTCACCTGTATGCTGATGATACTCAAATCTACTATTCTTTTCATCTGGAAGATGTAATTCCGGCTTGTAACCAAATAAATCGAGATTTAAAAAATGTGTTTGAATTTTCTAATTTACACTCGCTTCATATTAACTCAACTAAATCATATGCTATCGTCTTTGGTAAACATACTGATCTAAATGCTATAAAAGAAGTTGGGAAGATAAAAATTGGTAGTAACACACTTCAATTTCAAGAAACTGTGAAAAATTTGGGATTGATAATTGACCAACAACTCAGTTTCACACAACAGGTGGCAAGACTTATTCAGTTAGGTTATGCTGCACTTAAAACTATATACCTTAATCGACATGCATTGAATCAGAAAACTAAAATCATGTTATGTGAATCTCTAGTACTTTCGCGGATGAACTATTGCGATACGGTCTATGGTCCTTGTTTGAAAGCTAGTGATGCCCGTAGAATTCAAGTACTGCAAAACTCATGTTTAAGATTAATTTTCGGGATTAGAAAACGGCAACATATTACTCATAAGTTAGAGGACATTGGGTGGTTAAATATGGCACAACGTCGAAAATTACATGCTGCTTGCTTGTTTCACAAAATCATCATAAACAGAAGCCCTGCCTATCTGTATAATAGAATCAGATTTCGTACAGATGTGCATAATTTAAATCTGCGTTATAGAGGCTTGCTTACACCCCCATTACACAAACTTGAATTATTTAAACGTGCCTTTCTTATCAAATAGCAAACCTCTATAACGAATTACTATATACGTACAGTAACCTTTCTCTCCACAGTGTTAAAAAGCAATTGAAGTCAAAACTTTTTGATGTGAGAGTCGCCATACATTGATTGCCATACAAGGTCTATATATTAAAAATATTATGTCTATAAATTTCGCGGTATACTAGCGTTATGTGTATCACTTCAGCCATATTGTGAACTATGATTATGTGGTCAAGGGTTAGGTGGCAGAGCAGGCGGTAGTTATGCTACTGGCTGAACCTCGCCCTGATATATTTCTTACATTATGCTGTGTAAACATTGAGGATTTACTTAGTTAATAAAGGCAAATTATTATTATTATTATTATTAATTGTGAATATGCACCAGCTTTATTAGTAAAAGACCTATTTAAAAAAAATCAGCCACCCAAAACAAAATATCCTCTATTGTATTTTAACCTTGAGTCACAGACGTGGGGCTCGGTAGGTTTTCCTCCGTCAGTTCTTCCCGAGCGGTTCAGACGCTTTCTTTATTCGTTATTATTCAATTAATCGTCGCCAGTGTTTTTCCTCAAACTAGGTATAGGAAAAATAGAATCAAAGGTATACTGTTTTTCCTAATTGTAAAAAACATCTACTGTTTTTACATGCCATCAGCATATGCACTGTTTGATAAGGGGAAAATAAAAGTTCTTAAAATGTTCGAGAAACGCCCAGACTTGCAGCAATCAGCAGAAGTTTTTAAGCAGGAAAATTGTCTAGTAGAGACCAGTTTACGAATGGAGTACACATTCTTCTGGCAATGTATGGAATTCCACAATCAGAAGTGTCCATTGACAACTATCGATACACTCGCGAAGTTAATAAAACTTAACACCCCTGTGAAATTGCCGTCACTTTCACCTACTGCCGCACCAATATCTGAGTCGAGTGTATTATCAGGTACAGAATTGGCTAGTTAATGATTTAAATCTTGAACAGTGGGGGTGGATGATCAATAATGATATTTTGGAGCCCATTGAGACACTATTGTCACCAGCGCCAGGTGTACTTCTAAACACCATCTTTTACAACTGCCCTAAAGAATGTAATAGAAATTGCGGGTGCAAAAAAGTTGGGTTGTCTTGTTCAACTCTTTGTGGCGATTGGCACGGTCAGTTACGTCTCAACGCAAATGTCGATAGTGCTATTGAAGACTCAACAGAAAATATTCAAGATGAAGAATATAATGAGATTAATTTTGTTGATCCCATCACAGATAATATTACAGATGTAGAAGAAAATGGAAAAGAAGTTAACGAAGAGATAAAAGAGAACGAAAAGTAACATGTCCAGGGGGGGTCGAGAGACTGGGGTAAAGTAGCCAACCGGCTATAAACGCTGTGCGGTGAAAAGAAACCTCAGCTCAGGGGAAAGCCGTGTCTTGCACTCCCAACACGGCCGTACCAAGACCGCTGGGTGATATGTGATCTTAGATTGCATCCTTCTCGTGGTGGCCCTGTTTAAACTAAATCCAGCGGATCTAGACTGGGGCAGTCGATAAACACCCCCCCAAGCCAAGGTGGAAGCGATCGTGCCGAGGGCTGAATGGTAAATGGGTTAATGTTGCCTCGAACGATGCCCCTAGGATACCAGGCGACCTCCTACTGTATTTAGCCTTACCCCCGCAACGGGCTCTGCGGGGGTGGACCTTTATTTCCCGTCTACTCGTGGGAACATCATGGAAAAAGATGAACTCTCTCTCTCTCCCTCCCCTCCCCCCATCCCTGAGCAGAGTGCTTCTACTGAGGCCTCTGCTAACCCCCTCCCCTCAAATAATACGGAGAGCCCCATTCCCGGGGCCTCCACTACTAAGCCGGAAGGTGCTCCCGAAGGGGCCCTCGAGGAAATAAAAATCGAACAACTCAGCCTCCAGGAACCGACAAAACGGAACCTGAGTGGGGCTGAAAAGAAAAGACGAAGGAAGGCTAAGGCGGCGGCTACAGGCTCCGAGGGGACTGGGCTGACACCTATGCCTTCCACATCCGGTGCCGCGGGCAGCAAAGCGCGGGGCATTAAGCGTGGCCATTCGGATGGCAGCACCCCGCCTAGCGCGCAGCGGATGGCAAAAAAGAGTCGGGCGGCTACGTTGAGGCCGTCCACTTACAGCCAAGCGGCCAATAGCGCCATGAGGGTTGCCATCTCGGAGTTTAGGTACCCCGAGGTGAAGCTGTCTGGCGCACAAGCGACCCTGGTCCAGCAGGGGCTGGACTCGATTGTGGATGATCTCCCCCTGGGGGACTCCCAACCGATGTTCTTGCCCCGGTTTGACGAGTTTCGCTGGGCCGAGCTAGGCGTTATTTACATAACATGTGCCGACGAGCCCTCTAAGTTATGGCTCAAGGAGAACGTGGCAAATATCCAACCTTGGAAAGACGCCAAATTAAAGGTTTTGGAAGGGGAAACCCTTCCGAAGCTGAGAAAGCTTATCGCCTGGGTGCCCGGCGCGCCGGACCCCACCGATAAGATTTTGCAGCGGCTCCAGCTTTATAGCCCGGGCCTCCAGACTAAGTTGTGGAGAGTCCGAGACCGTCACGAGGAGCCCCATTCGGTGCGCCTCGTGCTCGGAGTCGATGAGGCCTCCGCAAGGATTCTGGAAGGCCAGGGCTATAAGGCCTACGCCGGTACGAAGAGGGTGTCTTTCACGGACCCCAAAACCAATCGCGGGACCTAAGGACCTTCCGAGGAACCACAGGGACCGCCAGAGGTAGCCTCTATGGAGGTAAGTGCCGAGGAGGAAGGCGGACACTAACTTCTTTAGTTAGATGGCTGACCTTCAAATCCTCCAGATTAACTTGCAACATAGCACCTCTGCGACTAGTTTAATTAGTCGTCAGATGGCTATGGGGCACACAGATGTCATCCTAATACAGGAACCCTGGGTACACCAGGGCAATGTGAAAGGATTAGATGGTGCTGGGACAAATTATTATTGTTCCAACACTAGCCCAAGAGCTTGTATCTGCGCTGCCAAGCAACTGAACGCTCAATTAATACCAGAATTTTGTTTCAGAGATCTGGTAGCCATAAGGACGAGTCTCGTGAAGGACGGTGGGAGGACAAACCTTGTTGTTTGTTCGGCCTACCTCCCTTATGACTCTCCCGACCCACCACCGACTCAGGAACTAATGAACCTGGTCAATTATTGCAAGGAAAAGCGTTCCCCCTTGCTAATCGGATGTGACTCGAATGCCCACCACACGGTGTGGGGAAGTTCAGACGTCAATGCCAGAGGAAGGGATCTCCTGGAGTATCTGTCAACTACAGACCTTGAGATTCTCAATAGGGAAAGTTCCCCCACTTTTGTTACTCCCAGGCGACAGGAAGTAATTGATTTGACCTTGGGATCCACGCAGGTAACCCAATGGACAAAAAACTGGCGAGTTGTACCGGAACCATCCCTTTCCGACCACCGGTACATCCGATTCAGCCTGGAGCTGCAACACAGCGAAGGTGCAGCGTATAGGAATCCCAAGTCTACCGACTGGGCTGCCTTTAAGGTGGACCTCTCGAATGGACTACAGGGAATTTCCTATAGCACTCGCACCACAAAGGAGGCAGAACAGCACCTCAGTATTATCAATACTGCGGTCAAGGCTTCTTTTGAAAGGAGCTGCCCGCTACGACGCGCAAAAAGGGCAAGGAAAGTACCATGGTGGAACTCCGAGCTCCAAATGCAACGTAAAGAGACACGCAGGCTCCTAAATAGGGCAATGCGCACAAAGTTCGTATGCGATTGGGACTGTTTTAAACAGGCCCAACGCAATTACAAAGATTCTATTCGTAGATCTAAACGAGAGTCCTGGAAGGCCTTCTGTCTCGACATTGAAGGACTACCAGAAGCAGGTAGACTGCATAAGACGCTCTCAAAAAATCCAAGAGCCAAGCTGGAGTGCCTAAGGCTCCCTTCAGGTGACCATACGGCCACTGATGAGGAGACCCTAAGGCATCTCCTGGAGGTGCACTTCCCAGGCTCTGTGGCTGAAACTGGTGATGTCCCACTAGTAAGGGCTCCCCGCATTGGCATTAGCCCAATGGACTGAGAGATAGCCTCGAAAGTGGTAACACACGAAAAGATCAGGTGGGCGATAAGCACATTTGATCCGTACAAAAGTCCAGGGCCAGATGGCATTTTTCCGGCACTTCTACAGGAAGGGCTGGATTTGTTCATCAGGCCACTCTACAACATATTCAGGACCTGCCTTGCTTTCGGGTATACACCAGTAGCGTGGAGATCCGTTAAAGTGGTCTTTATACCAAAGGCAGGTCGAACCTCGTTTGACCTGGCCAAATCATTCAGACCTATCAGCTTAACCTCATTTCTACTTAAAACGCTGGAAAGAATGGTGGATAGGTACATAAGAGACGGCGCATTAAGGATAATGCCGCTGCATCCAAACCAACATGCTTACCAAATGGGCAAGTCAGTGGAATCGGCCCTTCATACTATCGTTTTTAGGATAGAGAAGGCGCTGGAACACAAAGAACTGGCCCTAGGTACTTTTTTGGATATAGAGGGCGCGTTTGACAACACTGCCTTTGAGTCCATATGCACTGCGGCAACGAACCATGGAATAGAGCCCACCATTGTTCGGTGGATGAAATGCATGCTAGAAAACCGCAGGGTAACCGCCACTCTAAACGAGGATACCGCAAAGGTGACCGTCAGGCGTGGGTGCCCGCAGGGGGGGAGTACTCTCGCCCTTGATGTGGTCCCTCGTCATAGATGGGCTCGTGCGTGACCTCAACGGAGCCGGCATATACACGCAAGGCTATGCAGATGACCTTGCTATACTCGTAAGAGGAAAATTTCCACATGCCATCTGTGGGGTTACTCAAATTTCCCTCAGAATCGTGGAAAGATGGTGCATAGGGCACGGATTGTCGGTAAACCCCGACAAAACCGAACTTGTCCTATTCACAAGGAAAAGGAAGATAGAGGGCTTTGTTGACCCAGTACTCTTCGGTACCCCTCTGAGGGCCGCCGGAAAAGTTAAGTATCTGGGAGTAATCCTGGACGCCAAACTGACCTGGAAGGAGCACTCGGAACGACAAATACAAAGGGCAACTGCCTCCTTTTGGATGTGTAGACGCACCTTTGGAAGCACGTGGGGTCTTAAACCGAATTTCATCATGTGGATGTACACCGCGGTGATAAGACCACTCATCACATACGCTGCACTTGTATGGTGGCCGCGGGCCACCTTAGCTAGCGCAAAGAAACGCTTCGGCCAACTCCAACGGCTAGCTTGTCTAGGAGTGACGGGAGCAATGCGAACAGCACCCACAACGGCCCTGGAAGCCCTTCTCGGACTCGTGCCCCTTCATCTAATGATTGAGGCTGAGGCTAGAAGGGCGGCTTACAGGCTTAAGTGTGGGGGCCAGTGGACAAAGGTAGGAGGGACGCTGGGGCATTCGAGGGTCCTGTCATTTATGGCAGGGGCTCACGATACCCTCAGCATGAGGAGTGATCGTATGGTCCCCTCCTTTTCCTTCAATAGGCCATATAAAACAGTCATTCCTTCTAGAGAGGACTGGATTACCCGTGGCCATAGCCTCCTTACTCCTAAGGGACTTATCTGGTTCACAGACGGCTCTAGGACGGAGGCTGGCGCAGGGGCGGGCGTCTATGGCGAATCACCTAGAGTGAAGCGTGCGTTTTCACTGGGCAGGTACGCCACCGTATTTCAGGCCGAGGTGTTTGCCATCCTGGCCTGTGTTTATGAAAACCTAGACAGAGGTTTTACTAACAAGCATATCTACATTTCCTCGGATAGCCAGGCCGCTCTCCTAGCCCTGAATTCCTTCAGGGTGTCTTCGGAACTAGTGTCTGAATGTCGAGCGGCGCTAACGAGACTCTGCGTGCAGAACTCTGTAAAGTTGCTGTGGGTACCAGGTCATAGCAACATTGACGGTAACGAAGAGGCGGATCAGTTGGCTAGGCAGGGCTCCAATGGTGACCCGCCTGGACCCGAGCCAATTCTTGGGATACCATATTGCAACGTAAAGCTAGAAATGAAGAAATGGGTCTGGACCCGGTTCCTTCGTGAATGGTCTTTACATCAGGGACTAAGGCAAGCTAAACTCTTTATTGGGGAGTTATCGCTGTCGACGTCCAAAGAGCTTCTAAAACTCAGTAAGATGCAAATTAGGATCGTAACAGGACTCCTAACGGGGCACTGTCACCTCAACAAACACCTGCACAGAATCGGTATCACAAATGATCCGATCTGCAGGCTATGCGGGGAAGAGGAAGCATCTTCCCAGCACATATTATGTCAGTGTGTCAGACTGATGACCCTGCGACACAAACACTTCGGCGCAGCGTTTTTACAACCGGAGGATATAAGGCTCATCCCTATAGGCCAAGTGCTAGCCTTTGCGGTTGGTACCGGCCTGTTCAAAGACGAGATATAAAAAGCGGTACGCACAATGGGCCTCAGGCCTGAGTGCCGCGGGGTCAACTCCCGCACCGCAAAAGAAGAAGAAGAAGAACAAGTCCAGGGGGGAGGGAGTATGAGAACGAGGACGAGTTGTAGAACGTAGTTAAAACAAAGAAAAACATGGATTAGGCCTACTTAGCAGTGTGTTATTTACTGAGTGGTTGGTAATACGTAAACGACCTATATAACATTCTTTTTAGAGAATTTCCCAGCCTTTATTTTTTGTAATAACTAAAAAAGCCGCATGACTCATAGGAAGCGAGATATTTGCAAAAATCTTATTTTTGTAATCTTTGACCTTGAATAACTGACAACACAAGCGCGATATCAATGGGGACTTTTGATGCATTATTTGAAATGTCAAAATAAAGGTGTAGGCAAAATTTCAGCTCACTTGGTTTTTTGCGGCAGGCGAATCCTAATGCGCCTGGAGTATAGTTGATTTTACTTATATTTTTACTATTTCTTTCAGTAATTGTTGAGTTGGGGAATTTGATTTATTTTTTGTAATTACATAAATTTATTATTTAACTACATCCATCGCAAGCTCACAATCCATACTTAAATTCAACCCAAGCACGCTATCACGTTAAAGCTGAAACTGTTGATGCTGCTTTGGGTAATATTTTCTTAGTAAAAGATGTGAAACGGGAACGGGTTCTTTTGTTTGTCTCCGACGCTGCAGCATATATGGTGAAATCAGGTAAACTCTTTAAAACATGTATCCAAACGTGATCCACATTACATGTGTAGCTAGTGCTCTTCGCCGGTTGTGTGAATTTATTCTAAACAATTTCAAGCTTGCAGACAAACTTGTTAGTACACGTAAAAGATTATTTTTGAAAGCTCCTATAAGAGTGGCTGCTACAGGCAAATATATACATCACTTCCTCTACCACTACAACAAGTTATTACACGTTGGGGCACATGGTTGGAAGCAGCTATTTTCTATGCGTAATACTTTAATAAATTAAAAGTGTGATCTTGTTAAGACGCCCAAAGTATCACCGATTGTAAAGCACTCTTGCAGAATTGTGAGCTGTCCCAGGAACTAATATTTATTCAAAATTATTTTACCAACATACCACTACTATTACTTCATTAGAAAAGCAGAATGTTCCATTAGTAGAAAATTTCAATATTTTAAACAACATATGGGTTCATTTGTTCGGTTGAATATCCAGATTCGGTGTCTAGCTGGATATGATGCAGTTCTTCAGATATAAAATTAGGTATCTGATTTCACTGCCTGATATAATTTTGTCTGAAATTCGGTTAAAATGGTCTAGATGGTATCGTAGTGCTGGTAGCTTGTTGCGAGGCTGGCCGCTTTTTAATGGTTTTAAGGGTTCTGGTTTGAAGCTATGCTGGAAATTTCGTTTTGTGGCAAATACGTCATTATTCTGCGTCTTTACACCAAAATATGGGAATGGTTTTGATTGGGATTGCATATTTGTATTCCGAGTAGGTTTGGGGTAATAAAATTGATTTTGATTTGAAAAACGGGGCTGATAATTGCGTTGTTGATACGAATTTAGATGAGGGTAATTGGGTTTTTTGTTAAAAGTTTCAGGACCCCTATTTGGGGTTATTGAAAATTTTGATTGACTAGTTTGGGGTTTATTTAAATTTTGGAAATATCTTATGTCCAATTCGTCTTTAATGTGTTGCAGAGCTACTTCCAGTGAAGCTGGGGATTTACCTCTTATGAAGCTTCTTAGTGGTTCAAGTAGTCCATCCACTAAAATTTTAAGTGCTAGATCCTTAGCATCTTTTATTTTAAAGTCTTTAATAATTTGGTCTTCTGGGCCTAAAGCAATTTCTGAATTTAGTACGGTTAATAATGATCTAATTCGATTATAAAAATTTAAAGGGGATTCTTTCTGAAATTGATGTAACCTAGTAAGGTCTATTCGTATGTTTAACTCGGAACGTTGATCTCCGAAATTGTCTATAAGGGTTTGCTTTAGCGCATCCCATGAATTAAATGTTTGTCCTGTTATTACTTCGAGTGCAGCCCCTTTGAGACGTTTTCTTGAAGGTATGGTGTTGGGGTTTCTGTTTGCCAGAACTGACTGAAAATGTCCTTAATAGCCCTTATGTATTCTGATAATTCTGCGGGGTTACCTTCGTACCTTAGTATTTAATTTAAGAGTGAAGTATGAAAACCTATCGGGTAACCGGCAAATGGTGCTGCCTGCTGAATTTGCGGGGCATTTTGTATGTTGGATGCTTGTTGAATTTGGTCAACCATGTTAGGGTTTATAGAATTTTTATTGTTATTTGAAAATGATGGTCTTCCCGACCTAACGGTGATCTGGAGCGATCTGTATGTCAAGATATCGTTTAATTTCACTTGATTTATTTGGTTTTTAAATATTAGTAGGACCTAACTCACGGTTCTTACACACAGAGACGTACGCACAAACACAGATTAAGCACACCTAATATGTGCGGTGATTGGCCTAGCTTACTACGTTCTGCTTGATCTTAAAATCTAATGTGCAATGTTTGATTAGAAAAAGAACCAACGGCTTATATTGTCTATCAATATCAAGACGGATGCCTCAATTTGGTAATCAATTGCGCTTAAACGCTAAATATTAATATTCATGGTAATAGGGCTTTAAGATTTGATTTAAAACACGTTATTAACTTGTAACTTGAAATTTCTTACTTCATTACGTAAGCTGTAGTGGTCTCGATGATCAGGTGCTCGTAGTGGCAGGTGCTCTCCAATAGAGCAGGACAGGAACCAGCGATGCTAACCCGGGGCGATGTTTGTCCCTAGCAAAGATCCGTAATGTTGGCTCGCTGTCGTCGCAGGTTGAGGAAAGGCCACAGGAATCCAGCGGACAATTTTTGTTCCTCCGGAAGCCTGAATCTGGTCCCCAAGGGATGTTGGTTGCGAATTCTCGGTTAAGTATTGAAATACCAGAAAAATACGAATATTCAATGGTCGGAATGTCTTATCTTCTCCAAGAATCCACCAAGACTGCGGCAGTTTTGTTTTCCGTCGAGGAAAACAAGTTTTTAAAAATTAACTTTATTTTCCAATAAAACATAGACGGAAATTACATTATGCACTGAAGGTGTCTAAACATAAAGTGAAGCGCTTTTAATGCGTTCCCACAAAGGTAAACTCTAATCTAATGCAACATTCGCACTCCGGATACTGCGTCTTTAATATATAAGCTTATCTTATGCCAGCTTGGCTATCCTACTATCGTAACTCACGCCTCTAATTATTATCTTTATTTGAACGAGTCGACGTAACTATATCTGGTACAGCAGGACATATGTTCTTCGTTGCTCTAATACTACACAATGGGGGCGATGCGCAACTCGCATTAATTGAATTTACAGATGGGTATTATCTGAAATTTCTTTAGGGATGCCCAAATTGTATAAAACTATTGTAGGTTTCAATATGTTTTATACTTTTTCATGGAAAGTTTGTTTTGTGAATTTATTGTGTTATTGTTGAATCTGTCCGGACCATAAGAATAATAATACCATCAGGCGACCATGTGCTTTTCTAATAGAACTTTTCAGTTGCAGCACTTATCCATTCTACTCTTGGTAAAAAAAAATTTTTATTAACGTTCTCGACCGTTTCAGTTTTTTCGTGACAAGAAAGATCATGGCTCGGTGGCGACAGCTGATATACTTTACAATAACAGCCCTGGGTTTTGCTCTGTTCGCTCCTACTTTTCCAATGCGATAGCATCTATCAAAATTATCTACCTAATTAGTTGTTAAATACATTTAGAACTGATTTTTCAATATCCTAGTTTAGCTCTTCGTTAATGCCAAACGCACGTAGACTGGTACGCTGTGTGTGTTGTTCTAGGTCTAGGTCTTATCTTGTAGGCGGCCCAAAAGATTTTACCATATCGTTATAATTGTCCAACCATCTGGCCAATTTACTCTCTATTTTTCCAAACACCTATTGTCACAACTTGCCTGCTAAAGATTGTAATATACCACTGGCTAAACATCCGTTTATTGGCCTTTTAGCCATATCTACTATGTCTTTTTGTTTACCTTATGTAAAAACCATCTTGACACAACTGGATATAATTTAATTTTATATAGGGAACACGAACCATTCATATTTTATGCCGGAGCAACACACAGCGTGCCTAACTTCTACGAGCGTACACGTAGAATTATTATTTTAAATAAAATGTACAACTTTTCAATTCCTTTACATGGCGTATTACCATATTGGTGAATAAAAATGAAAATCAGCATAGCTTACCTTTGTGATAATATCATAGCCAACTATTGTTTCCATTAAAAAACACCATTCATAAATCGAAGATGACAACCTGTATAGAAAACTGAATTATTTCATACTAGCTGAAACCCGCGGCATATGCCGCATTTAAAATGTAGGACGAATTTAATAACTTTTGTTGCACTAAATAAAGCTTTAAAAGCACGCTAGAGATTGGCAGTAAGGAACAGTTCCAAAAAATATATTTTCAAATGTAAAGTCTTTGGAAAGGAAACGCTCGCCCCTGAAAGGCGTCCTAATTAATACGACGTTGTTGGAACAAAGTCAAAAAAAAAAAAAATTCCGGAAAGAATTAATGCTCTTATGAGATTATATGTGAGAATTATTTGAGCCAGCTAAAAATAGCAAAACTGCATTTTAGGAGAATTTTTAAAAGTTCAAGTCGCAAAGGAGCTGCATTAGAAAGCTACAGCAATTTGTTAAAATGTGCGGTTGAATCGACCATAGCGCGACCACTCCCGGGATAACTGTGCTCTACTCAGAACCACAGACCTAAGATATAGAGTAACAAGGTCAACATAACGCACACAGACACCTCACACAATGGGTGCTGTGCAAGCATTAAAAGGCGCTGTTCAACTTTGTATCCCAAATCTGGGGCAAGTTGAGCATTGTACCGCCAGATGCAAGCACATAAAGCACCAGCCTCTACACCGCAAGGTAAAACGAGGTTATCGATTATACATCCATACATAATACATTTTAAACTGGCATTATTATTATTATCTCTATAATAGCAACCATAAGTAACTGTTTATAATGTTTATATGCTAGCGAGTTAATTTTCATCTTAAATCGCTAGTGAATTAATAGCAGATTGTTCTACAAGTTAAGAAAAGTGAGAGTTTTCCAGCAAATGTAAAAGTTTTACGTGGAATTTTCCAATGTGTTGAACATGAAATTTTTCCTTGTAGCTGACAAAAATATCTTGTTAAATAATTTTGGTCAAAGTATGGAAGCGCAATGTTTACTGTACTGTATAAATAACGGGTGTTCATAAACAGTCGTCATCCCAGTAGGTTTTGACTTCAAAAACGTATGTCTATTATAATTGAGAAAAACTGCGCTATGACAGTACTCAATGACGTTTCATTGTGTTGCACGAATTAATCAAAGATATAACATTTTGTTTTTCAAAGCAACTGGGATGACGACTGTTTATGAACACCCGTTATAAATAACCATTATACATTATAGAATAGACCTTACTTGAAAATGGATGAATCTGTTATTAATTCATTTAGTTTCAATTTAAACTGCAGTGTTCTATAGCATTCGGTTACTTATTTCAAGTGTTTGTTAAAATATTGTTTTTAAATTAAAAAGTTCCTTCATATTTTTATTTCGTAGCATCTTTTACCTTTTGGTGTCTGGAACCATTCATCTTTCATCTCTTTTTATTTACTATGTAGTTGTATATTTATTTTAAGACGGTTTATTTAAGCTTCTCATAGATTACGGAGGCGGTTGCCCTTAATAAAGGGATCCGACACAAAGTTCCTTCCCCGCATAACCGTTATTTGCAATTTGTTGACATGCGGTTTTACTTACAGCATCAGGTCTTCGATCTCTTCCTTGAATTCTGGTATTCTAGCCGTCATTACTTGCAGAATTTATTGTCCAGTCCAATTGTCCTGCCAAAACATAAATTTACGATACTCATTTGTCCAGCAAGGTACTGGCCTACGGGGAAATTTTAGAACCGTCTACAGTTTTCTTGATAAAACGGAACTGAAAATTCAGTAATTGCTAGTTAGCATTGTCATTCAACAGTCACCCGTGGCCTTTGTAGTTATTCATTTTGCGTTGTTCTTAGTGGTGTGTGAATCAACATGGTAAGTAAAATGTCCATTTTATTACCTACTTTTTTTACAAAAAAATACCTGATTGGCTTAAACAAATGGTTCATCAAACAAAAACCTTAATTCACTTGGTGTATAATATTTATTAAAAATACTCTTTATTTGTTTATAAAATCCTAATAGATTTTGTTGTGAGTGTGGAGTAAGGATTCATAGTCGGAGAATTCTTCAGTTGCGTGAGTTTTAATTTGTTATTTACCTCTTGTCTGTAAGCGCATTTTGGACAAAGTTACGGAACCTTTATGTTTGAAAGTAAACTTGATTAGTTAAATTACAAATTTTCTTTTTAGAGATATGTCCCTCCTGCAAATTACATTTTCGAGTGGGGCAATACGACATCCGTACCTGCACAGTGATACGTTGTTGCGAGTGCAATTTTCTGATCTGTGGTATGTATTACAATTTACTGTTAGGCATCCATCTTTAAAAATATGATCATTCGTCATTTTGATTATTCACTAAGTAATCGACTATCCTAATTAAAGAAAGAAAATTCAAAAGTTTGACTTCTTGCGGATTTAATTTGACTACTCCCTTTTTCAATTTAGATATCCAAAAATATTGCGAGGGGTGTGGGAATACCAGAGAATTTTCTTTGAGGAAGGTAGTTGACATGGGGCAGCAGATAGCTGCCAATCGAGCAAAAGCTTTGGCTCGTCAGAGAGCCAAAAAAAGAAGCAAGCGGTAAGATTAAATAATTAGTGTAAATTAATTTGATTAAATAGTTGGTTATAATAAATTATTTTTTACTATCAATATTTCGATTAAATTAGCAAATCTGTAGTATAAATCACGTATAGTCTGTTCATTAAACATAAAAAAACAAAGTGGCCTTTGATTTCCAAAACTTCATGAGTGTACTTCCAAAATGCATCTTTGTCTTCGAATGTACTTACAAAAAGTTACTAAAACAAATAGGTTAAGGGTGCGACATTTATCTAGCATCTAGCAAAAAAAAATTACTGTTTTTGTGTTTACTGAATGCCCTATAGATCACAATGGCGAAAACGGAAAAACAATTAATTATCAGATTTTCAAATTATTCACAAAAATTAAAAATTACTTATTGTAAATACACCTATGGAATAAGTTGTTCCATTTCAAAAAATGTTAATTTTGCGAATAACTCGAAAGTTTGATGCTCAATTGTTTTTCTGTTTTTGCCATCGTAATCTACGTGAACAGTACTACAAGTGCTAATATAGTCGAAATCGTAGCTTTAACTTTGAGCACCCTGTATGTAGGGCTGTGTGAACCATACTTTTTTTTAACCGAACTTTTCTAGTAAATTTTCAAACAAACATTTCAACCACTCGTATTAAAATTTTTTAGTTTTCAAAACTAATTAATTTCGTCGCATTTACAAAGTATTTAAAAACAGTTCTTATTTGTAAGTATTTACTTTAGTTCTTAATATTAAAAATAATATGTTTTATTAAATATCACTATTTTAAATAAATTGAGCAATTTAATTAATTCCAATTTTATTGCAATTTGTCATCTCAATCTTATCTCCTGTGGAGAACTATCACATCTATAACAACTAATTTGCCATGTTGTTCAAAATTTGCAGAACAATTCTACTGTAGTGGAAGAGGAGTTATTGGTAGTGGAAGAAGAATTAGTGGTAGTAAGTATTAAAAAATTTGTATTAAATTACCTAATAATAAATTATTTTATTACAGGAGGCACTGGAGTGAGTGCCAAATAGTAGCAGTCAAAATGTAATAATTATTCAACTATGAAATTCGTTTATTTCAAATGTTATCAAAATTTCAAACACTCATGAAAAACTGTTGCACGTAATATGTGCTGTAACGAGATAAAAAAAACTATAGTGTATATACAATTTCAATGTGGGAATTTACGTGGAGCGTGTAATTGGCACTTTGAAACAAAAGTACAAGATTTTAAGTGATACATTACCACTTCAACACAGTTCTGGAGTCAATTTTTAACAGCAGCGACAACAACTTTCTTTGTGACGTATGGAATAGGTGTCCTGGGGATACCACATAAAAAAAACGTGCCGTCAACGCTACCTCATGGTGGTGTGGAAAGATGTGCAGAGTACGTGCTTCATAAGCTTCTTTTAATAGCTATTAACATTTGAGGTAGGCCTGCCGAAAATATTAATAGGCGATACATTCCTAGTTATCTTATTATATTTTTCCCGCTGCTTATCAAAATTTTTCTAGATTATTGAAAGAAATCGTTTGGTTTTTCACCTGACACCAGGATTAATATTCGTGAGTCGTGTTACCTGTGAGTGTCACACGTCACAGAAACACTTGTAATTATAAACAAAACGTCTAAGTCTGCATCTTGCGTTGCTAATTTTATTATCCTAGGAAATTAATAATAATATTAAGTTCTGTTTTCAAGGGAAAGCAGCAAACAATAGCTATTTAAGTAACAAGGAATGTAAGGACAAATATAATCACCGACTTACACGTTTTGTTACTAAGGCTGTATCACTGACTTACATGAACAGCAGCGGGAAAAATGTTTTAAGTGTCTTTATTTTAATATAGAAATAATCTTTTTGTAACCATTATATTTTCTGAATAAATTTACTAAATGTGTTTGAATTTAAATTGTTTTTAAATAAATTTTGACCATAAAATGTTATTACATGTTATCAAATCCTATTTTTTATCAATAGTTAAGTCATATTTATTTGCCATGTCAGTGAATAGCATTCATACGCGTTCCATATCAGGACCCTTACACAAACAATATATCGAAATTTTCCTAGGATTTTGAAAAAATCGTTTGATTTGTCACCTGTCAACAGGATTAGTTTTCGTGTGTCCGTGTTACCTGTGAGTGTCACATGTCACATAAACACTTGCAATTTATAAACAAAACGTCTAAATCTGCATCTTGCTTGCTAATTTTACGTCTTGCCTTTAAGTCGTGCAACGTGTCGGAAATTACTTTATTCACGACAACTTTAAAGTCATTGGATTGCAATAGAAGTGCAACAACTTGCTTTGCGATTTTGGTAGCGTCTACACAACAATCACTAACAGAAGAAGCTGCTCTAGTTTTCATCGACATTTTAAAAAAGGAATATACAGAGCACTGCAGAAACGTGTGTTACTCGGTTCACAACATACTCCCGAATCCATTGCTTCTTCGGTTTCTGCTAGAATTTATAAAATTGTAACACACATTATGGATTATAATAGGACAAATAACTTACGAATGAAACTCCTTTCAGTTTGTGGCGTAACCGTCAAGCATTAGTCGGAGCCCCAATTCTTGCTTTTGCAAAATTTAGACCAATAATGTCGTTGTTGCAAATTTTTGGGAAATCTGAACAACGCTATTCCCTTACCTTGCTTTGTACTACAATCTGATGCACAGCAGACATTATCACAGAATTAATACTTGTAGCCACTGCTAGAAGACATTAGTTATTGCCAGGCCAATCTGAAATTTTGTAGGTTATGTAGCCTCAACTTTAAAGACACGCCTTCTTAGCGATGTGCGTGCGGCTTCAATTTTGGGAGCATCAGTAAGCAGATATGAACAATTAGACCAAAGTGGACTTGCCTTCAAAGCTGAGTCAATAGTTTTAAAAACACAAGAAATATGCATAATAAATAATTGGTATTCTGTGATAATATCGCTATTAAAAGTTAGGGAAGTTTGTTTACAAAACCCGAAATAGAAATAAACGAATGCAACCGTGTACTTTTATTTGGTGTAAACACGCTTTTAGTCTTCTGCATTATTGTGAAGTGATGATTTTTAAACTTAAACATCTAACCTTTTATTTGAACATTTTTTTCTAAATTCGTAATATACGAGCTAGAGGAATTTAAACAACAAATTTTATTTTTTCTGAAATATCTACTAAGCTATGGAATATTTTCTGTAAAACCAAAATAGGATTTCAGAGGTAGTCAGATTGCGTTGTGATTGTAATTAACGGCTCTTCGCCGGCAAATTTACAACTTTGAATTTAGATGGCGCTAGAAATATTTACAAAGCTAGAACGATTTTTGTCTACATTGGAAGAGCAGATGTTTCAAATTTACACAGTGGTAATAAGTTACTGGTCGCGTGCGCAACCTGCTTACGCAGTCGAACCTCTTCTCAAGTCCAGTAATTATCTATCCCGGGCGCGACGCTCTTTCTGTACCCAATATGATATTCGGCGGCTGTGCGACGGCCCAAGTACAAATCTCATTCGATCGTAGGTGCAAAGGTTTAGGGGAAACGGAATCAACGACGAATAAGCCTCATCAAGGTCCTTCGGCAACAGTATCCCACCCTGAAAGTGTTTCGTGCTGTGGCGCAAAATCCTGCCAAATTCAAAAATGTGTCTACCGTCGTAATGAAACCAGTGTGCAATTCAAATAAAATTGTGTATACATCCTTCTAAGCTTGAAATTGTGCAATAAATTAAAAGATAGTGACCTTGAATTGAGAAAAATATATGCAAAAATGATGAACGAACGTTTTCCAGCACCTACCCTGTTCTGAAACTTTTATTCGGTGGAAAATGGTCATTTTTATGTCTGTAGGTACTTTAATAAGCAGAACATACGCTACTGGTGCGAGGAAAACCCAAAACGACATCGACACCACTTTATAGCCTCAAAATGCCAGTGTGCTATGCAAAAGGGCATTATTAGACTCTTTCTTGGCGACAATAATAATCAATCTGTAAACTGTGAGAGCCATTGTCATACGTTTTAAAACTTTTTCAGGCGTAAACTGAACCAGTTTTCTGGCTTCAATAAGACAACGTACTTCCAGCAAAAATGGAGCCGCAGTACACAACGAAAGAGGCTCCATGGAAAATGTAAAGCTCCTTTTTGGCGGAAAAGGTAATCAAAAAGTCCTACCCAGCGAGAACACTAAACTTGACGCTGTGTGATTTTTTCTGGTGGGGATACCTCAAATCTCGTGAATGCAGCTTCCCAAAAACTTTTAACGTTCTCTAGGAGAATATTTTGCGTTTAGTTGCGTCAATTAGTCCAGAGCTCTGCCGACGCATTTTCGACAACATGCGCTTCAGATAGGAGGAGTGCTTACGGCAAAATGGTGGCAATCTGGAGGACGTCATTTTAAAAAATAAAATTTGCATTACTTGTGCACTGGTTAATGTAGAAATAGAAACTTTAAATAGGCACTGTACATTTATTTCTCAAATTTGTAAATTTGTCAGCGAACACCCGTTACTTAAACGAAAGCTTGTAATTCACTTCCATCCCTTTTTTGTGCGGGATACGGTGGGCCGCGTTGATCGCGTGATGATAAAGAATCGGCAAAGACAACCGATGCTTTCAGGTAGTACACATCGACCTCCATCGAGTGGCAAGTCATAGGCGTACCATTAAAGAGTTGTTTACTGTTATGATTATTATTATTTTTATTATTATAAATTGACATGCAAATTCTCAACCAATGTTGGGGTTATAGCCCGTCCGGATTCAAGAATCCCAAAAGGGTTGGGCTAATCATTGTGTTTCATGTATTGTCCAGTAAGAATTTCCTCACTATGTGGCATGCACTAAGTAGGACTGCTTTCTGAATGTCGATAAAGATGTTGGTGTGCAGTCCTAGACTTCTGAGGTTCTGTTCCATGGTTTTTAGAATAAGTCCGGTTGATGATACGATGATCGGTGTTACATGAACCTTATCCAGTTGCCACATTTGCTGCATATCGATGGCCAGCTCTGCGTATTTGGCGTTTTTATTATTATTACTATTATTATTATTATCTTATACTTGAGAATAAAAAAGGGAGAAAAGTATAATAGGGTGTCTTTAACGTATAATCATGAACTTTCATTTAATATAGATCTCTATTCGATGCGCGTTAGGTGTCATTTTCTGCGGTCGACTCTTGGACTAATAGGAAGTTGTTAACTTGCTGGGTAGAATGTTCTTCCAATAACGTCTGTATTTCGGTTTTGAAAGTTGGTGCTTCCCGGTTCTTTAACACTATTAATTCAGTACATCTGTCGCCGTTCGCATTGTTCTCTTCTTTCAAGTTTATCTTGTGCTATTATTGTGCTATTAGCTGCTTGCATATAATTTTTGTTCTAAACGCTTTGTTTGAAAAAAACAAGGAATACTATAATAGGTTATAATGAATAGATGTTTTCGGGGTTTAATATTTTTCATTATGAACGCCATTATAGGTTCTTAACGCCACCAATGTGATTTTAATCTTTCTCGTTTTTATGCGCTGTCACCTACCGCGTCAAAGCGCCGGCAAGGATCGGCTTTTGTAAATAGCATTAGTATGAGCTGGGAGCTCGAGGTGCCGGCTTGGCTTTCGCTGACAGAATGCTTTAGATTCGAACCAGTACACAGCGTTAGCCGAAATTGAACTTCCTATGATTCCTGATGAACAACAAGAGAAGCTAAGCGGTGAAATAGCAGTCGGTAAGCGGCACAAAGCAAGTCTTGAAAACAATTCATGTGGTGATATTGAGAAAGAACGTCTACACAGGAAGCGAAAGTGAGTGACACAATAGCGAAGAATTCGCCCGGTGGAGCTGCTAAAGTCTAGGTATTGCGCAACGGGCTTTCTTTACTCATCAATACATGTGCGCAATTTTGTACTTATCCGGACGAGTTAATACGATAAAGGGCGTTTGGTCGCCTGACTATATTCGCAGTTGACTGACAGCGCAAATGCGACTTTTTTGCAATCATATGCGAGTAATTTAATATTATAATTTGCTGCAAACGGAATTTGAACATCCACCCAGTATAAACAGCTGTTGGAGGTTTGATTTAATTATGTTTAACATGAATGCAGTCGTGAAGACTGTAGTGGTCATTTGCAAAAATCTTTTTCAGACTAGGTTTAGTCAGCAATTGCTCTAGCTTCTTCTCACTTTCAGATAGCAGTCCACATAATATTACGTTCTGTAGTCACATGATGCCGCCAATATTCACAACACCAGCATTAATCACGTTGACCTAAACCGTTGTACGAATCTCTCGGATAAAGAATATCCTATAGAATGTATTAAAATGTAACTGCTGCACGTGTGAAATATATTCAAAACAACCCATTAACTGCTTTTATGAACAATATGTGGTTGAATAGAGCAATGTTTCTGCAGGTCACAAGGCTGTAACTGTACTCCTATCAACTAGTCTGGTGCAGACGAATACCTGTGGTAAACGCTCTGTTGGAGCTTGGCGATAGCTTGAAACAGAGCTCCAGCGTAAACCACATTCTTTTTCCCTATCTTACCCAAAAACAGCTCGACTACGGTAATATTGGAAGCCGAAAGTGCCATTAGCCCCCAACATATATATTTCACATAACGGTATAAAACTAATATTATTAGCTTTTAAATATAGCAAAAGAAAGGTAGAATAATAGCATGAGATGTATTCGAAAATAATTAAATGTAGAGTAAATGTGGAAATAAAAATAAGAAATCGAATATAATAGATAAAATGGAGGAGCAGGTGAACAAATCGGTCGGTTCCTAAAAATTTGGGAAAATAAGGCAACATACGAGGGTTATTTTTTGTTTCAATAGAGAGTACAGTTTATGAGCGACGGCTGTGTGCGAGAATGGTGCAGTTTGAAGAAGAAGCTAAAACCTTTGAACGGTTGGCTGAGTGACCAGGCGGCACCATTTTGTGAGGAAGGTATACAAACAACTGTGCCACGGTATGATGGGTGCCTTTATCGAAATCGGGATTATGTAAAAATGGAGCTGAGAGACGTACCTATATTTTTATGCAATAAACGTTACATTATAGCTTTTATTTTTTATTCTTACCGATTCGGAAGTTAAAACAATAACCCTCGTATATGTAATGAAATTTTGGGAAATTAAAGCACTAACAGTAAATAAGACGGGTAGACTAGATAAATTATACACAACTAAAAACAATTATTCTTTATCCCATCGACTAGTTAGTATCGACAAACTGCATGAAACCATGTACCTACTCCATAACAAAATTCTTATAAAAGTCTGCAGTGAAACCTTAATTTTTATAGTTGCTTTATATTTTCTACATCTATAGCGTCAGTAGAGTTGATTAAAAAATTATCATAAACTGGTGCTTATTTCAAATCATTAGATATCGTCGCCCTCTAAATCCATAACCTTAGCAAATTATATTACTAGAATTCCTTGGAACAACTTTCGGGGTTCATAAGAATGTCTCCGCACACAAAACTCCAGAACACAAGTTCAGCAGCAATTAAAACGGAGACAATGGATTACCAATAGAGAAGGCTAATTGGGAAAAAGGGACAGGTAACAATTTCACAGCTTAAGTACTTTCTGTGATTCTGGACGCCGCCAATAAATGAAATAATTCCGAGACCCTTGTTAGGGGGTTTCCTTCGTTGGTAAGATAGCATCTAAATTATAATTAAACCGCTCTGGCCGAAAACTACTTTGAGCATGGATAACTTCCAATTAATTTGTGTCCTGTTGAAACCCATTATATCAAACTAAGCGCACTTGCCGTCTGGCGGGAATTCAAATTCATCATGAATCATTCCTCGAACACCAGATCTCGCAGACTCAGGGAAACAAACTCGAACAAATCAAATGACGGCATGAATAAGATTAATATAGCTACCACAATTAATCATCTCAGTAGTTAATAAAATGTACAACAAGTTTACCAGTTACATCTGCAATGCCACCTGTAATGATATTGAAGTCAAATTGAATGACATTTCTCAGTGCAGAGAAATGTAATTTCACTTTATTTATAGCCGGGAACTGTCAACTGTTTGGCTGTTGCCTAGTCTACAAGTATGATTAAAACAAGTAGTTTGCGGAAATTCCTTTCTAACTGCATTCATATGCACCATATGATTGATTAGCTTAGCAAAACCAGAAGACTTGTTTGATCCTGACGTATTTACACATTTCATTGCGACGGTAGGTTCGTATTATTGTTTGTACATGTACACATGGACATCTATAAATTTGATAACAAATAACATGGCTACAGTCGACGAGATATCGGGAAAGCATTCCAATACAACATAAAACCGAAGGAACCTAAACTTAAACAATAAATTACCCCTACCTTACCATCATCGCCGGAGTAAGCGATAGAATAAGAAAGGTATTAGATAAGAAAAAAATCGGGGTCCTCTATGGTACAATAGGAAACGTCGAACAATAGATTCCTTTTAACAAAGATTATTTGCTTAGGCTACAGTCAAGAGTCGTTTACCAGATTTAATGTACTTGTGGCAAATCTTACGTAGGACAAACGGGAAGAAACATCCAATGTCGAATAAAAGAACACCAGAGCCACACACGACTTGGAAATGCACAAAAATCGGCACCGCAGAACAAGTATTAGGACCAGTAGATCACAGAATAAATTACGATTCCGTGCACATACTAGTCAGGGCTAAAAATACTTGCCTTGTGATATTTGGAACTCCCCAGAAATTATTAAACTTTAATCAAGACGGCGGTCACCGCCTTAGTAACAAATGGAAGGTAGCTCTGCAAAACCAATGAAACCATACACGAGTTTCACATGAGCAACTACGCGAAGAAACGACAAATACCAATAACATCCAAGATTTACATGAGCAACTAACCGTAACGACATCTCGGTATATAACCAGGAGCATGGGGTACCAATCGACGACCATGGCATAACCCGGAAGGACTTACCATTATGGACAACGGTCTTGAAATCCTGCATTCAACTATGCATCAACGAGACGAAAATTAGGGTTATCAATACGGCTGAAATCTGACAGACTGTTTACGAAATAAAAAACTCTTACCTTGGGTTTTTAATCACCAAAGATGGAAATTCTGAATGTAAAGTTCTTCGAATAATTGAAATAGCGAGGAACGTGGAAGCGGACATTGAATCCGTTTGAGAGATGGAGCTACCGGAGGCTACTCTGCGGATCCGCATGGTACGAATGTTTCCATCATAAAAGAATTAGATAGTAGCGAACAGTCTTACGTACGTATTCTAAGCCCTTTCGAACACATAGCTAGATAAATGTTGGATTGCTAATGGTATAAGGAAAAGTCAACGGACGAAAATCCAGAGGCCATAGACCACAATTGAGAAATTAATGGAATTCCAGTCGACGAAGCAGTTTACGTGGCATATGGGCATAAACTATGTGGGATGGACCGGACAAAGTTATTAAATGGATAAAGACTGCATCAGTCAATAAAAGCAACCCATGAAATCACCACACCTTGGAGAAGGCTTAAGGCCCATAAGGAGAGAGACTTGAACTTGTGATTACTCCTACTTGACATTAAATAGGCAACCATCCTTACGATTGCTGAAGTCTGAGGTTTCATTCAGACTACCTGCATTCCTAAGCGATAATGACCTTTCCTGGAAAAGGATTAGTTTGTCGATCAACGGAATGTTTCAAAAATAGTTTATCTAGCAATTGGCAGGCAGTGTCGTGAATATTTACGTACAAAATATACATTCTCCATAGCTAAACGCAATACCAATATATTAAACAATTCATATTTTGAAACACTCAAAAATGTTTACTATTGTTATTTAATTATAATACTGTTTTGTCTGTCTTGTACTCTTTTCCTACGTATTATTTCTGTGTATTATTTATTGGAATAAATAAAATCAACTAATACAATAAAATACAGTATCTGAAATGTTTGTAGGTACCTACGATCATTGGGACTGCATTATAATAAAAAAAAATATCTTTTGGCCTAATAGTAACCAAGTTGAATTCATTTTACATATACCGGGTGGCCATAACTATCTGAGATCCCGGTAGCCATGGAATTAGCAACTTATAAATGTTGGTTAGCATTATATTTCAATTACGATAAGTATTGGTACCTATGTAATGTAATAAAATGCAATAAGAGCAGGGGAATGTGCCCTGGATTCTGCAGTTTAGCCTACGACTCGATTATAAAAATCTCCTGTTCTAACTTCAATACTTATTGCAATCTGAAATAATTTTTGACAGATGGGAATTTTAGTTGTGATGACATTAATGACATTTAGTTTGGTTGGATTCATCATTTTAATAAAGCGGTGTTGATTCCAAAGGTGATGTGATATCAGATATTTATGGCCACCCGGTACTAAAATGCCGTAAGAATCGATAATAATTTTTAAATAATGAATCAAGTAAATCAATTTTAATAAATCACTTGTTGGCTCACAATAATATTGTCTGATTCATCGATTAATTATGTACTGTCTCTACCGTTTTTCATTTTTCTTTATTTTTCGATTTCAACATGTACATGTTTATATTCAGATGCATGGTGTTTGAATTACAAACTTTTTAATAAAATTAAACATGGCGTTGATAATAACAATATATCAAAAAACAGCAGCAATAAAAAAAATATTATCTTGCGATATCATGACAGACATCGCATTCTCCAGTTGAACGTTTGGGAAATTAGATAATAGATATCTATAGTGGACTAGCTGACCCGCAAACGTTGTGCTGCCCAAAAATAATTTGTTTTTGTACACACATCTTCTGAATCTGAGCAAAATTAGACCATAAATAGCTCGACTCCAGCGCCACCTACCAGGTCCATTTTTTGTAAAAATATTTTATTCCCCGTAACTAACATATATTCTGTATATGAGCCACATCGGACGATAAATACAATTTATCCAAATATCTCGGCCTATTGTAAAATGGTTGTTTATATGATAAAAACCGGCCTACGATGTAAGTCTAAAAATTAGCAAAATTTTAAGCTATCATACAATTTAATCGGTCCAGTATCTTCGGAGGAGATACCGAACAAAGATGCACACAAAGAAAGAGACCACCGATTTTATGGTATACATTGCGGTAGATGAACTCGATAAAGCTCCGTTCTTTCAGATTTATTTAATCTTTGTATTGATTTGATATTCTTATACTTCAATTTGACAAATAAGTACCTAATGTCATTTCGTACGTCAAACGTCATTACTTTTTACAGCAGTGTTATAAAAGCCGTTTCTAATCCAACTAACTAATGTTAAACGGTGTGTTAATGATTGCGACAAAAAAATATAGTTTCGATTTTGTTACGTTATGTCATTGTATAATTATTATAACAATTAATTCTTTGTGATTAAAACAAAATAGCTGCGATTTTTAATTTAATACACTATATAATAATCCGGAAAGCTAGACAAGCATTTGGAATGCTCAACAGAATCTGGGCTTCAACTCAAATAACTAGAAAAACGAAGCTAAGATTATTTAATTCCAACGTTAAATCAGTACTGTTGTATGGGTGTGAAACCTGGAAGATCACAGCAAACATCTCTACTAAATTACAAACTTTCATAAATAAATGTCTGCGAAAAATATGTCGTATTTTCTGGCCAGAAATAATCTCCAACGAACAACTGTGGCTAACTACTAACCAGCCTGAGGTAGCTAAAGAAATTCGCAAAAGAAAATGGAAATGGATTGGTCATTCTTTAAGAAAAGATCAAACTGAGATTTCGAGACTGGTGTTAGATTGGAATCCGCAAGGCAAGAGAAAGCGAGGCAGACCACAGATGACCTGGAGACGTACAATAATAAAAGAAGCAACGGATACCGGCAAAACTTGGAACGAAGTAAAAGTACTTGCACGAAATCGAGTCCGATGGCGACACTTTGTTGAAGCCCTATGCTCCACCTAGGAGTAGATAGGATATATATATATATATATATATATATAATAATCTGGTGTGATACACTCACAGTACTTCCTTTTACAGTGATTTTATAATTAGCCAAAGGTTTAATTTTTAATTTTTAAGCATTTGTCAAAAAATTTTAAAAATTACAAATTCTACAAAAACGGTACAAAATAGAGCGTTAGTTAAAGAGACAAATTTTCTCTAGAATTTTAAGCTGAATTCAAAATGTAATAATATACCGGATGTTCTATTTAAAATAGGAGTTAATAAAAAAAATAGAAAAAAAAAACAAAAGAAACCCATTTTAGAAGTATTCAACTGGAAAATTACCTATCTCACATCAATACACATTAAAAATGAAATAAACGTGGAAAGTTTGAAAAAAAATCGTTATAACCGTTTTTGAAAAAATCCAAAAAAACTGAAAAATCACAAGATAAAAACACCTACTTCCGGTTATGCGTTTTTATTCAAAAGCTTGCTGTCTCATCTACATAGTACACAACACTTATACGTTTCAACGCCATACCTCTTTTTGTTTTTGAGATATTCTGTTCACAGACAGCCTGACAGACAGACCAATGAACAAAAACATGTTTTTGGGTTCAGGGGACTCTAAAACGTGAAAATCTGTTGAAAACTCAATTTCGAATTTTTGGGGTGAATCCAATACTTCCTTTATCGTAAAAGGAAGTAAAAACATAAATATATGGGCATTTGAAGTGAAGTTTACTTAATTTTTTTTGAGAAAAATTTATAGAAAGTAATGGATTTCTAGTATATCAATTCTGCAACATATTTCTTGGAATACCTTACATTATGAATTCGAAAGTCATTTTCTTTAAATAGAATCTAGGTGCGATAACGGTAATGACATGTAAGGGCTAATTAATTGATTATGAATAAAAGTAATAACATCATTAACCAGCTGACCAAGAGGCAAAGTAACGAAAATATCTTAAATTTTTTCCAAATCTTTAAATAGGTACTTGTACTTTAATTATGGCAATTCCGTATTTGCTATTATCGTAGCGCATTCGGTGGTGATACTGTGCTTGCAGTGTATTTACTTATATTATAATCATATAGTCTACGATTTAAAATGGTTAAAGCTAAATCCATATCCAGAAAAAAAGCAAAAAAATACTTTTGGAGCATGTGAGAATGCGGTGAGTACAAAGTTTTATTAATTGGATAATAGCAATATTTTTAATATTAAAATGAAATGTTATTCTGCAGACGCCGATGATATTGAGAGGGATAATTCTGATGCGGATTTTACATAAAATCGTTATTGCCAGAACTAGTTGACTCCAGGAGATCTCTTAAAAATTTAGATTAGATGTGCTTACATGCCTTGATTTCTACCGTTCACAAATTGTTGTAAATTCCATGTTTACACAGCAATATTTCTTATGTCTTTACTCTACTATGTTTATTATACAGAAAAACAAAATGTCATCAATTTCGGCGGATATTATGACATATAGGCCGTTTTCTTTTTAAAGATCCACCAACGTCGCATGTTCTTTGAAAGGAATACGTGGCAACATGGCTAGGGTATTTCCATAACGAGAACTCAAAATTGAGGTTAGGTTCAATGTAAATTGTAAACTGACATTTGACCCGGCGGAAGTTTGAGCATTTGAATTATTTAAAATTAGATTTAAGGTACGGATTTACCGGATAGTGTCATGTGTAATGCAGAGGGGTGTTACAGATTCTGTGAGATATCATGTTTTTTACGCAGGAGCCATAAAATTCCATTTTTTCTCAAGTTATGCAACTGAGACTGACGGAGAAAACACGATTGATGTACAAATGTATAAATCTTTCCACCAATTCCCACAATTGGAAGAAAATAAGGTGCTTTGTTTAAAGTGGAGTGTGGCCAAATAATGGATTTATAACCAAATTCATGTTCAACACATTTTGCATTGTACACATTTGACAGAAGAGGTGACGTCTCGTCCAAGTATACAAATTTTATGTTGGGGACATCTTCTTTGTATCTTAAATACATTTTTAAGAATTTAATTCGTTTCGCCGCTATGTATGGCCTTTCGACAAGAATTTTTCGATTATTTTCCGTTTTATATTTATAGCCCTTGGCTTTCAAAATTTTATATAACAATGATCGGGACCCTTTATACTCCAAAGTGTCCCGTGCAAATGTTAACAATTTTGTTAGAGTGAAATATTCCCCACTTCGTTTATAATCCTAAATTTTGCGACCTAATTTTTCCCGAAAGAAATGGTCATCAAAAAATGGAGATTTTTTAGGGCCATCGTAAGTTTTGGAAGTTTGTACTTCCTGGCCGGCATTAAAAGAGTGTAATATACGGCAGTACATCTAGACGCCTACAATAATTAGTGTTTAAAATTTTGAAGTTAATTTTACCCAAAGAAATCACAGCAAAGATATTTGAAAGTTTCTCTTCTAGCTGTGGGCTACTTAAAGAAGGGACTAGCTTTTTCAGTTCGAGGGAACATTGGAATAGGGCGGTTTTCAATTTCTTGTCGAGTAAATTTCTTCATTTCCGAAGCATAATTCGAAAATTCAACTTTATCTGAGTTGCGCTTGCGTTGTTTGACGGTTTGACGAATGAAATTAGGGTGACAGCTCACTTGCAGAATTGTCATTTGTAACTCATAAAAGTAACTATAACTAGTGATTTTTCCGTTGGCCAACATTAAGCAACAGGTGGTGGATCTTTAAAAAATAAACGACCTATATCTAACTTCTAAGTGAAATCAGCATTTGAAATTAAGAACAAGACCTAAGCAGGTGTAATCTGTTGCGTTTCACGGATTTCTAATCTGCTCGTTTAGCTCAGAACGCTCTAGGCTAAAAATCCGTCTACCTGAGCAGAGCGCAATGGGGCATTTTGGTACCATGTTTGGTAATTTTGTTAGATTTAGATACGGTTTTTGAATGATTCCGGGTTTAATTGAATGTCAAAGTATATTGTCAATATTGATTTTGGTATTAATTGTGTTTATACACCCTTGTACATCACCATCTTTTAGAAAGTGCCACTCTTGTAGTTAATATTTAGTCAATTGAAAAATCACATTTTATTAATTTCTACCTGATCAACATTCTATATAAGCACAACATATTGGTAAACCGCAAGTAATATAGTTAAGATTCATATTAATGTAGCCAGACATCTTCCAAGTTGATTCAGACAGACAGAAATAACATTAAAAGTTTATTACATTTCAAATAATGTATTCTTGTAAAATGTGTTGCCTACCCCCTGTCCCTATGAGCCTTAAGAATCGAAGAGAGAAAGAGAGGGGGGGGGGGGAGAGAGAGAGGGAAAGATAAATATTCACCCCACATTAAAACATAAAGAACTCGAAAACGCGTAGAATAGTATTTGACCTTAATTTAGTGAGAATTCGAGAATACGCTGTAGCTGTGTTATGCCTACCATTTTTAAAATAATATATTATGTAACAAGGGCTATAAGAAGCATATTGTGATGAGTTGAAAAAGTTTACGTCATTCCACGAGTGTTTAATTGCATTACAGTTCGAGTTGCCCACTACGACCATACTCTATCCGCTAAATAAAAAAAATGTTTTATTAATGGTCAAATCAGTACTGTCACAGCCGTTCCTCTGCACCGCTTCGTACAAACAAGTGTAAAAGTATATGTAACTATCCAAACAAAAAATCTGTAAAAAGCTTTACTCACAACTCATCTTTCAGGTACATTGTGACACTAAATAATTTTTAAAATCAAAGGAACTAGGTGATTTTACGTCCCAAATAATACTGAAACAATAAAAGAATACTCTTGAATGCACATTACAAATTTTAAAATAAAAAATTCGTTAGCGGAGTTAGTTCAACCGCTACGCTTGCGACTGCGAACAAATCATTGACCAATTTCTTACAACCCTACGGAGCCCTCTTTATGTCGTTGCGTTTCAGTGGGCTTAACCTTCACGCCGAGCATGCTTTAAGTTTCGTGCAGAAACGAGGTGCGTTTCAACCAAATCAGACAATAAAATATTAATTATATCTTTACATCAATAAACCAATGTGCATAATTCATTCACTAAAAATGTCTTCATTCCTTTTTAAACATATCATATACTTATGTGCAATAGTTTTTACGATATACCTCGATGCTGATATGTATATGCAACATATTCCTCGTACGCTTTGTTTAAATAATTTCTGTAGCATTTGTTAAAAATATTTTTGGGATGAATTTGATATCATCTAAATCTAGAAAAAATACGATTTCCACTAGTTTAAGAATCATTGAGAAATATGTAAAACTAAGCCTGTAAATGCGATGTACGCATAAAATTCATCACTACTAAAGAAATTTCGGAAAATATTTCTTTCTGCGATTTTGCAAACTCAGACATATACGTTTATATCCGCAAGGTAATTCCAGATAGTTTAAACTTTTTTCAAAACTATATCTTTGAATGCACATCCTATGATTGAATTTACGGCCTCGCCGAAATATGCGTATCCCGTATACTTGAAGGTTTGGGATTTACGCATTTATGCGGCTCGCGGCCTAAAAAGGTCAACATAACGCACTTATTCTTTGCACATTTTTGACTTGTAGAACATTTATTCTGTATCTGTTAGGTCCAATTTTTGTCAAGGATAAAGCGTGCGCTATGTAAAATTATTACTTTTATGTATTTTAACAAAATAAAATTTTTTTAAATTACTCACCCTGTATATACTAATCTGAAATTTTCTCTGTTCCATGCCAGGTAGATACACAATATGTATGCAAAATATCGTCTTCCTCCAAATAGTTTTTGAGTTATACCGCCGACAGACAGAAGGACAGGCAGACAGACAGACAGACGGAATTGAGAAAAACCTGTTTTTCGTCATCTAGGGACCTTAAAACGTGAAGATCTGAAGAAATCTGGGAAGGTGATTTTTTCGTGATTACAATACTTCCTTCGTCTTTCAGGCGAGGGAAGTAAAAATCATTGTTGCTACTAACATAAATTTTATACATGACTGAGCGTAAGGACACGCTTACACAGATTGTGATTTATAAATTTTACCCCATTTTCAGTAGTAGGGGGCACAGAAAAACCATAATTAGTGCGTTATGCAGTACACATAAAACGCAGTTTTCAAAACCAAAGTACATAATTATAAAATAAGTTTTATTTTAAATCATTTATATCCAATTTGCTAACATTTCTGTTTAAAGTTTAGTTTCTAAATTTCAAACGATACTCGCTTTTCCGTAGGGCATTTTACTTTTTAATTGAGTTTGTTTTGGCTGCCACTTGTAAAATTTACGGCGGTACATGTTAGTCCTACGGCGACTTTTTTATGGCTCACTAAAGTTAGGAAATCAAGTTTTAATATTTTTCATTGAACAATAACATTTGGCAGTGCTGCAATAAGGAGTGGTTTATAATTTGGGTAGGATTAATATAAAATCTGTAAAAAAATAGCGCATATAAATTGGCTTAACGTAATAGATAATTAAGTGTTGCAATATCTGCACTAACTGCAAATAACACGCAGTTTGATTGATTTAATGCGTGAACAACGAAAACTTTTAGTAAGTACGTTTGTACGTTATATATACAGATTGTCCGGATTGTACTCGGGACATGGGAAATTAATACGTGCAACAGGGAGAAACAGATAAAATGAGTAGGTATGACAGAGATAAAACATATCAAAATTTATCAATATACCAATGGACACTTTCAAAACTTTTCATGGATATACAAGTTTTTAAAATAAACTAAGCTCAGCTGTCATTAGTGTCATTAAAATTTTCTTCAAAATTACAAACAATTCTGGATATGCCTGAACGTGAAGAAATGGAACGATTTTCAAACGCAATTGTAAATAAATTTATAGTTTCATTAATTGAGTTGTCAGCATAAATCCATTTATTAATTTGAACCTTTTCTGCTACCGTGTACTGCATTTTGAGATTTCTAATGACAGATGCGTTTAATTTATTTAAAATATGAGCATCCATGAAAAGTTTTGAAAGTGTCCATTGGTAGATTGATAAATTTTGATATGTTTTATCTCTGTCATACCTACTCATTTTATCTGTTTATCTCTGTCTCACTCATTAATTTCCCATGTCCCGAATACAATCCGGACAATCTGTATATATATATATTAATAACCACGACAGTGAAACATAGAAAGGCATTAATGACATGAACAAATATAAAGGAAGTTGAGTTTGTGGTCACACAACAAACCCAGAGAATACATTGTGGAACAGTTAACCATCATAGTAAATTCAACGCAAGTAAAACATATGGGATCATGTTAGCAAAAATCGTTAGCGTTAGCGTTAGCGTGTAAACGATCAAGAGAAGTGAAAAAGGCGCTGAAAACAAAATATCAACTAGTACTCGAGTAAGAGCTATACAGTGTGTCCCCGGATAGGTGAAACGACTCTTGTGAAAGGTAAAAAACTCTCGATTTAAATTTTCATTTTTTGGGGTTCAGCCCTGTTTTGTTAAGGGCGAATTTCTAACATAATTTCAGTTTTGAAAAATCAAGTATGCCTTGGAAATTTTCAAAAAACCTCTTTTTCTGTAGAGTAAAGTGCCTTTTATGTGACAAATACTACAAAAAGTTATTAATAAAAGTTGTTTAGAATCAACATCTACGCCCCTATACCAAATTTCAAAATCCTCGGCCAACTTTGATCTCACACAATTTATTTTATGTTTAGGTCCCAAATCAAAGAATTTAATTTTAACAATGATTTTTATTGGCAAAACAAATAGTTTAAACAAAGTTCTTTATTTCACAATAAAAAAACTTTGTTAAAAATAACATTCTTTGATTTGGGAAATAAACTTGAAAGAAAATGTGAGAAATCAAAGTTGGCCGAAGATTTTGAAATTTGGTATAGGGGCCTAAATGTTGATTCTAAACAACTTTTTTTAATAGCTTTTTGTCGTATTTGTCACATAAAAGACACTTTACCTTACAGAAAAACGGGTTTTTTGAAAATTTCCAAGGCATACTTGATTTTCCAATCTGAAATTATGTTAGAAATTCGCCTTTAAACAAGCAAGGCTGAACCCCAAAAAATGAAAATTTAAATCGAAAATTTTTTACCTTTCACAAGAGTCGTTTCACGTATCCGTGGACACACTGTATATTCAACATAATTGAGAATAATACAGACAGTCGTCGCTTTAATCGCAAAATAACGCATGTGATTGAATATTATTAGATTCTTTCTTTCAGGACCCAAGGTGCCCGTGTTGCGACGGTTCCTACAGGCGAAATCTGCGCATGAGGGACACTCTGAGGAAATCTCGTACGAACACATCGAGTAGCTTCAGAAGTAAAAATAAGAGGAATGCAAATTTCCGAGAAAGGGAACGCAGCGGCTGAAAAATATATCGGCCACCTCTAAGTTGCGTACTCGAAAATTTTGGAGGCAAAAGAGCATAAATTTTCAATTTAAAGTTTGCTATACCAATTATTAGGTAAACCGAAAAATTCAATTTGGAGTCACGCAACAGCTTTTTGAAAGTTTTGTTTTAGAATGTAAATAGTAAGATCTTTATTTTCACTTTTCTTCCTTCTTACAACTGCAATATATCATCTGTCATCCATGCTCTAATTTTGCTTCTTTACTTCTTCTCGGTCGGGTCCCTTATTGCTATTACTTTTTTAGTTAAATTGCTATTCTTTCTATAACTGTAGTCTGACCCAACATCTACTGCTGGATACGATTTAACCGCTTTAACACAATTATCGAATCTTTAATTTATAAATATAAAATATATTTGGTTTCTATCTGTGACAGTATGTTTTATTTTTCGGGTACTTACAGAATTATTTTCGACAATTTAGACATCGTGTTCAATGCTCTAAGGTTTTCCTCTTTACAATACGGTTTCTACACATTCACTTTCCTACCATGGCGTTGGAGTTTGCAGGTGGATAGTCAGGTATTGTTTAGTTAATTTTATTACTTCTTATATATTACTATGAAATAGCGGTTTTACCTAGACGAATTACCCTTTAATAAAAGAAAGTGATTGGGAAATGGTGATTTTAAATTCACGTATCGAATAAGAATAGTGCTGCCTGTTCACGATTCTATGATTATTAAAAAGTACAAATAATTTAATATAAAAGTGAAAGATTTTGGTGCCCTTATTTAATTGTAATTATCTGCAATGATATTCGGCTTTTCCGCTGAACATAAATTACTCTGTCTCAGGGTTAGGTCGCTAAATTAGAAATACTGGGTAAAGCAAACTAATTTTTAGTAGCTCCAATTCAACTTGGATATTACTTGTGAACGCACCAAAACTAAATCTGAAGTAGCTAACATCAAAATTGACGTGAAATACAAAACAATGTGAACTCGTTCAAATCGCAATAATTGATTTAAATCGATGCCAAAATCAGCAAAACACATCAGGTAATCATTAATTATTCTCGCATAGCAATAGTACTAACGGCTTTTGTTCTAGCGTGACGTACAAGTAACGCCAACTTCAATTGTTTTAGCTTGCAAAATAATGGACAATTTTCCTATACATTTCTACAACTTCTAATGACGCCACGTCGATTTCTGGGTACTGGGATGCTCTGGATAATCGCGAACTGCGGCAATGAGTAGCGCAAACTAAAATCTTGCAGGCTCCAGCAATATAAAAAGGCTCTGGACGATGAAAATTACGCAAAATACCTGGATTTCCATATTCTTCCGAAGCTGATCGCACCTCTCAGAGGACGCCAACTCGTTTTCTCAGCTGCTAAAGGCATAGTGACTCGAATCTCTGCCTGAGTTCTGCGTAGAGGACTCCTCCAGATGTTGAAGGCACCGAAGTCGGCTCCAACTTGCTCCTGCAGGAGGTATCGACTCTCGAACTCAGCCTGATCCTGAACCGCACCTGCCTGGATTTTTTCGAACTCGAATAAACACAAAATACACCACTTGGATACTGGCAAACTGGCTCCAATTGTACCCAACACTTTTATGATTCAATAAAACCAACACTGGTACTAAATGAGTGTGTTTTATTAACAAAAATTAAACTTTTTTGGCAGCTAACGTAAAACAATGTTAACAGCTTGGGCAATTTTAAAGCTCTCTTGTGTGGTTGTAAAACAAAAGAAGGTCTGATATCATAGCAACATATCACCACAATTGTTTAAAATGAAATATGGTTTGATACTTAAAATTAAGGTTTTGATAACACCTTTAACTCATACAGACTAAATAAATATTTTTCTTAGGTTAGAATGCACTGCACTGAATACTCTGCTATTTCACTGTGTTTTTAACCGCACTGTTATGTTCTGCAGTATAATAAGCACTTAATAATGTCCTTCGCTCTATTTTTTTTAATATTTATAGGTTGCTCTTTTGCAAAATTTCTTGTCGATTGCTTCTTGCAACGTTTCTAATCCTCGTACTGCATTGCTATATCCTTCAGTTACTTTGCCATTCTGGTCCTAACTTTCTGACATGCTTATAACTTTGTACTTGTGCAAACCATTTCGTACAATAACAAACGTAATACTGCAAACGTTAACTCTACCATCGTCAGATACAATCTCACTGCATTCGCACTTCCAAATCCTCGTCAAATCTGACCCCAAGAACGTAACCTGGACAAGTTTTTCGTGGTACCTTTGCCTCAATTTGTGAAACTCAGCTGCACCCATCAGTGCATTTATCTTAATAAAAGTAAGCTAAGTTTGCACTAATTAAATTCTGTGCCTCGGTATGATTTTTAATGCATTCTAGTTTAAATGGCAAGCAGAACGTTGAGAGCACAAAACCATTGCTATGTGTTCATAGGGTTTCCCTTGTATTAAGTGGATGTCAACTGGGTTTTCGAAAGTTGAAGAAACATAACCCGTTCTGATAATTGGATACAGTTTTTGACGGATTTACTGATCTCCTTGCTTTCCGAGCTATTATTGCTACAACATAATGCTGTTGTTATTCACCGTTTGCTTAGTAAAATATTACATCATCATTTTCTTTTGTGCATTCTTCCACGTCTGTCCATTTTTATTTATTTGTTCTTAATACCTACTTGGATATTAAATATGTTCGTTTTCTGTAATGCGTTTTGAAATTTGCCAGCCTGATATAACGTTCGCATTAGCTTCCATCTAGATATTTTCATGACCGACCGGAAATTCCTAGCATCCCTTGACCATTGAAGGTCTGCCAGAACGTGAAGACCACAACTTGTTTTTCCTCGATCATGCTAGGCATACTTAGAAATGCATTATTCATACCGTGGTTTTCTGTTGCAGTTATACAGCCATTCCGTTAGCACAACTCCCCCGTGGATATTTCGTTCTAAGCCTATGAAATGATTTTTGATCTTTGACCTTACGCTAGCACTGATATTGCTGCTGCTGAATATCAAGTACAGTTTCATCCGCCTTAATTGTATAGAAGCCATTACATTCTAATATGTAAAAGTTGCTGGTTTTCGCGATACCTACCACGTCTGGTGAGCGTTACATTATCCGCCTTCTGGTGAGGCGCCCTATGGAGGAACGATCAACCTCATACGGAGTTTGCAGCATTAAGATGTTAGATTCCAAGTTAAACATTTTGCAACGAAATAATAATTCGAATGAATAGAGCCCAGTTTTTTCAATCGTCTATTCATATTTACTGTATGACGATAAAGTACTTAAAAGCCTTCAGTTCACCGTTTTAGTTCATCGGCGAGCCATTCAATACAATTATTGTTGCTGTGATTTCATATTTCTGTTGGTTAATATCTGACACCTCTGAGGCATTCTACTACATAATACGTAATTTACTATTTTTAAGGAGCACTAATTCTCCTCTTTTCATACAAAATATTTGAAAAAATAAGAGTAGATAGCTTATTCTCGAGTAAGTTGAAATGTTTTGCTGCACTCTGTACATCATACAATTTTTTAGGATCTCATTGCACTTGTTATATAGTATGCTATGTGTAGGGTTATTTCGCTCTTCTGCGACACCATTTTCGCACAAGGCAAGTAATATAATCGATCCAAATATTCTGAGTGTACAAGAACCTGTTTTGTGACTTCCAAATAGCAACTATAATTATACCTAGATATTAGTATTTTCTAATACTCGTACGTATGTTATACAACATGAACTTAGTTTTGAATAATTTTATATAAACATGTTCACCTATTTTTTTCAATATAACTTATTTTTATGTACGGAGACGTAAAAATACAATGATAGGTACAAACCTTTCTGCTCTTGAGCCTCTGTAGATTATATTCTTAATAAGCGTAAAACGATTCGGTTGCGCACTAAGAGTTCTATTAATTATGCAAATGTAACTTCTACAGCTACAAACTTCATGCTGAAGTACCCAAATTGCATTACACATAGTTGGGAAACAAATGGATTACACATCTAGTATGCAAATGAATGGAAGAACACGTAAGCCACTTCTGTAGACGCAGAATGAAGCGCTGCGAAATACTTAGCAGTTATTCACATTAACATTTAGAATGCAATTGATCACTGAACCTTCTTTACATTCCGTGCTCAAATCTGCCAGCAGTATTATTGAGTTTTAGTTACTCGTGATATTCACCAGTCGTGAAGAAATAGCACTATCCAGAATAAGTTTAAATATAAAATACAGTTTAGAGAATCGTTTATTTATCAAGCTCCCATGTTTAGATTTTAGCAATTTAAAAATATGAAACAATAACAGATGAATAATTCGAGATTTGTCGGTTGAGTTAAACGAACTATTTACGAGATTGCACTGAAAATTAAGTGTGGAAAATGGCAGAAATTTAGAATGTTAATTGCAAGTGCTTGCGAAGGGTGCTCATTTAAGCTTGACCAAAATTCGTTAAATCTAGTTTCAAACTGCTTGACTCGAGTAAAGCTCAGATTCCAGGGCCCATTCACTCAAATGTATAAGATAAGAATAACAGAGAGTAGTAATAACTCATATAATGTGTTTAAGTAGATACAAAATAATTCTTAATTAAAGAAATACTATGTATGTAAAACAACAAAATCCTTTCGGCGGAGTGGTTCTGGTTTCGATATTTCTGGACGCTCATCAACCCTAGCGGCACGTTGGTTTGGCGCGGTTGCTGTCCTTGAGCCCTCCTTAAGTAAGCTCGGAGAAGGTAGGCGCGAATGATTCGTGGTTCTGATGCACTTGTACGGGAAACGATATGTCTGAAACAAGTGCTATTAAGTTTGACAAGATGGCGTTTGTTAACTTTGGCAGGCGGACAAATTGAATAGAATTACGGGTGTTACGGTGCTTGTGAAGTTCACGGTAGGTGTGCTACGCCTTGCCGGTCGTGGTACTTTCTTGGTGAATAAGTTTGGACTTCTCGGAGTGATATACATTGAAAGCTTTACCTTGCGCAAAATTCCGCCTTTGACAGCTCGAATCGCCGGGAAACCGTTGGAGGTTTGGCGGTCTGTCCGGACTCGTGGCAGCCGAGTCAATTTGCCTGCGTCGAGGTCCCTAGATTATGTCGGCGGCGTAAAGATATCTCCTAGTATGTATGCAAGTCGTGTTTTAGATTAAATTCTTAAAGAGGTTATGGCAATAATACTTGGAGGGAATCAGCCAGTGCGCTCAGTAAACGAGAATCTTAGCAAGATGGGATCCAAGTTCACCGTTGCCAGGCAGGTAAGGGCATTATTTAGCGAGATGGGAACCAAGTACACCATCGTTAGGCAGGCCAGGAGAGAGCCTCAGGAAAGGGAGCTAGGATTCAGATCTCAAGACTCAAAGTAAATGTAACTAGCTGCAAATTATCCTTTTATACTATTCGGCCACCTAGTGATCGGGTAATTTCTATAGGGCTTGGAGAAGCAATTGCGTGGCGTACCGGATACCTTACGTCCGCACATCACGGATAGTATCGCCTTATCGAAAATCCGAACGCTATGAAGATATGAGCGATGATTGTAACAGTTTTAGCGCAATTAAAATTTCTAGCACACTATTTGTGCCTTAGGTCAATTTGATAACGGTACGAGTGTTGGGATAAATTTCTAATTTTTTGTGGTAAAGTTCCCCTATCACTTTTTAATTTTCCAGTAGTTATTGCGGTCACTTAGAAAATGTATAAAGCATTCCATACAGAGTGTTTATAGATCGCTAGCTAGCTCATAACTTCGTCAGTAATAGAGATATAAAAAACAAGTATACAGCCTCTAAACTGTCATAAATAAACTTAAAGCGCCACCTCGTATTCTTGCATAGCAATAAGTAACTTTGGTTTTTTAAATAGAACATTCCACATACTTGAAATCATCGTTAAAATGCTTTAGCATGCTGAAACAAAAATTAGGAACTTCTTATTATATAAATTAAATTATTGGGTTTACCTGAAGTAATCCATGATTTACGCAAGCGAACTAGCAATCTAAACCGACACTCCAAACAAATTGCTCTTGGTTTTAAATATCTCTCAGGGCTGAAGTATCGCATCAAACGTACTGCATTTTTAAAGATTTGAATATTTTCGATATCTCCATTATTAAGGAAGTTACGTGTTCACTAGCGATTTACAAATACCCTGTTAGGTTCTAGTTCTTTCCAGCTGTGTTTAATATTGCCTAAGAAATTTTCTAGCTTGATTTATGATATTAGTATTTTACACACCAAGGTTCAAAAGACTATTATTATAGCATAAGCGCTTGCGAATCACCATGGGATGCAACAAACTTTTATTTAATTCAGTTTTGAAAAGTTGGCTTTTACGTCGCTTTTGACGTTATGAAACCTAACATTTTCCATAATTGTGATGTAACACAATTATTTAAAGTAGTTGTGTAATAACTTTACATAACTGGCCATATTTATAATCGAATCATCCCTTCATACAATTAGGGTTGCCAACTTTCGAATATAAAATCAAAGGACAAGTCAGCGCCGCAGGTAATTCGCCGAAGGCTCGAATTTTTTTTGGGTACCACGCCAAAAAACCGTTTTTAGTCTATAAAAAAAAAATTTTTAGTACATTCACCAAAATAATACTAATATAAGATATAGGAAAATTTATTCTATTTTTAATATAATAATACGCACAGAAGTAGATATAAAATCATATTAAAAAAGTGAGTACATATTTATTAAATTAAAAGCATCAACTTCTGTCCGTCCTGTTTAACAAACACAATAACACAAATAAAAAACTAAAACAAACCAAAAACCAAACAGTTATTCTAGTCGAGTGCTTACTTAGAAATATGGTGTAATACACGCACACAACTTCCCTTTATAGTGATCTTATGATTAGCCAAAAATTTTATTTTTAATTTTTAAGCCTTTATCAAAGTTTTTCAAAAATGACAAATTCTACAGAAACCGTACAAAATAAAGCGTTACTTGAAGAGACAAATTTTCTCTAAAATTTTAGGCTAAATTCAATAATGTAATAATATACTGGGTGTTTAAAATAGGAGTTAATAGACAAAAAAACAAAAAAAATTATTTTAGAGGTATTCAACTTAAAAGTCACCTATCTCACATCAATACACATTAAAAATGTAAAGTTTAAAAAAAAACGTAAAATCATGTGGCTTATTTGCCTTGGTCCTACGGGCCTCGGCAACTAGATCCACACTCTTGATAAAAAGGTAAACTTCAGTGCCTTGGTAAACAAATAACTATTAAGCGTTACATGGGACCAGTTTTTATTTTGAATACCTATTAGTTTTTTTTAAGGTACTGATAAATTGGTTGGTTTTAAAGGACATTTAGCGTCCTTTGACACTTTATTAAAGGACAAAGGACTTTATTTTGAAATAAAGGACTGTCCTTTGAAATAAAGGACGGTTGGCAACCCTACATACAATTAAAGCAATAATTTGTTAATTATACGTAACAAGTATTAAACTACCCATGGCAGCATTGGTAGAGTCTTCAATATCAAAAGGTAACTTCTAAATCGCTGCTTAAGGACATTTGTAATAATTATTGGTGAATTATTATGACTTTTGAAAATTCGACATTTATTTCAGTGCAGTCTTGTTTCTGTAGTAACGATGGCCATAAGCCCATCTGATATTGTGATGTAGTGTGAGGAACGTTATTCGTCAAATAGATAAAATAATTCCAATATTGTTTGACTGGCGTAATTTGTAAAATTCACTAGTGCTCGTTTTAGCAAACATTGCACTTGTCAAACAGCATGGCACTTTTCATAACTGATTACGTAAATAACTTTTACGTAGGAAAACTACGGAAACGACCCAAAAATGGGGAAATAACAATATTTTAAACAAATATTGACAAAATATATTAATTTATTTCCTGTCAAAAGCTATGCATACTTAATGGAAACCGAGAAAATACACAGCAATATTCAAAATAACTAGAGTATTTGTATGTACATATTTAATTATGCATCATGTGAAAAGCAACGTTAATAAAACCAAATCTAGTATTTTCACGTAATGATATATTTTTTGCTCAGATTTATTGAATCAACGTGCCAGTAGTCATTTAATATAAAAAGAGTAGACCAATTCAATTGTTTAACGAATTTGTAATAATACGTTGCCTGTTTATGGTAGATATCGTGTTATGCAAACCAAATATGAATAATTTAAATCGATTCAGTGAAGCATTACGATAACATTAATTTCCGTAATTACTGGCTGGTATGTACGTAAGCCATTTTATATCATGAATAATGAAAATAGTAACAAAAAAGTCGCTAATAATCTAAGAGCTCGATCTGAATTGGTGTACATTAAAGGAATAGGAATATTCTTAAAACCTAAAAAAGTGAAGTGGCTCTATTCAGTGATTGCCTAAATGACATTTTCACGAAATGTAGAAGACTGAAAAAAAAAGAAAGCTAGATTGGGATATGCATTTTGATTATGCAAAATTAGAGCCATACAATGTTAAATAATGCAGTTTCATTTGTAATTATTAATAACTAATGTGTGACAGGAAACCTTTTAAATGATATCAGATATTGCATAAACAAACACTAATCGACTTTCCCCCTATTGAACCTATTGAGGTTGTAGTAACCTTTTATTGGAAAAATAATTAACAACATATGTTAGTTCACAGTAGTATTACAGCTTTTGGGTACAATTACAATATGACTAACATTTCCCGCGTAGGTAGTTATATTAGTACTCATTTATTTTTGTCTTTTGATAATCGATATTTTAAGCCACTTAACTTTTGTTAAATGGGAGTAATCACATTTGACGTGTATATTTGAAGCCATTTGCGTCTAATGAATGCATTTGCACCGACGTAATTGATGATTACAAAGTAAAATTTTGATAATTTTCTCGAACTAAATTAAGAAACGGGCATTTTTATTTTTTAACTCTACTAGCATATGCTTCTTTATGTAGTTGTTCGTTAATGCGATTAATTTGAGCCTGGCTGAATGTGGTTGTCATACAACTTTGCATTTTTTCCAGATAGGGCATACTATTATACGATCTTTCACCATTGGAAAATCTAGGCGCCCCTAGATCTAGTTTAGCTAGAAACAGTAGATGATATAATTTAATAAGTATCACCTTTGTGACTTGAATAATACTTATACAGGGTGTCCCTAAAATAATGAGACACCCATTAGTTATAGATTCCTTACGTTATAATAAATCGATTAAACCTAATATACCTTGGTACAAAGTCCCTTCAGCAAGAAGTTATAGGACCTTGAAGTTGAATTTTTTATTTTTTATTTTTTTGTTAATTTCCACAAATGTAGAGATATCGATTTGAATTTTGGTATACATGGTTACTATATTTGATTATAACTCTTAAACTATTCACATGAAAACATACGTATAACCAAGAATAAAATAATTTTATTCTCTATAAAAAGTGATAATAGATTTAATTTGTAAATGCAGTAGTTTGTCAATAAATGGAAAACGTGACGTAAGAGACGTAGGAGAGCTAGAACACGCTATAATAATCTGAATGTGTATTGTTACTATCGTAGCCATTGCATCACAACATATTTCTTCACTGAATGGGTATTTTGCCTCGCTAAAGCTCGGCAAAATAACTTCCATTCTCGAACGCAAAAGTAGCATTTCGCATTCTAGATACAAAAATAGCCATTTTTAAACAAAAATGATCGGAAAAGCAAAAATGATATAAACGGCCTACAAATATTCAATATTCTTAAATTATTAAGACATAACTTTTAACCACCCTTAGAACTACGTAGAAAACTTCAACCTTATTAGAATGTTACCTTCCACTGGTAGTAATTATTTGCATAGTTTACTTGTTGTTCACAATTAGATAATTGTGTGTAGGCGAAAACGTGAGCTTCTTTTACTAGCTTCAAGGATATCTGCCCCTTTTGGTTATGGCTTTTTGACTTTCCTTTAATTGCACTATTTGCCATTTAAATATTTAACAATTATATTTGAGCATATTGTATATCCATATTTAAACATAGATGTTATTATTTACCAGCGGTTTGGTAATATACTGTAATGGCAACGGGATATAATTATTAATTAATATTAATTTGTATTGTTCCGTAAAACTATCCTGTAACATTTTCTTTACATCGTGCCCCACCTGCTCTCTTAATGCTAAAGCGATTGCGTGCATTTTACATTTAAAATCCTTAGTTTCATCTACTGAAAGTTTATGTACATACTTTGTTGCTTTCTCTATTTTTTTCATTAATAACTTCAATATTTTTGTTAATTATACTTCTCTTAAATTGCAAATAATTTATCCATATACGCTTATCATCAGGTAATGCCTCAATGACGGTACACCCTGTATATTAATACAACCTTCATTAGTATTTGTCATGTTGAATATTGTTTGACTCTACAACACTTTAAAAGTTATTGCTTTTCTTGTGATCCTTATTTGGATCCATCCAAGGTTTAATTATTTCATTTAACCAGTCCTTGCCTTCTATCGCGTCGGTCCAAAACTTTTTAAATTATTAGGGCGAATGCCCTTTTACGTCCCATATATTTTCATACGTACTAGTTGAATTATATCTATTCCCAATACAAAATATACATTCAAGTTATCGGTTCTTAGTTTAATACTCTATTTTATTTGTAGTAGAGAATTTTCGTTTAGATGTAGACATCTGATTATTTATTAAATTTTTTTATATTGCTTCGTAAAACGTTAAGTTTTGTTAATTATTTGCTTTTTTCCTAAGGAAGCCATTGCACCACTATCGAACAAAGGTAGATTTATAATTGAGTAGTTATAATATCTTCGTTCATGTTTCGAATCCTTTATCGTTGGTTAAGTGAAAGATATCTGGGAAGAACTTCATTTGGTCGATTTATTGGAGAAAGATTTCTTTCTGGTGAGAACCCTTGAGAAGAACTGCTTGGCAATTTGTTCTTTTACATTTTCATCGCGTTTTACATCGTTTACGATACGTCAGTGTCTTTTGATTACGTTATTTGGGAGTTTTCTTTTATGATGGGCTTCGCATCTATATGCTAATGGTATTTTATTATTACAGAGCTTTTGAAATTTTCGTATTTTCATATTTTCGTATTGGTGGGTTTTCGTATTAGTTTCGAATTTGGCTTTATGGATTTAAGATTGCGGGTTTATAGATCGGCAAGATTTGAGTGTCTGGATTAAGATTATGGAATTGGTTTTCCTAGCAGCGATTTTAGCTTCTGTTTAGAATTCCGTTTCTTACAGATAAGCCACAACCTTGTATTCTCACTAAATATGTTGCCGCAATTAAAATTGAAGTGATATGAATAAGTTTATGAGCTTACGATACTCAAATCTTACTCTTTACACCTTGATTTAGATGTGTATTCCTTACGTATTTTCCGCTTCGTTTATGTGTGCGTTAAGCCTACCGTTCAAATTAAAATGCTGTGAACCTATCGTGTACAGGTTGCTAGTTTGGCATTGGGTTCGCCGCAATTACTTACGTACCTTGTGTCTAGATAATCATAGATTTAATACTTTATTTCGCTACAAGGCACTGCTCATTTGTCTGTCTTAATCTATTTGAAATAAATACCATGTTAATTGCCTCGATATTATGTCGTTTTAACGCTATTACAGGTTACAGCGTATTATTGTAATATTTCTCTTCAATGTAACTTAGATTCGCGAGTTGTTGAACAATGAAGTTGGTGGCGTCCGTATTTCATTTTGATCATTTTAGTGTTAACCCAGCCCTCGTTAGAAGTAGCTCAGCTAACCTCATCGTTCAGCGGTCACAACCCTCAATGCAGTTGTCGAACACAGCGGAAAGCAAAAGCGCCCCCGGGTACTGAAGAGGTGGAATATTAAGGAAACGATCTTTCATTGTCAGCCACTTGCGTTGAAAGACCGTACAGATGCCAATTCAGCTAGAGCGAGTACATGGCACCAGGTGCTATAAGGTTTTCAAGCGTGCGACGCTCTGATTAACAGACTGTGGACACCTAGGTATGACTCATGGGCATTTTAACATTATTAAGGGTTCGGCAAGGATAACTTGGAGAACATTGGGGTTACATGAAGAACGTAAAAGGAAAGAAGGCTCCGAAATTAAGTTCGACCAAACGTCAACCCACGTGAAGGTAAAGATAACAGTGCACACCCGAGGTTGCGAACGGCCTGCACGTGGCTTTACTTCCAAAATAGCATAACAATACTGAATGAGGTTTAGTATTCAATAATACGTAACACCGAATCTGCACATGATTACGGGCGATTTTTCGGAAGAAATAAAAAATGCACCTTGCACCATAGCAGGTCCACTTAAGGTTTGCAGTTTCCAAAAGTGGGCGGCAGAAAATAGATCTACTGAAGTTTCGCTCAAAAGGAACAATAAAGAAACGCCAATTGCGAATCCCAGATATTACCAAAAGCTACAGAGGCAACATACACATAACGACAAGTTGCGGGATGTGCTCGAACGCGGGAGGAAAAATATTTTAAGACCGTTGCAAACTCTGATCATTCTACCATCTATATCCTCGGCAAGAAAATTCCATACTACTGATTAGTTCCCATATGCTCCACATTGTCATAAGAAGCTACCCAGTATGTTGTAAAAATAAGCAGCGCTTGTCTGGATTCAGAAAATATCTTCGTTTACCTTTCAGCGTACACAAATTTAAATGGAATTCCTGGAATAAATGCATATTGGATGTTTTATTGGTTTTGTTTTAACTACTGAAAATATTTGTTAAATCCATCATTATGTATTTAATCTGACCATTGTTATCGGGTAAATACGACGAGAGTTTGGCGTTTATAATTCATAAATTTTTCATACATAAAACTATTTTATAGCAGCGTTTTTACTAATTTTTTGCGTCGAAAGCATATTTATTTTGAATGAGTAATATATATCTGTTTTCATAGTATTCGTTATTAATTGCTCATGTTCTCTAAAAGCCTCTGTTGAAATTTAAACAAACCATTGGACATGGTAAGAGTATCTGTTTATTGTTAAGAAGACCTAACATGTGCAGTGGAATTGATTTTTTTTAAATCAGAAGCCAATTATCCGACGTGTAGTATGATATACTTGTAGATGTATATTATTTCGATTAGTAGTAAACAAATTACTTAATAATACTAAATAGTATTGATAAATACACCAGCTCCGTGACAGGTTTACGAGAAAAACATTAAGGGCATACCCTTGCTTCCACAACAAACTTATATCAGATGTGGATGTTGGCCACAATGCACTTTATTTTGCACAGAAATTGTTTTAGTGTTAAAGATGACTTATGAATTAATAATAAAGTACCCTGCATAGAGGTAAATTTTCTAATATTTCTGATGCTAGTTAAATATGGAGAACAGATAATTGTTCTTTCTTTGGTCGCACTTGTCGGCAATACCACAGGACCACAGGTACTTGGTAATATCCAGTATTGTATCTTCTCTGAAAGATACTCTAAAAGGCAACAAGAGCTCCGGTGCAATAAGTGCATAATAAGAGTAAAGTGTGAAAATTAGGAATTGACGGGTCTGTGCTAAAGTTAGCAGTGATTTCTGTAATTCAAATTTGGGATATTTACGAAATGAGACAAGAAAGGTTAGACATTTGGGAACGAAAAATTCGGAGACGAATCTTAAGATGAATCAACGGACACCAATGGAGAAGGATGAAACATGTAGGCATATGAGGAATGAGGAACCGTGTAATGGATTAAAGCTAGACGATGAAGGTGGCTGGGACAAACACATAAGCAATTAGAAAAGGCAAGCGATGAAGAGGAAGAAGAGGAAATTTATCAGTTAAAATGAGACTACTTCATACTTTCAGAGAATACTTCATACTTTCATTTCGCCAAAACAACAAAATTTATTTCGTTATTGAGACGGGGGAAACATCTTGCTTACAAACAGTTTTAGGGAGAATTATATTTTTTTTGCTGCTCACATATCAACTCGATCTTTAATTCTGGCTGAAAATAACACAGATATTGGCATCATTGGTGGAGCGCAGTTATATGATAAAATTAATCCAAATATTAAAAAACTCCAATGTAACACGCCACACGAAGATCACTATCGTACAGACATTGGTTCTACCCGTGTTTTAATACCGTTCAGAAACCTGGACTGTCCTTACAGCTGACCGACGAAGGATAGACGCGTTTGAAATATGGATCTGGCGGAGAATGTTCCGTATACTGTGGACAGCATACAAAACCAATGTATCTATTCTAATGAAATAAAAGCAAAGCAAAGATTATCATCCATTATATACAGTAGAATACTTACATTCTTTGGATATATCATGCGCGGAGAGAATTTGGAAAAACTTCTAATACAAGGAAAGCCCGATGGAAAACGTAGGTGTGGCAGATCACCAACTAGATAATGTAGATGCTAGATGCGGTAGAATCGGTACTGTTACGAATAGATCAGAGTTGCCATTGATATTGTGTAGGCAACGATCCAAAAACAAAGTTTATTTAGTTTATTATATTTGGTTCTTGAAACCACATGTGTTTTAATCTCAAGTATATTTAAGCGTATTTATGTACGATAAGACGCCCCAAAGGCCCAAATCGTTGTAATTTGGTGACTCCAGACGTGAAGCAACCGAGTCTTGCGACACACAGCCTCCATCTAGCCTCAGAAACCCCTGTTTACTCCAGCCTGCAGTGCAGACCCCTGGAGGATATCTAATAAAAGCTAAGTGTTATAATTTCACACATTTCGCTTTTGACACTTTGCAATACTTCACGCAAGAAGAACCGTCATCACTGCAAAACACCAGCCAAACAACTACGCTTCAAGCCCTGGAACCAGCCTAGTTCATTGGCCTTCCTCTACCAGAGACAACATTCACCAGCCAGATCCATCTGTCAAACTCAAACTGTGCCAGTTTGCTGCACGTATCTATCGTTCGTCTTCGACCACTAGTGCAGCCACAATCTAAGTTAATTCACAGTTCTATTTTGCTAAAAAATGGAGAGTAAGCTGACCTTTCCCTCTTTTATGTCTCACGACGTGACTTTATTCTTTGTTCTTGTTGACCGTTGTTTCGCGCAGTTATGCATAAATGATGAAGCACAAAGGTACAGCTTACTTTTGCTTAACTTGCTTTCTGATGTGATTCCAAAAGTGAGAGATTTAATAATTACACAACCACAACGTCAACCGTTTAGTAAAGCCAAGGAACGAATCCAAAGTTGCTATTTTGAACCAGTCGATTCCAAATTAACCTTACTGTTTGACAGTTCTACTTATAATGGTAATCCAACGGACCTGTGGTCAGAGATATTAAAACTCGCAATGTTGAGCAAGCCGTCAGATACACCGCTAATAGGCAAAAATGGCGTGAAACAGTAGGAAGAGCAACTGCAAGCGAACAAAATAATCCATAATCTCCACCCATCTGACAAGGTGGAAGGACTTTAAGAGGATTGCAATTTGATAGTGTGAGTCGCAGGGACGTGAGCCTTTAAGCTTGGTGCGCCCGCGACTGATTCTCCCGCGACAGCAGCCCTTTATACACTGAAAGATTGCCGTATTCCTGCACTCTTCGTTATGACAGATTTCATTAATCAAACCTAGTTAACAATGTAAAAGCAGAGAAACACAAACTGCCTATATTATATAAATTTTATTAAAATTAAAAAACAGGCAGGGCACATTAGATGCCCGTTTCATACTTACTAAATTAATAAATCATGGTTTATCACTAAATATTGATAAAGGTGTGTTTGGAAAATCAAAATTAAATTTCTAGAGATATACTGTGTGCATGTCACACAATTTTCTAAGGAAAAGGCAATAAAAAAATTTCCGCTTTAATAAATTAAAAACAATTACTAAATTTCATATTAATGACCTCGTATCATAACGAATTTATACCACATTGCTCGCAATTATTAGCAACCCTTAATGCAGTAGTAATTCATGGAAAACCTAGCAACAAAACAGCTCTTATTAAATGATATTACAATAAAAGCGTTTCAAGCTGTAAAAGCTAGTTTAACGAAGGCCACTTTATTGGTTCACCCACAGAAAAATGCTCATGTTAGTATCTGGTTAGATTCCTCTTCCATATCAATAGCTGCAGTCTTATAACAACTTTAGGGTAAACGTAGAAACCAAAAGCTTTGTACCCAAGTAAATTTACTTCCACGGAACAAAAATATAGCACCTTCTAGCGAGAATTACTGGCTATGCATTTTCCGTTAGGAAATGCAGATATTTTATCAAAGCCATTAACCTACGCAATGGCGAAGTCATTACGGAAGCATTTATCCTATGTGTTTAGAACGTTACAATGTGTTTTGTAGTATATTCGATATGTCAAAGGTTGCAAAAAGATACATTAATTCTAGTATTATTAGTATTTCTTTCTGGTAACATTGATTAACATAGAATAGCAATATAATGATCAAGAATTGGAGCAATTGTTTACAGTATCCTCACTTCGTTAAGCTGTAACCCCAAAATCTATTATACAACACATATTAATAAATGCAAAATCCACAATGTTATTAGAAAGTTTCCGTATGTTATAAGTTCCGCTTTGATGTGATTGGTACCAGTGAATTTTCTATTTTAAGTTTATTTGGGGACGTTCACAAGTCAGTAATATCGCCACACCAATAGACAGACCACTATAAAAGACTGCTTCAAAAATAACGATAACAATATCAACCGGAAGAAACAATAAATTATACACCGAACAACCAAACAGAAATACAAGTGGAAGACGTAAAAAACCATGAAGTTATAAATCTTTTGACGAAAATCTTCAGAAAATAGAACAAGGGGAAAATCCCCATTAAATGGCATCCATCATATACACCTTCCATATTCAAGAAAGGAAATAAGAAGCTATCATACTAACACCTATGGTGATCGTAACCCCTTCAGAAGGGAATTCTTCCTATCAATGGGTTAGGCTAACCGGCTACCCAACCTGCCGTTGAATATGGCTTGTAAAACCGCACTCAGTGTGGTAATAACAGGGTATCAGCCTGAACTAAGAGGAAGAAGAAGGTAAAAAGAATTTCTGCAACTACAGAGGGTTAAATGTTATCAATTCAACGATGACAGTCTTCGGCAGCGTAAGGTACAACAAAATATGAATGAAGTAGCGGACAATCAGAGTGGTTTTCGATCCTATAAGTCACGTTTTTAGAGCAGCAGGCATATACATTGACCATGAGGCCATTCGACACTGTCACAACTATCGTGTGTTCCAAAAAAAACCATTTAGGTCAGGCCTTGCAAAGAAAGATAAAAAATCTAATCATTGTGTTTGTGAAAACATTTGTCACTGTGACGGGCAAGAGTTTACACTACAGTAAGTTTACTTGTATCAAGCAAAAAGGAAAATAAAATGGCATTTACACAACTAGTGTATTAATCAAAAAAGCTAATAAAAACTGTTTGTATTGAGTGTGTTGTATATTTTTAGGAAAATAGTTCAAGATTAACATGTAATTTAGTTCTCCCTGACTTATGGTAGTTCACTTGCTTCAATGGGTATGTATCAAGTAATCGCAAACTTCAATTTGATCATGGCATGCTGCGACTGAGTTTTTTAAATACACGATGCAAATACATAGGCTCAATTGGCGCGGCTAATGGATCAGCGTAAGAAGCAGATCTAAATAACAGGATCAAACAAGGAAAAGTGGCAACTAGAACATTGCATGAGGTATAAGAAGAGAAACCAAGAAGAACATATTTCATATAATAGTCGAAAGTATCGTCTTGTGTTGTGGAGAGGCCTGGCTAGTAACAGACAGCTTGAAAAACAAAATAAAAACTGGTGAATTGGACTTATTCTGAAGATGTCTACAAATTACGAAACGAGACAGATGAAAAACGCAAGAAATATTTAAGGACATGGGAATCACTTCACCCATTTCCATAACTTTAGAAAATAGAACCGGTTGTTGGTACGGCGACATAGAAAGGATGGAACAACGCAGATGCTAAAAGGTAGAAGAAGAAGGGACTGCTCGTCCTATAAATGAAAAACACTTATTAGAAACCTAATGAATTAAAAAGCTATACAACCATGCAACTGGGAGGACCTTGAAAGATGGGAGGCTGATGATGAAAAACCATAAGAGAAAATTAATGTTATAGAGAGAGGGAGCGGGGGGGGGAGAGAAGTTTATTTGGCACATTGTCTAGTTCTTGAACTCTTACGTTGTCATAGGATCACTTTCTTCCTTTCTGCTTCTACCTTTTCTTCAGTAGAACGGATGTACCAAAGGTATTTGTAAGGGTTTCCTCATTGATCGATGGGAATTATGTTAATTTCAGTTATTTTTTTTGGTCTTAAATGTTTTCTAATGTTATAGGCAAGCTTTTGTCTAACTTATACATCTTTTTCGATGTTACTAATATATCTATGCTACCTCTCTCAATAGGCTTAACGCGTTAAAGTTTTAACCTCTTTCCTTTTTCTTTGTATAGTCCTCCATTCTGGAGCTTTGTTTATTAGAAAGCTGTCTCTTGTAATGGCTCTTCAATCTAATTCCAGATTTTTCGTTTTTTGGAATTCTACTGCGCAGCTCGATGTATGAAAACTTGGACTTGGTGCAATAAAACTGCCTTATAAAACTCGTTCTTAGGCTATTATTTGAACGATGATTTATGTATACAATAATATACTTATCCCTATCAGCCTTTCAGCCTAATTCTAGAATTTACTTACTTAATATTTGGACTTCAACTTTATAATGAAGTGCAACATATGAAACATCTGGTCAGTTCTTAAATTATATTTTATTATTTAGAATAGTAGGTTGAGTGAAAGGTCAAACCGACATTCTCCACGTGCGACTCAGAACTTCGCCTACGCTTTGATTTGATTGCGTACATTTTGTATTATATAAAATTAGAATAAAGATTTGTAAGAAGCTTGTCTTCTGCATCTCTTGGTATAAACTTGGCATAACAGTTTTGCGCTTTAACACATTCCTGCATTATTGCCACCCCACTTTACAGCTATGATCTAAGTGGAATTTTATCCTCTACAGTGAAACTTACAAACTACATATATAGCTATAAAGCAACTAGAACTCCTTTTCTCATTTCTACTGTAACTAGAATGAATTGCAAAGCATGACAAAAGTATCGTACCCATGTAATTATTTTCAGCTACTTAATATGCTTACAGCATACCTTCATTCTGTGAAAAGTGTAATAAAACCCTGTTGCAATATAGAAGCGTCAAGTCATTGTAGCATCTGAAGCGACTTCTAGTATTGAGTCCCTATAATAAGCAGATGTTTAGATAACCGCCAGAATTTATCAGGAAGGTAAATCAAGTAGGGTTCGTATCGATTCTTGCCTTACCTTACCCAACGGCGACCGTCTTTCTATACCCTATCTTAGTACGTCCCCTTTATCTAGAAATATATTCGGCTGTTGGTCATGTGGAAGTGCGCGCAGATAACTGTCAGTTATATCAAACTGCCTACCGTGAAATTTGAATGTTAGCAAATTCCGTCAGAAAATAAATTGAAGATGAATGACATCGGTTGAAAGCACGTTGCTGCAGAATAAATTTGAGCATGCGAACACGAGAGCTTTGTTCCAAAACGGCTTACAATTATTTCCAAGATAGATAAAACCGGTTTCTGCTACCCCGACAATAAATATTCGTGCACATAGTTATGGATAAGTGTAATAGCACAGTCATAAATATCTGCACCTTCCCTTTGTCTGATATAATTAAACTTGTGTTAGCAGCCCCAGTAGGCAATTAAATTAAACAACTGATAGGGGTAATTTTGTGGGAACAATTAAACCGGTAATAAACGACACTCACAATATTTCCCAACAAAAATCGTATATTATTTCAACTCAAAAGGTAAGATTTCATTGTAGCTCAGAAATTAACTACTTGTTTGTCAAATTGTCCCGTGGTTTAACAATAGTTCGCAGAAACACTAGGCATAAGTGGTCTAGGTGTAAAAGTACGAATTGAAAATATTTCAAACTAAACAAACACGAATTCAGATCTTTAATACGCCTTCATCACTGTCACCTTCACATTATCTTTTATCATTGTCAGACCTTTTCATAATACAATTCTTTACATTTTCCAGCTTCAACTCTGCCTGAATATGAAATACCCACGACATGCCCGACATTACGGAATTTCCATACTGTTGAAAGGTTTTTTGTACCTTTTTGGAGGTAATATTTATAGTATCCTATTTTTCGAGGAGTCATTTAATAAGTTATTTTTGGACAACTGGCGGAGAAAATAAGCAGATTACCTTGAAAACAACAATATAAGTATTTTATTTTTAGTGACTCTTAACTCTATTTGTAGACATTGGGATGTTAACAAATATTCACAAAAAGCAACAATTAAAATAAACTTAGTCTAATTTAATTATGATAGATCTTATTTTAGAAACTGGAAATAAATGAGGCATACTCCTCTTCATTATTATATTGAGAAAACAGTATAATTCTTGCGCTTCCCCCCCCCCCCCAAACAACTATTGGTTATGATTAATATTATTTGTAATAATAAGGTTGCATTGCCCACTATCTGCTTTATGAATACTCTGAGAATTTTAGTGTCTTTTAGTGGCTTTCTTAAAGAGAATACAACAGGCGCCAATTTGTGTGTGCTGAGAAGCCGGAAAAATTAGATAAGCGTTAACAATTTCTTAAGCACTGCATTGCAAACATGTTACTTTTCTCTTACAGATGTGGGTTTTAGTAAGGGTATCGATGTGATCCTATTGTATAAAGCATACTCTATTGACGTCAGCTTGTATTTAAAGGTTATGCTGCTAAAAATGTGTTTTTTTTTGCTAGGCCAATTACTGTCAACTAAATTTACACCAAATATAGTGTAATTGTTTACTGCCCACAGCAATTCTGATTGCCTAAGTAACTAAATGAATAAGGTCAAAATGAGCACAAAATTGAATATTTTGTTTATTGCAAGATCAGTATTTTACATAAATAAGTGCTCTTGATGTGAGCAGCAGTAACTAATAATTTGAGGGATAAACGCTAGCATGAGATAAGGCAGGTTTCAGAAACGCAACGTTCAGAGTTTCAGATATGATAAATGTTCGGAAGAGCCAATGCAATTTAGTTTGAAGCTGACGATATGAGCTTAGTAACGTCAAACATAATGTGAATAAAATGTACAGAAATTGTATGAGCGTTATGTATTAAAAGTTTATAAGCCAGCAAACGACAAGTTAACTGAAAGGTAAACGAAAAAGCAATTTAAAAATGCAAGGCAACCGATCGAAAGACAATTAGTGATGTGCTAAAAAAACTCAAGTGTATCAGTTCATAATAAACCAAAGTGAAAGTTAAAAGCAGGGCAAAGCGTGGTGACATTTATCCCAAGAAAAGGACAATGTCGAGAAAATGCAAAAAAAATGACATCAAAACTGTAGTCCATAAGTTCAAATATGTTATCAATCATAATTTATTTTAAACATACGAAAATCTAGTTGCTAAGTTATGAGACAGTCAATTGTCACAATTAATCAAACAAACTTACATTTTTCATGTTGCGTGCCAATTGAGCTCCATATTTACTGTATTAAATTGTGAATAAAAATCCATTTGTGATACCAGTTTTCCGTTAAAGTTATTCAGCAAGTTTCTGGGCATCTGTGGGTGTAATTTTCCCAAGTGTAGAACCTCCCAAGATAGTGCAGTTAGACCAGCAAGTTTCCACCTGGTGCGGCGTTGAGTGCGAGCCAAATTCAGTGACGATTTTGGGGTAGTTCCAGACATCGGAAGGCAGATCTTTTTGTGCTACATGGAGAGGAAGCCTACAGCTATCCCTGGGTAAAAGAATTAGGACTAACAACCCATTTCCAAGCGAGCATTTGGCGGAAATTGAACAAAAGCGAATCACGCGTGGGTTTACGTCACACTAGAAACAAAACGAGGTAAGCCGCTGCTACGTCACAGAATCAATCGCATTTACCTGATGCATTCTTGCCATTTTGGTGTTTAAAATTAAATTTTACGCTATTTTTGCAGCGGCAGATCATTTTGTTTACCGTCCTAAATTTAGACGTTATTTAACTGTCAGTTGGGAACAGTGGATTTGCCTTAATATCTGAGTGTAATTATCATACAACAAATTATTTGTCATACAAAGTCTACTACTTTATTTTATGAACCGTCCCCGGAGTTAAGAATTGCTTCATGTTCACCAGAGCTAAGCCCTAATTTATTGCAAATAGGTAAAATAAGAGCAATAAACCATTTATTTTTGGTAATAAATATTACATTCTTTTTTAATTTGCCCTGAGATTGACAGGCAATTCTTAATTAGTAGTAGGTAAATAAGTTTATTTTTAATATTAATATTACATGTTTCTCTTACATACATTATAAATTTAAAAAAATTATATATCAAGAAAGGTGTATAATATACGTATATATAAAATTCAATTAATTTGGACACATAAACACAAGCTTGTGTGTGTCCGGTCTGTATATGAAAAAAATATTACATTAGAGCTGACATTGAACTATTCTCAGTGCGCATGAATACAGTTAAGTTATCGTCGTACCAATGTTTGCAGTAATTTGAGTTTACTGAACAAGTAAGTTAATTGCTTTAATTAAGGATTTTTAGAAAAAGTAAAGGGTTTGCTTGAATAAATGTTGGGATTTTGCTAGCATGTAGTCCTATATTATTTATTGCATTAGAGGAAATTGGACGTAAATTGTGAAACTTCGGTCCTACATAAGTGATGAATTTTTGGGAAAGTGTTAAGTTTCTTTTGGGGACAGTTACATTAAATTTACTTTTTTGCCTAGTAAGGTGCTGGTGGGTAATTTGAGTTTTAATATAAGGATTACTGTATATGAACAATACACAAGATTTGATGTACAACAGCTGAACCGAAACAACGTTTGCTTCACAGAAGAGTTTGCTAGAGGGGTGCAAGAGGGGTTTATTTAACATAGTTTTTAAAATATTCTTTTGATCAGTAAAAATAGAATGTAGCGTTGAAGTGAAGGTGCCACCCCAAATTATTATACCATATCTGAGGAGTGATTCGACAAATACATGATAAAGAGTTTTGAGACCGGGTGTGGTATGGGAGTAACGGAGTCTATAGAAAATGTATAAGCACTTCCGAATTTTTGGGGCAAGGTAAGCTATATGTTCACGCCATCTCAAGTTTTCATCAAGGATTGTACCTAGATATTTAATTTGTTTAACATTATCAATGGTAGGACAGTTGGATCGTATTTTGTAACATTCCGTGTTGTGAATATTTAAAAGGTTTAAATAGGGGAGGGTAGATTTAGTTGCTGAAAAAGCTATGAATTTCGTTTTACTGTAGTTTAAAGTTAGTAAGTTCTTATCTAACCAATTTTTAATGTTGCTTATACCCAGTTGAGCTTTGTGTTGGAATTCTTTCCAGGTGTCGCCTTCAAACAACAAGGCTGTGTCGTCGGCAAGGAGTATTATTTCGCCATTTAGTATAGTAGTTACTATATCGTTCATGTAAATTGGAAAGAGTATAGGGCCCAGCACGGTGCCTTGAGGAACGCCACAGGTTACGTTTTTCCAGTCACTGAGTACATTGTTGATTTTAACACGCTGCGTTCTATTTTGCAGGTAACTTGATAGCAAATTGTAAGCAGTTCCTCTGATACCGTAGCATTGCAATTTTGAAAGTAATATATCATGTGCCAAGGTATCAAAGGCCATTGTGAGATCTAGAAAATACAAATTTGCTTTTTACCTTTATCTAAGCCTGTATATAATTTATTTGTTAGGTGAAACAAGGCAGTTTCAGTAGAGGTTTTTTCTGTAAATCCAAATTGCTTATCAGTTAATATTTTGTTTAAGTTAAAAAACTTGCAAAGTCTGGATTTTATGCATTTTTCTAGTATTTTGGAGAAATGAGAGGTAATTGATATGGGGCCTGTAATTATTTGGATTACTTTTGTCGCCACTTTTAAATATGGGGGTAATCAGAGATTGTTTAAAAGCGCTGGGAAGGAAACCTTTCTTCAGTACTCGGTTAAATACGATGCATAATGGTTCTATGAGTTGCTGGCTAATGTTTTTGATTACTGTAGATGATATGTTGTCGTTCCCGGTTGCAGAATTTCGTTTTAGACCATTTAGGTGAGTTGTTAATTCGGCTGGCAAAATAGGTTCAAGAAAGATGGAATTTTTAATAGCATTATTTCGGTTTTTTGTAATTTTTTAGGCTAAATGTTTGCCAATACCGCTAAAGTTATTATTTAGTATATCCCCGACTTGTTTCGGATCGGTAACTAAGTTTAGGTCCGAATCTTTTATAACAATATTATTTCTATTATGAGTTTTTGTACCTATTGCATCATTTATAACCTTCCAAAGCTTTTGTGGATTTCCTTTGAGGTCATTAAATTTATCTTTATAATAATCATTTTTGACTTGTCTAATTAAAAAATTTATTCTATTTCTATAATTTTTGTATTTTGTTATTTGGATTGCGCAGAGCATCTTGTCTAAGTTTGTCTCTATTTCGTATAGATATTATTAACCCAGACGTTATCCACGGTTTTATTTTTTGAAATTTTGATGATATTTTTACTATTTTTGAGGTTGTACAGCTTTTAATTTATAAGGTTTAAAAATCTATTAGTCAATGTGTCCATACTCTGACAAGTTTCGCTAAAAAAGTTTCCACAATTCGTAGAATTTAGGGTTTTCCTTAATTTATCAAAATTTATAAGTGTTTTCGTTAACGACTTGCTCATATTTACATTTGATTCATTTGTTTTGGAAGTAATACAGCAAATGATTGGGTAATGATCTATTACGCTATTTAGTAAAATACCTGAACAAATATTTGTGTTTGGTAGGTGGTTTTTGATAAAGATATGATCAAAACACGATTTGCTGTTTGTTGTAACTCTTGTAGGCTTATTTATTAATTATCTAAACCCCAATCCGACCAGGGTATTTAGATATTCTGTGGAAATATTGTTCATGTAGGAAGACTGCAGAATATCAATGTTAACATCTCCAACAAAAATATCTATTTGGTTGTGGTTATTCAAAACACGTGCTAGGTCACTTAAAAACAACTGCTTGTTGGTTGGTGGCGGTCTATACACTGCTGTAATTCTACACTTAACATTATTCTTCAGCAAGAGGATTTGCAGGAATGAGTTTTCGGAATGTTTTATTTTGTTTACCGAGATAACCGAAATTTTCGTGTTGACGCAAATGATAACGCCATCATTTTGGTTATAGTCACCTTCGCTATAAAACATATTGAAACCTGGGATGCACGCGCCATTTACGTTATCAACCTTCCATGTCTCCGATAATGCAACCACATCAAAATCTATACTACTAGCGTTTAGGTAAACTGATATCTCATCAATGTTTTTCATGATACTACGACAATTAAAGTGTACTAGGTTAATGATATGTTGGGAATTGCGAAGTTTATTTTTTACTTCCACAAAGTTATTATACAGCGACGCGACGTCTCAATCTCGTCCGATTCAAGCGCACTTAAGTAAGTTTGGAATATTCATATCTTGCAAGGTAACGTAACAAAAATAATGGAAGGGCAATTTAATTTATAAACAAAGCAAAAAGTGTTTGATAATTAACTTAATAATTAATGGGATTAACCCACAAGAATGCAATACCCTAAAAGTGAGTTAGAAATAAGGGATAGTTGTTGAGATGTGATTAGACACAAAATAAGCTTTATCGCAATATGAACAGAAGATCAGGTGTATACAGTTTGCATGTGGCCTTCATTGAAATGATGCAGGTCGCAACACACAACATATTTAATACAAAATTTTTTTAAATTTAATTACCGATTTGTTTGAGGTTTGCATCGTTTCTGATGGAGTAGATTACTTCATTGTGTTTCACTTTGATTACTCCGTCCCTGGTCCAGACGTTTTTGTAGTCATATTCGTTTCGGGCTTTCTTGTATAATTGATAGCGTTTTTTGGTTAGATCTTCGGTAGCGGAGATCCCGGACTTGGCAAAGAACTTACGGTTTGCTAATGCAATGCTACGAAATTTATAGCTAGCGAATTGTACAATTATGGGTCGGGGTCTTTCATTGCGAGCGGTACCAAGGCGATGGCGGCAACGGTTGATGTATTCAGGCTTTATTTCGGTGTTTGTTTTTTCTTTCCAGATTTTGATGATTATATTTTCGACGTCTTCGCCATTCGTTTCGGGTATTCCAAAAAGTCGTACGTTAGTTCTACGTTGATTGTTTAAGTTCGTCGATTTTGTCTTCCAGTTTTTGCCTATGTTTTATCACGCACTGCAACTTTTGAATTAAGTTATCGAGTCGCGCACTCACTTTATCAACGACCTTGTTAGCAATATTATTCCCAAACTGATCATGGTCGCCGACAGAGGCAAGGGTTTCTTTTACAGTCTCCTTCACTATCTCCTTGATTTCTAATCGATTTCACTAGTAAAACCCATGGTTAGTTTGCAAAAAATACTAATGTTACTTGGTACAACTTCACTATTAATATTAACACGAGGGAAAGTGTAGTTAAATTAGTTAATGCACATAAATTATCAAATTTTATGCCACAGCACTGCTTCACGTGTCTACTCGGTCAGCGCTATTAACAATTTATAAAGTGTAGTAGCCCTTGCTAATAATTATAGATTTTATATTTTATAAACTCTACTATTATTAAGTAACAAACGCCTTCCGGGCGTCATGTTTGAGGTCGAAGAATTCAACGTTTTGCCCACTTTCGTAAGGGGCTTCAACAGGAGGAAAAGCAAAAGAACACGGTAACGCAACGTGTATACTACGCCAGAGGCGAAACTTTTCTGTTTCGCCTCTAGCGTGGGCGAAACATTGAGTTCTTCGACCTCAATTATGACACGGTCTAATCCCAGAAGTCGTTTGTTACTTAATGACAATGGACGTGAAAGCCTATTATTTATAAAGCGAGGCTGCTATTACAACAGTTACTGGCCATGGTAGCCTATGACTGTCGAGATACTTTAAAATGTAGGTTTTTAGTCTATTCTGGCCCTTATTTAAAGTTGTTATATGAGCAATTTATATAAAAATCTGATAAAACGGCTGGGGAAAATATGATTATTTCGTGGCGAATAACTATTTAAAAACATTGTAAAGGCGCTATCAGAAGGTGGTTTCATAATATACAGTATATACAAATTTATTATTATTAGGAGCAAAAAGGGTTTGCAGATATACCACAGCATCCATCAAAACTTTTTAATGGGGATGAAACTCGCTTCCTGCTGTACCCGAAAAGCAAAAGTGTAACAGCCCCAACAGGGACTAAAAATATCTATGAAATTGAGCACCATTCAAAGTTAATTTGATAGTGGTGTTCACTTTCTCAGCCACCGTCGCCACACCTATGATTATCTACCTGTATAAACGTCTACCTCAGAAAGTCGTCAAAGCAGTTCCAGATGATTGGGGTATCGTTGTACTGATAACAGCTGGATGATAGCCGATTTATTTCAATATTACCTTGAGAAAGTTTTTCATCGACTTTTGAAGAAAGCCGGCGTTAGTTTCCCTATAATATTATTTGTTGGTGGACATTGAACCCCTCTTGCCTTTGTACTAATTTGGGAATCATTCTAATAGCGCAGTATCCAAATTCTACAAGACTATTGCAGCCTGCAGACGTATTTGCATTTAAACTCTTAAAGAATGGGGGAAATTGGCTGTGTTAGCATTCCTACTGCATTAGTTACGAAAGAAAAATTTTCATCGATGATTAAGACTGCTATTGAAACACTGAAACCTGCCACAATTATAAATGGATTCAAAGCTTGTGGACTTTTCTTATGGCATCCCATTGTCATCGATTATAGCAAGTGTTTAGACAAAATAACTAAAAAATTAATCAACCAGAAATGCATTAAATGAAAACGGCACAACCGGGACTTTAATCACCTTTATGTCCTACCAGTACATTAATTGAAATTAATTACTCTATTTTAAGGTATCTTAGATACAAAGTAACGCTCCAGGGCAATTATTTTCTTCATAAGAACCCTAGGGTTATTATGAAAAATTAACAGTATTTGTTTCCATGGATACAACTTTTTATTATGCACCACTGTCACAATGAAAATTAATGACAGCTCAGCTAATGTCACAAATCTAACTTAGATCAGCTAACTGATCAATCTTAAATACTATATCATAGTAATTATATGAATTTAATATGAATATGAATTAGGTAAGAAAATTGGTAGGACATAAAACCTTGAAGGCACCACGGGCACAATGAGCTAAGAGCCCGCGATTGTTGTACACACCTCGGGCCAAAGGCTCTCGGTTAGTACACTAACAATCTTGGGCTCTTATTTTACTGATAATGCCCTTCGTACCTTAATAACTATAAATCAATTTGGAGCCATTCTGGGAAAAGAAAACATGAACAAATTCTCCAATAAGAACCACTATACAGATAAATCAACTGATTCAAAATGGAGGCAATAATGATAATCTTAACCAAGGGCAAGGTATTGAGGCAGGCAAAGAAATTAATAAGCAACGTGAGGAGCATACTGTTAAGACTAACAACGTGGTGTATTTATTTACTTTTAAATTACAATTCAGTTTTTAATGAGCTATTATTTTTTATTATTAATTTGCCACACGTTGGGCCGTAATAAATATGCTATACCTTCACGTATAGTGATATTAATCTATTTGTCAATTATATTTTTATCAATTTAAATTGCCCTATTTATGATTTGAATATCAATAATTACCCTTTGGGCTAGCTCTTGAAAAACAGGGGTGGATTCCTTTTATCTAGATTGCGTATTCTGAAATCTGATGTTTTAGTTTTGAATTTTTTTATTGCAAGTCAAAAATAACTTTTGTCAAATGATATGTCAAACAGCTTTGAAAATTAAATGACAAATACCATATCGTTTCATTTCCACACAACAATATCAACCAATAAGTAATTCGTTAATAACAAATTCACCTTTTAAGTCTTTATTTTCTTATTTCAGTGCTTAGCTTACTACTTAATATCACCCACCTTTCACTTGAACTTAACAATGTCCTGGATGTCAACCAGGCTGCTCCACTTTGCCTACGACTCCAACCTCTTCAGTCCCCAATCACAACGAAAGGCTCCAATGACAGACAAGATGTCCAACTGACCAGAATTAGGGATTCAATCTCTTCCACAGCATGGAACCAAATAGACCTTAGTTTTAGCCACCTAACTCCAACACCGTATCCGCCAATTTCCTGAAACGTGCTTCCTCTACTGATGGTCCTCCCTTGGAACTCTCCCTTAGCACCAACAGCTCGAGGTAGTTCAATTCAATTATTATACAATGTCAAATGTAATTATCCAATAAACTTCACTTCCAGTTGTTTCTCATTTGTTGATTAGTTCTGTTTTTCAATTAGTTTTTCACCACATACTTGTAAACTTCCTTATTTTTATTTCTCTACTTTTTAGGTTAAATTTTATTTCCATATTACCACGCCAATTTAATTTTACACTTAACCCTTTTTAATATCCAAACATTACTTTTTAAAATAAGGTTTATTTTATACACTTAATTACACCAAAATTATTTACTGCTACATTTTTTCAAATTTATTATCTCAATAATTAAAAACAAAGTCCTTAACGATATCATTTTATACTTTTAACACTCTATATATTTTTTTATTTCTACCTACTATTTATAAGAATTTATTTCGATCAAGTATTTGTTATTCTCTTCAAACCTTATATTTTTAATTATTACATTATATTTGAATCCATCTGTTTTTCAAAATAGCCGTATTCCACTCAATTATAAATTCCCTTAATCCCATTTTAATATTGAATTTTATACCATTGTGTATATCATTACAATACATACATTTTGTGGAATCCTAATCTTACAGAAAACTATAGGGAATATTCCTATTGTACAGGTTTTCATTTTATCGTAGATACTGTGCATTTTCCTGATTTTTAAACACGGAAGGATGCTTAGGTGGGCAGTAACTATCCCGTCTACCCTTTTTGGTGGCTTTCCGCAGCTTCTATAAAGGCGAGCTTGCATTGCTAACCAATGGTTTAGAGTTTATGTAAAATGCTCCTATCTGTTTTGTTTTTGGAATAGCCTTTTGAGCGCAGATTCAAGTTTGTTTATGGTAAATGACTATTTATTACAGGTATATTTAAACTGACAGCAGTCATTTGTTTTAGAAGACGTTTAACAGTTATAATCTAAAATATCCTGGAATTATACATTGTAAAACGTTTTCTAATGCAAATTAATAAATAAGATAATTAGATTATTTTCATGTGTTCCCATATGAGCAATATAACTGACATTTTTATTTCTTGAGAATATGAAACAATTTTATTTAAGAATGCAACTAGTTTAAAAATTCACTTAATTTTTTCATATCATTAAAGAATATGGGGGCACGTAGAATTACTGTAGTACATATTAATATACAACCTTTAGTTAGAAAATTAAATCAATTGAAATTACTAATAAATGATTACAAATATGACATTTCAGCTATAAGTGAAACATGGCTTTCGATAATATATGCAATATATTGCAATTTATATTGATGGTTATAATATATTTCGACGTGTCCAAGAGAGTAGAGCTGGTGTTGTTTGTTTTTATGTTAAAAGTACTTATTAGTGCATCTTAGCAGAAACAAACAAGTGGATAGAACAACTATAGTTAACAGTGAAATTTAATAAAGCCTGAATTTCTATAGGAAGCGTTTATAGACTACAAACCACTAATTACAAGTACTTTTGTCATGAATTGGAGCAACCTTTTGTTATGTTTTCTAATATATCAGTTGCAAAAGGAGTTCCTCAAGGATCTATTTTAGGACCCTTAATGTTTATAATATATCCTTAAAATTTTTGGAAATCTATTAAAACCTGCAAAATAAAAATGTTTGTAGACGATTCGCAGCTGCTACATTCGTTTACGCCTGATAAGTATAAAGAAAGTGTGAGTGACATTAACAATGATCTCAATGGAATGAGCCTGGTATCACGAGAGCACTCTATAATAATTATTAATCCTCAAAAATCGGCTGTACCTTTGTTTGGAAATCTGATAAAATTAGTGTAACAATTGATGGTATTCCTATTCCCATTAAGCTAAAAGCTAAGAACTCAGGTTTTAGTTCATCATGGACAATATGTTCAGATATGAAAAGCACATCAATAACTCAGTTTAAAAAAGCGTTCAAGCTCTTCAATTAATTTATCTTCACAGACACGATTTATCGACAGAACTAAATCCTTGCTAGTAACTCATTGGTTCTATCTAATTTTTCCTACTGCAGTGAAATTTATGGTTCATTCATTACCCAGGATATTGCCGATAAAACACAAATTCAAAATTCGTGTCTACGCTTAATATACGGAATAAGAAAATATGACCATATTTCTCAGAAATTAACAGATTTGCGATGGTTAAATATCCATAATAGGCGTCATTTACAATTTGTTACTCTTTGTCACAAAATTATTACTTAAAAGCTGCCGGCTTACTTATATAATAAAAAACGTATAGGACTGATGTCCATGCCAAAAATTTTAGATTCAAAAGCATAATATCTCCATCTTCACATAAAACAGACCAGTACCTCTGTGTAGAATTTGACGCGTACCATAAGGATTTTCGAAGGACCAAAAATGAATATTATGCTTATTGATATTCTGTATTCTTAAACCTAGACTCGCCAAAAATAACTACATAAAATCTCCACATTACCCTTTTTCTGTAACGTAACAAGTTTCTCTCTTTATTTTACTATAGGAGACTGGACGAAACAAAATATCTGCAGAGTTTGGTCAGGTCCGCTTTAAGTATGGCCTGTTTTATTATATTGCCAATGCGATATTCGTCTAAAATGGAAGTAAAATTATGCGCAATAACAAGTGGGCAAGAGTAACATATAACCTTAGCTATTTCTTCGAAGAGGAGCAACGTCGGATTAATATAGATCAAGAATGTCTTGGTTTGATTAATGTGCTATTTAGAACATCCCTTGCAATAAAGGTTAGGTATATATCAAATTATTTCTGAAGTCTACTAGCTGTGATCAAATGATCTCTTTGAATGTCACAGTAATATAAAGCATACGTTTTAAACAGTACGTTTTGCTATTTCTGACGTCACAGAAAAAGGGTAAGGTGTAGACTTTAGCAACACAAATTTAGATCCTACCAAAGTTGCTACTGAGCCGATTAGGAGCATGCATATCTACTTTGGATATCTTTCATACAGATTGGTGCAAGTATTGCAATTTCCATATTTTCATAAGCTGCACTTCTGTTTTCCATTATCTTGGGTTTATTCCCCAAATGTCCGCAGTTCCGCAAATTCTGTGGAAAATTGGTGTTGTTCATGCATCAATCTCAGGAAATTGTTTTGCCTACACTTGGGCTGCTTTTGCTGGGTTTCTTCGACACTCGCCATAAATTTGTAACATGTTTAGTGTCACCTATCACGAAAATGTAAATGACATTTTGTAATAATTACTTAGGTATTAATAAGGAAAATTTCCGTATGTAAATACGGAAGTGCTGCCTCATCCTGTATATATGCTTTTTAACTCGACTATTACCCTTTTAATAGTTAATCTAAAAGCACTGATGTAGTTTACGAATGTAAATATATTATCATTGTATAAAAAACAACAATTATTTGAAAAACATAAGATGTTAATTTATGTGGGTTTCATGGACATACGCGTTCTTAGAAATTTAAGCAATTTACAGTAGATAGTCTAGATACAGGGTGTCCTTAAAGTATGTATGTAAGCTTGGCTCAACTACAGATTTCAGAACCTAGAAGCGGACGAATTAACTACACTTACCTATAGCCCAATGCATACTTTAAGTTTTCTGCTTCTTTAAAAAATATTTTTGCTTATAGTAGGTAATGCTTGGATCGATCTGGATAACATTCGGTATCACATGCGAAACTGATAAATGTAAGGAGTATTACAAATATATATATGATGATGCATTTTACTTTAAATCTAAGTGCCCATCTGCATGAATTCTTTCCCAACAGGAGAATTGGTAGACGGCAAAATGCTGCAGTAAATTTGCCAACTCACCCCCCTGACATAAATTCCTGTGGCTATTTTTATGGGTAGCATTAAAAAAGCTACATCTGTCTAAATGAAAAAGAACTTTAGGTATGGATTCCGAATGCATTCAGTTCTACTTATTGTAAACAGTCATGTATGATTGTGCAATATAATAGTATTTTTATACTTTTCTATTATTCTTTGATTATTAGGAATAAATTGAAAATTTTTTATTAGTGCTTTGAACCTTTGCCACCTTATCAAGTGGAGTGATTTAGATTTATGTTATTTCTGATTAAATTTAAAATGTTTAGGAGAAACAGAAGCTGTAGAGCTAGGATGTCATGTTTAACATTTCTGGGAGTTCAGTGATAGGTAAAATTACGTTAAAAGTTGTATTTTGTGGATCGTCTTATTTTAGGCCCAAGACTTCGTGGTCGTGCTCTTCAGTGACACAATATACAGTAATTGCACTGTAATAAACATAACTAAATATATAGATTTGGATTGAACGGCATAAAAAATGTTTATAGATATTTATTTCTACTCTTAGTCAATCAGTTTCATACTGTATTAACTGTAATTTAAAATCCGGAAAAAAATTACCTATTAACAAACCTGAGTTTAAATTTCTGGGCACAGAATAGCCATCAACATAAAAACAGTAAAAAGGCGGCATCGACAAATATGTGTTAGTCAAATATTTACATGTTCTCCAATATGCTCAGCATAAAACGCTTCAAGGATGATGCATGATAGCTACTTCATCATTACCAGCCATTTCGAAATTGGCTATTATCAAGCCCCAAGCCATTCCAGACGCATTTTACATAACAGTGTTTTAAAGATGTAGGGGAACTGAAGCAAATCACACCGAGTACCCTTGACATTAGTTACAGTGCTGACTTCATTTATCAAACCGGCAAAAACGCAGACGACAGATGAACACACTTTATAGCTGTTATATTATAAACCGGTGAAATGATATGAATGCGTTCATTTTGTGGAAGTAAAGTGAATTGATATGCTTTTATTGGACGTCGCTAAAATATATCTTTTTGAATGGCCACATTTATAACATTGCTTTACGACTACTGCACTATTAGTGGTCGCGTTGAATTTTGCATATTTAGGACTTGAATTTAAAATTTTTCAATGAAGGAAACCGCCAGAATGTGACTCCATTACAGTAAAATATCTCAAAAAATATTAAATGTTGCCATGATCGTTGACGATGTTCTGGATACATCGCCACAAGCGAAAACTGTCGTTTTTAATAACGTAGCGTAATTTTTTTGTGAAATTGAATGTGTAACAATATTAGTAGGCAATAATTTTTGTTTCATTTCTTTGGCTATTTGGTGAAGGTTACTTTGTATCCAGCATTTTAGTGCTTGTCGTCCTGAAAAAAATGGTACCTGCTCATAATTATTTTGAGTGTTGGAATCAGAGAGGCATTATAGGCAAACACTGCAAACAGCTTCTGCGATTGGGAAATGGTGAAGAGGATTGTAAGGGATTGTTGATAAAAAGGCTGGCCACATTGAACCATACCTTTAAATAGTATTTTTGATAATTATTTAGAATTTGTTTGTTATTATTTTTGTATTTCCAGAAGTTCTAAACAGTAAATGTTCTCCAAAGCAGAATTTTTTGCATACCATCATATAACCACACATAACTTTGTATTAGTACTATATCTTTGAAGTAACGGATTCCATCCATAAAGATTGAGCTTTTGGATGCCATAATAATCATTTAAAAATATCAATATAGGAGACTACAAAATAATTTTTATGGCCCACTGTGCATATTCGAACGTTATAGCGCTACGGGTTTTGTAGGTCCGTGGCATTTTGGTCAATCTTTTCCACCTTTTTTTTTAAATATTCATAACTTATAAATGTACGAGGCTACAAAATCTGTACCGTTTTTTATGGCCCACTGTGTATATTCGAATGTGATAGCGCTACGAGCCTTGTAGGCCCATGACATTTTGGTCAATCTTTTGCGACTTTCTTTTTCTTGTGAATTTTACCTCCTTGTTTGTTATCATTAATTGTCGTATGTCCTCTTGTATTTCATACTTCCACCTCGTTTTTGGGCCTTTATTTTCATTTTACTACTGCCATTCCTGTCACTAGGATTTTACTGGACAGACGCTCTTCGGGAATCCTTATCATTTGTCCCAACCATTTTACCCTTTGCACCTTTATCTCCGCTATGATGTCGTACAGCTCTTTAATTTCTTGGTTAGTCCTTCTTTGTCATCTATTGTTCACTTTTCTCCCATCTCAAATCCTATTCAGCATTTTGCGTCCCTAAACTCCCAAAGCTTTCTAGTCTGATTGTTTTAGCGTTCATACCTCACTCCCATACGTTACGACCGGCCTTATCACTGATTTACACATTCTCATTTTGACTCTGCATGACTCTACCTTATTCCTTAACAATTTAACACACCTACACAAACACATCTACTATCTGCCATTTATTTCTAAATCAATCTATTTTGTTGCTTGTTTGAGATTATTAACTACTTCCTATAATTCACAGATCTCGTTTGTGCTGTCTTAGCCCAGTCTTGTCTAGTTTACTTTTGCTAATTACTTTTTCTAAATCTAGGTTAAACAGAATTGCTGATAACGGATCACGCATCATCTTGCTTTAATTCTTCTTCTACTCTTAATTTTCTGGAAAAATACTCTTCTACTTTTACTGTCTTTTCCGTTCGTTACTATATCATATATTCAGAGCTTGTTTTATCAATATTACAGTAAACACGAATAAAAGTGCAGAATGACCTGTTCCACATGGAGTTGAATCTGTAATAAATATTTCAATAAATCTTACTTTAGATTTAGTAAAATGTGACAAAGCGGTTATTACGTTTGTTATTCAGAGACATCGAGGAAGATTGAAAACCACGTGATCAAGTAGTATAGGTAACACATTTTACACTGTTGGCAACAACATATACATAATTACATATGACAATTAGCAGTGGTGTACCACATATTAAACAGTTCACATGTTGTAAGAAGTAGGCTACTGGAAACACTTCTAAATCTAAGTAACTTAGCTAGTTAGAAAATTAATGCAACGTAACTATTACATCACGAACGTAAATGCTCAAAAATGTAAAATAGGTGTGTACCGCCTTTGAATGAGAGGTGAGTACAACCCTAGCTAGCTATAACTCTCGGTACAAAATGGCGTGAATAAGCACCAGCTAGCGGTTCTTAAGGTTACATAAAACTTAATAAATTAAAATAAAATTGGCGCCCGTTGTATACACAACATAATCACCAATCTATCTACCAAAACAAATCACCACCTACCCTGTATGCCTCTTTTTTCAACCATAATCTGAGAAAGAAACGAGCAAATTCATGAAGGGTCATAGTGTAAATAATCAAGGAAATATACCACTGACAGTAAATAGACTTTTAATATTCAACAGTAGTGTTGCAATAAACAATTATAATTAAAGCTGGAGGCCCAATAATTCCCAGAAATAGTAAATAACAATTAAATGGGTTGGAGTCACCCAAATTACAACACAGAAATATATTTCAATGTAATTTAAATTCGAACATATGTACAAGACAACAAAAGTGAAAAAAGTGTACTTTTTCAAGATTTTACGTAAAAAATGGTACTTTAAGAAAAAATACGACTTTCATGATCACTATGCAAAAAATATATATTTGAGAAACGAGGCGTAGCATAGTGAATCCGAGTGACTTAAAGTACAAACGTGCGATACACTTTCGAGTGATTTTTGCACGCTATATTTCCCACGACTACAAAAAAATACACATTTTTGCAATTTAATAAATGACAGCTTTATTGTGACAACTGACAGGTCAGTAAATTGTCCAGATTATTAGGTCAAAATGACATATTTTCAGAAGTTTTTAGTTTAAAGTGACATATTGTCAGCATTCTTTAGGTTAAAATAACACTGTTTAACTGTACATTGTAATTTTTTCATAACAAACACGTTCGTTATAATAACGACCGTGTGAATGATATTGTAATTCTTCGTGGCTACTTGACAGTATGGAAACTGTCACTTTCGTATGTGGGCGTGGAAAAAATAGTTTACTAGTTATTCTACTACTACCCTTTTTAGATTTAACAAACGATCAAAAATGTTTGGAAGCTAGAAAAATTCGGTCTACGAAAATTATATTATTTATTTTGGGGATTGGGGTGATGATAAATCCTAAAATCCAAAGTGATATTTAAAGATGGATGAAAGCTACCGTCAGTAATCAGTGGAGCACCATCCTTAGCTAAACAACATTCAACATTAGAAAAAAATAAAATTCAATAACCTTCCATTAATATTATGCACATTATTGCATTGCTTAATATCAGTCTTTCTAACAGGCGGCTGCATCTATCATTGACAGAAAAACTGAAATCCCCAAGTATTAACAAATTATTAGTATGCGAATGAAATACAACAAAATAAGTTATAAGATTTCTAGAGACGCAACAAAAGGTGTGCACGTTATATACAAAGTAAATATATAACGGGTGTTCATAAACAGTCGTCATCCCAGTTGCTTTGAAAAACAAAATGTTATGTCTTTGATTAATTCGTGCAACACAATGAAACGTCATTGAGTACTGTCATAGCGCATTTTTTCTCAATTTTAATAGACATACGTTTCTGAAGTCAAAACCTACTGGGATGACGACTGTTTATGAACACCCGTTAGAAGAAGGACGAATGAACAGTGCATTTGCAACCAGTAATATGAAAAGAAGTAAGTACATTCAATAGATATGCTGTCTAACCTTTCTACAGTAATAACATGTGAGCAAATGAAAATGAAATCAAGTTTAACTTAGAAAAAAATTAAGTCATGTGCTCTCTTACGTCTGATGTTTTAAATTTAAATATAAACCGTTCAACAGTTATTTGCCAGATAGGAGGCCATGTTAGGGTGATGAATTTCACCCTGTAAATATGCTGTCAGTCATTAAGAAAAGTTAGGTTATGCCCATTTTATACAAAATGATAATTTTATGTTAATGTACAAAACGTGGTTGCCAGATTTGGTTTTGGATTTTGTGCCACTTTTATTATTGATTAAGATAAATTTCATGAAAGACAACTTGCTGATTCTGAATACGTGTCATACTTTGTTGAGTAGGCATAATGGTATCATGAAAGTCGTTTTTTTATTGTAATTATAAATTGTATACAATAGTATATTATGTAATTAGTGTATAATGTAGGTTTTTAATAGTCTAGCCAAAGTAAAGTGCTCATTTTTCAAGTGATCATTCCAAATCTGTCGTTGCAAATCTTCCCGAAATGCAAAATTTTTATAGTACCTATGTATCATTTTTAGGTCGTGGGCCAAAAGGTTTAATTTCAAAATTGTCCCGCTCAATAATACTTCTTATAGTTCTTTCGGACACCTAAAACAGTACAAAGCCCAAAATTAAAGCAACAGTTAAGTTTTATGCATAAATACTTGCATCCCAAATATCAGTAAGCCGGGCAAAGATTTCAGTTTCAGTAAGATCTGGCCTGTCGGTTTTATAATGAGTGTAGGCCTTTGTAATTTTCAGTTTTGTGTCACCTTTAATTACTTTTGGCATATTGCTCTAGTATTACAATTTGACAGATAGGTATCCATATCGCTGATGTCCATAGATATTATGCCTAGTGGCAAACAAAGTATGAAAGCACTGGCAACATTGCACGTTTAACCTCAAAATATCAAATTAGACACTTTTGTGAGCCTCCTGTACATAACAGCTGATTCTGACAAAGTGTCAGAAAGAGATTCTAGGGAGTTTTAATTTTCTTAAACATAAAAACAAAATTCCATGTCTACCTACTTGGCAAATAACTATTGAACGGTTTATACCTATTACAGATATTATAATAGAAGTATCAAGTTGTTTAAATTGAAACGTTGAACAGTTCTTATAACCGAATACGTTATAATTAATTATGTCGCAGATGTAACATTGGTGAAGTGTTGGTTTTTATGTTAATTTTCAAATAAAATTTTGAATGACAGCCTGTGACAGTTATGCAATGGTTCAGGTTTTGTATATGTGTATTTCATTAAGGTAATAGACCAAGAACCAAGCAACGGGTTTGCTTACAGTATTTTTAACAAACGTGTAACTGTTATAGAGCGTCCCTTTGAATATACTGAGAAGGGAACTCAACGTCTGGCAAGCCTGTGGTCGTGGTTTTAGCCCCATTGCGTCCTCGAAGGGTGAAAGAAATAATAAAATAAGTTTTATAACAAGTCTGGTGCTTTGCCATGTTAAAGGTATCATACCTTATGTAAGTAATAAAAAATTACAGACGCGCTCTTGGGTGGTAAGTTTACTCCAGATTCGCATAATGTTTCATAATATACTTAACCATTTACAGTAAAATAATAAATCTGGGCTTTACATGGTATCATCATAATACCTTCAGTATGCTATATTTAAAAAGCTAGACCAAAATTGTGATGGAAAAAGAGTGACAGATCATAAAACAGGTTCCACATAAGTGCAAGAGAGATAGCATTATGCAAACATACGAAAGAGCGGATGGGGAATCAATGCGTATTATTTATGAATTTTTTGTATAATGTTTATGAAAGTCCTCTTTTTGTAACGAAAAATCGTGAAGACAGTATCACTTTTTTCTAAATCATAATCGTGAAAAAAGTTAGTTTTTTAACTATTTTATTAAAACTGTGAATTCTCAATTTGACAGTTGGAAATTCCGAAGTCCTTTTCGACTAAATTTCTAGTTACAAGAGATCACCATGTAAAAAAAGTACGTGTACAACACATTTTGAAAGTCCTCTTTTTCATTCATGAAGAAAAGTATGACTTTCAAAACTAGTTGTACAATAGTTATTTAACAAACAGGTATGTTAATGAAAGCGATTAATAATCGAGATATTTTAACACGGGAGCGCTAGCAAGCGCGTTAATTGTAGAGATTATTAATCGCCGATTAATATAGGAGTTAGTTACAATATTTTTCCGTTGATCGTATATTATTAATTTGAAGAAAATCTAATTTTATTCATAAAAAGAATTTGACACTTAAAGTTTTGACATTAATGGTACCGGGTGAACATAAATGGTTGTGATTTTTTTTAAGTCGGCATTGTTTATGTTGGTAGCACTGTAAGTCTATGTCAAATTCGAGGTTAGCAGGTTAGCTTTTACGTCAGTTTTGACACACAGAGTTGTAAAAATCGTTCAATAATACAAAATTATTTATTAATAAGGGTAATTAATAGACGATTCTCTATACATTAATGAAACCCATAAATAAACGATCAACGGAAAATTATTATTTCGCAACTGTTCCTTTCAATGATTTTTGAATATTTAATTTTGTAACATTGAAGTTTTTCAATGTACTATGTCCATGTAAAATTATTGACAATGTTTAAATACTCGCTGAAAATACATTTTCAAAATTTTAACTTTTTTTTTCTTTCCTTTTCCTCAGTAAATTGTGATCCATAATAGTCTTAATAATGTCGTTTTCTATTTTTAAGGAAGTTTGAAAACAAAATATTTAATAAACAGATGTGAGTACAGCAGGGTTTTCTTATGTAAATGTTTGGGTTTCCAATTGAATTTTTAATTTTATTTAAGAAAAGGATTTTCATGTGAAAAGTGACCAATAAAGAAAATGAACAAAGAAAGTATTGACGAGGAGACTTTTTATTTTAAACACATAAAGAAAGTCAAATAAAATCTTATTATGTAGCTTCAACCACTAACGTAACCAAATTCTGGTTCATCTTCCTCCGAATCTTCCACATTTTCCTCTTCTTCATCTTCTGCCATGTCCTCTGAAACAACAATAACAAATTGTTGGAGCCACGTTGTCAATATATTACAGCGCAGATTGAATAACAAATATATACCTAATTTATTTTGAAAATGTTGAATGGCATCACTGATCAACGACTGTAATTGCTGTCGAACTGCAATTTATAATCGCTTTCTGTCCATCCCTTTTCTTCAGGAAGTAAAGAAGTGGAATTTTTTAAATAAGCATATCTCCAGACTGGCGTCATATAAAAATGCAGGAATAATAATTCAGATTGACAAGGTTGTAGACTTGTGGTATCATACCTTCTGAATTTCTTATCACAGAACTCATGAACACTTTTAGCCCAGTTGCCTATTGTTGCTTGAAATCCTGGCAGGCTGCTCGATAGAGATGGTCGTAGGGTTGCATATAATTGCGTTACATCTATATGTCGTGATAGTTCACAACACCAATATCCATCCAAAATGTATGGAATCATGCCTCAAACGTTTCACATTACCCAGTATGATAACTAAAACGTGGGTATTTGAAGATCTAATAACAATATTGGCATCGTAATGGATAGTGCAAATGTGGTGGACAATTTTAGTGTCAGCTTTTTCATGGTTTTCACATGATAAGGTTTCGGTTATGCTCGTAACTACTACTCCGTCCTTCATTTCCAAACAATTGATTTTTAAAGCTCAAATGAATAACGTCATTGCCACTGAATTGCGCCATTTCATTGGTTCCCTAATACATGATAAAAAATCCACCAAAGCTTCTTTAAATTTACTATTTCTGAGCTTCTTTATAAGTCCAATGGCTTTCTTGCATTTCAAAAATATCCAAGCAGTTTTTAATATTGTAAGAAACTGTTTTCAGAGATTATTTAAACAGTGTAGATGGTTTGAAAATATAATAGAAAAAATACACGAAACATTTAAATAAGAAAATCCTTAAGTGCCCGCATCCGTTTATTAAATATTTTGTTTTTACGTTATTTCAAAATTCCTTAAAAATAGAAACCGGAATTATAAAATTAATTTTCGATCATAATTTACTGACGAAAAAGAAAGAAAAAAGAAGTTATAATTTAAAAAATGTATTTTCAGCCAGTATTTAAACAGTGTCAACCATTTTACATGGATATATCTAGAAAAACTTCAATGTCACAAACTAAAATATTCAAAAATCATTAAAGGTATTACAACAGTTGAAAAAACTGAATAAATTATGCGCATCGACGATGGTTCCCCATACGCGCTCTTGTATACCGCACCCGCTCGCACTGACGCGTCTGTATAATGCTATCTCTCTCTCTCGCACTTGTGTGAAACCTCTTTTATGATCTGTTGCACTTTTTCCACCACAATTTTTGTCTGGATTTTAAAATATAGCATATTGAAGGTGTTCTGATAATACCATGTATAAGAATAATACGTTTTTTTACAATTATTATTTAACATGCAGTATCAGTACAATAAGAACCTATTTTCTGGACTTTAATATAATATGAATCGTATAATCTAGGTATAGTATCGTATACGTACATTTCTGAGATTTACAGTTTTAATATTTTTCTTGAGAGGTTTTGAAGTCCCAAGAATTCGTAGTAACTGAATCCGTGTAGCTCCTATGTTTGCTAGAATTGGTCTGAGGAACTTATAAGGGATTATTATAGAAGTTTTCTCTCTGTGATCCATACAAATGAAAAACTTCGATGAGGCTAGTGGTTCAAGAAGTAGCGTAGTTATATATTTAGATGAATTGCATTGTCCAGATAAATACTGAAGTATATTTAAAATTAGATCAACTAACTGATTTATTAAAGCTGTAAATCTTCTAGTAGGGTATTTCAACGCTCCCTTTTTTTGTAAACGTATAAGAGCTAACAATGGATTTGAGGAAGAAGTGGTTAAACGAGATTGTAAGCAAATATTACAGTTAACTCTTTCTTCAACTGTTCGTGCTACATATCCACTCAAAATGCCACTGAAGCAGAATCAATTCCATATTCGAGGTGTGTGGACACATTTTTAAGGTCATCTATTGCTTCTTTAGTATTTTCAGCTGCGATTACATGTGCTTTACCCAGAAAGGACATTAGTCGCCAACTTATGACCTTTTTGCAAGAAATTCGTTTTTTCCTGCGTGCGTCGCGGCGGTCATTATGGCTTTTAGTTTGTATTCTGTTATTCTTGCTGATAGCAGTTGTTGTGGATCGTCGAGTGTATTGTAATAGTGTCAGTGTCTACCTTGAGTTAAAAATGGGTGATATTCCTAGAAAAAGTGTTAGCGGAAATGCATATCCCAAAGAAGCAAGATTGTGTATGAGAGAACATATCATTATTCTGGTCGTGAAGTATTTGATAGTTCAGTGAGGTTTTAAAACTTAAATTGGTTGCTTTCAAAAACTGGCGTTTTCCGTCCCATTGCATTTCATGTCTTGGGGAACGTTTTATATTTAAATTCACATATGCTTGCTTGCCACATGAATGAAGTAATTTGGTTTCTCGTATCTTCACTGCTTTTCGGCACCAGACCATCGCCCTGGTTAACAACTTAAATATTGAAAACATGCACCAGCTCTTTAAAACTGGATATTCTGCATTCCAAAATATATCCTATGCTACCTACTATTAATTTTTCGTAGAAAATGTCAAACTGTCTTTCGGGAGACTACAGGTTGATGTCTGTGCGGTTTGCGAAACATACAGAATTAAAATAAATGAAGTAAATTGAAACGAAACTGCCAAGCGGGTAGCTGTTGCAGAGTCTATAGTCCATAGGAAAAGAAGCAAACATTTTTACTCAAAAGTTTCTAATGAGGTGGAATTAAAAAAGCAAGAACTTCGCGTACTTTCTCTTTGTTTTGATTACATGCAGAACACCCAACTTCCAGTTACGGCAGTACGAGATGTTTTTTTATTACAATTGCTCTACTAAATTTATTTGGCATCAGTTGGTGATGTCTTTATCCTTCCACACCACCAAGCGCGCAAGCATGTAAAATAAAGTGGCATATTCATATCATGTACAGAATTCTTATCCAAATTGCAATAAACATTAATATTGAATGCTTTTCTTATAAATTATTTCTCATTTTCGTTTCCTCGTCAATTGTCAAATTATTTAAATTTTTCATCCTTAATTTAAACAGAGATCCGGCAACAATGTATCTATTCAGAAAATATAACCTTAAACTGAAAACAACCTAACCTAACACAAAAAGTGTAAATTTCCATTAGGGAGTTTAGTTGCCACAGAGGTACTGCCAACAAAATTACTAGGTGGTCATAGCCTCACCTGACCCGAAAAGATCGTGAACGACATATAATGCTCAGCTTTGTTATTTTATTGTAAGTGGTTATAGATATTAACGATACAAGTTTGATTATGAGCATCTTAACGACACGAGTTTGATTGCCAAAAACGAGGCGGTGAGCCGAGTTTTGCGGCAATCAAACGAGTCTCGTTAAGTGCCATAAGCAAACGTGTATTATTCAATATTTTGTCTTCATCAATAAATTCTGGTTCAATTTATTTCTTGATACAAAAATAGTGCGGTAATATTCATTACCGCACTGAGTGCGGTAATATCTATCCATTACCGCACTGAGTGCGGTAATATCAATTGCCGCAACGAGTGCGGTAATGAAGCTCATAACGATACTAAAATTAGTTTGGTTAAGAGTCTATAACAACACCGATGAAGATAAGGTTTATTATGCAACTTTATGCGAATCTAGAGTAAACTTACCACTCGCGATAACGTCTGTCAATTTTTTTACTTACATAATGTATGACTACCTTTAATAGAGCAAAGCACCAGACTTGTTATTATACTTTTTAAATTTCTTTTCCACCCTTCAAGGACACAAGGGGGCTAAAACCACCACGGCAGGATTGCCAGACTTCGGGTTGCCTTATCAGTATATGCAAAGGGACGTTCCACAACAGTTACACGCTTGTTAAAAATACTGTAAGAAATCTGTTGCTGGCTCTCGGACTATAATGTAAAATAATAATCTACATACGCTTCCATTTTGAAAGCAGAGCTTGATTTTATTTTCGTTTGCTCATATAATACATAGTTACTATCCTGGTCACGCTAGAAAGCGGTTGTGCGAAGTTCGACGTGTTATCACCAGTGCAAGCGCTTGACCTCTAAACCGTAGCAGATAGGACGATTGTTAAGTATTAAATATTGTGCATAAATCAAAGACATTGTCAATTACGTTTGCAAATTCTGCTTAGCAGATAATGCCAAATAACAATACGAATATGTATTATTCGCAACAACAATTTCTATATAATCAGCAACTCATCGTTTACACAAAATACCAGCTACATGCCCGCACCACAAAACAAAAATGTTGTAGCAGCTCCTCCTAGCTACCAATACGTACCTACATGTGTACCAGTTCCTAATCAAAGTCAAACTTTAAATCCTCAAGTAACTGAAACTAGAGAGTCAATAAACATAGACGAAAGTGAAGAAGAAGACAGAAAACCCGAACAAATGGCAACAAGCCAAAAAAACGCAAACGATTAATTCATGATACCAATCACGAAAAACACAACCCCCAAACCAATAATAATAGGTTTAATCTATCAGCTAACAAAAACCCTGATAATGAAACACCAAGTACAAGCAACATCGAGCAAAAAATAACGAAACTTCCCCCCATCTTCATATACGACGTCACTGAATATAAAGGAATTATTGAAAGCTTGACCAAGATACTGGAACAAGAACAATACAACACTAAAGCATTAGCAAATAATATAATTAAAGTTTATACCCATACCCCCGATTCCTACAGAAAGCGAGTTACACATATTAAAACTACAAAAATCGTCCATCATACATACCAATTAAAAGACATCGAATCGTGAATCGTTATAAGAAATATACACCATACTGTGGATATTGAAGAATTAATGAAGGAATTAGCTACTCTAGGCCACAAAGTGCGCAACATTATCAACATTAGACATAGAGCCACAAAAACACCCTTACCCATGTTTTTTGTTGACTTGGAACCTGCTGAGAATAATAAAAACATATATGGATTAAAACACTTACAAAACTATCTAATAACTATTGAACCTCCACGAAAGAAAAATACAATTATGCAATGTATACGATGCCAAGCGTACGGATACAGCAAAAGCTACTGTATGAGGCCCTACCTGTGTGTTAAATGTGGTGGCAATCACAATACTATACACTGCAAGAAGATAAAAAACAACCCTGCCAAATGCGCGTTATGCCAGGGCCCACATCCAGCCAATTATAAAGGCTGTCAGGTGTATCAACAATTACAAATTAATAAACGAAAACCCGTAGCTACGCAAAGAACTCAAAATATGAGTGTATCAAATGCTATCCCACCAATTACTTCAACAGGAGCTCCAAATACTTATACAGCAAATCCAAATAGCAGAAGCTACGCAAATGGTTTAACAGATCAAACGCAAGGGAACAACAATAATGGCATCACTCTATCCTAATTTCTAACCAAATTTGAAACAATGTTTACACAATTTATGGACCAGAATAGTATGATGTTAAATCTACTTAACGCGCTAATTAACAAATCCCAATAATGAATGCTCTTCGAATAGCAAGTTGAAACGCCAATGGGCTTGCCCGACGCCGCCTTGAAGTCGAGTTATTCCTCCATGAGCAGAAAATTGACATATTTTTGATCTCTGAAACGCACTTTACAGACAGCAGCTACTTTAACATACAAAAATACAAAACATATTATACAAATCATCCCGACGGCGCAGCTCACGCCGGCTCTGCAATAATCATTAGCGACAAAGTGCACCATCACGAATTGGAGCAGTTCAAAACAACTCATATTCAAGTTACAATTATCAAGACTAGCATCGGATCTATTGTGGTAGCAGCACTTTACTGCCCACCCAGACACCCCATTAAACAAAACCAGTATGAAACATTTTTTTAGGAAATTAGGCAACATGTTTATTGCCGGCGGGGATTTTAATGCTAAACATCCAGTATGGGGTTCCAGACTAACTACGCCAAAAGGAAGGGAACTGTACAAGACAATGTTAGCAAATAATTATAATCAACTATCCACAGGTGACCCTACTTACTGGCCATCAGATATCAATAAAATACCTCTTGCTGTAGACTTTTTTGTCACCAAACAATTATCATAAACTACTGCAAAGTGGACTCCTACTTCGACCTTCTTTCGGACCACTCAACTATAATAACCCCAATTAGCTCTTCTATTATTACCAAACAAAGAAAACCTTCACTCTATAACCGTCGTACAAACTGGGATATGTTCAGAGAGTACTTGATAGAGAATACAATTCATTAATCACGTGACCCTTTTTAAACCAATTGGAAGCATAAAAACCTTAGGATACGTGTGTACCACAGCGGTGATACAAACCAAAAATTCGTATCACCTTATTGTGGTCTGTTGTTACACAAAAGTGTGCTTAGCAGGTTAGGTTTTGCGTCAGTTTGTATCAAAACTGGTTAGCAGGTTAGATTTTGGGTCAGTTTTGAAACAAACTGACGCAAAAACTAACCTGCTAATACAATAAATAAAATGTCTCATTAAAAACTGAAAATGAAATTGACACTACATAGTCCAGAGAAATTAGACAAAATAAAAGCAAAACTTCGGAAAAATTCCCGGAAAGTTGGATTTAGGTATGAGCCTTGATATTGTGGTTCTAAACAAAATGTCAAAAGTCCTCATCGATCCGAGTGCCATTAAAAATTTTAAAGGGGGGCAAAGGTCACCAAAAACGGTATTTCGTGAATATCTCGTTAACGGTCACTTTTACAGAAAAAAATATTGATTATCAAATTTGTAGCCTATGAAATTTCTAACAATAAAGATATCATAACTTTTATTCGTAAAAGTAACCGTTTTGAAGATAATTCAATTTACAGAGTTGAAACATGCACTCTTTTCCACACTACCTTCGAGGTAGAGTACAAGGTGCGTTTTTTCATGTGGCGTCCCCAGTAGGCATATTCCACGTTTAGTTTTGTTTGAAAAATGTTTATTTAAAAAAAATTATAGTGAACTTGTTCATTAATCAATTTTGGATTCAAAACAGGAGTTATTAATATTCATCTTCCGACTCTATTTCAATCGTTATGCTTTCCTCTTCATCATCGTTTTCTTCTTCTTCTTGTTCTTCTGCTGTCTTCTCTATTTCCATAGATTCAGTCAGGAAACGTGATGGATCTACATCTTCAGTGGAGTCGCAAGTATCGACGTCATTTATATCGGGTGTTACATTCAAGCAAAACTGACTGATTTTTTTTCGGATTTTGTTCACAACGTTGTTTATAGTGTAGTCATAGTGACGCTCTCCAAAGCACCCTACATTTATCAGTCTACCCAATCCTCTACCTTAAAATAATTCCAGGTTTCTTAAAATTTCTTAAATAATTTGTTATAAACGTTATTCGGAACAAAAGTATCTTTATGTGGCTCGGCTGTAATTAATTGCCTCGCAAGCTCGGTAGATAAACGGTCCAGCCACGCCAAATAAAGTATAATTTTTGCTCCTAATAACATAATATACTATTATGCTCCTACACGAATAGCAAGCTGATGTCCCTTGAGGTTTTATGACAACGGAGGGAAACTTTTCGGAGCACATTCCTTCTCTATCTAGACTACAGTGTACTATATATGTGTTTCTTTCTATTTTTATGGGCTCTGAAAGAAGGAAATTCTGAAATATTTCAAGTCGCAACTCCAATGAAATATACATGTCACTGAGTAGTGCATCTATTCGTTACAACTGTGTTAATCGAATTATCACCAAAACGGTTACTTTTACGAATAAAAGTCATGATATCTTCATTGTTAGAAATTTCATAAGCTACAAATTTGATAATCAATATTTTTTCTGTAAAAGTGGCCCTTAACGAGATATTCACGAAATACCGTTTTTGGTGACCTTTGCCCCACCTTAAAATTTTTAGCGGCACTCGGATTGATGAGGACTTTTGACATTTTGTTTAGAACCACAATATCAATGCTCATACCAAAATTCAGCTTTCCGGGAATTTTTCCGAAGAGCAATGTCTAATTTCTCTGGACTATACAGTTGAAAATCTCACCCGTAACTTACAATATGCATCCTGGTACTTAACTCCATACAATCCCGAAAAAGAAAATTATTGATAATTATCCGCTTGCAATCGCTGAAAAAAGAAGAGCCAGAATAATCTGGCATCAAACCAAGCATACTACAGATAAAAATAAACTAAATAGGTTAATTAACTAGGGAGCTGACAAACTTACCAAAAGATTGGAAAAATGAAAAGTTCAACGATTATGTAAGTAATCTATCGCCGTCTCCACACAATAATTATGCCCTGTGGAGAGCAACGAAAAATCCAAAAGCCCCAAAAAACTAATCCCTCCAATTCGGAAACCCGATGGCACGTGGGCAAGAACAGAGGAAGAGAAAGCGGAACCCTTTGCGGCACATTTCTCAAATATCTTCCAGCCACATCCTCCAACAGTAACACCACTTTACGCCTAATGAGATAAAGACGGAAATTAAAAATCTCAATGATAAAAAGACACCGGAATATGACCTCATCACAGCCAAACTGTTGAAAGAGCTGCATAAAAAATCATTAATGGCAATTACACAAATATTTAATGCAGTGATCAGGCTACAGTACTTCCCAATACAGTGGAAATTTAGCCAAATCATTTTAATACACAACCCAGGAAAACCTTCGCAAGAAGTTACTTCTTATAGACCGATAACACTGCCCCCAATATTATCAAAATTGCTGCAAAAGCTCATAATTAAAATACTAATGCCTGTAATAGACGAGCAAGCCATTATCCCTCAACATCAATTTGGGTTTAGACGCAAATACTCCACATTAGAACAAATCCACAGGGTAGTGAATGTGATTGAAAAGGACCTCGAAGAACACAGATACTGCGTGGCGGTGGTCTTAGACGTAAGCCAGGCTTTTGACCGAGTCTGGAACCCTGGCGTATTCAAAAGAAAGCCCCTGTTACCCCACCAATATTACCTTCTTATAAAATCATACTTAAATGATAGGTATTACCAAGTTAAATACGGAGACAGTCATTCTACCTTATATCCAATCAGCTCTGGGTTTCCCCAGGGAACCGTCTTGGGACCCACATTATATCAAATATTTACAACAGACTTACCATGCAACGAAGATGTAGTTACAGCTACATTCGCAGACGACACTGCCATACTAGCTTCGCATACAGATCCCACACAAGCAGCGGCAAATCTACAACGGTCACTTAATAACATGCAAAAGTGGTTACACAAGTAGCGCATAACAATCAACGACAGCAAATCGACAGCAATAACATTCACTACAAAGCGCGGTATTTCTCCACCAATCACACTAAATGCGCACGGATCCCAGAAAAACAAGAAGCTAAGTACCTCGGCATGCATTTAGATAAAAGACTCACATGGAAAACACACCTGACAAAAAAGAGGAAAGAGCTGGACATCAGGCTAAAAAACATGTATTGGCTCCTGGGCAGAAAATCTAAATTGTCGCTTAACAAAAAAGTGCTAGTGTACAAAGTACTATTAATACCAGTGTGGACATACGGTATACAATTCTGGGGGTGCGCGAAAACATCCAACATTGAAATTATACAAAGATTTCAAAGCAAGACTCTATGCAGTTTAACAAATGCGGAATGGTATGTCACCAATAAAACGTTACATGAAGACCTCAAGATCCCATGGATAAGAGACGAAATCAGAAGGTATGCCACCAATTATGCACACAGACTACAGGGTCATCCTAGTGCGCTAGTGACAAATCTTCTCGAAAACGGGAACAACACTCGACGCATAAATAGGCAAAACACATTAGACCTTACTAATTAGTGTGTACTATATACAGGGGGTCGCCACTGGACGACATCTCTTCTCATGTTATTTTAGCAGTATACCGGGTGACAATGAGACTAGGGCCATGTTTATATCTTCTTTATTTATGAATCGATTTGGATAAAATTTTATACCAATATACTAGACGTAATTTCTGATTGCCCGATAGATATAGTCAAAATGGTTCACTTCCTGTTTTACCGGAAATGATACCAATTTTGATTTTTTTAATGGAACACCCTGTATATTTTATGTTTTTCTGATTCTATGAGTCAAATTACATATAATCGTCTTGCCAAATTTCAATTTTTTTAAACAAAAAAATTATTTTTTTAATTTTTATTTTTAACCGTAGAAGGCCTTGACTTGGAGAAATTTTTCCTAATTGACTCTAGCAACTCTTAATAATAGCTATTTTACCAATAAGGTCAATAACAAACCTTTAATAAAAGAATATAATTTGCTAAACTCGTTTTTTAAGAAAAAGTCACTTTTTTAAATGGCACCTACTAAGGGCCATCTTGCTATTAGATAGAAAATGTAATTACCAATCTAACGATATGCATCATGCACTACTTTATCTTTATCTGAAACTGAAAATTAATAAAAAAATAAAGTTTTTGTTTAAAAAAATTGAAATTTGGCAATACTATTATATGTAATTTGAGTCGTAGATACAGAAAAATATAAAATATACAGGGTGTTCCATTTAAAAAAACAAAGTTAGTATCATTTCCGGTAAAACGGAAGTCAACCATTTTTCCTATATCTATCAGCCAATCAGAAATTATGTCTAGTATCTTGGTATAAAATTTTTTCTACTCACTGTATAGAAAGTCGGCTTTTGCGACCTAGTTTTAGGAAACAAAACTGTCAATTTCCAACCAGAGGGAGCCAATTTTTATTTGCTCCCGGCGGGAGTTTTAAAATACATTTATTAGTAAAGACATGTTGTAACAACGATTTGTTTATATAAAATTTGAATATGCTTCACAGTACAAATTTGTTCTAACGTTTAAAATGAATAATTATTATAATTATACGTTTCTGTATTTAATTTTCGGTAAAATCTGATTTATTAAGCTTCTTCTTCTTCTTCCTCTTAATTTAGGCTGAGAGCCTGTTATTTCCACACATTGAATGCGGTTTTATAATCCATCTTAAGCCGCGGCCGGGGTAGGTGGCTAGCCTAACCCCTTGAATTAGGGAAGAATGCCCTCACAGGGGTCACGACCACCAAAGATGTTCGTATGATGGCCGGAGAGCGTTCGATGTTTCCAATGTACGGGTGTGGGGCTCGAACCCACTACCTGCCGACTGCTGGCGCAAGCACTCTACCAGCCGGCTACACGCTCTCTAATTTATTAAGCTAATATTGCTAATTATTGTTTCTTTAAAACACAGTTTCAAGTGTCAATTCTCTAGGTAGTACTTCCAGGTTCATCATTACTATCTGATTCCGAATCTGATTCTCCTAGAGAAATAATGAAAGGAAGAACATTTTCAATCGAACACGTTCCCATATGTTTTGCCCAGTCTTCCGAAATTAGTTTTGCACAATGATTACAATAATTTTGCCACATGTCGGGGGTACATTTTGATAGAGCTTCACGCCATAAATTCGAAAACCTATCTTTAGATGAAGGCTGGGAATTTACGTGCTTATTATAGAAGCCTTTACATTGCCCCAAGCCATTTCAATCGGGTTAAACTGACAATGGTACGGGGGCAACCTAAGAACTTCATAACCGTGCTCTATCAAAGTTTCGTCGGTCAGGTAACGTTTTTGTTTGTCTGCTAATAAAGGTTTCACTAATTCCCACAACCCCTTTTTGTTAATTTCGATTCAAATTGCACCCCTTGTTTAACCAGCCATTCCTGCATTTGCCCTTTCTTACTAGAAAATGTGGGTGGTTTGTCCAACTGCACCGAATGATATGGTGCATTGTCCATCACCACCACACATTTACCTTGCAGCTTGGCCAATGCAGGAATGAGCTGATTAACCACCCATTTTTGAAAAATTTCTCCATTCATTGTTTTATGATAGTCTCTATCATTGTTAGCAGAGTCAAGTAGCAAGTCACATCCCTCCAAAAAACCAAATTTTGTTCCCGCGTGCAAAACCGTAAAACGTTTCCCCTCACTTTTAATTTTGGCTGGGTTACTTTTCAAATCTGTTTCATGTAACCATTGACGAATCGAAGACCCGTTCTGGTAGATCCACGTTTCGTCAAGGTACACGAAGACCACGTTTTCACTAGAATTTTGAAACTGCAAATATCTTTGTAGAAATTTAATTTTGGCTGCAACGACATTTTTCGATTCACATAAAATTTTGCGCCCATCGACTTTTTTATGTTTGTAACCCATTGATTTGATAATTTTGAATAAAGTAGTTCTTCCCCCTGTAAATTCCAAATTTGCTTTCGCTTCCGCTAATAATGTATCTAAAGTAAAATGTTCATTTTTCGAAGTAGAATGCCAAATCAGTCGCTGCAAATCTTCTCTAAAAATATAATTTGTGAATTTGTCAGTTTTGATCGTTTTCCAGAAATAGAAGTTTTCAAATTGTCAGGCCCTCCTTTCAAAATTGCTCTTACCATCCAATCCGAAACCTAAATAAGTCGCGATTAACAAAAAATGCAAAATCACATATTAAATATTTACCCCAAAAATATCAGTGATTCTGTTTATAATTTGCTTTTTCTCCAAGTTCGTGTCCTTCTCGTAGCTATCTTAAGTCTTCTTTATAGCGGATTTTATGGTTGCGTGTATGATTTTTGGCATTTTGAATAATATTGCAAAACAACGTAATTGCAACAACGGCAAAATATTTGACTTGAAATAATTTGAAGTATACGTCTTGTGAAGTTTGACTTATATCAAAAAGACCTGCGAGCAACCTAATAAAAACATATCATAGCCTGCTCTGTTGAGAAAAGATCGTGAACGTCATATAGTTGCAAATATAGCAGACAATACAAAAAATATATATGTATATATTATAGAAACCACGAAAGATGAGCCCTGCGTCATCAATGCTATCCGTATGATATAAGATTTTACTTGCTAGTCAAATTAGCATCAGTTGTATTCTCAAGCAATCAGGAGCCAATAGGTGGCGCTTTAACCGGAAAACAAACAGCTGTCAAGTACTGTCAATGTGAATTATTTTCGTTTTAGTTATTTGCGTTTATTTGCTTTTTATGATGACTAAGGTTATATGCAACTTAAATCATTTACCAATACACAATTGCAAACGATATAATAATCTAACCAATAAATATACAACTGTATTTCTTCCGCAACGCAGTGCTACAAAAAAGAATTCCATTGAACATAGGAATTTAGATAACCAACTACTAAAATAAAATAATGTAAATATATTAATAATTACAATTTTTAACCACTATCACTACTTAAACTAGAGCCACTTGAATCGTTGCCAACATGAATGATTAGTTCATCAACAGTTACATCTAAAATTCTTTCACGCTCATCCCAAGTCCTAATTTTTTTTTTCAGTGTGACGTACACAATTACCTCACACATCTTTGGTACATTGTTCTAATGCTTCCTTCCACATTGCAAGAACTCGGATCATCACTATAACCATCCCTGCCGATGTGATCATTGTAAAATTGTTTTGCATGTGCCCATATTAATTCAATAGCATTGAATTTAAGCTGGTGTTACTGAGTAAAATATGGCTTTCTTTCACTTCAGTATTCAGTGAATTGATGGTAATGTGCTTTTTTTTCGAATACATCGTGTATATGGTATCCCTTATAACATTTTCGAGGAATCCGGTAAATCAGTAGATTTCAACTTTTTACGTGGTCTTTTCTTGCCAGAGCTACATAAAACTGGATTCATACTAGAACGACTCTTAACTTTTTTCACAGTAGAAACATTAATGCCTAGACCTTCCGCTGCCCTCTACAAATAATTAAACGATGGATGTAAAATATAATTAGGCGAATTATGTTTTATTTAGATACCTCTTGTACACACGACAATGGAATTTATATGACCCCAATTTCCTTTCTCGTTCGAAGTAATCCAATAAATTTAACAAGAGCTGCTGAGATTGCAAACGTAACGTTTTACCTTTAATAGACATAATTTGTATCAAATCGTAAATAATAACTTGAAAACGTAGTTATAACGCGCCGAAAAAACGAACAAGGCTTCACAAATATTATTTGACAGTTGACGTTTTAGTGACGACGCGCGTATGTGACTCGAACTACTTTAATCAAATAAGCACTTTCATCATAACACACGCTTATTGTAATGCTATCACTGTCGTACGCATGGAGTTTGTGAACAAATGTACACGCATGTTTGTCGTTACTAAATTCAGCGTGTGATGACGCAGGGCTCATCTTTGGTGGTTTCTATAATATATTACATGTTTTTATAGCAATCAGAACTCCACTTCCACGTAATCTATTATTCAGTTCAAGATTTCGGTCACAACAATGGACGTTATAAGCGTTTGGAGGGAAATATACTCTACGTATCAATTGTTAACCGCGTTTCAACAAGAAAAATTATATCATACACTATCACAGATTGATGCACTGAAATGTTGCATTCTATTGTTTAAACTTCTAATATTTTGGAAGTAC
>OW679197.1:132261025-132384530 GCA_940337035.1 Agriotes lineatus | reverse complement strand
ACTACCCAAACGATACTCAATTATTTAGCAAAATTTATGATGGTAGCAAAGACCTTTGGCCACCTCGTTCTTGTGACTTGTGATGTTTACAATTTTTCCTGTTTTCACATTTAAAAAAACCTTGTTTTCAAAACTTCAGTACATACTTTGGATGATTCGGAAGAGGAAATTACTGCAGAATGTGAACGTATTGATGCACCTGTACTGCAACGAGTTTTCGAAACGGAGAGTAAATTTATGTTTGAATTCTTAATATGTAATTATTGATGTAGCAGATGTAACATTGATTAGGAGTAAGTGCTTTTATATTAATTTTCAAGGGTAATACCGCAAAAGGTGAGATTTTTTTCAGATTTTTTTTTCGTTCACATGCAAATTATTGCGTTTAAATTTTTCGAAACCAAAACTGCGTTAAAAATTCCGCGAGATCGCAGGTCGAGTAGAATTTGGGCACTTTTGTTGGGAGAAATTTACAATAATTTGCATGTTGACGAAAAACATTCTCTTAAAAACGTTGCCTTGAGTGGTATTTGGAAAGATTATTCAACAATATGGGTAGATGACTTTTACCGACAGCACATATTTTTAACGTTTTCCACTATTAATTCAATACTGGAGCTTCCAACACGATTATTATGAGTTTTAGAACGACGCTGATTTCCAAACTTCACTATGACGTTTGGTGAAATGTCAGTCAAAGGCTACTCACTAAATTGAAATCATTGAAACCAATCGGGCTCGCGTGAAAACACTGCGTATTAGGTGTTTTCAAAGACAGTCAATTTTGATTGGCCGTTTCTGACAAATTGAACAATTTTCATTGGTTCGTTCATTATAGTGTTGAATAATCAAGGGTAATACCACAAGCAGTGGATATATTTTTGACAAATATTTTGTCGTTTCCATGTAAATTATTGCGTTTAAATTTCACGATACAAAATCACATCAAAAATGTCACGAGCCGAAGGCGAGTGACATTTAAATGTGATTTTGTTGAGTGAAATTTGCAATAATTTCTATGGAAATGGCAAAATATTTAAAAAAAAAATATCCACTTCGAGTGGTATTTGGGATGACTATTTAACAATATTAACACATAAAGATTAACTTTATTGATAAATAATCCAACAATTAATATAATTATTCATTCTCAATTAAATTCAGCGAAATACTTCCAAAACACAGCATTTTAAAATTTTTAAAACAAGCCACACAGTTTGTTGGGGTTTAGTGTTACGTAACCTAGCGATATAACTAAGGACAGAACATCGTTGCTAAGCGATACTTCGCAACAAGGCTATTTATTTTTGAATATGTACATTGTTTTGTGAATATTTTGCATGGTACCCAATATTCAGTGATATACTGCTGTTATTGGTTGAAAAAAGCAAATGTCTGCAATATGATTGGCTTATATGTTATAGTGTTGAATAGTCAATAAAATTTTGACATGATTGTCCTCTGACAGTTATGCAATGGTTTAGGTTATGTATGTGTATGCCATTCGAAAACATTAACATAATGCTGGTTGCATAGCCGTATGCTGAAAGGACTAGTCAGTCTAGAATCTAGAGCCGTGCCTTAGGGACCACCTTAAGCCGTCATTCCCGGTTGTAATCTCGGTCACAGTTGTTAGGTTACGTCAGAAGCGCTCATGCAGCCTGAAAACTCCAACAGCAGGCTTACTACCACAAGCCATACGATACACACAACATAATGCGAATTAATAATCCACATAATATATGTTTCAATTTTTAAAGCCAAGCTTGATTTCACTGTCGTTTGCTCACGTGTTAGTATTATTTAGCAACTATAAAGTGCCACTTTGTAAACTAGTCTATAATGTAAAGTAAAACGGTCGCCAGTAGTCATGCAAAAATAAACATCAGGAAAGGAGATTGCACTAACTGAAGATTTTACAAATAACGAAGAGTAGTAGTACCTTTCAGTGAACAGTTATTCTGGATATGATAACGGAACTAACCTTTGAAAAAGCATTATTCAAAACCTTAAAATGTTTCAATTTCGACTTGCATTTTCTAAGGTGTCAAATATAAATGTTATTGTAGCTGAAAGAAAATCAGTGCAGACGAATATAAAGCTTTGTATGCAGCTTGCATATGGTCAGACTGTATGTACTTGATACATAAATAGCTATTACATGTGTGCAGCTATTGACCTCTACCTAGGGGTGATTAGCTACAACCAAATTTTTTTTCCAAAAATGAAAATTACTAAAAATATATCTGCATAGCCCATACCCTTAGTGTATACCCAAGTTTTAGGATAATCGTAATTTTCTAACAGGTAAAGAATATACGAAGTGTTTTACCTCCGAAAGCTTACATTTTTGCTTCATTACGGTAATTATTGCCATTTTTAGGTGTATTAGCAAAAAGTAAAAACACAACGCTTGAACGAGCGACTAAATATAGACAAATGTATTGATAACATATTTTTATGGTTTTTAATCACGTGCTGGATGAGCAGAAAAAAACCCATTGAAATAAACAATTTGAAATTATGAATTTATTTACCTACTACTCAGATGACAATAATAACGATTCGCGTTGATGTAAATAAAAAAATATTCATGCAATTAGACAAGTACAACCTGTGTACTATGCTTGAACTAATGACCCTTAAAACGAAGATTTGATAATAGTTTAATTCTAGTAGATGCGTCTAATAAAAAATATTGTGATTATAGACTGCTCACCTCTCAATTTAATTTTTGGCGAAATCTGAGTATTAAAAGGTGGCATTTTTAGAGAAACTGGTAATAGATTATCCAATAACTATTTATATTTGTTACAGAACAATGATTCTGTTCAAGAACAAGCAATTTGTAGGAAAGCATCGAACAGAAGAAGTAAACTTCCTATAAATTAAGAAAGTACCGACGTAGAATCTTATTTTAAGTCCCATTCCGGAAGCCGTTAAACCGATGCCCTATGCGGAAAGCAATAGAAATCACATTTATAAGAAGCTTTAAAAAAGTCGAAAGTCTTTGGATGATATAAGAATTGTATGAGGAAGCCTATTTAAATCCTAACACATTCACAAGATCATCCCTTACAAATTCAATTAGGTAACTACTTATTCAAAAAATAGAGGATTTTGCAGAGAGGCTTCAATTAACTTTAAAGACAGAAGTGGTAGAACAGAGACATATAAAATAGAAAGGAGGAGGAATCGCAGAAGATCAGGAACACGACAGAAAAATACGGTGTGTTGAAATGATAAAAACACTTATCAACAGAGTAGTGTATTACGTGCATTGTGACTTGCCGATATTACTGGTTATAGGGATGCACGGTCGCTTGTTGCGACGAAAATAGGCACGACACCGTCGGTGGGCGCCTATTTTCAGAAGCAATAAGCGAGAGTGGATCCCCAGCCAGTATTATCGATACAAAAGCTATGCACAAAATTCATTTTGTATGACTATTGCTGAAGTAAACAATAGGAATCCCTAAAACTGCTGTTAATTCTTCTTCTCCAACTTAGGTCCAGGACCTGTTTGTTCCAGTCATTTTGTCGTTATTCTTGGGATTTGGAGGTCCAGCTATCCCTCCATCTTTTCGGCGGTATTCCAGGTGGTCTTGAAGTTCCTGTTCTGCCGCATCTAGCTATTTTAGGTAATCGGCTGTTGGGTATTCTAGTTAAGTGATCATTCCACTCCCTACGTCGTTTTCTGATCCACCTACCAACATCTTGTACGTTGCACGTGTGTCTGATATCGTCGTTTCTTATTCTGTCTCTAAGAGTGTGGCCAGTTATGTTACTTAATATTTTCATTTCTGTTGTCCTAACATAGCTCTCCCGTCATGACGGGTCGGACGCATGTTTTATATTGTAATGGCTATATAAGCTTCACGTTATGCTAGCCAAAAATTGTGCTGTAGCTCACCAGTTGAACTATGCCTTACTTAATACAATGTCTTAAATGTCAAACCATAATTGCTTTTAAATCGAGAGCTCTTATTTTTAGGGTGGGTTCGCCAAAATCTAGTTCTCTATTAACTGAAGTTTTAAATTTGTATTTTTAAAATTATTTGACTATCAATGACATATAACGTCAAACTTGACTTTTAAAATTCATCAAACCAGGTAATTGACAATTGTATCTTACATTAACACACTTATTATTCAATTCACCTGTGTAAGTTCTATATCAACTTTATTATCACTTTCTTTTATTGACAGTTATTCAAAATGCTTTCTCAACTTATCTACACAAACCTTAATAACTGCTCTTGCTTTCACTGCAGCAACATCCAACCAATACCGGATTCTGACGTCCATAGACCGCAACACCTACTGCCCACTTCACAAACAGAAACACCCATGATGGTCTGTGAATCCTTTCAACTGCATTCGTCCAGTCAAATCAACTCCTCTGCTCCCAAAATCCAGTCCTTGTTCCTCCTAAATGTCACTGCCACACGAACTAACTCCTGGTAAGTTGCTAATATTATGATGTTCCAAATCTAACTTTGTTCCCTTTTTGCAGATAGTCCGATGTCTCTTGTTATACTCACAAAATATCCAAATCAAATCAGTTACTTGTAAGAACCTCCATTAATATCTTGTATGTATGAATAAATCCAAATATCATCAAATAATGTAACCTTCTGTTTTCTTTATTTCCAATTAATTGTATTTGTATAATCTCTTCACCGATTATATGTCTCCATGAATTACATTTTACGTTTTCGCTTATCACACCACGCAGATTTGTTTATAGCCCTTGCAAGGCAACATCTCACGAACTGTAATTGCAAAAAGCTAAAATGCTGTTAATTAGATTTCATTACTACTTAAATTCCTTAATTTTTTACTTTTTATGATTTAGTTTACTGTGTAAGAACGTATTATTAATTAAATTAGCGCGAAAGCAAGCATTCTTTTGCATTAAAATTTTAATCTTTGACGTTTATGGCAACAGGAACACTGCGTTACTGCAAATAATGTCTACATTTTTCATATGATTGAGTTATTGGTATGCTAAAAATACACAATATACGAACGTTCCCGTCACACAACATTTAGCTGCATTACTTTTAGAAACTTAGGAAAGTTCTGGTGGTCGATATTGTTAGGTCCGAGCGTTTGATTCCCAAAGGAGAACTTGCTCGCAGCAGACGCGATGTGCTAAAACCATTTACGAGAAAATTGCTGATGTCAGTAGACAAGATTAAATTGTCTCGAATAACGTAAAAATGCAACAAGCGAAACAAAAAGATTAATATACGTTAAGAATTCTTTTCGGTATTCTTCCGCTATAACACACTCATCTTTCTAATGAAGGCTGTCTCGGCCTAACGTGTAATTTCGAGGAGATTCTATAACAAATAAACGGCAGAAACTAGTCCGGTAAACAAACAGATCCATTCAGAAGGCTTAGATAAATCTCCTGGCACTCTTCCATTTTGAGTTACAAATGTTGCGAGGATATGCGTAGTCTTGCGTGTTTTCCAGAGAAATACTTTTTACTGATCCCAGCAAATGAGCGAACCTTGAAACTTGTGTTTTTAAAATACTTTATGGTGCATTCCGGGCCATTAAATAATTTTTTCGATTAGTTAGAAGAGGGACTATGCGCCAACGAAATTTGCAAAATAAGTAACTTTTATCATTTTCGTCAGAAATAAAAGTAAGAAGGTTGTGGTTTCAATAGTTTTGTGCAGTCTACATACGTTGAGTATTAGAGCGGGAGTAAAATCTCGCCTAACGATTATAACATTCTAATATTGGTTTTATCGGAATATTGTATAAATTCTGTTTGAATAACATTTTCTGATCTTCAAATGTTGCTATTACAAAAAATGTCTCTAAATTGACAAACATCTTGTTTTAAATCTTTGTGGAACCACATTTGCTTACGAAATTGTCTACATTATTTGAAACACTATCAGTTGAAATGGCCCTTTATACTACCGAACCGATTATTGATCAAAACAGCAAACATCAGAATTGTATGAATTAAGGTAAACCGATCCCTGTGTATATTTACGGATGGGCAACTCCATCCTAGATCAACAACAAGAGAAAATATATTTGACAGGAAATTCCATCAAAGCATAACATTTTATCTAATACGTGACTGTAATTATTGGAACGTCAGTAAAACACTTGAGAAATTATTTTCCTGGTGTTCTGTAATGCTGCTTACATTTAGTGTAATATTTAATTAATCCCAAATTTGTTAGTAGATGAATATGTTGAACCGATAAGTATTGATCTTGCTACCCGTCCTTGTTTTAATATACGACGATTTTATTCTGTCGAAACACAAATCACTGCGAAACTAAAAAAGATATATGTAGCTGTGATTTAAAGAAGATACCACTTAATCTACAGCCTATCAATTTTAATTTATTAATTTCCCTTGGACAATGATAAGCTTATATTTATTAAATATGAACGTGCAATGCAAAAAGAGATTTCTTCTAAATTCATAAGCAATAATATGAATAAACACCAGGACGAAAATTGGGATTAGAGATTATACTAATACAAAATTTTTGGCCATTATAGAAAGCACAATCATTGTGAGACGACCACAACAATAAGACTTGAATTAAAGTTTTAAGGGCTTACACACTTACACATTATTCGAAGTCATTACAGAATAAGATTAGAACAGACACCTACATAGACTGACATTTTAATAGAACAAAACATTTAACAAACATACGAAATAGGTAAATTTCTATCCCGTTAGATGGCAAAAGGTTACGTTAAAGTGAAATTTAGACAGCTGCGTCGAAGTGCGTGAGTTTTATAAGTGGAAGGGTATGGTTTCAAGCTGTGGCTATGTTTCGAAGAGACAAACAACCAGCCAAGCACGATTCAAGTCTTCGAGACGGTTCTAGAGGAAAAACAAGGCAGGTGCAATGTCCTACACTTCCGTTTTGGTAGCAGGTTGAATTTAGGGCATTGATAGTTGGATAAGCAGCTGGTGCCAGCCGGAGTTCTTTTGGTGTTTCACAAAAGCTATGAGACTTGATGTACAAGCATTTGAGCAGGACACACAAGTAGATTTTGAAAGCTGGGTCGGTTTGACAAACTAACAATTTTCTAATTGATGAAAACATTGTCAAGCAATCAGGATTTGGGCAAGCATCTCCCTGGGGCCGATTTTCAGAGCAAATCCATGGCTGGGACTGCTGCTGGTGGTGGTATTTTAGGAGAGTCAGCAGATGAAAAAGCTCAAAAATTGGACCAAGTTAGCGTAGCAATATACGCTAGCTGAAAATAATTAAAGTGTAACGTTCCAAATGTGCATTTCACCTTAGATTAATTACTAGGTTATTCTCCTGCTATTTTGTATTAAGTTGGTGTGCCCCCCCCCCCATTTTATATAAATTTTACCAATTTCTGTATGATTTGACTTTGAAGTAGTTCTGCTTATAACAAGCTTTTTGTGGCATGACAAATTTTCGGCCAATTAGCAACGGCAGCAAAAACAAAGGGCGAAAGTTTGAGGGCGCTCTTATTTTTCGCTATAAATAGGTCTGGAAGAGATTTTAAAGGGGTTCTGTGATTCTGAAATGTAACGCGTTGAATCCACGTCAGATTATTATTACAATTAAGCACTTATGTCAAGTTCTATGCAAACTTATGAATATCTTACGTGCATTAAAAGTGGATCAGTAGAATATTATTTACAAATTTTTATTTTATTCCTACGAAGCGTTTACTTTTTGTGTGTAAAAATGTCGTGAGACAAAAGCTACTTAATAATTTCAACGGTTATAATCTGATTGGACGTACTGGGATCCTGTTAGCAATTTTTCTGCAAGGAATGGGGTCGAAAGTCATAACACCTCTGAACATAGTGGAATAACGCACGTCGATGGAGCGGAGCATCAGTAGCGGCGATTTAGCAGGGGCGTTTTCTTTAGCACGCGAAATTCTAAAATATATGATTGGGTCCTTTCAAAAGGTTCTAAATTTTGCTAATAACGTAGAGATTCTTTCTTTGACCTTAACAAAGCTCTTTAAATACACGATTAAGTTTTAAATTGTTTTTGGAATGTAAAGCAATATTGTTTATAATATTTGAACCCTGATGCCAGTGCATTATATGCTGATTTAAAGATAGGGGCTGGTTGTAATAACCTAATCATCGAAACATAGTACGATCTTAAAAAATTAATTTAAAAAGTAAGACAAGCGTAGCCCAGTTCTTTTAATTGAAACAAACTAACTAGTTTTTCCTTTGCATGATGATTTTATCGGTACTTTAATTATCAATGGTTTAAAATGAGCATAGGATAAAGGGGTGTCAGAGCAATATAGATAAACACCAAAGCGTACCGTGACCAAGTTGTAATGTTGGGTTTAGTCGGTAGTTTCTAACAGACTACTCGCACTCATCGCATAAAATCGCCTTATTATGTAGTTGCGCACATCTCTTCACCTTAAATATGTAGCGTAACCTTAAAATTAATTACGCAGTTGAAATTTATTTACTATTTGTTTAGTTCTTTCCTAACATATTCCCATAAACAATAAAAAAGCTAATGTCAACTAGTGCAACTACAACATCCAAATGTTGTATTAGATTTTAAGAAAGAGTTTCAACAACGAAAAGGTCTGTGCATTTGTAATTTATCTTTAAGTTAGTGTTTCCCGACTATTTTTTGTAATGTGTTATTGCTGAAGCTATTTAAAATATTGCTGAAAACTGCTACAATTACGATGTAAGAATATTGACCAAAAAGATTTTCTTTTGTGGGTACAGAATAAAGATATGTACCTGAAAAATCTTAACTGGGCCAAATGATGTCCAGCAATGGATGCGTTGTATTCTCGAACCAACGAATTGGAGATGGAAAATATCTTCCCAAGGTTTGGAGCCTGTGAAAAGTCTCAAAGATCGCGCACCTGCAAGCCTCTTGAACCTCGTATCCTGTAGGTGTACGAAAAATTGTGGGCAATGTGAAAAAATTGCGGCTGACAAACCTGCTACAACTCAACCAATACTGAATCAGACAGCGAGGATGAAAATTATGACGCCGACGAGGAATTACCTTCACAAGTTGTGGGCTGTTTTTCAATAAAGTTCAAGCAACACTCCTACCAGGTCCATAATGGCTCCGAACCAAGACGAAGGAACAACTCAAAAAAAAAGAAAACGTGTCTGAGTAAACTACAATATATTTTAGGGTTTATGCAAAAATAAATTACTTTCAATATACTGTACCTATGTTCCTTTCTCATAATTTTCATTTTTTTACCTATACCAATTTCTCGGTATCGCGGCAATGGCCAAAAATGTGTGGAATTTCTGTAGGTTCTGAAAACCTATTCACACTAAAACTACTTGAGTGACGTGACGACTTTACCTCGCAAAAGTGAAATGGTTACATTGCTGTGCCGGAATATACATTTTCCACACCGCACGGATTTTGAATGGCTGTCACTCGAAGACTATTTAAATCAATCACATTATTATAAGAGATTAGTGCACATTTTTTCAAGCCCTATAACTTTCATATTTGCAATTTTCGGAAAAAACCACCCCCACAAAGCTAGAATGGCGGAAGCCGATTTTTGGTAACTTTGTCGCTCTCTACCGTTCGCAATACCAACTTCTCGGTATCGCGGCACGGACCAAAAATGTGTAGAACTTTATTTGCAACACTTTGTGTTCAATAACTTTTTCTGTGCGACCAATGGATCGCGAGAAACAAAAATTGTTATCAAGATGGCGGCTGTTTGGTAGGGAGTGGGAGCACTACTTTTTGGTTTTACACTTGTCTAATGACCCTAAACCACTGGGCAAGAGGAATAGCCGCGCCCAATTTTTTTAAGGTAAAACGACAATTTTACTGTACTACCTATGTGTCTAGATTGTATTTTGCTTGCAACTGTGGTCTTTAACATAGGTACTGGTCTGGTACCAAGAAATACATTTTTGGTAGTACTGTGATTCGTGTTTCGACCGCGACTTCTCTGACAACAAATTCGGCGTTGCAAATTGTGCTTCTCTCTCTACATCTCGTGGTGTATTATTAAAATCGCCCTCACTATAATCACTTTCCATAATATTTTATATGTTTTGAGAAAAATCGGCACTTTTCAACAGAAACTAAAAACTACGCGTTCAAAACAAATTTTGTTTATTGAGCTCTATGGGGGGAAAACAACAAATGCTGGAGATCAAACTGCTTTGATTTTTACTCTAAATTTGATCTTAAAAATCAACAATATTTTGCATTGCAGTTTTAATGCGAACTGTGACAAAGATTCAGTGCAGGTAGCGCTACCTAACAAACAAATTATTGTTACTGGTGTCTTCGCACATCCATGCTTAAACTTTTTATATTCCCTGACTTCGCATTTTAAATTGCAGTTTTATATCCTTATATAAATTGCTATGATCACAATTTAGTAGCCTTATATGTCAAATAATAATTATTAGTAATTTATATGTCCAATAAAGGTAATAATTTAAATTACACATTTGTTATAAAATAGCGTAGGCCTTCTAAATAATAATCGATAGTATGATGTTTTGTCTTTGTGTAAAAACAAATTAAAATCAGAGTATGCCTGGCATTTCATGCAACAGAAACATAAACTGTAAACAAGAAAATTGGGGTAGCTTCTCCGAGAGAGTTAGCTGTGTTTTTGCCAAGCTCCCCCAATTTAAGTGATTTTTATGTGCTAGTAAATACTCAAGCTTATCAAGAAGTTGTGTTTTATTGAGAAGGTCTCTCCTGGGTGATTTGTGGAAGTTTTTCCTGAGATTGTGCCTCCACCACGTGGTGTAGACCAATTTGGTCTAGTGTAAGCCATGGTATTTGGAATGCTATTCTACGGAGGTCTAGTCAGTTTGTAAGTGCCTGAACAGGTATATAAGAGAGCAGCGTAAGTGTGGTGCAGCGGACGAATACAATAAGGCCCCAGCTTCAGTGAAAGCGATCCAAAAGGTCATCGAGATTGCAGCCGACATCCAGGTGGGTTCGACTGCAGATTTGGGCCTAGCTAACAGCCGGCCGGCAACGACATCTTGTCCAGAGCATTGTGGGAGTTTCATATCGGTGCAGGTAACCCGAGATTTATCGCAACAGCCAGTTAAAGGTCAGATTTGCCATCTAAAAAGTGTCGTTTTGTTATTATGTTCGATTGGCGTCGCTTTTCAGCGTCACTTCCGGTAGTGGTGTGGGTTAGTGTTTTTTTATGACGCGGTGTACTACGTTTAGTTATTATTACTGCGTTGACATCAACAATTTAATTAAAATCCGGAACTGTTTTTATGTACTGTCAAGACCAGGAAACCATCTTGAAATTAATGTAATTTCCTTCAGTTAGATATACTACACTTGTTAAATCCTATTCGTGAAATAGCGAGCATACAGAGTGTGTACAATTAAATGTTAACCAAACTTTGAATAATTAATAACAGTAGATTAGAAGTTTAATTCGGATGTAGCGTTCTAACCCTGTAGCTAGAGTCATTTTAATAATTACAAAGTTAGAGTAAAAATATTACCAGAGCCAAATGCAATGAAATTTTGTATAGGGCCGTAATTTATCATTCTCAACAACTTTCCTTGTTAAAATTTTGCCGTATTAAGAACAGAAAGGGTAGTTTACCTGAAAATAAACTAGTTTTTGCTTCTTTGTCAAGGCCAACTTGTTTTTTCAAAACTGAAAATATTCTTAAAATTCTCTTCAGATCAAGTAGGACCTACTCCCACAATATTACAATAAGATTAAAAAATTTGTAGTCCATCTCACCTCTTGTAAAATCAGAAATGAAAAACTGTATATGGTTCTCAACCCCCGCAATATGAAAACATACATAGAGAGCCTATATAAATATTCAAATTAGGTTTATATCTATCTAAATATGTTGGTTAGATTTTCTGTTGTCTCCACATTAACACCTGCTCTAGCATTACCTCAATCTGAATTCCTATAAATAACATTTGTCTTTGTGTAAGTAAAATTAGGATGCTACTTTCAAAAGCTGCTTATATACCGAGAATATGGTGGGGATGCAATTGAAAATGTCTTCGATCTTATGATTGGTTGTTAAGAAACATAATCACAGTAGTACAGCAAATTTTATTTTAATATGTATAATACAATAATGCCAGGCTTCGAACTGTAAGGTCAGGTTACGGAACAGTTGTAAATTTAAGAATGGGAATCTTGGGGAAAATAATATCCTCCACAATTGAACGTACCTGTGCGAATTTTAAAGTTTTGAAAATAAATTGTGAAATCATGAAGGTACATAATTGCTATAGTTGCTCACTTAACCTTATGCGTTACAGATGACAGGACACAATTAGATGACCATGATGTACGCCACTGGAATTGCCATAGTAAAATGATATCTCAATTTCTCCTATATAGTTGTCAGAACTAGTCGGTATGTGAATACAGTTGTATTTTCTGCTAATTCTGATTAGTTTACTACACTCGAAAATTTACACCCTGCGATGTAGTTGCATCCTGTATATGTAAATACACTGTGTTGACAGGTAGTCAATAAGACGTAATTTATCGTGAATCCAAACTGCAAGCATTATCTTAAAATATGGGACTATTGTAGTGGGGTAATTAGGAACTCCTTATCACGCTATAACTTGGAACAGGAAGCAGAAAGAACCTAGGGTGGATACATAAATAGGGAAATGTCGAAAAACTGCCAAATGAATGGACGTTACAGGATAATAAATATGGAGTAGTAATGCTATGGAGATTACAACGAATAGTTCACGATAACATATCGTGTTATGTTTCCCTCGGAAAAAGTCTACCAACGTAGAGAGAAGCGCTGTACTAAACAGAACAGATATCCATAAGCTGCTAAAAGCATGTTACCAAGCGCGTACGTCGATAATGTCCGGTCATCAAACTGCGAGAGGGCAAAACAGCTGCGAAACCAGCTAACTGCATTACTTCTACGATGACATATGAAAGAGGGGAAGCTGGATAGGATGCATCAGTTGTTATTTCAATTTAAAAGTTTACGCAAACTTTAAAAACGAGGACTTCGTTGCGGTAGCAATTAAAGTTGAAAAGGATTTTAGTTTACATAGCAAGCAGGCATTTTTACCGAGGTTGGGGAAAATTGGATTTCCTTTATTTTGGAAAATATAAGTACAGTAGACGTTCGAGCATGCTTTATCACAGATTGCTGGCCCAAAATAAGACGATTTAATTCAGCTTACTCTTCCAAAGCGTTTCGTTGCGCCAGTATTCTGCTCGAAATTCTTTTGTAAGACAGTTATCTTTTTGTAACAATAGAACGCTTGAATTGACTTGGACGATATTCGTTATGACAACCATACATATACAAGCTATATTTTCAGATAATATTGATTATTCTAGGTGGATCATTAGTGGATGAAACATAGGTGCCTAGACGGAAATAGACAATAACCCTTTAAAACAGAAGTTCGTGGTCACTCGTGTATAGGACACCCGTTGAAGCCTCGCAACCTACAATAATATTTAGTTATTTGTAAATCGTATGCAAAATTTGAGGAAAGGTGGCTCTATTAAGAAAGGAGAAATATGACAGTCCTAAAAATAAATGAAGAAAATTTTATAATTATGAAGACCTATTTTAGTGTATAGATACAGAATGTATTCTTGAATAAAGCAAATTGTGAGTTGACATACTCTACAAATGTCTTAAAGTCAAAATTTGGCCTGGATTTCCTGCTTCCAAAAGTCATCGTACCGCAAGTCATAAACCAGGTTCTAATTACGAAATTTCCATTTCTTCACTACCTTCCAAACTTATTCATTTGGTTTTCCTAATCAACACAACCTATCTATCGCTAAGTGATTTTACACAGTGAAAAGTTGTCACAAAGTTTTAAAAGTTGGTATTGGAGGCTTTTCTTAGACAACTAATGTATACAACGAAAGTTTACATCTAGATTTGTGAGAAGTACTCTCTGTGCTTTAATTAACATTTTAATGAAAAACAAGATTTGGATTTAACATGTTTGGCAGATGAAACCTGGTTGCACTTATTTGGGTACATAAATTGTCAGAATATGATAATGAAGCCACAACTCCGTCCTCTAAAAATTGGGGTTTGGACAAGAATGCGAAGTAGAATTGTGGGAGGAATATTATTTGGTTTCTCTATTAATGCTGAAGGCTAAAGGGAGAATATCCTAATGCCTTTTTTAACGAAATGCATGATAACGGGTTGTAGAACGGCTAATTCCAACAGGATAATGCAACCGCTCACGTGACTAGAGAAAATTTAAATTTTATTGATAAATTTTCAAACATAAGATTATTCCATCTCTTTCACGATTTTGTTATTTAACGATATGCGTTGTCAGAACTCTGTAGTGAAAGTTTTTGCAAAGAGAAAAAAAATAATCACACCATGCATGCTAAATATATTTTCTAAATTTTATTTGTTGTATAAAATTTCAAATACTTCAAGTTTTATTTCACATCACATAACTCAATTCAGCATTTGACAATTTACAAAGCGCCATTGGTATGATCTTTCAAAGATACAATTATTATTCGGCTACTGTTTAAAAACATGGTATTTGATAACACTCTGGTTTAATATAAAACCGTGATAAATTGTATTACACTGCTGGTTTTATGTTGATTTGTTTAAAATAGTCGACGGGAAAGCTGTATCATTGTATCATTAAAATTAAATAAAGTTACAAAATTATTAACACGCCGACGAGAATTACTCCTACCATTGCTGAGCATGTAGATATAATAACACCATTTTACAAACATCTAGTAGAGTATTCTTTTAAGATTAACTCAACGAGACTATAAATTTGTGCCTTGCACTATGGTAAACGCTTCTTGCAGATCAAATGCATTGGCCATCTGAGTTATTGTTATTTAATATGAAGAATGGCAAAGGTAGACTGTTTTACAAGCACATTAATTGGCTTTTTGATAAACACACACCCTACCCTTTTTGCCGCTACAAAACCCTTTTCCATGGATTACGGCTAATATTCTTCGAACATAAATTAGAACTTACGTATAGTAAATCTCTTCGGCAAATACTTTTAAAATTTAGTATCCACTCTAAAACTAATGCAAAGATGCCAAAGAGGCTAAAATATGCAAATAAATTAATTACTTACTGCAGTAGCAAATGTAATTTATAATATTGGACCGACCTTGAATATTGTAAACATAATTATTAGATCAAATTTCAAATTTACTGAAGTTAAGGAAGAACAAGTTTAAACATAATAAGTAGTACAATTAATAATTAAAACTAATCCATCGGGTGCCAATGGTTTAATAGTAGAGTCAAATTAGTGCTAGAAACGGAACTAATTGTTAGATGACTGATTGCTGCAGAAATATTATCTTAATGGTCGTTAGAATCCCCAGAAAAGAGTCCTAAAAGATCTATTGTGAGGAATACATAAATAGTGTATGCCACACATTTCGACATATGGATTTTTTAATTATTTTTTATTATCAGAAAATTGTATCACCACAAATTAAAAATTCACTTTTCAAAATTTAAATACCTTTTTGTATGCTGGTGACGCTCAAAAATATGAAAATCGGTAAAAAAATTACCCTTATTTTTAAAAATACACGCTAGTAATTTTTATCCTGCACTGTATGAATATCGAGGAAGCCGTATATTATTATTGACTGTAGTTCATCATTTGTCTGTTACTTATTGTCAAATTTTAAACGTGAAGTTGATTAATTTTTCCGTTATTATTCCAAAGTATGTGTTAGTTACTGTTGTTACGAGCTACGTCATTATGAACGCCAATATATTTTTTTGTGTAGGCTAACAAATACTACGACTCGGCTGTCCATATCTTTTTTCGACCCGGAAAATATTAATTTTCCTGTCTAGGTACACAATAGTGTACCTAGGCGGTAAAGTGGCTATTTTCCAGGCGAAAGAAGATATGGATCGGTGAGGCGCAGCCGCGCCTGGTCACTGCTTGTGGTCTGGAAAACCACTTTACCGCGATGGTTTACATATTATTTTTTATCCTACACTATCAGAAAGCTAAATATGTTCAAGATAAACTTAGTTTTATTTGATAAGTAATACAAACACATAAATACATAAGGGGCGGCTGTGGAAATTCAAACGTATGAATAATATGTTGGTGGAACTGCCGGTCTATGTCAAATTCGAGGTTATCAGGTTAGGGTTTCCGTCAGTTTTGACACAGACTGACGCAAAACCTAACCTGCTAACCTCATATTTGACATAGACGCACAGTGTCATATCATTGCAAGGCCAACTGTGTCTATATAAATTTGCCAACAAAATTGTGTTTCTAGCCGGGAAGAACTTCTCTTTCTCATTTCCATAGCACCTACACTGATAGTGTAGGGTAAAAATTACTATTACGTTACAAGACGGGAGAGAAGTGTTTTGCAGGTCGAACCAAGTAGATTCCAGGGCAAGCCGCAGGCGAGTGTAAACCACGCCAAAGAGTTTCGCTGCTGGCGTGGTTTTCACGTTGAGTTACCGTGCTCTTTTGCTTTTCCTCCTGATGAAGTCCCTTACGAAAATGGGCGAAACTTTGAGTTCTTCGACCTCAATAATGATACGGTCCTATCCCGGAGGTCGTTTGTTACATAATCACAATGGCCATGAAAGCCTCGAAATCAAGTAAGAACATTTTATAAATAATATTTTTGTATATACCGATTGAGAAATAAGGGTACTTTATTGTTGACTCATTTATTTTTGAACATCCCTCGTATTCGAAACGAGATATTTAAATTTTGGCAAGTTGATTTTTAGGTTGAGAATATGCAGGCATTGTAATCAAACATAAAATTTTCTGAGCTTAGGTCGCTTTGACGTTATTATTTCAAATTTAAAAATCTTATCAACGTTTGAATTAGACCTATTAATTTTATGTTTAAGGGAATACAATTACCTAAAATTACGCAAATTGGCTCGTCATGTAGCGTTCTCTGAAGAAGCAAGATAGAATTTTGCTGTAAAATCATCGTTAGGAACGTCACCATTTGAACACTTTGAAAATCTCCAGGGTTTATGATGTTAATACAATATTGTACAATATAGTATTAAAACAAACACACTATTAAGTTAGGACCAAGAAACACGGAAAAACGAGAACCAGACGTTTAAACTGCATTTTCCATTGACACTTAAATAATAGTATATTATGTATCAAGTTTTATAAACGTCATTTTAGTCACGAGTTTTATTAATCACGAGCGAAGCGCAGCGGAGCGAGTGTTTAATGAAATGAGTGACTAATAAGTTTATAAATCGAGTTGCATACTATACTTTTTCTACGACCACAAATTTAGAGAATATAACATCATATTATTTCATTAAAATTTTGATATTTATTATATTAGGTTAAATTATGCTTGACAAACGTCAAAGTGACGGTTGAAAACTAACTTGATTTTAGTTTTGGCTGTGGCTAATAAAGCAAATACTATGTGAACCTAATTCGCCCCATGACTAAAACATCGTTGCCAACTTCAGCTCATGACTAAGAGGCTCTTTAGTCATAGGTTATGAAGACATGATTAAAAGGTCACTTAGCGACGTGTATGTTAGTATGTTAAATGGCATTTTAGTTACAGGAGTAGAAAATAGTATATTATGTATCAAGTTTTATAAACGTCATTTTAGTCATGAGTTTTATTAATCACGAGCGAAGCGCAGCGGAGCGAGTGTTTAATAAAAGAGCGACTAATAAGTTTATAAAACGAGCTGCATACTATACTTTTTCTACGACCACAAATTTAGAGAATATAACATCATATTATTTCATTAAAATTTTGATATTTATTATATTAGGTTAAATTATGCTTGACAAACGTCAAAGTGACAGTTGAAAACTAACTTGATTTTAGTTTTGGCTGTGGCTAATAAAGCAAATACTATGTGAACCTAATTTCGCCCCATGACTAAAACATCGTTGCCAACTTCAGCTCATGACTAAGAGGCTCTTTAGTCATAGGTTATGAAGACATGATTAAAAGGTCACTTAGCGACGTGTATGATAGTATGTTAAATGGCATTTTAGTTACAGGAGTAGAAAATAGTATAGTATGTATCAAGTTTTATAAACGTCATTTAGTCACGAGTTTTATTAATCACGAGCGAAGCGCAGCGGAGCGAGTGTTTAATAAAAGAGCGACTAATAAGTTTATAAAACGAGCTGCATACTATACTTTTTCTACGACCACAAATTTAGAGAATATAACATCATATTATTTCTTTAAAATTTTGACATTTATTATATTAGGTTAACTTATGCTTGACAAACGTCAAAGTGACGGTTGAAAACTAACTAGATTTTAGTTTTGGCTGTGACTAATAAAGCAAATACTATTTGAACCTAACTTCACCCCATGACTAAAACATCCTTGCCAACTTCAGCTCATGACTAAGAGGCTCTTTAGTCATAGGTTATGAAGGCATGATTAAAAGGTCACTTAGCGACGTGTATGTTAGTATGTTAAATGGCATTTTAGTTACAGGAGTAGAAAAAATAGTTTAATGGATGCCTCAGGTAGGAATTAACTTGTATTATTATTATTTTCAAACATATTATAATGAATTTTGCAAACACTCGGTTCCTAAAGCAAATTGGTCAGCCAGTAAGTCGATATTTTAGGAATTCCAACGGGTAGGATGATTTTTCAAAATTTAAGGGTGCTCACGACAATAGATCTTTTGGAATTTTTTGTGGTGATTTTAAGGAACATGAAAATAACATTCCTGCAGAAATTAGCTATCTAACAATTACTTCCACCTGCAGCCAAATTTTGACATAACTCTGCTGCTATACTATAAACGTTCACACGATTAAATTATGCAGACCTTATATTTGTCACCGTATAGTTTTCATTGACTGAATATTTCCCGATTTTGTAAATTCGTTTTTGCAGCTCGTGTTACGAAAATTAATAATCCCGAATAATTTAAACATTATCGACCTATTAGTATTCTGCCGGTGTTCTGAAAGATTTTATAAAAAGTAATGGAATTTCAAATCAGAACCTACTTAAATAAGTACAACATATTACCTGATACTCAATCGGGCTATAATTCAGAATATAGTTGTAATACCTCTCTTTTAAAATATTGCCTACAGCATGCTCTCAACATATGATTGAAATAAAAATACCATTTTTGCTCTACTTAATTGCGGCAAGAGATACACTGAAGTACAGCACTTTAATTGTGTGCTGCTCCATTTACTTTATACAGTAGATTGTTCAACTTTGCTTTGCGATTGAAGTCAGGGGTGTCCTAGAACTATATATTAGGTCCATTACTGTTTTTCATTTATACTGCTATCTTAACAGTTACAATTTTGTTCATCTCATCAATACGCAGAGTCTACTCAAATATATTTATCGATATCGAATTAATAATTATTCAAAGATCCCGTTATAAACCGCTATAAAACATTGTTTAATAATGAATGCGGTCCATTGCCGTAGTTGATGTATTTAATAATTTAGGTTTAACGATTGATAATAATCTTCATTATCCGGAAATGGTGTAAATTCTTAAAAATCATCAACTAAAACAAAACTATGCTACGTGATTTACTCGAACTTTTCCATATTAATTACTCTCTTGTGATAAATGGGCCTTACTTAAGGGCTGTAGATAAAAATACATTATAAAAGACACAGCAATCTTGATGCGTTACAGTTTTGTGGTAAGAACGTACAGAACAAAAGCTTCATTAAGCTTATATGTTCCAGAATAACTTTTATTAGACAATATTGACGATTTAAACAGTAAATCTAAGCTGCGTCTTTTTTCTCTACAATTATGAATGGACTTTTTGTGTATCTTCTGCTAGACTGCTGGTATAGCATGCTGATAATTAGGTGTTATTTATACTGAATCTTTGTGAACGTTTATTTTCTCTAAAGTTAGGTAAGTACAGTGTGTGCTGAACCTTGCCTTGTGATTCGTGTGTGAGTGCAATCATTTACAAATGAATGAAGTCCTCATTGCTGTTAATGACAAGGCAGGTTTTTGTCTGAGATTGACTAGTAAATATTTTTGTAATTTTTGAGAAAAGAAGAAGAAGAAGAATATGGAAACAGTTTGTACACAGGATAAAAGTGCTATAGTTTGTAACTCAGTGCAGCGGTAATTACACAGTTTTACGTTTGTTCTATGGCTGAGTAAGCCTCTATTTACAGAACAAGCAGGGGTTTGATGTGGACCGTCAACGAGTGCATAGGCACCGCGGAGTGTGTCTTAAGTGAAAATTATTTTAAAGTGCTTTTAAATCAAGTGAACAAAAACAAACGTTACACACATTTGTAAGTTGAATGTCTTGCCTCAGATATTAGGATAAATAAAATTAAAATGTCAACAAATCATAACAAAGGCCAGCTTAATTCGATAATAGCAATGCATATTACCGATAAGTATAACAAACACAAAAAATTATTTTATTATAGTTTGCATTTTCTATGCTCCAAGTGTACATGCAATCATCATTTCAAAGACTATCCGAAAAAAAGCATCAGTCAAACCACAATGTGTAAATAGTAGCGAAGATCACCCCGCTAGCTACAAAGTGTGCTCATACTATCGAAACTTTTCTTCAACTTGTTACAAGACGAACCCGTCGTTACGACATGAATCTGACATTCAAAATACTCAACCTTCAGTTTCCCGATAAAATGACTCACATCGGAAAATTCTCGGATCTGTTGTCCCAACTACGTTACGATGGACTGTAACAAAATTTGCCGACTAACACTCAGAAGGAGAAGGGGGGTTCCTTACGACCTTATTAGGACAACGACCTGGTAAATGAAATAAAGATTTTAATTTCCAGACGCCACCGCTGTACTAAATCGAGATAAATAGAGGTGGGCTCATCGAGAAAGTGGAAGCGATGGCCCAACCTTTCCGATCCAGCCTTGGCAGTGCTTGAGCGACGGTTCACGTACAGTTGCGTCGAATTTACTCTTCTTGCATTTGCGTACAGCTACCTGAATCCCTTTACAGAGAAAAATATCAGAAAAAACAGATGCAAACGTTCTAAATCTACTAAAGAAAAGCACAACTAATTGAAAATTAAAAACACAGTCGGTGGACGCATTCAATTGTATTGTGTTTAAATTATTTTAATTGCTGTATGTCGAACAAGTAAAAATATCAGTTCAAAGCCATTTTACCAAACGTCCACTGACGTTGTTTATAACATATATTAAGTTTACAGACAATTTTGGATTATATTCTACCTATGTCTGGTCAGTTTTCTATTAATCTAGCTCATTTTAAGAATACCAAAAGATATGCAAAATTTGAAAAAGTCTAGAGGCAGCTCGCAAATTAGCCGAATAAGCAGAAGCTGCAGAAGGACCTAACAAGACAGATTTCAGAAGAAGAAACCAAAGAAACAGTAATTGGTAGGGAAGATTATGATAGTGACCAGTTTTTGATTTTTCTTTAATAAAAACAGGTAATAACAGGGCTTATTTGTATTTGTTACTGAAAATCTAATCATTTATCACAAAACCTACAGAAATTACCAATCAAAACCCATGGTTAATGTGACAACAGCCTACTAGCCGTTTTATTAGTCAATTAGAAATACTTTTTTCGGAATAACTTTATCATCGTTAAGAGTATCTAACTGAAGGAGATGAGTCTGACAAGAAATATTTATGTGAAACACCACAATTAATTTTCGATCAGGAATCAATTCACTCACACGTCTTTTGAACACAGTGTATATTTGACTTATCAATGGAAGACAAAACGAACATTAGAAAGGCTAGAGCAGAAGAGGTCAAAAATTTTACTTACGCCGCTGGTTTAATAAAAGCACACTATTCTCAATTTTTGTTTTGTTCTCTTGTAAGGTTTGTACCACTGCCGTTAAATGGCACTGAAATAAGTAAGTCTGATCGATGATGCTACAATGCGACGGACGCATGCAGTTTCACTGGCTTTCTTATATCAAGCGCCATGATACTTTCAGGACCAATTTTGAATTTTTTTGCTTGAGTTTAAATTACGATAACGCTTTTAATCAGTCATGATGCTTTCTATGTGTTATAGTATGTACTTGCAGATTTTTACAGGACAAAACGCTCGTTAAGACACGTTAATTGTTGTTACGACCGAGCCCAACCTAATTACGCCAACACGGTCCTGCAACCGATAGCCGTCCGGCTAGTACTCGCGAAAATGGGAGGTTTGGGTTCATAAACCATTAATTACGGTGAGGTATCCTTAAACCGCGTGTGATTATCTCAGAAATATCATCATTATCATCATCATGAAACAGCTATATAGTTGTCCACTGTTGGACGTGAGCCTCCCATAAAGACCTCCATTTTTCCCTGTCTTGCGATGCATTTATCCAGTTGGTGCGGATACGTTTGAGATCATCTGACTATCGTGTGGGCGGTCTACCTCTGCTGCGGAAAGCATGCTTTCGCGGTCTCCATTCGGATATTTTCTTTGTCCATCTATCATCGTTTGTTCTGGGTAGGTGGCCCGCCCTGGGCGGGCACTGAAATATAAAGGTAATATAACAGAATATAAGGGCGCCACGAGCTTTGATGAATAGAGTGGAAATGGAGTTTCTTCACAACCCCTTGTATAAGCTCGACATCCAGGGGAGTCGTGGTGCTTCGACGTTCCTGCGAGTCGATCCCCCGCTGCTATGGAACCTACCTGGGGTGTTACACTTCGTTCTCGTCGACTCACCTGACATAAATTAAAGGGGTTAATAGTTCATTTAATTCTAGCTTGAACAAACAAACATAGAGGGCACGATAGAAGGTCGTGACCACACCAACAGTTGAACAACCAATGTACCGCGGTATGGGCGTTGAAGGTACCGGTCCAACTTATAAATACAGTATCGTAATTAGGGGCGTGAAGACATTGACTAGCTAAACATTTTGCAGTAAAAAGGTTACTCCACATTGAGTCAAAAGGCGTAGCACTGAATACGGTATCGCTTCACAAACTTAATATTAGGTTACAGTACCTGGTGAGTGTGTTGGCAGAGCTCCATTGACGTCAGGCCGCTGGATCTCGCTTCTCAAGGAACGCCGCAAGCGAAAACTAAAATGGGCAGTGTCGACTACGGGTCGTAGCTGAAACCACCGGTTTGGCCGCGGGGGTGGTGGCAGCTGGGGGATGTTTCCTTTGGAGCCGTCAGAGCAACAAAAAATCCTTGCCCTTAAGCAAGCAAGGTAGACGAGGGGTCACAAAACGGCCTTCAACTTCGTTTCAAAATGTAATAAACAGAACGCACCTGGTGGTGCACTTTTAGGTCTCCCTGAACGGCCACTCAATCACAGCCCCGAAACGGTTAAACGGGAGCATCACACACTTAATGTTTACTCTTTCACGCTAAGAATGAAGCTCCTCGAGTCGTGAATAAAGTCACGCCACGCTGATGGGGCTGGGGGCGCGTGCTCTGTTTAACTCAACCAAAAGGTATCTCTATCGCATGAAACCACGCCATGGTGAAAGAAAGCTGTCGCGCTAAAATCGCAGCTGCAGGAACATGTGGTTGTCTGCTGTTACTAGCCCAGCGGTCTCAAATATGTTTGTGCTCTTAAACGACGTTAGCAGGAGTTGGCTGAGGCGAAAATATAAACGGGGAATTGATTTCGTACGCTGCCTGCTGTGTAATTACGGCGAAACTCGCCGGTTTTTGTAACGACAACACGTACAAAATCCTATCCTAACGATATATTTTGCAAAAAAACATGTTTTACTTTTTAATATATAAATAGAAAGCGTTAGCCTTAGTTTCATTTCGTTCTATCAAAAACGTTTTGGTTATAAGAATTTTTGCATACTTTATAAATTTCAAGGCGTTTGTTGTTAAAATGGAAAAAAAGCTCTACAGTAATATAAATAATAATAGTAGCGACGCACGTATCTTATATAAGTTCACATAGGTTCATACGTTTGATAAAGATTTATAAATCTTACATTTAATATCCTACGAGAGCAACAACAATATAATACAGTATACTATAGATTGAAACATAATAAACGGATAATGTTATTTTCTTTAAATTTCTAGCAGCTGTTCCTTTCGGTTCATCCTGAATGAAGAAAACAACCCCTTCCTGTTGCCTCTTTCCGTGCATTAATCGTTTGGACATTAGTCCAATACGTAATATCACATACAACTAAAAACTAACGATATGAAAGTAGTTGACGGTTTGTTGCCGACTCAATGTAAAAACTGTTTTTATTTTCTACGAATTAATAATGGATGTTTAAAAAACTCAGTATTTCACAGGTTATCTCTGTAAATACAGTTCGTGTTATTCAACGCCAACGGCAAACGCAATGGAAATGCATATTACCTATGTTCAGGTGACCGCTTATTTACTTACTTACTTTTGTAGTAACCTTTCGTTTATTGGTACTCGAATAGTTTTCAAATTACTCTATTTGCCAATAACGTTTTAATTGGCTGTAAAATAAACTCTTAAAGCATGTAACTGAAATTTGAGTGGTGAAATCAAGAAGATTGAGCTTCATGGAAACAAGTTCTTTTCAGTGCGCCATGTTTTAAGAGCGCCGGAGGCAAATATTTGAAATTTTTAGGATTCGACTGCCTATAATCATAGGTCGACCCAGATGTGCTGTAATAAAATGTCCGCAGGCGATTGTGCAACCGCAAAAACCAAGAACTCGTTGGGAATCAATTTAGTTAAGTCTTTCGTGTTACATAGCCGAGCCCTAATGACTTGATATCGAGTTTGCGCTGTTTCTACAATTACGAAACGAACCCAAGTAAAGTAAATTGCAGTTGGTAACTATCGCAAATTGTAACAGCAGTTTTAATTAAGGTTACTAGTAATATTACAATATAACGCTCGATAATATAACTGGAAGAAATGAAAATTATTTAAGTATTTAACACATTTATGACATTTTAGAAAAGCATATTTAAAAGAGAAAATAATCAGAAAAGCTATTTATACTCATATTCCCAGCAGAACAATGTGAATCAGAACTCTGTTTCCATTACAACTCGAAAGGTATTTGTTATATGTTGTTTTGGATTTTTACCCTATTTGAACACAAATAAATTGTACTGTCATCTAATTGTATCATCTTACAACACACAACAAGATTGATTCAAGCTGAAAAACACTGAAAAGTAAAAATATTAGACTACGAACGTAATTACTTTTATTCATCTTGAGACGCGAGCGATTTTGAAGAATTGAACAAGTTTTGAGAAAATCGACTCCAAAAGGAAAAATAACAAGAAATACATAGTGGAATTCCATAATTCAAATTCAGTATTAAATACATAAAATACGTAAGCACTAGTAATTTTAGGAAATATGTAAATGTTTCAATAGGCTGTGCCAAATAAAATTCCTTTCAACCTGAAATTTTAGAACATACACGATGTGACATGCCGTTTATTATTAATTAAACTCGAATATCTAACAAACTGCTTTATTACCCCAACATTAATCATTATTACGACTACGTGTTCCATTAATAAATTGGGCTATGGCGCTATTTCATCTTGCGTAGGTTTAAATAGCAATATAGATTCAAGCAGTGCACTTGATTCTAGAGAATGTATTACTTCTGTCTCAACACACCTTTTTACGTAAATAGATCTTAATGGAAGTGAACAACTGTTCTACATTTTATAGATATATGGAGAAAGAAAATGCATCGCGACGAATGATTCCCTCAAGTCCCATAATATCTTTAACGGCCTTTCTGCTTGGTATACGGCTATAAAATTACAGTCTTCGACATTAGTTTCAATAACTGTGCGACGGTTTTTGCAAATATGGAAAACTGTAAAATATTTACAGCTCACGAATTTTAAGATACAAGAATCTACACTACAGTTTTACTATGTGGTTTCATTTTTTATTAAGCTCAGGAGACCGCATCGCGATATACATGTATTAAATTTTAATGTTTCCATGAAATTTTAGTAGTTTCAACCTTAAGTAATATTTTAACTTTATGCTGTAAGTGGTAGGAGCATTTATGTTCAACAGTATATTAAATGTGAGAGAATGGAGTGGGTAATTAATATAAAAATTTAAGTAAATATGTATTATTCTGGACACCCCAGTGACGTGCAAAGGGTTCCTGAAAATCCTTTATCTAATAGACTTGTCTGTCCGTCCATCCGGGACGCTGTAGACTTGTCTGTCCGTCAGTCCGGGACGCTGTTTCAGCAGCCAAACCGTAAGAGATAGAGAAAAAAGTTATGAAAGTTATATGTTTGGAATGGTCATGTCAGCTCAGGTACCGAATTTCAGTCACGTGACACTTCCGGTTTTCGAGAAATCAGAAAAAGACCGTTTTTCAAATAGAACTCGTATTAAATAAAAATGTTTCAGCAGCCAAACAGAGCTGCGACCCTCTGAGCCTTAAAACGTCGATCGGTTAGGCAACCACTTTGACACCTTCCAGGTCTGGGTACAGTCTTTATTTAATACGCGTTCTATTTGAAAAACGGTCTTTTTTGTTTTTTTAAATGAGACATTTGTCTCACTAGATTGCTTGTCCTTTATCTAATAGACTTGTCTGTCCGGGAAGCTGGTCCGCCCAGGAAGCTGTTTCAGCAGCCAAACCGTAAGAGATAGAGAAGAAAGTTATGAAAGTTATATGTTTGGAATGGTCATTTCAGGTCAGGAACCGAATTTCAGTCACGTGACACTTCCGGTTTTCGAGAAATCACGTGATTTACGTCCGTCCGGGACGCTGGTCCGTCCGGGACGCTGTTTCAGCAGCCAAACCGTAAGAGATAGAGAAAAAAGTTATTAAAGTTATATGTTTGGAATGGTCATGTCAGCTCAGGAACCAAATTTCAGTCACGTGACACTTCCGGTTTTCGAGAAATCAGAAAAAGACCGTTTTTCAAATAGAACGCGTATTAAATAAAAATGTTTCAGCAGCCAAACAGAGCTGTGACCCTCTGCGCCTTAAAACGTCGATCGGTTAGGCAACCACTTTGACACCTTCCAGATCTGGGTACAGTTTTTATTTAATACGCGTTCTATTTGAAAAACGGTCTTTTTTGTTTTTTTAAATGAGACATTTGTCTCACTGGATTGCTTGTCATTTATCTAATAGACTTGTCTGTCCGGGAAGCTGGTCCGCCCGGGACGCTGTTTCAGCAGCCAAACCGTAAGAGATAGAGAAGAAAGTTATGAAAGTTATATGTTTGGAATGGTCATGTCAGGTCAGGAATCGAATTTCAGTCACGTGACACTTCCGGTTTTCGAGAAATCACGTGATTTATGTCCGTCCGGGACGCTGGTCCGTCCGGGACGCTGTTTCAGCAGCCAAACCGTAAGAGATAGAGAAAAAAGTTATTAAATTTATCTGTTTGGAATGGTCATGTCAGCTCAGGAACCAAATTTCAGTCACGTGACACTTCCGGTTTTCGAGAAATCAGAAAAAGACCGTTTTTCAAATAGAACGCGTATTAAATAAAAATGTTTCAGCAGCCAAACAGAGCTGTGACCCTCTGCGCCTTAAAACGTCGATCGGTTAGGCAACCACTTTGACACCTTCCAGGTCTGGGTACAGTTTTTATTTAATACGCGTTCTATTTGAAAAACGGTCTTTTTTGTTTTTTTAAATGAGACATTTGTCTCACTGGATTGCTTGTCATTTATCTAATAGACTTGTCTGTCCGGGAAGCTGGTCCGCCCGGGACGCTGTTTCAGCAGCCAAACCGTAAGAGATAGAAAAGAAAGTTATATGTTTGAAATGGTCATGTCAGGTCAGGAATCGAATTTCAGTCACGTGACACTTCCGGTTTTCGAGAAATCACGTGATTTCCGTCCGTCCGGGACGCTGGTCCGTCCGGGACGCTGTTTCAGCAGCCAAACCGTAAGAGATAGAGAAAAAAGTTATTAAAGTTATATGTTTGGAATGGTCATGCCAGGTCAGGAACCGAATTTCAATCACGTGATTTTAAAAAATATTATTGTTTTTATTTAATACACGTTCTATTTGAAAAACGGTCTTTTTTTTTATTAAATGAGACATTTGTCTCACTGGTTGCTAGTATAATACTAATAAAATACCAGCATTAATTATTTGTTATACAGATTTTTTAACTGTACCTTCGCCAGTCGGGCAGATGACGGTAAAATTTAGAAGAGAGATACCAGAGTTACCGAGCATGTGGTTGTGGCAAAATATCGATCACTTTATAATAAAAGTAGAAATGATCCATGCTGGAAATTACCAAATGTGGGTTTTCAGCAATAAAAGAGCTACGTATACCGGTTAAATTTAGAATATTAAACATGATGTTGCGATACGGAAGGTGTGATAAAGTGACAACTTAGATACTGTTCTGCTTAATTGAACTTTTGAAAACAATAGCAAGTAATAATTGAGTACAGGCAGCAGGAATTTGTAAAGAGAGAAAGATATTGCCTACACAGATGACGTCAAAGTAAAATCACGAATCCAAAAAGGAAATAAAAAGAAGGCCCAAGATATATATTTAATTTTTATGTGGAAGTATATACATATAATATAGAAATTCATTGAAGGTAGAGAGACAGATGCAAGAATAGCCAGAGCAAGTAGAAGTGCAGGAAAAATGAAAACCATATTAATTGCAAAAATAGTATCATGGAGAGTAAAACTAAAAATTTACACAACGGATATAAAGCCAAGTACGACGTATACATGTGAGATTATGTAATATCACGGACAAATGTATTTGCCTGTCTGCATCTTACAATTTTTTGTCGAGAGATACAGAGATAGTACTGTTACAAATCTATAGCCGATATCTCAAATTATCATACAACTAAATTGCGCGAAATTTGATTTCGTGTAGGGCAAAGTAATGCTTTTAAGTTTAGTAAATAGCTATTTATGAAACAAGTGCTAAAAGTGAATGTTTATGCATTAGACATGAAATTTATAAAACGAAGCCGAAGGCTTTAATTAATTAACTGTTTTTGAAAAAAGGATGGATTAATAGATCTATTAATACACTGTTTTTGATTAATACACTCTTTTTCATTAATTAACTGTTTTTTTGATTTTGACGTTTTGATGATATTTTGCATGGAGGTTAGTTGTATTAATCACATTTTTCGTCACAAAAAAAGATTTTGCGGTCAACGAAAAAATTTTTTAATCAGCTCGTTTGTTAATGGGCGATTAATAATCGAAACTGTTTAAAGCACGAACGAGCGATAGCGAGTGAGTGCCTTTAAACAGTTTCGATTATTAATCGCCTTCATTAACACACTTGTTGGTTAAATAACTATTACCACGAGTTTGCATACAATATTTTTTCTGGGACCTTAAATTTACTGTTATTAATCCATATATGTCGATTTAACAAAGGTTTGCAGTTCTGGCAATTATGATGGCCGTGATCAGCGTAGGTGACCGTTTCTGCAGCCGGTAGTTGTCAAAGCTAGTTATCAAAGGTAATATTATAATAGTGCACATTTTACTTTATTCACTACATAATGCTTTAATTATTTAAAAAAAAAACACTTTACTTCTAACGAAAGCAGTAACTAGAATAACTTTATAACTTCACTTCAGGTTTAAAACACATACATTCAAAACTAGCTGTTTACTTTTAGCACGCTGATGTATAATACGTGATTTTTAGATCGATAAGCTATTGGTAAAAGGCCTACTTTTAGTAGTGGTCGCAGCAAAAGATTTATACAGGGTGTTAGGAAAATGAGTGCAAATATTTTAACCTGTAATAGAACTCGCCATTCTGAGTAAGTTTTCTTTATAACAATTTTTGAAAATCTCATCTTTTTTTAATATTTTTCGCCCCTTGATTTTGACGAGTCGTTCGATGTATCAGGTGTAGCAGGGAAACATAAAAAATAATGAATGAAAAAGAAAAGGTGCTTTATTAGCAAGCAAAACAATCTTATCGTAGTTTTTCTGACAAAAAATGCGTTACGTGGTTCCTCGTGTTAGTTTAAAGCCTACCGGGTCGGCTATCACACGTCATGTCGTTTGAAATTTGGAATTGTTGAGTGTGCTGACTGCCAAAATGGTGAATTATACCAATTCTGAGTTAACAGACATGATGATCCTATACGTTAATATAATTGAAGAACTGACGGAACGTGTAAATGCTGTTGATGACGTAATTCGCCAAAATCAGGAAATGACTTCAAGAACACTAGTTTCGATGGCACGACGAATTCATCAAGCCTGCATTTAGAGTGAAGGGCATCATTTTGAACATTTGCTGTAAAGTGAGTAAGTACATTATTAAATTACACCCACAAATCATTCTTTCTTTCATAATCGCTTCTCAGCTTAGGGATAATTGTAAGATCAAAGTGTAGTATCTGTTCTTATCAGCTTAAAAATTGAAAAATAAATGATTAATTATTGTTATTTGTTACTGACCTAATGCAATTTTCTATTATTGATGACTTCATTTAAAATGTGGTCAATGACTTACTTGCATTATTATTGAGATAGGGTAGTAACCCGATGTTTCGTAACGTCTTTATCAGCACCTCTGCAGTTGTATTTAAAAGAGATTTTTTGTTGCTTGTAGCATTGAAAATCTTACTCCATAGGCGGGTATACATTTTTAGAGTAAAACTGTTTTGAATTTTAACTCAGTTTTGAGCACGTTTTCGAAAAAATTATAAATGGAAAAGTTGTTTAGTTTAGCGCGTTCTATTACGGGTTAAAAATTTGCACTCGTTTGCATAACCTAATACGCATTTTTCTGTATTATTGTAAGTCTAATGGAAATAATAGTTTCAATTGGCCAATCACCGAACATTATCTATATTAGAATATAAAAAAATGTATTTTTTTTAGTAATGATTCGCTTTCTTTGCAGTATTTTAAACATATTGGCGTAATTTCTTTTGTTTTTCTTTACCCATGACAACAATATCAAATTAATATTGAGATACTCGGAAAGTAAATTACATCATATATGTATTATGATATTGAATACTACCAATTTGGACTTTTTATGTAAGGTAGAACGATTTAGATGGTGTATTTTGTCACTGCTACTTTGCAACAGTTTAATTAAACATTTAAAAGTAATTGAAAACTTTTCACACAAAAGTAAGATTTTGTGCTTTCAAAGAAATTGCCAAAACAGCATAAGCAAAGTACGAAGGGCGGTATCTGGAATGTGAAATTTCTAATTAACATAGTTGAAGGTAACTAGCCTCCTCCCCCCCCCCCCCCATTAGAGCGCATTAAAATTGCAAGTTGATACCACAAGCAGTATTAAGTAATATGGCTTCAACTCCAATTTAACCATCACTTAGCGTTAAACTTTCACGCAGCAAGGACGTGTGCCATGCGAATAGTGAAGTGTGTGCAACGCGATTATCGCAGTACAGTTTCTACTCCTAAAACTTTTATGATTATACTTATAACAAATATAAGTAAGCCAATCTGCATGCTATCAGCATGAATCAAAATAGCAATAACTTTCATTGCCCGGAAACGAATTTATCACAGCAGCCCTTATCACAGACGCAAATGGGATTCACACCGATGCTCAGCCAGGTAATACCTCCATCTCCTTTTATGAATGCTCCTTATCCACCTACTAATCTGCAATATGTATCGAATATGCTCCCGATGCAACCCCAAATGCCTACATCAACAACTAACAATATTACGCCAATGTAAATAAATAATTCACCGGTCAACAATGCATCAAGTATTACGCATAGGTCTGATACTGATAGTGACGTTGAATCCACTATAACACAAGACAATGAATGGCAATGTGTACAAAATAGAAAGAGAAAAAAAAACATCAAAACAAACAACAATAAACGAAACAAGCAATATCACGCAAAATAAGTCCTATCCAATAATAATGTAGATGATGCTGATAGCAAATCGAAAGAACAAAAAGCTATATTACCCAAGCCGCCACCAATATTTATCTATGGTGTTGTAATTATAAAAAATCATTAACACTCTATCTACTGTTGCCGCAATAGAACAGTTTAAAACAAAAGCACTGGCTAACAATATGGTTAGGATAACTGCTAATACTCCTGACACGTACCGTAGGTAGACACATGCAAGGCTCTAAAGTAATCTAGCACACATACCAAATGAAAGAGAATAAAGCTTACAGAGCTGTAATCCGCAACCTACATCACGCTGTGCCCACTGCGGAAACAGCAGAATTACTAAAAGACAAAGGCTTTACTCTAAGATCTATTACAAATATTAAACATAGAATCACAAAAATACCTCTTCCGTAGACTTTTCGTAGACTTGGAGCCTGCTGCAAATAACAAAGGCATCTATAATCTTCAGTACTTAAATAATCAAGTAATAAAAATGGAACCACCACATCGAAATACAACTCTTGTCTAATGCACGAGGTGCCAACAATACAATCATACCAAAGCTTATTGTAACCGCCCTCACACTTGTGTGAAATGCGGAGGACGGCACGATACAAAAATTTGTAAAAAAAGGCAAAAGAATCGGCTTCAAAGTGTGCCCTATGTGGTGACGCTAACTATAAAGGGTGCACAGTGCACAAACAATTAAAAAGTAAGTTGAGGTCAGGTATGCAATCTCAAGGTAGTCAAGTAAACCAAAATCAACCACAACAGCAACCAACGCAGAGTAGGAGTATGTCATTTCACCCCTGCTATTAAGGGTGTCGAAATTACTGCCAAAATTACTGCCAACGGGTAGCTATCAGTCGGAGTTAATTTGGTTCCCTCGGGTATAATAAGATCAGCAAATAAACACCAGGATAATATTAGACAGTTTGATTATATTTTGGTATGTATTTACAAACATCAGGTTTACTCGAAAAATGAAAATATAATGAATTTTACAATAAATCGGGCTAATTGCGCAGATGGTTAACCTCAAAATTCGGCCCGGATTGAAACCTGTGAGGGGCTGCGAACATAGAGATAATTAGGTTACCTCAAAGGGTGCTTACGCTTCCGGAACGTTCGAGAAAATCGCCAAGCCTCCTTGCGGTTCGCGACGGTGCTGTGTGCTTGTGCCGTGTGCGATAAAACGGTGTATTTCAGCTGGTGCACGACCTCGAGATGGTTGCAGACGCCGGGGATGTTCCTCCACGGAACGGGCTAGCGTGGTGGTACTGCCGGCGCTGCTATTCGTCCCATGAGAACTCTGACTGGTGAGTAAATATCTGTGTTGAAGAATAATTAGCACAAATTCAAACGGTCTCGAAGTTTCGCTATATGCCTGGTCTTTGCAATATGCAATCTAATATGTTTATTTCGAGATTAATTACGCCGAGTGGCTGGCGTAATTATTACGAGAAACGTGCAAATCGGTCCCGTAAAAGAGTCTTCGCTTTAAACACGTTTCTGGGAAGAGTTTTACAAATAGCTGCAGACGGGAAGTGGGCTAATTATTTAGGCCGGTTTCGGATTATAATATTGGCAGGAATAAACCAGGAAGCGCTCCCTGAAATGGCCTTCGCTTCAAAAACTGATTTTCTGGACGGGGATATATTCATGTTTAATTAGCTAGAAACACGGCCTCCTGGGGTGGAGTCCTCGGTTCAATTAGCTACAGGTAAATTCGGAACAGGGGTGCAGGATTTCAAAATGAAATGGATGCGAGATAATTCCATTAATCGCTCGAGACAGGGACAGGAAGGGAAGGAAGGGAATTACCTGGGAGTTCTCGGGAATGTGTGAATAAAATGAATGCCTGGATGAATGCTGGAATGAATGCTGGAATGAATGCGATGAATGCCTTCGTGAATCGGTCGCGAAGCTGCTCTTATGTCTCCGCCTCGTGCTTCGGACATCTTAGCAACCACTCGGACGTCTTAAGTGGGAAAGCGGCGCGTACGTGTACCTGCGACTCCGCGATGACGTATTTGGCCGCGCGGGCCAAAGATTCAAACTCCGATACGTAACGTAGAGTACGCTATGGGAGAAGGCGCGAATTAATTTCTAATTCAAAAATCGCGTTTGCGCTGCGCGAAACGTTACAGGACAATACGACATCCATCACGTACATTGCCCACCTATATTCAAGCAGCACAGGGAGTCACAGAGCAAAATCAAAGTCAAGATTTAACATTACAAAAATTCCTCGAAGAATTTAAAATCATGTTCTCGGAATGAATGCAACAAAAAACATGGTAATAAACATGTTATCCACTGTTATAAATAAACTCATTCGTTAATGTCTAAATCCTTAAGAATAAGCTTTTGGAATGCTAATGGCATTCTGTCAAAAATAAATGAAATCGAATTGTTGATAAAATTAAATAATATTGTCATATTCCTAGTAGCAGAAACGCACTTTACAGGTAGATCATACCTAAGAAAACCACACTATACGTGTTATCATACAGAACACCCTGACTGTACAGCCCATGGAGGTACGTCTATACTAATTAGAAGCTTAATCGTCCATTATGAATTACAACAGTATCAAGAACTTTTTCTTCAAGCTACGACAATTCAAGTTAGTAAAATATCAAACCCAATAATAATATCTGCTGCATATTGCCCACCTAAGCACAGAATTACCATGGACGCCCTCAAGCCATTCTTCCAATCACTTGGCAACAACTTTATATGCGGTGGGGACTTCAACTGTAAGCATACCTACTAGGGTTCTCGTATAACTACGACTAGGAGCAGAGGACTGTATAATCTGATACGCGAAGAAAATTACGGATATATTTCTACTGGCGAACCCACGTATTGGCCTACGGACCTGCAAAAGATACCTGACTTATTGGGCTTTTTTGTCACAAAACCATGTTTTCTAACTACGTTGACATTGTTAGCAACCATGATCTATTATCCGATCGTATAGCAGTTACAGCTACAATTAGTACAACATTAATTAAAACATCACGTAGACCTTCAATACATAACCATAAAACAGATTGGGACACATTCAGAGCAGCTGCTGAAGAAAATCTACTAACCAGTATCAATCTAAGTACTCCCCATAACTTAGAAGAAGCTTGCGTTCATTTTATCACTACAATTCAATATGCAGCGTACCAACGAGGTACGTCAAGATCTGAATGTTCCCAACGAAATTCTTGAACTTGTACGACAAAAGCGTAGAGCAAGAGTGAAATGGCACAGAACAGCGGATAAAACAATATGTAATAGGCTAGAAAATAGTTGAAAGAAGAAAATAAATATGTTAAAACAGGAAACATTTAATTATTATTTAACCACAATATCGCGAACAGACAATAGTATCTGGAAAATTGCCCAAAACAAATAAGAGGCCGCAAGCTACAAATCCTCCACTAAGGAAACCAAATACTGAATGGGCCCGAACGGACCATGAAAAAGCTGAGTTACTTGCTCATCACTTCGGAGACACATTTACCACACACTCCAACGTACCAGATGATGAAGCAAAGCGATTTCTTGAAGCACCTCTACAGCTGTCATATCATATTAAAAACATTACCTTTATGGAGTTATGTACAGAAATTCAACACCTCAACAAGAAGAAAGCTCCCGGTTACGACTTAATAACAGGGAAGGTGCCCTCAGAATTACCTAGAAATGTTATACAATTCTTAAGAAATCTTTTCAATTCCATATTACGCCTTAAATATTGGCCAACACCGCTAAAATTTGCACAGATAATAGTAATATTAAAATCAGGAAAACCGGCTGAAGAAGTTGCATCCTACCGCTCAATAAGTTTATTGCCACAAATCTCAAAACTGTTAGAGAAGCTTTAAGATTATATGAAACTGACCAACTAGAAAACTGCATCCCGGATCATCCATTCGGTTTCAGAAAGTATCATTCTACTATACAACAGTGTCATCGTGTTGTAAATATAATTACAAAAAAAAGGTCGACAAATTAAAAGTGGCGGTCGAAGTAGCCTATGAATGGCGCTTTTGTTGTATTTATTTTTAAGCTATTGGTAGACGTTAATGTCACTTACCCTAATTAGAGGTTATGCATTACTGCCAGAAACACAGTTGCGTAGTATAGAAGAACACCTGCATAAACAGTAAAGTTTAATCTTCAGACATACTATCATCACTCCATAACAAAACATCACTATCACTATAATCACTATCTCCAGTATTTACAGGAAATTCTAAATTGTCCACAACAAGATCAAAGGCAGTTTCTTCAGCAATAAAACGAGATTCCGTTTTCTTGACGTGTTCGCAAACGTTTTGCCAATTTTCCTGACCATAGCGGTTAAAAAAGTCATCAGCGTGCTTTTTAACACTCTCATATTTAAAATCAATGTTCTTATCACTAACATAGGATTTCAATGCAGCCCAAACCATCTCAATTGGGTTGAGGTCTGGATGATAGAGTGGCAATCTTAGAACATCATGGCCGTTTTCTTGTAATATCTCATCAATTACATATGTTTTATGTTGAGGTTTGTTTAACTTAATAAGGGAATACAATTCTGGTTTGAACATTTTCTCATCAAATGGTATGTTTCTGTCTGATAATCACGGTTGAATTACTCGTTTTCTTGTAGTGGACGTGGGTGCAGGGTTTTTCACTTTGCTGTGATAAGGTGCGTTGTCAATGATTACAACCGACCGAGGTGCTAAATTCGGAATAAGCATTTCCGTCAACCATTTCATATAATTTTTAAAATTCATTTCTTTATGATAGTCGCCTGTAGTACAGCTTGACTTGTAATTCAAATAAGCATTTGGAATAAATCCCATGTCCCCTCCAGCGTGAACGATTATCATTCTACCCCCTTTGCTGATAGGTTTGAGTAAACCTTTGTTAGAATCATAACTCCAAGATTTTTTATTGGTTTGTGATGAGTGAAGATAGGTCTCATCAGTATAAACAATTGGTCGACAGTCATCTCGATACTTTTTAATTTTTCTCAAGAAATTTATTCTCAAATCGCGAATATCTTATCTTTCTATTAGCATCTTTCGACTCGTTTGTGTTTTACGCTACCTAAATCCTGATTTGCCAATTTCTTTTCTGAGGGATTCTCTACTACCACGATAACCAACATCTTCCTTAAATTTAGCGTGAATTCTTTTCAATGTAGGAACCATTTTTTCAGTTAGATAAAAGTTATAAATTGTTCTTCGCAAAACACCTTTATCAAAATCATCCAAAGTAATTGGAGATGCACGCGGATTCTTTTTACTTTTACTGGAACTAGGAAAAGAAGGCGTTTTGCAACTACTAGATTCGTTAGAAATCCCGCTAATGGTTCTAACAGACACACTGGTTGCAGCCGCTACACGCTTTTGGAGCTTGCTAAAGGGTATTTTTGGATTTCCATGCAACTTCATATATTGAGCTTCCTCATTCATAAAGTGCAAAACAGCAGTCACAATTTTTATCGCCTCACAACTTAAATTCTATAAAATATATAAATATGAAATGTACAGTCGTGTGCAAATAAATCTGGGACAGTGTTTTTTTCACATGCAGATTCAGTTAAGAATTGAAGAATATCTCCATGGATTTCCTGCTATCAGAAAGAGTTACATTAAACTTTAACAGGTACTGAAACCCGTAACTCTCTCTGATAAGAGGAAATCCATGGAAATATTCTTCAAATTCTTAACTGAATCTGCATGTGAAAAAAACACTGTCCCAGATTTATTTGCACACGACTGTACTTTGCCTAACTTGTTTTAAGTATTTTTATTACATTGCTTAGAATTTTACGTTTACAATTTGAAGATCCTGGGTCATTCATAATGCAAATTTCACGAACGTCCTTTGCAAACGTCAAACTGACAAATGCTAACACAACTACCACTATTTAAATAAAAAGGTTAGTTCAGATTTCTGCCGTACGCCACTTTTAATTTCTCGACCTGTACTACAGCGTTCGAAACGAAGTCCTACTGTCCAGCAGTGTTCATTGATATAAAGCAGGCATTTGATAAGGTATGGCACGATGGCCTCTTGTAATAAAAGGTCAAGTCACTCCTTCCAAGGGAATTGTATCTTCTTATTAAGTCTTATTTGTCTAACCGGCAGTTCCAGATAAAATATGAGCAAGAATATTCCGATATTCATCCAATTACTTCCGGAGTACCCTAGGGAAGCGTCCTGGGACCTCTATTGTACATATTATGTACGGCAGACATACCTACAACACCTGACACGTATATAGGCACATTTGCTGATGTTACTGTTCTTCTATCAAATCATACCTATCCTCAAGTGGCCTCAAAAAACCTACAAAATCACTTATCCCTCTTAGAAACCTGGCTAGCTAAATGGCGTATTAAAGTGAATGAAACGAAAAGTACTCAAGTCAACTTCACCTGAAATAAGAAAGGTTTCCCGGGAGTGTATCTAAACAATATAGCAATTCCTCTAGCAAATTAAACACATTATCTGGGACTCCATCTGGATAAGAAACTTACATGGAAATGTCATATAATAAAGAAAAGAAAGGAGACTGAGTTACGAATAAAGAAGATGTACCTACTGGGTACTCGGTAGAAATTCATGTTTATCTTTAGAAAACAAGATCCTTCTCCAAGGTAATAATTGAGCCCATATGGATGTATGGGATTGAACTCTGGGTTTGCTCCTGTAAATCTAATGTCAACATCATACAACGTCTACAGTCTAAAGCACTAAGACTGCTCACAAATGTCCCATGGTTTGTTAGTAATTTGACACTACATACGGACCTCGGAATTCCATCAGTTCAAGAAGAATGTACTAAAAGAAGCACCAGTCACTTCCTACGTTTACAAGCTCATCCAAATATCCTCGCGTCCAACCTGCAGCATGGTCCTCCTACCAGAAGACTAAAAATGAAGAAATGGCCGATTGATCTAAAAGACGGTTAGCTCCAAATTACGGGATAACTTCACTGGATGGATTCCCTTCATGTTATTATAGCCATATAATTAACTCATAGAACTCGAATCTATTATAATTAATTAGTTCTGATTGTTAATATTCTAATAAACAAAAAAAGTACTATCAACTAGCAGAGAATTCCGTTCTTCACACTGTATATTATGTTAAAAAAAGAAACACTGAGGTATTTTCCTTATGTGACGTAAGTGAATTTTGTATCCCTGACGATGCCATCCGCATATCCAGTAGTATAGAATCCAGCATCATTGAGTGTATACTATGTATACTATTTTATTCACAATCACTGTATTGGAAAAATTAATTTGACGTGTTGTTACTGACATTTGGTGTTTTCGAGAACTGACAGAAATGTCACTTACCGACCAAGAGATTGAAGTGTTGACCTTGTATTGTCCACCCAAGAGGAAAAACTTTCCGCCCGCTGTTATGGTAATCTACTTCCCGCCAGTGGTGGAAAGTAAAAGTTGGTAATGGTTCATTTCCCAACTTTTTAAAAGTCAGACCTGATTACATATCTGGTTATGTACAAAACCTATTTACTGCATATTGGTAATACTTTTTTTCATTTTACGCCTATAATACATCTTCCAAAACAGCTAAAAGAAAGTCTTCATAGCTCATTTGCCATAATGCAAAACATCAAATTGTTGACGGTTTCAACAACTTCACGCATTTCAGGCAGGTCTCATAATAGCTATTTGTGCAACAAGTGCTAAAAGAGACATGTCTCGTGCATAAACACTTTTAGCACAAGTTTGCACACAATATTTTTTCTACGGCCTTAAAATGTCGATTTAACAAAGGTTTGCATTTATGACAGTTATAATTTATGTCATAGAAAAGAGATGGCCGTGACCAGCGCAGGTGACAGTTTCTGCAGCCGGTAGTTGTAAAATTCTAACTTCAACACACGCTGTTTACTTTTAGCACATGTGCTAAAAGTAAACAGCTGATTTCACATTTAACACTCTGATTTAAAAAACGTCATTTTTAGTGAAACAAGCTAGTGCTAAAAGGCCAACTTTTAGTAGTGGTCGTAGAAAAAAACTCTTTCTATGCCCAGTTTTAGATATATTTAATAAAAATATGCAAAAGGAAGTTAATACAACCTCAAACTTCAAATTGAATTTTCGATTGTCACCCCATTTGCACTAACCACGACAATATTCCCTAAATTTTATAACCGCAATTATTTATTAGAAAAAAAATAGTACAGTTTGCCCAAGCTTAGAAGGCACTTTTAGAAAAAGTAATGGTGTTACTGTTTATACCGAGTGTCTTAAAATGAAATACATCTAGTATGCTTTGAAGTTCCCATAATGCAATCTAAAATTTTACTTGTAATTGGCAAGACTGTAAGTATATGTCAAATTCGAGGTAAGTAGGTTAGGTTTTGTGTTAGTCTGTGTCAAAACTGACGCAAAAACTAACCTACTAACCTCGAATTTGACATAGACTTACAGTCTTGCCAATTTAAGTAAAATTATAGAATGCATTATAGGATTTTCAAAGCATACTAGATGTATTTCATTTTAAGACACCCGGTACTTTCATATGCTAAATTATAGTCAGAGAAAAATCTTTCATAAATTTATATTTTCGTACACTAGCATTGAAAGAGCTGAATTTATTAATTATAAAGTTACACTTTGCGGTATTTATACTGCAAAAAATTTACTTTGCCGTCCAAATACGGCAAAATTGTCATAGCAACAATATCATCCAAAAAAGCTTTATTGGGAAACTATACAAAGTCACAATTATGGATCAACGATCAAGTCCCACTCACTTTGAAATGTTAACATTAATAGTACAAAACTGTAAATTTGAAAATGTTACGTCATGGACAAGAGGGGAATCACAATTCTGCTGTAACAATTCTGCAGGGTAAACAGAAGTAGCCTCAGGGTTCTGTTTCGATAAATCCACGTCAGAAACTGTCGTCCATAAAGAACTTGAAGATCCCTCTCCAACAACAATCCTTTTTGCAAACTTGATTGTATTTTGTATTGAATCTTCAATATAGCCCTCGGCTACTGAAGACGACCGCCATCCTCCATGACGTTTAAACGTTATCAAATGTGCACCGCTATCAGCTAGCAGAGTAGCAGACGTGCGCCTAAAGCAGTATCCACTATATTCATTTGGGTCTGGAAGGTTTAAGTACTGTGCAATGACTTTTGGCATTTTTGCAAATGTGTGTATGCCCACCGGTTGCACACTACACTTTCCTCTGTTGTACAACAGGAATTGTTTTTGGGGGTAACTTTCTTAGGGCGAAGTGTAATTTTTTTTTTTTTTTATTATGGAAATCTGATTCACCACACCATCACCCACAATAGTGAATGCCCGTGGTCTATTTGTTTTAATGTTCCGACAATTTACCACAAGAACGGAACCACGCTGCTCTATATCTTCAATGCACATTTTGTGAAGTTCTTCGCGCCTACAGGCGCCCGCAATCCCAATTAGTGTAGCAACCTTAATCATTAGATATTTTTCATCGGACGCGTCAATCATAAATTTATCAACCTGCTCGGGCGTCAATATCTTGGCCTTCTTAGGTTGATATCCCACACTAATTTGTTTCAGAAATGACGTCAGCTTCGTATACTTCGAAATGTCAACATTCTCCTACAAACTGAAGTGGATTTGAATATTGATTAGCACGACCACATGGTACATGATTTAAGAACTTCTAACTAAAAGAAAATCGTATATATGTGTTGAAGCATCATATTTAATATTTACTTTAGAATAATCGTAGAAATTGTTCGTGGCATTAGCAGCTGCAGCCAGATTATTTTAAGTCTTGCTCAACTCCCGCTGTCCAGCAATCTACCATACTTAGGGCCGGTTGCAGAAAGCAATGTTAAGTCTGGTGTTAGCTAACGCGACGTCAAAGTGAACAAAAACAAATCAAATCTCAAATGATTATGGTAACTGATACATTAGTAAACAAAATTTGATGTGATTTTGTTCACTTTGACGCGATGTTAGCTAACACCAGACTTAACATTGCTTTCTGCAACCGGCCCTTAAAGTTTTAATCTTGGATTTGCATGTCATTTGTAAATACCATCTGCAATTTAAGACGGATGTCATTAGTTTATTGTTAGAGCTTTCGGCGAAATGCAGCTCTCTCTTGCGATGGTCAAGCATGTTCTTCCCCCTACCCCTAAAGGGGTGGGTTAACGAATGTCTTTCTTGGGCTCGAAGAGACAGACACTTTCAGAGTCACGTTTAAGACACAGAGAGAGATATATCTCCTCTATATTCAGTATCGGCAATTTTAACTTTGTAATTATACAATCCGCTCTTATCGTTATTAGTGTTACATTGGTGTATATATTGTAAATAAAGTGTTATTACAATTATATTCGTTGTGTTCAATCATTCACGACAGCAACGACTTGCGTGATTCGCCGTCGGTATTTCGTTGTGCCCGTAAGGTTCGGGTCGCAACAATATGAAAGCAGAAAATGACAGAATAACTGATACTACCTTCTGATAAAAGAAAGCAAGCATCACGTCCTCAGTAACAACAGCAAAATTTTAATACATAATAATTCGTACTCCTTCAGATGTCGGTCTTTAGATTTGCCAGGAATCAGCTTAGACACCGCACTTCCAGCAAGTTTAAGTTTTAATTTATATTCAAAATTGTAAGTTAGTAACTTATGTTATGGCCTATGCCACGTAAAAATTCGTACACGTTTTCTGGGTTGTAATTTGCAACAACCCGCGCTATTCTCTCTGCACAATCTCTGTACTTTTTACGTGTAGGTGGACCTTCTAGACCACCTATATATTGCTTTATCTGAAGCTCATGTAGGCTTTGCTCTCTCTGAATGGCTTTCATAAATTTCCAGATGTTGGGGTGATCAGCTGCAATTTGTTGTTCGAAACCTAGGTGCCATCTATAGAATTGTTGGTTTTGGGTAGGTCTTTCTCTACTCCAGTAGATAGTAAAGATTTAAACAACCCTGCCACACATATGGTCAGCAGAATACAAAATTCCGTAAATGCCCTCATTGACAACAAAACCATTACACTTAAAACTAACACCCCATGGTTTAGCTGTGATTTACGTAAGCTTCAGGCGGAACGCAATCAACTCTACAAGACAGCTAAATTTACAAAAAACACGCAGGACTGGAAAAACTATAAACGTATTTGAAATGTTTACAGCAATAAGATTAAGGACAGAAAAAACCAATATTATGAAAATAGAATAGAAAACCGTCGTGGAAATCCGAAGAAGATGTGGAAAACTGTCAAATATTTTATTTGGCGGAGAAGAAATTAGCAATGCCCAGGATGTTGCTAATAAATTTAATCAGTAAATGGCTGTAATTGCAGATGCCTTACCAGTTGTAAGTGAGTTATTTGTTAAATTAATAAATCAGTCGCTCTGAACAGGGTGCTTTCCAGAATCATGGAAAATATTGTTCCAGTACCTACAGGTAAATTAACTAACAAGTGCGAAGGATTTCGACCAATAAATGTGTTACCGGTATACGGGCAAATTATCGAACTCCAAATCTTTTTAGATGAACATGAAATTATAAGTAAAACCCAATCAGGATTTAGAACTAAACATTCGTGTGAAACGGCATTAAACTTGGTTCTCATGAATTGGAAAAGTGAATTAGAATTAAATAAAAATGTAGTTAACAGTTTTTCTAGATTATAAACGTGCATTTGAGACTATCGACAGGCAGCGGTTAGTGAATAAACTACATAAATATGGAATACGTGGTAACGAAAATATGTGGTTTCAAAGTTATCTCACTCATCAACACACTTCGATCAGTGCCAGTCAAGCTACATGAAAAACAACTTGGGTGTACCCCAAGGCTCTGTTTTGGGTCCATTATTGTTTATTTTGTATATAAACGATTTGGAATTGAATCTAAAACATTTAACCATAAATCTATTTGCAGATGATATATTAGTGACAGTTACTGACAAAGATGTTAGAAATGCTATTAATAAAAAGAATATAGATTTAGAAATTATTTCTAAGTGGTTAAAATGTAATAAACTAAAACTGAATATAGCAAAAACGAAAGCAATCATTTTATCAGGTACTAATGCAGAATCGGTTAATAAAATTAAAATTGAAAACTTAGAAATAGAAAAGGTATCTCAAGTTAAATATTTAGTAGTAATTATAGATGATAAATTAAACTTCAAAGCACACGTAGATTATGTAATTAAAAAGGTAGTTAAGAAAATAGGCTTATTCAGTAGAATTTCTAATAAGCTTAGTATACAGTCTAAAATTATGATTTATAAAACAATCATTTCGATTACTGCTCCAGTATATTATTTGTATGTCATGAACAAGAATTGCAGCAGAACAGCAGAACAGAGTAATGCGTATTATATTACTCTGTTCAAAATATACAAGAATTTCTGCGATGCTGGATTGCTTACAATGGTTAAGTATGAAGCAACGTATTTATTTCAATTCTTTGTTGTTAGTTTTTAAAGCAGTCAATAACCTGTTACCTGAATATATGACCCAAAACTTAGTTTATGGTTGTGATATTGATAATTATAGTACTAGAAATGGGCAGAATGTTAGATTATCCAAACTTACAAAAAGCAGTTTCCTAAATTGTTTCGTTTTATAATAACCTTCCAATTGAAGTTAAAGGACTAAAAATATCTATGAGTTTAAGAAATACTAAGCGATTATGTTAAGAAAAATCATTAGTTAGGTAAATATGTAAACAATTGTAAATCTTAAAATGGTTTATAACTAAATAAAGATTATTATTATTAAAACAGTTCCACATATCGTGAGGGAAATGTGCTGTTCGGCGACGCTGACGTCTTTCGGGACGTCCGATCCATGTATCTTCAAAGTAATCAACCACAGGCTGTGCTTCTAGAGATGATACATTTTCATCACACAGTCGTTCAAATGCGTCAACTACACTTGCCGTGGGGACAAATGCGATCGCAGATAACAACCGTAACTTTAATGCAAAAACTGCATCTGTTTCGTATCTCTGCTTAAGCCCTTCGGATTGAATTTTGCGAAATATGCACTGCGAAAAATGAAAGAAACATCCACGATGTTTGGATGTCGGAAATTCCTGTGCCAACGCGCTTATCATGGCAGATTGAAAATCTGTAAGCACAGTTAGTGGTGAGGTCTCTGGCAGTAGTTCTTTCAGCTTTTGTAGCAGTCGAACGTAGGTGCCTGTAGTTTTATCTGGTAGATAGCAATGCATAAACCAGAAGAATTGCAATGTTATGCCGTAGTCCATGTATAGTGTACAGTTGATAGAAAAGATGTGGTGCCGTTTTGAAGGTGACGTCTGCATACCAGTGGTCAGCCTGAGCCAAGAGTTGGAGATTCCTTATAGTGCCAAAAATTAGTAGTCGATCTTCGGTAGAATCAAAAAGAAAAACTTCTTCACCATTTTTGGTTTTTTTGTAGTCATCCGGGAACACAATATCGCTGCGGTAAAGAGGCAATGCTTTGGCAGCTTCATGATTATTTCATACATTCCTTATTGTTCTCTTAATGCTGCTCACTTTTGCAAGGGTGGCCGTTGCTGCTTCGGTAACTCCAATAGATGCGGTGGATATGATATGATGTGGTGCATGCTGTGTATGTATAGCTTGGTCACGTATATTGTTCAGCACCTTCATGCTTTCTATTTCACCTGCGTTGGCGATATGGTTATGAATGAGTACCACCGTTTTTAAGAAGAATGTCACCCTGCGTTGTGATGCGTGCACCGCACTTAAATTTACTATACTTCTCTTACTTCCAATAAATTTTTGTTTCCACCTCTTTATCTTTGTAATATAACTAACCGTCGACGAACAGTTTTCGTTTTTCTTTTACACTAGTGATAAATTCGAGTGTCATTTCAATGTCTAATCCACAACTCCACAAGAACTTCTTGAACAGTGTAAATTTTCGATAAACAAAACGTCTACTTATACTCCTGGAGGATCATTAAATGTTAAACGAATAATCTGGATATATCCATTAAAAGACATTAAAATCTAATATTTGCAGAACACTACTTCACAAATAATAAAGGAAAAAGAAAGCAATTTCTTTTAATTGTTAAAATACCCTAGAAACTATTGTTGTAACAAAAAAAACTATGACAATTATACCTTGGATAACTTATTCTAGGTATATACTTGCATTGTAGAATTGGCCCTAAGGAATACATTTCCTTCTTTTGAGGGTATCATCCTCTAAAATAAAAAGCACTTGAAATAGCTGTAATTGTAAAATCAGTGCCGCGTTCTATGTATTGGGTTATTATAAAGTTAGGGGTATACTTTAAATTCTTGTATAATTTTAACAAATCAAGCCAACAACAAAAAGTAAACGAAATCTATTTGCTTAAATAATGGGATTGTATTGCATCTGTGGAGAACAAAAGTGTTGTTAAGGCAAAATCATCTCAATTTTAAGCAGACATTTTGTGAATTGATGGTCACCAAGATGACCTGATCCTAACCCAGCGGCTTACTGGATGTAGAATTATTAAACAAAATTGGGGCCTAGAACACGGTCAAAAACGCTGCAAGAATTAAACTACGAAGTTAGGCGGCAAAAGGGTACAATTCAACCAGAAATGTTACATAACATAATGATGTAAAATTTGGATGAAAGGTTGGTAATTTTACACCAACAAAATGGAGGTCATATTCAACATTTGCTGTAACCAGTTCAAATACAAAATTTCATTATTTAAGTAATCAAATCTCGTTTACTTATTGTTATTAGCTTAATTTGTTAAAAATTTACAGTGTCCGCCAAAAAGTCGATATAATATGGGATGATTTTTTATTTTTGATTTTAAAAAAAACTTTTTACATCAATAATTTGTGCTTGTCTAAAAACCTATTTGCCTCCTATCATATATATCGAGTGATTTTTACTTATTTAGAAAATGGAGTTTTTCGAAATTGTCAAAATCCAAAAAGGATATTTTTCGGAAATTAAGTAAGATTTCAATGAGATTTTTTAGAGTGTGATGTTTTTAGCTAACTGAACAATCTCAAGGCCAGAAAACATACACACACAAAGACATAGTATTAAAGTTCAAATTATTTCTGTAAAGATTTTAAAGATTTATAATTAGGAATAATAATATAAAATGTTAATTAGATCTTTAGATGTTTTATTATTTACCGAAAAGTAGTATGTTTGCATAAATTTTACGTTTTTTATGCAAGGCGCCTTTTAGGAGAAATATTCTTCAAATATAATTAATATCAATTTAAACGGCTTCTAGAACCTCTAATCTAGTCCTGTTAATAAATTACTGTTACAAAAATCCTGTAAATGTTCTTTCACAGTTGTCTAAATGAGGAGACTTTTCTTTATCCAAATTACATGCTCTAAAAAATCTCCTCATTTAGGAAATTGCAAAAGATCATTTACAGGACTTTTGCAACAGTAATTCATTAACAGGGCTAGATTAGTTTCTAGAAGCCACTTAAATTGATATTGATTAGAACTGAAAAATATTTCTCCTACTTTTCGGTAAATAATCTGAAGAACTAATTAACATTTTATATTATTTTTCCATTTTTCCCAATTATGAATCTTGAAAGTCTTCACATAAAAAAATTAACTTTAGTATTAAGTCTTTGTATGTGAAATTTTGAAACATATATAAAAAGCTGAAAAATTAATTTTCAGCTAAAGTTAAAAAAAATAGGGGTTTTCTGGTCTTCTGATTGTTCAGTTAGCTAAAAATAAAGGTTTAAGGACGTTTTGCCCCAGCCGTTTTGCCCCCGACAGTTTCGCCCCCGCCGTTTCGCCCCCAGCCGTTTCGCCCCCAGCCGTTTCGCCCCCAGCCTTTTCGCCCCCTAGCCGTTTCGCCCCCGGACCGTTTCTCCCCCGAAGTTTTAGCTGTAGCTTTAGTCAGCTTCAGCTGTTTCCAGTTGCACCACGAGGAGGTAGCTAGTAGGATTTCTGCAACCGGTTTTTTATTTTTTAATCCAAGAAATAAAAAGTCGAAATATATATGTTAAATGATTTCTCTTTCTTTATATGTATTTACTAAAAACTCTAAAATTAAAACACAAACACCAACAAACAAAAACCAATAAAAATAAAAAAAACTATAATTAAAACATAAACACCAAAAAAATTATAATAAAGAACGGTTGCAGAACCTCCTCGTGGTGCAACTGGAAACAGCTAAAGCTAGAGGTAAAACTTCGGTGGCGAAACGGTTCGGGGGCGAAACGGTTAGGGGGCGAAATGGCTGGTGGCGAAACGGCGGGGGCGAAACGGTCGGAGGCGAAACGCCGGGGGCGAAACGTCCGTACCCCAAAAATAACACACTCTAAAAAAATCTCATTGAAATCTTACTTCATTTCCGAAAAACAGCACTTTTGGAACTGCATTTTCTAAACAAGTAAAAATGACTCCGTGTATATCATAGGGGCTAAATAGGATTTTAGATAAGCACAAATTATTGACGTAAAAAGTTTTTTTGAAAAATCAAAAATAAAAATTTTCCTCATATTATGCCGACTTTTTGGCGGACACTGTATAATAATAATCTAAAATATATCCCTTATTTTATGATAACGTTGTACATTGCATTTGTATGGTGGTCTGCCGTATTTATTTTAATGTTTATTTAAACTTGATCATTTTAAATTTAAATTTCTTTTTGTTATACCTCAAGGAAATTATTAGGCTAGCTCTGTCATATTTTGTAATGAGATCAATTACGTTATTTTCCTCAATCGAAAACAGACATAAATTGTCCAACCTTTTTCTTTTGTTAAAATAAATAGAATAGATAGAAAAAATTTGTGCTAATTGACTCTAGCAGCTAATGGTAATAGCTATTTTATCAATAAAGCCAATAACAAACCCTTAATAACGGAACAAAATTTGCTAAACACGATTTAAAAAAAAAGTAACTTTTTTTTAAATGGCACCTACTAAAAGCTATCTTGCCATTAAACTGCAAATTTAATTACCAATCTAACGATATGCATCATGCACTAGTTTATCTTTATCTAAAATTGAAGAATAATTAATTAAATATTTTTTTAATATTTCTGTGTAATACCTAAGCAAATGCGGCAACACTGTTGTATGTAATTTGAGTCGTAGGCTGCGAAAAACAAAATATATGGGGTGATCCATTTGAAAAATTAAAGTTAGTGTTATTTCTGGTTAAACCGGAAGTCTCTCATTTTGATTATACTTGTATGTTAATCTAAAATTATGTCCAGTATCCGTGTATAAAATTACATCCAAATGCATTCATAAATAACGGAGACAGAGGCATGGCCCTGGTCTCATTGTCACCCGGTATATGATCTCGTAAAAATAACATAAATGAATACATTGTCTTCCTTTAAGGGCAGGATCATCTAAAATAAAAAGCACTTGAAATAGTTGTAATTGTAAAATCAGTGTCACGCTCTATGTATATATAGGATTTTTAATTTCGGTCAAATTTCCTTTCGGTAAACATTCTTTTCGGTAAACTTTCCATTCGGTCAACTTTCCGTCGGTAAAGTGTTTGCGGTAAACTTTCCGGTACCCATGTGTATGAAATTTCCAACTTTCTGTAGTCGGCTGTTGTCGCGATAATGTTACTTTCATATGTGGTTGTCTAAAACTCTATTATTCTGTTTTATATGTTAGTGTACGAAAAAATATACGAAACTCGTATGTAAGTGGCTTTTCCATACTTCTCTCGAAACCATATCAGTCGTACTGGAAAGCTCCACTTTCTATACTTGTAACGTGAATTACTATTGACACGGTTCTTACTCAAAGTACAAAGTGTGATTAATTGGAAAAAATTGTGAGTCTACTAACGTCCATGGTTGACTATAGTAAAGACTTCTCGATCCTGTTTACTGACTATTTTCCCCTTAAAAAACAGACATAATTGACAAAAGCAAATGATGCAATGACAGTATAGCCCTTTTTCCTTCGAATGTATAAAGGTCATTTCCATGAATACTTATCTTCAAATGTTTGTTATTAGTTCAAGAATTTGCCGTGTGTCTTCTAAGCTTGAGCTGCATAAAAGCTATTTTCATTAGTCATTTATGGCACTCGCTTTTTAAAACACTGCATATTGCCGTCATGTACCTACACTGACTTATGTAATGACCTACTTGGTAAAAGTTTAGCATACGGTCCGGTAAATGGCGCATGCGCAAAAATGTAACAGTGAACATAAAAATGTAACATTGAACATACTCTCTTCTCATATTTTTTCTCTAAAAAAAATTATCAAATCTAACAATTAACCTAAACCGCTAACCTAAGCCACCGCCGAGATCGCAACAACATTGCTTTAAACATTACGAGACGATAGCGGCACCCACAACATTTTTACGTACGCTGATCGAACTATAAAACATACTCCACTCCCAGCGCATGCGCAATAGATCGGACTAAGCTACTATATTTATACCGTATAGTTATTACTTCTATATTGCTAGCGCCTATAAGTGGACAGGGCACAGAGTAAGTGAGACAGACAACCAACTCTTCTACGTACTTGGTGAGCTGTGCGCAAGCGTCGTCAGCGCGGTGGGGAAGTGGTTTAAAATTTGCTTCTAAAGGCGGCTTCGAATTCTCAGGCATGCCCACGAAACTGGTAGTAGTCAGAGTGAGACTATGTCGGTACCGTATTGTTTTCGCCCGTTTCCAGAGCCTACTAGCAATATACGAGTAGAAGTAATAAATAGATGAGTTCTACGAGCAAGCTTGTCCGCCATTTTGAGTTACTGAAAGTGGCTGCAAATTCAAATTCTAGTTACTTTCCAATTAGCATCCGGTAAGTCGGAAAAACAACGATCATGTCATTTAATTTTATCTTTCTTAAAAAAGACTGGTTTTTAAATAAATAAAAAGCAATCAGAAAAATAGGAACGAAAACACTAATAACTAACACGCACATGGTTCAAACTAGAGAACTTTAATAGTATAGTACCTTAGTTCAAACAACAGTGACGAGTGACAGAACTGGAGAGAACTGACAGATACAGTTGACAGCACAGAACAATACCGATACACTGTATATAGATTTAAATAACCACACTTGGATGCAGACTGTAATAATTATAATTAGCATCGTAATGGAATGTACCAAGATTTGAATCAGCTGCAGTGTTCGTCTGGATCGAGCAGTGAATACTCGAACGGTGACCAGTCTTGCTTGGTTGATAGACGACAGAACACACGGTTACCGGTCAGCGCAGCCAATGGTTTGGAGCTAAAGTCCCTGTGACACAAAATCTAGTGGGATAAGCTTGCCTGGTCTATAAAGTACTCTAGACCAGACCGTGTACTAAACTTGACCCGGACTACTTTTTTGAAAATTCCTTATAATTTTCATTTTCCTCCACCTGACGTTTTTTCTTCTAATTATATGGGTTATTTATACTTTCTGTTTATCATTATAATAGTATATTATACATCAAGGTAGCAAAGCGCAGTAATAAGGCGATTCGCTACCGTGGTGTATATACTATTTTTTGCACTACTAAACGGCTTAATACCTAAATTCCCAACAAATTTCGAAAATATTTTAACTGTCAACCTGACAATACAGCTCTTTAAAAAGTCAAAATTAGAATAGTCATATTTGGTAACTTAGCAATTTATTAGTTACCACGGTGAAAATTGTTTATTTTACTTTTTCTCCCGTGGTGGAGAAAATCAACTTCAAGACCTAAAGATAGGCCAATAACGGTGCGTTCTGAGACTAGTAGTGCAAAAATTGTTTCTTTAATTTCGCTGTACAAATTTCACAATTATGGGCTTAAACCTTCTTTACCTTTTAGCCGATGAGATATATGAACAGAGTTCCTATATGTCTTGATTCGTAATTTCGGGTTACAGAAGTCAATCACCGCAGTATTCGTATCTTCGTTATCTTTCTCGGGCAGACCAAACATTCTGAGGATGTTTTTTTTCAAAATATCGAAGGATTTTAAATCCATATGTGGTGAATCTCCGAAATATCAATCACACAGCAGAAGCAACCTATCAATCAGTCTCCCAAAATGGATACAGACAATCGCTTTCTCCTTGTACTGGCAATCTTTTCCAAAAATCGTCTAGCTCCCAAGGGTTTCTAACACTCACACAGAAATGCAAAAAAGGTTAGGCAACCGAGTACACACTAGCGAAGAAGTGGCGAACTAAGTTACATCCTAATAATCAAATATAGCTGAACTCGAGATTAATTTTTAATTCGTGCAAAATTTACACGTAATGGTATTTCAAATACCAAGTATTACTTCAAATTGTGTAATAATTATATTGCGTGTCGTATTTGCACAAAATTTATCGTAACCGATAACGTAACTCAACCAATTCTAATATTTTTTTTAATGTAATGGCATTGACTTTATGACTATCCCATTTTTTTGTTCTTTGCGCAATTGCTTCACGCTCCTCTAAACGCTGTTATAGCTGTCAAAAAGTTACTTTGTAAAGGAATTGTCACATTGCGCTAATTTTAATTTTGGCCAAGTTTTCTGCCACCCGCGCAGTTAGTATTACGTAGACTTTTATGTACTCATGTAGATTTACTACAATCTGCTTGCATAGAAAAATCAATACCAATAGAATCTTCAAAGATCTTGATTCTTGATTACTGCAGAACGAGATTTTACAGGGCGACCTAGGAAAGTGCAATTGGTAATGCAGTTGCAGTAATACAAATATTTGATAAAAATGGGACTGTTACAAACTTGTGAAACCTAATAGAGATACTAAATACAATCCATACCAGATGTTGAGCTGTCGAGACCGAGACATATATAAAGAAACCGCTGGAGCTGATGAAAATGGTTACACTAACACATTTCAGGTAGATTTTTAAAATTCTGTACAAATACAACTTAGTTGGTATTAATGACGCCAGGAGAATCTAAACGAACAAAAAATCCAAATGGATTTCAGTGACTACGTCTACCTACACCAACTTGCGGAGCTTCGAGTTTGCGCATATTGCATTACAATAATTATATTTTTTGGTTTACTTTTGTGAATTCAGTGAAGTGTCTACTATCTAAAAAGAGGTATGGCTTCAAGAGCAAGTATTACATGTCTGGAATGCAGAACGGATTTTTCCAAGATTTCAAATTTACGAGCTCATGTGAAAAAAAAGCATCCAGGTAAAAAACATACTTTATATATTTTCACTATAATAATAAGTTTTTGTTTGTGATTTTAGACAAATTAAATGCACTATGCCCGAAAAAAGTGTATACACCTATGTTTACGTGCAGTGAATGCAAAAAAGGATTTGTAAACAAATCTAACCTCAAAATTCATTTGAAGCTGAAACATTCAGGTAAATTGAACAATAACTATGCAACTAAGTCATAATAAAATGAAACACTGATTATTATAAGTAATATAATTTTTTAGATAATGAAAATGAGTTTGCGGCTATGCCAAATAGAAAGAAAAATCCATTAAAATGCACCTTGTGTCCGCATGAAGATAATTGTAAAAACAATATCATAAAGCATTTTAAACAAATTCATGACATTCAAATGGAGATTGAGAAACACGAGTTTTGTGGATTTGATGAATTCTTGACATGGAAAAATAATGTTGAAAAAGAAACTACATCTTCTTTTGTTAAAATGCATGGATCGTATAAAACTAACAATTATACTAGAGTTACCTACAGCTGTCACAGATCTGGTCAATTGAGACAGACGGGTACTGGAGAAAGACATCTAAAAACACAAGGTTCTAACAAGTTGAATGGATTTTGTCCTGCCAACATCGATATTATTACACAAAAAATGGAAAATGCGTTGCGACTTTTGTGAAAACTCATGTAGGCCACAAACCAGATTTGGGGCATCTATTTCTTACAGAATCAGAACGACATGAATTGGCATCAAAAATAGCTAGTAAGATCCCTTTTCAGAGCATACTCGATGACATTCAAGATTCAGTGTCAAACTGTAAACTTGAGAGACTACACCTATTGAAGAAAAAAGACCTATATAATATCGAGCAGTGTTTTCACTTAAACAAATCTTCAGTTCGTCATGCTAGTGATGTCATAAGTGTTGAATCTTGGGTTAATGAAATGCGGTCTTCGGTTTTATTTTATAAGCCACAAGATAGCATATGCGAAGAGTATCCAAATTTAAAAAAAGAGGATTTTGCTCTAATTATTATGACTCAGGGACAAATCGAACTTCTAAAACAATTTGGAAATGACACAATTTGCATAGATGGAACGCACGGATTAAATGGTTATGGTTTCGAATTGCATACCCTGCTTATACTTGATGATTTGAGAGAAGGATATCCAACTGCGTTTCTGATTTCAAATCGTGCAGATGAAGACATTATGCATATTTTCTTTTCTAGTGTTAAAAACAAAATTGAGACAAAAATTAAATCTCGTGTTTTTATGTCTGATATGGCAGAAGTATATTACAATGCCTGGCTTCAAGTAATGGATCCTTCAGAATTTAGGTAAAGTAATAAAAATAAGATATAAAATACTTTTTTGCACTACTAGTCTCAGAACGCACCGTTATTGGCCTATTTTGAGGTTGTGAAGTTGATTTTCTCCACCAAGGGAGAGAAAGTAAAATAATAGTATATTATACATCAAGGTAGCGAAGCGCAGTATTATAACCTGAGCGCATATTAGATACTGAGCGCGCAGCGCGAAGTATCTAAAACGCGAAGGTTATAAGACGATTCGCTACCGTGGTGTATATACTATTTTTTGCACTACCAAACGGCTTAATACCTAAATTCACAACAAATTTCGAAATTATTTTAACTGTCAACCTGACAATACAGCTCTTTAAAACGTCAAAATTAAAATAGTCATATTTGGTAACTTAGCAATTTATCAGTTACCACGGTGAAAATTGTTTATTTTACTTTCTCTCCCTTGGTGGAGAAAATCAACTTCACAACCTCAAAATAGGCCAATAACGGTGCGTTCTGAGACTAGTAGTGCAAAAACAATTTTCACCGTGGTAACTAATAAATTGCTAAGTTACCAAATATGACTATTTTAATTTTGACGTTTTAAAGAGCTGTATTGTCAGGTTGACAGTTAAAATAATTTCGAAATTTGTTGTGAATTTAGGTATTAAGCCGTTTGGTAGTGCAAAAATCTGGTGTGATACACTCACACAACTTCCTTTTACAGTCATCTTATAATTAGTCAAAAATTTAATTTTTAATTTTTAAGCATTTGTCAAAAATTTTCAAAAATTACGAATTCTACAAAAACCGTACAAAATAGAGCGTTAGTTGAAGAGACAAATTTTCTCTAAAATCTTAAGCAGAATTCAAAAATGTAATAATATACCGGGTGTTCCATTTAAAATAGGAGTTAATAAAAAAAATAGAAAAAAAAACAAAAGAAACGCACTTTAGAAGTTTTTAACTGGAAAATCATCTATCTCACGTCAATGCACATTAAAAATGTAATAAAAATGTAAAGTTTGAAAAAAATCGTTAGAGCCGTTTTTGAAAAAATCGAAAAAAACTGAAAAATCACAAGAGTAAACACCTACTTCCGGTTATGCGATTTTCTTCAAAAGCTTGCTGTCTCATCTACATAGTACACAAAACTTATATATGAAGTTTCAACGCCATACCTCTTTTCGTTTTTGAGATATTCTGTTCACAGACACACAGACAGACAGACAGACAGACAGACAGACAGACAGACACACAGACCAATGAAAAAAAATATGTTTTTTGGGATCAGGGGACTCTAAAACGTGAAGATCTGTTGAAAACTCAATTTCGAATTTTTGGGGTGAATCCAATACTTCCTTTATCGTAAAAGGAAGTAAAAAATAGTATATACACCACGGTAGCGAATCTTCTTATAACCTTCGCGCTTTAGATACTTCGCGCTGCGCGCTCAGTATCTAATATGCGCTCAGGTTATAATACTGCGCTTCGCTACCTTGATGTATAATATACTATTTTGCACTACTAGTCTCAGAACGCACCGTTATTGGCCTATTTTTAGGTCGTGAAGTTGATTTTCTCCACCAAGGGAGAGAAAGTAAAATAAACAATTTTCACCGTGGTAACTAATAAATTGCTAAGTTACCAAATATGACTATTTTAATTTTGATGTTTTAAAGAGCTGTATTGTCAGGTTGACAGTTAAAATATTTTCGAAATTTGTTGGGAATTTAGGTATTAAGCCGTTTGGTAGTGCAAAAAATAGTATATACACCACGGTAGCGATTCGTCTTATAACCTTCGCGCTTTAGATACTTCGCGCTGCGCGCTCAGTATCTAATATGCGCTCAGGCTATAATACTGCGCTTCGCTACCTTGATGTATAATATACTAATGTTGTGAATTGTATAATATACCTACCTAATAATAATTTTTTCTAAAAAATTTTAGATTATTTTCCACTTGGCACGTGGATCGTGCATGGCGAAACAATTTGGACAAAGTTACGACCAAGGAAAAAAGGGTAATAATTATTTTGTACTCTTTGATATTCAACTAATATCTACAATATCAATTATTATTAGGTCACTGTATACAAAATGCTTCGAACCCTTCTACACGAAACAGACGAAACTGCATTTTCTCAAATTACACAACTTTATAGTCATTTGCAAAAAAGACCCCGAAACTTTGGAGTTTGGAAATTATTTTGATAAATATTATGCAATGAAAGTCAATGCATGGGCTTATTGCTATAGACTTAACAGCGGACTAAATACCAATATGCATCTTGAGCGAATGCATCGCACTATAAAATATATATATTTGAATGGAAAGTTTGTAAAACGACTTGACAAAGGAATTGATGCAATTATGAGATTTGTACGTGTGAAATTATTTGAAAGGCTAATTATTATCCACAAGGGCAAAATATGTACGAAGTTGCGTATTTTAAGAAATCGACATAAGACCAGTGAAGGACTTAGTTTAGATTTAGTGGTAGAAACTGAAGCAGGATGGGAAGTTTTATCATCATCAACGAAGGAAATTTATATAGTTCAAGAATTGAGGAAGAACTGTGAATGCCAATTAATTTGTTCTGAATGCAATGCTTGCTTGCATCAGTATACTTGCAGTTGTCTTGACTCGTCTATAAAGTGGAACATGTGCAAACACATACACATAGTTTGTAAATATATAAAACAGCATCAATCTATAGAAATTCCTGAGGAAATTCCCAAAGTGCAGTCAGAAGGTAATCATCAATTTATTATTTATGTCATAATAATTAAAATATCGCAATTATAAACATTTTATGTAATATCGATTTCACAGGATAAAAACTTCAAAATAAACTTAAAGGTAAAAAATAACAGTACTGGTGCTGTTGGTGTTGAGGCATTTTGGATTACTCCTTTTTTTATTATTTTTTTTTTAGGAAGGGGGATGGAGTTAATTTGCACATAATTTTATGTTTGTATTATTGTGAAAAGGTGTCTTTGCCGTGCTGTGTAGCTTGTTGTTTTCTCATTTTATTTTGAACTTATTCTCGTTTAAATTTACACGAATTTTGGGCTTTTACAGAAGCGAATGAAGCTAACAATTTATTCATTGATATGGACCCTATTGGTGCTGAGTCGTCACGAATTGTAGAGTCACTGAGTCAATCACAAAAGTCAGAAGAGACCGTTACATTGCTCAAACATCAACAAAAACTTATAGCGGAACTGAGTCAGAAAATATACAGTACAACGTCTTTCGAAGAACTTGATGTTATAAAAAAAATTACTGCAGCAGTTGATCCCACTTTAGAAGCTCATAAGCGTTCAGCTGTTTCAAAAAAAAAATTTCTATTGGATGAAAGAACTGCTAAAATTCCGCACAACAAAAATATATGTCCACAGCGACACTTTACTATCACCAGAAAAACTTCAAAGAAGTCTAAGAAGAAACATTCTCTTGGATCAATTTCTGCAGAAGCAGTTGCTCTATCATTAATGAATACGGATAATTTTAATGCTAGTAATTAATAGTATTAATACCTACGTATGCGGTTAGTTAATTTTCATAATATAAAAATTAATTAATTAATTTAAAATAGAAAAATAGAAATTTTAAAATAGATATATACCAAAAAAGTAAAATTTTAAACTTAATTCTTCATATTTATTAATTTGTTTAAAGATAAAGGCCTTTGAATTTAAAAAAATGTTTATCTTGTACATTTTTGTTTCTAAAGTTCAGTATAACTTTTATGTTATTTAATACTAGTGCCTAATATTCTTAGCTCATAACTTTTATGTTATATTTACCCTTATTTACTATTTTTATTAATTATATTATTTGCATAAATAAATAAACAAAAATTGTGTACATTTTTTATTTGTGGTGGAGGATTGTGTCGAATATGCTGCCATTAAAAATTCCTACTTCTAACAATTCATATTTGAATGCATACAGTGTACTTACCCATAATCTGAGACTAAGAAAATATAATGTAAGTAAGTATAGGTAGGTATGAAAATTTTATTAAATCCCTTTCCTCAAAGTTTTAATCACTCTAAAGTGTACTAAATTATCTTTTTGCACTGCCGGGACTAAACGACCTACTTTAGGCTTCCTTTTGAGGGACCAAAGTGCCACTTTTAATCCCTAGGGATTAAATTTTTATTTAATCCCTCAGGGACTAAAAGTGGCACTTTGGTCCCTCAAAATGACATTATTTACAACATTACCTTAGTTACTCATCTACATTTCCAAAGCTATCCATTTTTCCGAATTGAAAGTATAAATTTTAAAACCAGCAAAATTAGATTTATTACATAATTTGTGATTCGGGAGTGCAAAAATAGCGTATATACCTGGGGACCAAAGTGCTTTTGATCCCTTGAGTGATTATTGCCCTCGACTTCGTCTCGGGCAATAAACTTCACTCACGGGATCAAATGATGCACTTTTGTCCCTTGGTATATAATATACTATTATCTACTAGCAACATGATATTGTACATTTTTGTCATAGAAACAAAATATGAAAAGCTACTCATAACTCCCAAGGGACTTGTCAAATTATTTCTCCCTCAAACTCATGGTAACAATGCAATGACAATTAACGTCTTAGCAACCATACAATGAGGCAATCCTTGATGTTACTTACATATTCTAATTTTAAATGTCATTATGACATTTTGAAATTTCATACTATTTTTACGAATATGCTAGTAGATAAAATATTGTATGCACCACGGGAGATATTCATGTTCTTTCCCTTCGGTTGACTTACAGACCTCGGGCCAGAGCCCTCGGTCTGTAACACATGTCAACCTCAGGGAAAAAACATATTCATATCTCCCTTAATGCATAAATATCTATTACTGTGTTTATTTTCACATATTTATTTGCACTGAGGTACCGTGGCGGAATAAAAAAAAGCGTACACTCAAAATGACATACATTAAACCGTTCTTTATTTAACAGCTTACGTCAAATAAATTAAATGCAAATAATTTTTCAAAGTAATTAACTTTTCCTTATTTATTAAAATATCAAGGCAGAAATATTAAGCACACAAAGAACAAATCACATTAGGCAAGAATGACGCAAAGTGATTTCAAGTGTTGTACGCTTTTTTTAATTCCGCCACTGTACTAGGGTGGGCAAGAAATATAATCTCATTTTTGCACCTAATCCTTTGAGATAGGTACTTGATTAGATTTTTACTGTTTAAAATAAATATTAAAAAATACCTAAACAGTAAAAATCCGATTCGTATGCGTATTGTCAACAATAAGATAAAATTAGGTATTAGGTTTTTTCGTTTCTTTTTCTAAAACATGATTTATTACTTTCAAAATGCACGAACAACCATGAACCACCAAAGAATATAAAAATGCAAATAAAAATAATGTAGTGCAAGATAAAAGATACGATAACTGCAATATGCGCAAACTCGAAGCTCCGCAAGTTGGTGTAGGTAGACGTTAGTGATTTCAGTGTACATAATGTCTAAATTTAAGGGAGTTTAAGTGTAGTGTTAAGAGCCATCCTGTATATAAATTAAGAGCAGTAATAGTGGGTAGGCAAATGTGAATGCCTAAGATTTGCGTGCTATAAAATTGGGCTTGGAATTGTACACTTGAATTGTGAAATAAATTTAATAAATATATTAACTTCTCCACAGTGTCTTTTGAACGCCGCTTGAACCACTACACTTCCAAATTATGTTTGTATACAGAGAAAAGGAGAGACGAAGCAAGAAGGTGTGGAGTTAATTTTGCAAAAAAGATCTTAGGCATGCATCAGTAATTAGATAGAGCTGAAGTAAAGATACTTCTCCGTTTTCTTGGTGTGCTAAAATCGCTTCCTCATATGATACTGTGGTAACGATTGGAATTATGGAAAATTAGGTTTCATCTAAATCGCATATGGGCTTAAATATAATGACCAGTGTTTCATAACAATTGGTGTCTGAAGCATCTGATATTTCCTGTTACAAACGAGCGATTTACTAGCAAATAATTAACGTTGTACAATGCGACTTAAAGCAAGAAGGGATTTGCACGCCAGTATCGACAGCCGCCCTGTGATAAATAGAATTGTTCAGTCCCCATCCATTTGTAACCGTGTAGTAGAACACCGTGCATGAAATCAAACAGTAGTTCCACACCAAATTGAACATTGCGTATTCTGTTTTTCAGCAACGGCTTTAATATTATGTTAAAGAATTCTAAGCCAACTCACTGTACTAATTATTAAATAAATTTTATATATGCATATTGGCTACTATTTTTTTCGTTGACTCACTTATTTAAACACTATTTCAGTTGTACCTTCATATCTAAAATGGAAATCGTGAACGACTGTATTTGAATAAATGTGAATAAAATCATATCAATGTAAGGACTATAAATTTGCCGCAGTTTTAGCATAAAATTAAGAGGCCGATATGCGTGACACCAATGACCTGTCTTTCAATTCATGCTGAATATCTTAGAAATTTATACACTTCGCAAACATAAAATAAAAATTGCTATTTTTAACCATTAAGAGAAAAGATATCGCACCGAGAAAATTGCTTGTGCGCTATGGCAGCGACTAATTTACTGACATAATTTAACACGTCCGCGGTAACAGAAAATGTTTGGAGGGCGTTCCCTGTTACACTGCGAAAGCTTTTACATTCGTGTTGACAAGTTGCAATATTTCATGTATATTGTTATGATACGACTACATTATGCTCTTGGTTTAAATAAAAAATTGTTAAAGAAATTGGGATGTTATTACAACCCATATCAACCCATTGTAATAGTTGATAATGTTTATATAGTTTCCTGAATAAATCCGAGATAAGGCAGATTATTATTTGAAAGAGGATTACAAATGGATTCAAAATAACTAAAATATTAAAATACGGTTTAAGAATCAATGACAAGTGCAAAATTCTAATAAGGGTAGAATTAAGTCGGTGAATATCAAATAAGAATATAGACTAGAAGGCATCAATAATGATATGGGGTAGTTAAGGAATTTGTTTAGAGAGAGAATAAATAACAAACTGAAAAAAAATTATTAACTAATTTTGGTATCATTAGAAATATGGAAGATATCCCTTTTTATCTCTTATGTTTATGGTTGAGATAAATAGGGTAGATACACTAAATCTGCATGGTGATAAGAAAATGAAATTTTAAAAGAACAAGCATAGAAGAAGAATAATTTACTAAAGGAAATTACTATTAAATAGTAGACTCAACTAATGGATAGAAGAATTGTTATATACAAGTAAAGTACTAAAGAGGCATATTGGGTCAGCTTTATTTCGAATATTACATTTGACAAGTGACGGGAGTAAAATGGAATTACACCAGGATATGTGTTGTTGAGTGGAGCTTCCAAAGGGGTAACATCAACGAGGAGAGGAACGTTTCAGGTATCAGTGGGCTCTAGCAGGTGAAGATCCAGGTTTGTTAATTACTTGTGGGAGTTTGAGGTTTGCTGATGTTAAGCAGTTGGAACGAGTGGACTGTCGTTGAGCGGTGCATTGCAGTGAGAAGCTTGAACGGGTCTAGTTGTAGATCTCAAATAGGTTGCTGTCTTGAAGGTTCTGTAAGAACGATACAAGTTGGGTGACTTCTTAAAGTATACTAACTAGAAGGTAAATAAAGACATTAATAAATCATATATATCATATATCAAATAAAAACTTACTGTGTTGTTAAATATTATAATGTACCATTCTAAGGATTGGGCATGTGTCTTTTAAATTTGAAAATTATTTTTCACGTTTAGTTGACATTCAGATGTGACTTACGATTTGAATAAGGTTTTAAAATATTGGGAGATCAATTTTTCAGTATCAAGTAACTAAATAACAGATCCCACCCCTGTAAGAGTTTCATGCGCTACCATAAAAAGAAATAATTAACATTATTATTCAAAGAAGGCAATTAATAATTTAAAATACCTAATTAACATCAATATTTGAAAGTTTGCATATTTAAAGGCACAACAAAAGGGTAGCCAGTGCAATATATATCCGCAACACAATTTATAGAAGTTGTATAGTTCTCTTATATTGCTTCTGTGTGAGACTATGACTACTCTTGTGACATATGCAGGCTCATCCTGAACACTGACAAAGGCAAATGAAGAAACGGTCCTAAGGTTTGGCAAAAAAATCTGAAAAATCTTCAGCTCCATACAAAAACCAGAAAAATTGAGGATGAGATATAACTATAAGGTACAATTCGAACGAACGACGAGGTTGGGCAGAGAACCTCGAAAATGCTGTCTTGCTTTTGGGAGTATGAAACTGGGAAGAACTAGTCATGAATAGGGACGAAAGACAGTAGAAGCAGCCCCAGTTCCAATACGACTGTAAAACCATTGGGAGAGAGGTAGATGTAGTTTTTTTCTCATAAGATACGTACGTTGAGTGACAATCTGAGAATGAGGTCTCCAGGTCTTGGTACTATTTGCACTTCTAGCTAATCCGATCTACTTTACAAATTTGTATGAATGTTTTAAATATTGGAAGAGGTTTAATATTCTGCAAATGATTAGCTCTCTGAAGTCCAGCAGCACACTCTTCTGATATGATTTTCATCATCTGCTGCGCAGGGGTCTCTTGTAATCGTTAAAATTTCTGTGTTCTTTTGCGATCGTCGGCCACTTTTTTAATTTCGCTGCTGCATCAATTCTGTACTTCTTTTATCATCACGGGACATCCATACGATGAGTAAGATTGAGTAAATTTATTTAAAATACATTTTCGAATAATATTTATCTATTTTTACCTTTACTAAAGTAAACGTTCAGAATATTGCAATCGTATACCATTGATATTTTTAAAAATAATTCTAAGCCAGTAGTTAGAAATATATGAAAACTGCTTCTATTCAGAAAGGTTGACAAGGGACAAAATAAACGCTTTTACAAATTGAGAAAATTAATTTGGCAAATGTCTAAGCATTGACACTATGTTTTCACTGAAAATAGGACTAGGAGTACCACCAATTCTGGTTAAAATATTTTTCTCTTATTACGGGTAATCAATCTTAAACTCGAACAACTAGTATAATCAGTTTTTAAATAATATAAAGCAACCGCTCAACTGTTTACTTATTTACTTAACCAGAAAATTCTTCTACCGTCTTCCATGTCGAGGTGTATGTCCTAGTTCATTATTAATATTGTACGCGCCCACTTAGAATTTGTTGCATACTTTCATACAATATTTTCCGTGTTTGGCTATTCGTTTTACGCTTTGTCAGGCCATTTTATATTTTTCCTTAATTCCGATAGTTACATTACCATTTGGAGCAGTTTTGATACAAAATTGGCGAGTCGGCCTGTATGTCGGACCAGTGTCGGTAATATTTTATCTTTTAATACGGCTGCTTTCGCAACAAACAAGAATCCTGACCTGCGCGTGGCTTTTGGTTTCATCTGTCAGTCTAGCCTTCGCGCGAATTTCTATGCAGTCGCATATTGCAGCTGGCTGTCCCATCGCTGGTAAAAGCGCTCGTTTATAATATTTTCCAGAAACACAATGTATGAGAGCGAGCGAGATACCTTTCTCGAATTTTATAAAAGCATGTGTTCGCCATCGGGCGTTCCTATTTGTTACATCTGGCACGTCGCAGACAGATGTTTTGGCGCACAAGCTTCGCGTGGCGTCAGTTGGAAGCTAGGATCTGACACGAGCGGTTGTAATGCAGAGCGCACGCCAGCGGCGTCCCCTCTCGAGGAATCGCAGGCGTTGGCGTGGTGCATTATTAAATTTGCGTCTGATGTTTTATTTAGTGCTGTTACAGCGAATATTGATATTGTGAATTTTGTGACTTCCTTAATTGTGTTCGGCAGACGGTGCTTGGCGAGCTGTGAGAGTACTTGTGTTTTCGGAAGCAGTGCTGGTGATGTCCGCTCGCGGTTTTATTTTAGCCACTCAGTAATTACGGAGGCTCGTTAGGCCTGATTTGTCCGTCATTTGTTGGGCGGGATTCATCTATCGGGTGAGCTAATTAACAGCCACGCTGACGTTCGTGTTTGCCAAGAGAGAATGACACATTTCACCCACGCCCAACGCAATGGACCATTCCGGACGTCACTGTATTTCGCCCTCGCCACGTTATCAATAGTGTAGCGGCAGGAGCCGCCTTCACGCAGCGAGCTACGCCACGTCTCGAGGCTAATCCATCAATCAAGGTAACGTCTGTGTTCTAAACTGTTTTGCCGCAAGCCAGTAGGTCATTGTAATTAAAACTCATCTTCGTGCCCGGCGCTCAATCAAGGCCTGGTGTACAAATCTAACATGTGTGATCTAAACTGCTTTGCCGCAAGCCAGTATGTCATTGTAATTAAAACTCATATAATTGTGCCCGGCGCTCAATCAAGGTCTGGTACACTCTTGTAGAAATTTAACATTTGCGTTCTAAACTATTTTGCTGCAAGCCAGTATGTCACAGTAACTAACACTCATATATTCGTGCCCGGCGCTCAATCAAGGCCTGGTACACTCACGTACAAATTTAACACTTGTGTAATACACTTGTTTACTCGTAAACCGACATTTAAATAGAACTGAATTTGACTTGTTGGTCGCCTTAGCTGTGCGTTGTAGCTCCTAGATAGGGCGTTTCCCAGCTGGGCTCCTTTCTTACCCTTTTTTGCATTTACCCCCTTTGTAGTTGTTAGAGAGTAGTACTTGCCGACCACGTCGGCACAACTGTAAAGCTTTCGGCCGTGTGAGGTGGCCCCAATACATGTATCAACTTTTAACGATTTATGACTTTTCCCTTGTCTTGTGCATGTTTGTTTACAGGGTGACTGAGGCACTGTGCCCAGATCAATGTAAGGTGAGGCCCAAACGTGGTGAATAAGCGTTGCAGGTAGGTTGGCGCGTTTGTCGCTACGCTGTGGCTTCCAGAATTACTAATTAAGTACTTTTTGCCCCGTTTGACCTTCAAGGTTTGGTCAAGCGTGGGTATCTTTGAGTTGGACCTTGTGGCGCCCATTTATTTGGTAACACACTATACATATCAACAAGCTTGCCCTGTGGTGTCTCGTTTTAGGACCACGCCCTCTCCCTGAGCGTATTTGAGCCGCCGCCTTTAGCCTGTTTCTTACGATTTCTAGGGTAAGTGTGCACGTTCACCCCAGACTTGTTTAGTTATCTGACACTCACTCATCCGTGAGTGTCGTTAAATCAGTTTGATACTGTAACAGCTTCTCCAGTTCAAACCCCTCTCTCTTAATATTTGAATCACTGCACCATCCCAAGACTTCCTGAAAATACAGTTCCCATGTTGAAATCCAGAAAATACAAAACGTAGTCATATATATCTGAATAAATTTGGTTTTGACCCTGAAAAAATTAGTACAAGCAAGACGTTTGGTAGAAATGTTGCATTGCTTTTTTTATTGAATATATTAAAAGTCCCCTGAAATCGAAGTTGTGCTAAGGTGGCTTTATTGAAGAATAGTGGCTGATCTTTGTTTGAAACAGATATAAAAAAGGTTGAAATAAAAAATGTAGACGATAATAAAATAAACAGTTTCTTTTATGACAGCGTTTCCTCTAAACCTAATGGTTTTTGAAGTATGAGCTGTAGAATTCTATTGATTTCTTTAAAATTCCAATTTTAAACAAAATGCACTGTAAAATACCGCCTAGTATGTATTCAGTCATAGTTAGTCGTCGATTATTCTCGATTCGCCGCCATATGAATTGCCTCATGGACAAGGGTCTCAGTCATCTCTGGAACCTGGTCTGCCATCGGCACGGAGAGCATCCTCTGGTTCTTCTGTCCCTTCGACCACCAGCAATTTCATTACTACGCCTTTATATGTGCCCGAAATGTCTCAAGATACGTTCGTAAACAACTGTATGAATCCCCTTTTAGACGCCTACCTCTTCTATGATGAATGTGTTAGTTCGGCGCTACGTTCAGGAAATACGAAGTAGTCACCGATAACGGCACATCTGAAAACCATTCAGTATCTTTCTGTCATGTATTGTTTGAGGCTTTCGCGGTTACTCGAATTATTCTCCTTAGCATAGAATTTCGGCTTAGACCGCGTAGTATTTGTATATGAACACCCAGCAGTGGGACTTTCACTCTGATGATGCAAGCTGCAAGGTCTTGCGAAACGTTAGTGAATATGGATGCACAAACAGCAAAACGGCCAAATCTGCCTAAGTATCCTCGTTCTCAAGATACTCAAACAACACGAGCCACCAAAGAGCATGGCCATCGAGCGGGTTTTTGCTCGACTTCACAAGGTGCAAGGCACATTAAGCCAGAAAATGCTGGGTGTTCATATACAAATACTACGCGGTCTAAGCCGAAATTCTATGCTAAGGAGAATAATATCTTTCTGTCGTTAGCCTTGAGAGTCCAGCTTTATGAGACATAACAAATTTGAAAATACCAAGGTGTGAAGTAAGCGCATTTTTGTTGCTTTAGTAATGTCTTGTTGTCCACATTGTTGTTAGTTTAATAACCGCCCTTCCAGATAATTCGATTCTTCTGCGAATTTCGTTTTCAGAATTCCCATCATTTGTGACCTCAGACTCTAGGTAGTGATGCTTTTGAACTCCTTCATATCCATGGCTTTGCTGGATTTCCGGTCTGTTGTTATGGCATACAGTTAGTTTTAAATTATTACCAATCCACTACTGCACTTAGAGGTATGTGTGATATGAGTGATTGGCAGATGCTGCACTTGTACGAGGCAAAACTGTCAAGTGAAATTTAGAATATAATTGCCGTGTGCTGACCAAATAATTATAGTAAAAACATTTATACTCATCGAGCGTCTAGGATTTTGTTGTCCCAATTAAGAGAAAAGTACAGTAGAATTTCTGTTTAATGAAGTCGCTAAAACCAATAAGAAAAGTTTGTTAAACGGACATTTCGTAAAACAGGAATTCATTTAAATGGCATACCTAATAAATGCACCTGCTTGATTTAAAAATACCATTTTATCTATATGAAACATTTATTCTCCATTTTTACAGAACTAGTGCTTAAAATTAAGCAATTAGACAAAAATCGCTAAATAAAATGTTATTTTGTATATCGCAATGCAGAAGAAGCCGCGTAGCGCAGTTGGGTAAGCGCCAGGCTTGCATTAAGCAAGTCATCGGTTTGAATCCCGCGGAGGCCGGAATGATTCCGCAGCCTTGGCGATTGGAATCGGGCTCGGTGAGACCATTCACAGTTGGGCACTAAAATAACTATGTCTACTCAGAACCGCAGACTTAAGAGATGGAGTAACTGCCTCTACACATATGTAATAATTTTAATGATTGACACATGTAAAAGTAATGGTTAAATGTGTTATAATTTTTTACTTTCCCATACCCATAGGTATAGGGAAGTCTTGGAATCATGAAAATTTTGGAAATCGAGATTTTCACAGAAATATTCGTTTTGGGCCTCTAGGAACCCAAAAAAGTGGTTTTTAAAAAATGTCTGTCTGTGTGTGCGTGTGTGTGTGGGTGTGTGTGGGGGTGGGTGACGCTCCTACAGCCGAAAGTATTGCTCCGATTTTGATGCGCTTTGGAATCCGGGGGTGTATCGAAAATTCATCGACAAAATAAGCTTTTCAAAAAAATCCGAAACCGCAAGCGGAAGTTACGCATGTTTTTTTGGTATCACTGTTTTCGTGATTAAAAATTTGAAAATTTTATCGCGGATAACGATAGAGAGTCATAAGACAAATCTGTTAGTTTTTGCCGAACTCGCTAGGTTTAAAATGAAGGGCGCTATGATTTTTTGAAAATTTTGAGTTTAACGCCCTATTACTCAAAAACGGATGAATCGATTCAATTGATTTTTATTTTCTGAATAGTATATGAAGGCTAACATGAGGTGATATAAAAAGTGTTTTGAAAAATATTAAGGGGCCTAAATTACAAAATTTTAAAAATTTTGGAAATTTTCTAAAAATCATTTCTCAAAAACTGCCCACAGGAATTTGTTTAAACTTCATACACTGATAGACCCCAAAAAGGGCTATCGATCTGTTTTTTAAAGAATCTCATGAATTATCTGTGGCGCCCTCTACGAAGCTTTGAAGTTTGAAAATTTAAACCCCTTTAATTAATAAACAAAACAAGATAGGTAGCTGGGGTTTTCACTGGATTGCTCAGTGCATAATGGAGCATATGAATATGCAAAAAAATATTACACTCGTGGATATATGTAAGCGCACCGGCCCCCTCCCCCCTCTATTTTTGAAAAATAATTTTTTTATTCTAACGGTTGTTATATTTTTGCGTCAAAGAATCTTTTTCCGCGAAAATAAAAAAATCGATTTTGTATGCCCTAGAAAATATAATTTCCAGGTACTTAGAAAATTTCACCTCGGTGCTACAGCCGTTTTGAGGGAAATAATACATAAACTAGCACAGTGGCGGCTTGTCCACTTGGCGCCATCTACAGAAGCTCGGTGGTCACGTTTTGAACTACACATCTTATAACATAAAATCGTAGCTCTCTTTGTTTGCGTGTAACTATGTTTGTTCGCTATCTCCTCCGAAGATACTGGACCGATTAAGTTGTACGATGGCTTAAAAGTTTGCTAATTTTCAGACTTATTTAATTAACTTCTCTAGGCAGCAGAGCGGAGCGCCTATCGCTGTCTACTATTAGCTCGGGTGCGCGCATTGTTCAAACAGGAGAGTGTGGTTCTGCGGTAAGCGTGCTGGCCTATCACGCGGGAGCCCCGGGTTCGATCCCGTCGATGCATCTTTTTTTTTAATTTATATTAATGAATCTCTCTTAATTTTGCGAACCGAAACGTAGTTCGGGTGACTCACTAGTTCTTTTATATTTACCCGCAATTTACGTGAAAGTGTAAACGCTTATCACGGTGAAGACGTGAGTCATCGAGTTGAAATTTTGATATGTTGTAAAGACTGTTGAATAAAGACGATATGAACAGTTTCCACTATGGGAAAGTCCAGGGAGGTAGTCACGTCCACTTTTTTTATTTTAAATTTCAGCAACATAACCTTATAACTGTATTTATTACAAAACCGACATGCTCTATTAAACGTCAATCTGTTTTATACAATTTATTTCGAACGGCAACTGGATGGGACATTATTTATTGTAAGTACATTTTATAATTTTTTGAAAACTTTTGAGACATACGTTAGCATGGGTTTACACCAAAATCTTAGTAAATAGAAAATAATTATGTGATAATTATTATTCTTTCTTATTTGCGCTACATATTTGGGCTCCATAATATTCATCTTAACAACTGGAAAGAATAATTTTGCCAAAACTATCAATTTCTCTTCGTCGTTGCCGAAGCAATCCACTCAAAACTCGCCTCGTAATTTTCCAGAACATCTACAAGCCCATACCTGCATGATGCAACTACTTCGGGTTAGGATTCCAACTAATGCTAAACTTTGCGAAATGTAGGTCAATTGTGTAATCCGTAATATAATTACTGTGCCGAACTATGCTAAATATTATCTCCGCAGTCCGCACTCCAGCATCTAAGGTGCAAGCGACAATCAGACGTCCCTTTGCTTTCATCTCTGGTGGATATCAAGTCCTTCACAAACACTTGACCCTTGATAATCAAGCACGTATTCCGAAATAGGTAAGTAGAATCTCAATTGGATGTAGAAATAAATTCCAGGAATAAGGGCGGCGCTGGGCATTACTTTAAGTGTAGGAACCTGAAAGTTTATATTCAAATTCAGGGAATTTAATTAAAACTTAATAAATTATTTTCTGCTTCAAACATGGCCCGTTTTCCTGAAAATATCTCTTTGGTGCTATTTATTGGTTGCATGTTATTAAATATCAATTACCGGTCACAGTAATAATGAAATAGGAAAACACTTTTGTTACATGCATATATTTTGAGATGATGTTGTATACAGGGTGTTTCATAATTCTAGGTACCTATGGATTTTACATGGGATTGCAACCCAACGTACACATAGAAATGGCCACACAGATACTCAATATTTTTCTAAAAGGTAAATTGATCGAGGTGGCTGTTACTGAAAAGTGCCTACTCATGTACACGTGTTTTCAGATAATGCGCTGTGCAGTGGATAAAAGTGCATTTGCATCTCTACGGCATACACCGTACACTAAAATAATAGTTTTTTTCTATGCTTGTTAAGATCACTTAAATTTTACGACTTTGGTCATACTATTGGTATTTATAATAACATCTTTTGAGATTACCTGCCAATTACTTTAATATCATAAACATTTTTGGCAGATCCTATATATTTTCATACGTAATGCAACGGGATTTTAAGTAACTACCTAACGTCGATTAAAATATCATTAAACTAGACATTAAAATATTGCACTGTTGCTTCGCTGTTGACCCCATTCCCAAGATAAATGTATGCAGCGCTCTCAAAATTGTCGAGTGGTTTGGCTTTGTCCGTTGCATTTCCGTAAGCGGATGACCTTATCGAATTCACGCTAGCGATGCTGGCATTTTCTGTTACCAGTTGTGCAGAACAGTTGCAGATGGTTTTCAGTCGATTGAAAGTGGTTATTGCATTACATAGGGAAGCTAAGTGTGTTACGGTACAAACACGACTTTACAAACCGCACCGCACTTACCCTGGCCTAACTTGCGTTGAGAGGCAGCGGTATTAAAGCCCCGATTGGTCAGAGCTAGCTTGCTGCGAGTGGAGGTCCATCGTCCGTTTATGTTTCGAGATAGTCAAAGTAGTGAAATATTAGGGCGCCATCGCGAAAATTTCAATCCATACCTCAATAAGACCACTCCGCTCACGGTCGAAGCGTATTGGGTTTAGTGCGAAAACTACTGACGTGTTTGTCAACTAAATGCTTAATTTTTTCAACTATTAAAGTGCAATTTTCCTTTTACAATCTCTTCACTATTTACCACTCAAATGTTAGACACAAGTTTTAAATAAAACGCGCCTGAAGGGCGAGCTTCCTTACAAGTTAGCTGATTGACACTGTTACTCAAGGCAATCTAAATTATTATAATTCAGTTTTATTAAACTTTTCACAACTATTTAAAAGGTTTTATTCTAATACCTGAATTTTAGAATCACCTGATTGTCCTCTAAAAGCAGGTTAATTTTTGTGCGCTACTAGTAGTAGTATAGAGGTGCTTTCAGAAACTGCTAGAAGAATACCTGACTCGCAATTCCAATGAAAGTTCACTATAGTAAGATCTAGAAGAATATGATTGAAATATTAAATTCGTAGGATTATGGAATAGGTTTTTTTGGTATCTACATCCTTTATACTATTAGAAGAATTTTAGAATACATTTATTGGACTCCTAAATAGGCAATTTACAATATCGCTACACTTACGCAAACATGAAGCAAGTTAACTATTCATGAGTCAAGTAAGCAGAGTTGTAAAAGCATACAAAATATCAATGTAGAATCCCTGCAAAGGAGGAGAAGAAAGATGGACTCAAAATAGTAATCCTCGACTGTACAAATCAAAGCATCAAACTTCGAGTGTACCACTGGAACTGGTTTTTGCGCATAATAAAACACATAATCAGTCAACTTTTACAAACAACAGCATTGCATTAATTTCGTGGGTTTATAAGATTATAAAATTAAATATCAAAAGGCTGACTTCTAACGTTAATTACTATGAATCTAGCCTCCTAAAAGGAGTCGTTAACAAGTTTGCACACTTTAGAATTCCGCGAGATGTTTGAATGGCATCAAGACAACATGTTTCGCCTACCATATATTTCGCCACTGCCCAAACGCACGCCACTGTTGGTGGATTTGGAACCGGTTACTCAGTTATGAATTTGCATGTGTCGGTCAAATAGTCGGTACTGGTGATTTGAGTCATTGCTGATAGTACATTTCCTGCTGGCACCGTTTCAACAGAAACTACCAAACCTCGCCTACAATATTTGTCAGATAACTAGCTTCAGTTGTCTTTCACTTATATACCTGTACATACACAAACTGTTGAAATAAAAATAGTAATGCTTTTCAAACTGATTTAATTGACATACAAAATTATATTGTTTTTACGCACTATTATCATATACAAGCTTTAACTTTAATTATACCGGGTGATTATAAATGCTTTTGCATTAAGTTGCCTTTTAAATATTTGTTGTATGAATAATATGTTATTTACACTGCAAGTCTATGTCAAATTCGAGGTTAGCAGGTTATGATTTGCGCCAGTCTGTGTCAAAACTGACGCAAAACCTAACCTGCTTACCTCGAATTTAACACACACTTACAGTACCAACACCATATTATTCATACAACAAATATTTCAAAGGCAACTTCATACAATAGCATTTATAATCACCCGGTATAATTTTTAACACAAGTGACTTTTAAATTTTCAAATATGCCAAGCCTCAAATCGATATAGTTTTTACACTATTAATTTGGAAGTCGACCCGACATAGTTTCTGCGCTAATTTCTATCAAAGGTAAACCGACATAGTTTCTACGTTATTTATTTCGAAGTGACCCCCAACTTGTTTTTATAATCGAATTTAGCCGCCTCAAATAAACGATTTTCAATTATATTTTAAACTAGCCATCATTCGCTATAAATTTGTCACGTTGCGCTAAATGATGGTTATATGCGAAAGTAAAGCTGGCCAGGCCACATGGTTGCAGAAAAAAATTAACACCTTTGCTCGCGAAATGCATAAACAAAGGCGGGAGACCTAAAACCTAAATAACTGTTACACTAATTATCTGCATACTCTTAAAATGTATGCACGTATTAGCTGAGTCACAAACGACGTAGATGGTAGTCACCCTTCAAGAAATCCTTCGGATGGTTATAATGGAAATCGACCTGCCGTTCGTAGTTGATCCGGTTTCATCTATGCAAGTTAGAATTTAGAACTTGTAGATTCGTTTGTTTACAGGGTTAGATCAACAACTTCACCATGGATTTATTTGTGTTATCTGCTCCCTTTTCCACACTTGAAATATGCCATTGCGATCTCCAGGTATTCTGTGATCTACTCGTGCTTCAACGGTGTCGTGAAGTCCGTCAGTGGGCTTCACAAACTGCACTGTTACTCGATCGACATATGCGCAGCACTACACTATCGTTCACTTACGCACCATTGTTTATGCTCGCACATAATGCAATTTTATGTTACTCGACAGCATATAAAACCTCCTATTACGAGTGTTTGCTGTACGTATGCTGTATTTACGACTTCTGTTTAAATTGCTGCTTTTGCTTCAAATATTCTTCTATTAATATTATTAAGTTGAAAGTCCTTACCATTAAAATTTCATTCTAAATACGTAATTGTTATATTTTTATGAAAGGAAAACATTTTACTTTATATAAAAATGTTTAATAGTAAGCTTTCTGCTAGTTTTTAAATCATGTATTAACTGTTTTTATGAATTTCAAGAATTATTTTCTCAGCATCTTCTTGATTTCTTCAAATATGAACTTATTTAACTTTAAAGGCTCTGTTATCCATTCTTCCCTATTTGTAAATATAGCAATATATAGCATACAATCGGGCCTACTATAAACTCTTGCGGTACTCCACGATGTACAGACATCGGGGTTGATAGCTGAGGGTTTAACGCTTTGCATCTTGTGTGACAAATAAGTGTGGATTAAACTCCTCTCATTTACTTCACACCGAGAAACCTCTACGTTGTTATTAGTTGCGGCTAAAATATAATCCGTTAGCTTCAGAAGAAAGAGAAGCACAACTGTGACCTGATCTAAATTCAGACTGAACAGCAGGCAATAAATTATGGTTTGTTACATATTGATTGAGTGGTTGAGATAGAACCTAATACCTTCGAAAAAGCTGGAAGTATTTTTACTGGTCGGTTTAAATTCGATTAGATATGTTCATATTTTCTAATAACAGGAATACTGTTTTGCAAAATAGGTGTACTTATAAACTGCGTAACAAATGAAGCAAGCAAGTTTTATCATTGAAATTGTAATAAAATCACTTCCAATAAAGTTACTCTTAACATTTTCAATTAATCTATAGATAATGTCTGGACAGTAATAAATTGAAAATTCAGAAAATGTTGTTGTTGCTGAACAGAATTGCTGTTATTAATTTGTGGAACGCTATTCACAAAGATGAAATTAATTTGGTTATCATCAGTTAATGATCGACAAACGGCGAGTGCATCCGACGAAGAACAAGGGACTCCAATTTTGTCCACAAATTTATGTCTTGTAAAATCGAAGCATAAGTAAAATTTGCTTTCTTATAATTTTTAATTGAAAAATTGGTTATAAATCTGAGAGACTTCAACTGTAGAAGCCGATTGGTTTTCTAATTGTGCGTTGTTTTCAATGGCGCATGTTTATCAAAGACATTTAACAAGGTTGCTTTAAAATAATGCAGTTTATCATTGACAATGTCGATCTGAAACATATATACATAAACACTCATAGCTCTAAATCGTTATTAAACGCTTCTAAATTAATTTTATTATTACACTTTTATGTATTTCGCCGACAACACTGCAGAATATCAAATAATGATCCTATAAATAGCAGCCTTTTACTCCAGAATAGGTAACCAAGGAATCGTCTAATGTAATTATAAGAACAATGACAGATGCAGCATTACTTGCTATTCTCTTCGGTTGAACAATAATACTTTGTACCAGTCCCAACGATTCTCGCAACTCTTGCAAATATGCTGCAGTCATATTTTAGAGTTTGATATATAAATTTGTAATTTGGTAATCTGTACAGAGTTCCAATCATATTTAGTTGATATATTGATCTAAAATTCAGATTTGTTCTATAAGGGAATTAGATTCAATTACTGCAAATCTTAGACAATTCATGTATGTTCACTCCAAAACCACCTGCATGATCCAAGCGATAGCGTCTCAGAAATCTGTATCCATGAATGCCAACAGCTTCATTTGACACGTTTGATATAACCAAGTCTCCGAAACACTAAATATATCAATGTTATGTAACATTTTTTACTTCCCTCTTCTAAACTACGAAGGAGGTATTGTAATCGCGAAAAAATATTCTTCCGAGATTTTCAGGGTCCCTAGATGATCAAAAACAGGTTTTCTGAATTCCGTCTGTCTGTCTGCGTATCTGCCTGTCTCTTTGTCTGTCTGTCTGTCTGTCTGACGAAATTTTGCATACATATTATATATCTGCACAGCATGAAACCGAGAAAATTGCAGATAAATATATACGGCGTGAACAACTTAAAAAAATAAACGTTGTCTATTTTTGCTTTAACAGAGAAATATATAAAATTAATAAGCTCTACATAGCGCAGGCTTTACCTGTAACAAAAATGGGACATACGGATACAGAATACATTTTGTACCAGACAAAAAGGACATTCGCAGGCTCGTTCCTAGGCGCTGAAACTGAATCCCGTCAGGAACACTTTTTTATTTGAAAATTGATGTAGTTTGCATTACCATGTTTCCTATTATTAGGAATGTTAAAATATGTTTACCCCTAGTTGCCTTTGATATGTAGTGTCACAACTTCCACTCGCGAGGGAAGTTCTGATTAAATCTGTTTACAGAACTGTAATTACTCTTTTAAAACTAATCTACCAACTTATAAATACAAGAACCTTATAAATACCATTGCTACATGTAAATTTAAAAAACATTGTTCCTTAATGAAATACTGAACACAACAAACCATCAGCTTATATTCAGGACATAAATTTTGTAAATAAGTAATATAACCAGAAGCAACAAAACAAAATCTGATCTTTAAATCGGTACGCCCGTGTATAGGTTTACCAGACTATTTGGTTAGCGGACCATCTACCACATTTGACATTATTAGATATCATCGTAGCTTGATATTCTTTTCCTATTGTTACCCATCTTAGTCAGATTTTTTTTAAGTATATCCATATCATTTTATCAAAACTTTAGCAGCTGACTTCTTCAGAAGTTGAGATCTATGTTTAGTAAGGTCTTTTTTATGACAACCTTGTTGCCCTTCAAGAGTTATTTTTTTCTGTATACAAGTTTTTCAGTAATGTTACTAAGAGACTTTACAATTAAGGGCTTACAATTGCCTCCTCCCAATGGCAGACGGTGACTGCAGTCAAATAGCGGTGTTGAAACATCCAATCCTAATTCAGTTTTGCAAACTTCACTCATAATTAGTTTTATCTGTTGATTCGCCGTTCCGTTGAGGCAGACTGTTTAACCAGATGTACTGCCCTACTTCGTCTTTACATCTAAAGGCTTCCTGCTTCGTAGGTGTGATTTCAGCTTCCAGTTGTATCATTTTATTCGTACATGTGATGATTTTAAATTGAAATTGGGCAGCAACATCTCTTTCTAGCACCGCCATAAGTTTAGTGGTAAATATAGATGACTGTAATGCTATATACACGATCACGCCATATGTGCGACAACTTGGGCTAAACATAAATCGCAAAGTAGATGGGAAACAATAATTGCAAAGCCTAGACGGAGGTAATCGGTTTAAAATCGAATCGGTGATTTATCAATACCGTTAGTAGAGATTACCAATTGGGCACACCATGCTTATAATGCGGCATTTTAGATTTCAAGATGTGAAGAGATAGAAATTTTAATCCGCACCTTTTCATGATAAAAAAATCTTCCCGGTGCCGAGATTCAAACTCCCTGCTTCAGACTCGGTAGCCTGCGAGTGTTGACACTGTACCAATCTGACAACATAGATAGGTGATTGCTTAACATGTATTATTGGTAAAGCGAATACAAATTGGCAAATACTTACAAGGGAAAAAGCGACCAACCTCGTCCAAAAGATTTTTAGTTCTATGCATTAAGATTCCAAACAAGCTGATTCAAAAATAATAATGAGACCTTTCATTTAATTTTGGGTCGATCGCGACTAATTAAGCGGTTACGACAATAATTGTAAATTTCTGAGGCAAAAGCAGGTTGTGCCGAACTAAAATATTTGTTAAACATACTTTAGCTTGTATATTATGAATTTGCTTTATTCAGCTTTTGTTATTGTAGCACTGAAATTAGGATCTTCTTACGATGGAGAGCGTCTTAGCGGCGACTTATTGGGTCCTATTAGAATACTAACAGTTAATACGTACTAATACAATAGAGAATGCCATGTATATAGTGCTATTCCAAACATAAATACATTTTAATCCAGGCACACTTAAAAAGGTGGTAGGTATCAATTCTCAAACAAAATTGTTCGAAATAAAAATTCCAGTAACGCGCGGACCAAGTAAATTTATTTTATGCCGCGTCATAAATAAATAAGCTCATCACTGAATTCTTAGGTGAAGAATGTCGTTATAAATTTCTGAAAGAAACTGTCTAATCCTAACTCTATTTTATATACCCCGTGGCTATAATAAACTGTCAAAATCAGGAAGTATTGATATAGTGTGGTAGGGTCTGGAGCCTCAGAATACTTAACCCTCGTCTTACACGTCGGCGGTATAAAGATGAAAATATTGATTTTTAGTACTTTCGGATACGTATATTTTATAAGTCACATATTACTTCATACATTATCCAATGCTAATCCGAAATCGGTTATTGGGAAACATGTATCCCCTGGAGAATATGGCAGGATAAGGTTCAAGCTGTATTTCACATATAGACGTCGACTAATTACCTGATTTTAGATGTCACGTGTTCGAACATGCAGAGATAATTATGTTTAATACGATCAGAGTAATCTCTTATGCCTTCAGCACAGAAACTGTGTTCAGATCGATTGTAATGCATTTCCAGCGAGGACAGAAAAATCGTACGTAAGAGATAATTAGGAAACTAAATATTGATGCGAATGCAGCCTTTATTATGCAGTAATAGAAGAACGGCTATTAGTGGTGCCCTATTTGTTTCTCATCGTAAATATATAAATTGCTAATGAAATCAAGAGAAGAATACATAACCCAGAAGCGTTTTAGCACCGACGATCATCTCACGGCCATGAAAATTCTAATAGAAGAATGAGGAGGGCGAAGGACCCTAACGACTCATTTTCGCAGCGCTTGCAATTTCATGAAGGCAATTCAACGTTATCCTCGTAATTTGATGGCATTTTAATTCTTTTTATTACCAACCAATTATGTTACAATAAAATCGTAAAATTCTAGGTATCGAATTTGCGGTTCACAGACTGTGCTGTGTTAGTAAAGGAAGACAAAAGACATGAACATGCACATATTTCACTAGCAGTTGGAATGACACTACTAAATTGATTAAAATTTTATTCCGCTGTTGTAAAATCGGGTTGGATCTGTTATTAATGTACAAGTAAGAACAACCTTCATAGTAATAATGGTTATTATTTTCAACTTAATATCCAGTGATACAATTTATCTAAGAAACTCTCATGTTTAATGCGAATAATTTCATGTTTGTGTTAGTATCTGCAATAGTTGATAAGCTTACAAAAAGTAATACGCCACGATATTGTATTTAGGTCGAGGTTAAATATCCCTTAGAATAATATTCCGGCTTCATAATTTCAACGTTCTAAACTGACAAAGGCTGCTAAACTTTCTGAGCTGTCGCCTTACGGAAACAAAAGTGAGATTATAACAGTCAAAATAATTTGCGTCGCCTGCAACATAATTTCTACTGAAGCATGGGGGAAGGACACTGGAAATTTCATTGTCACGGGCTGTGTAGTCTCTTTCATCTTTAAGATAACAAACAAGCGAGACTACTACTTACCAAATATTTTTTAATTTAAGATAGGCAAGGAAAGGGATTAAGCGAAACGAAATTAATTCTATCCTTAACATGTGATTAAAAACGCAATGGAAACCAAACCAAGAATTTCTATATTCTTCCTCCTCTTCCTCCTCTTACTTCAGGTGATATCCTGTTTATTTCCACAAATTGAAGAAGAGTTCCCTGGTTGAGGTTTAACGACTACCATACGTCGCCTTAGGAGATTTTAACATTGATTTTTCTAAATTTTAAAATCCGGCTACCGTAAGTTTACAAAATTTATTAGATTCTATGGACATGCATCAAATCATCAACCAGCCAACTAGAATTATTGCTTCTTCTTCTCCATTAATTGATTTGGTAATCGTGTCAAATTGCTGTTCGACAGCGGAGAGTGGTGTAATTGACTGTAATTTTTCGGATCACGATTTGTCCTTTGTTGATATATGTACTACAGCTTCTGTTATCACGCTAGTAATGCGTAATTATAGAAATCTGAATGATATAAACCTAAAATTGCTAAAGGATACAGTTTCAAAAGCTTTTGTATATTTCGAATACAAATGAGAAATTATCGTTTTTTAATCATAATATTATTGCTCTTTTTGATAAGCATGCTCCCTTAGAAACGAAAAAATTGAGTAACTCTCCTGTACCGTGGTTGACGGATAATTTGAAATGACTCGTTTCATTAAGAAATAAGGCTAAAGCAAAGTTCAAGAGAACTAGGCTACCGCAGCAACGGGAGTATTATAAGTCATTACGAAATTTTACTACACTGATGTTCAAACAGGAAAAAAGTTTATTTTCATTTTGTACTTAAAAATAACGGCGTGAAGGAGTTGTGGAAGCGGTTGGGTACCATTGGTCTTAGTAAAACCAAACAAAATCAAATTCCCGACAATTTATTGGATTCTAACAAAATTAATAATTATTTCATACACGGTATTTCTAATGCTGCCAATGTTAATCTGCCCTCCCTTGAAATGTACGACAGTAATGCCTATAAAAGTTTAAATTTTAATTTTACAACAGTTGATAGTGAAGATATACAGAAAATTATATTAGGTATTAAGTCAACTGCTCTGGGTAGTGATGGCATTGATATTAACATGATTCAGTTGTGTTGTCCAAATCTAATTCCGTATGTAACGCATTTAATTAATTCATGTATTATGGATGGTATATTTTCACAGTGCTGGAAGAATGCCATAGTCAAACCAATACCGAAAATTAAACAACCATCAGAATTTAAATATTTGAGGCCGATAAGCTTGCTTCCCGTACTGTCAAAGGTCATAGAGAAGGTCATGAATAAACAGATTGCTATGTTGATAATAGTAATAATATTTTACCTGCAGTACAATCTGGATGTAGGTCGGATTATAGCTGTAGAACTGCTCAACGAAATGTCACAGACGACATTCTTACTGCTGCGGATCAAGGCAAAATTACTGTTTTGGTTCTTTTGGACTTTAGTAAAGCCTTCGATACCGTTAATCATGAGACATTGCTGGCAATTTTAAAATTTATTGGTTTCGGTGCAAACGCTATTGCTTTATTTGCGAGCTACTTAACTGGGCGAACACAGATGACATTACCCATAACGCAAGGGGTTCCCCAAGGTTCCACTTTAGGGCCTTTGTTGTACTCAATACATACGTCAACTTTCATGAAGAATATAAAGTTTTGCAAAACACATATATACGCTGATGACACTCAACTATACTACTCCTTTAACGTGCCTGATCTTGATGAAGCAATATATAAAATAAATTCAGATTTGCAGTATATCTGTGAGGTTTCCAGACAACATTACCTGAGAATTAATCCAGACAAATCATCTGTCTTACTGTTTGGTAATAAAAATGTCTGTAGTCTTTTGGCTAATTCTGTAAATGTTTATGTTGATCATGTAAGAATACCTGTGGTAGATAAAGTAAAAAGTCTCGGTCTTATTTTAGATAACACTTTCCGTTACAGAGATCAGATAACGAAATACATTTCTCAGGGCTATATGCATCTTAGGGAACTATACGCTCACAGGTCGTACTTAACCATCACAATTAAAAAATACTTTCTGAAGCGTTTGTGCTTTCCCAATTTAATTACTGTGTTCCAGTCTACCACCCAGCTATTGATAAGGTGAATGCGGACAACATTCAGAAAGTTCAAAATGCGTGCCTTCGTTTCATGTATGGCATAAGAAAATTCGAACACATATCTCAAAAACTGACGAATGCCAGCTGGTTAACTATGTATAATCGAAGGCTACTTCAATGTGCAACTGTTTTTTATCAAGCACTTTACTGTCCGTTTTGAAAGATCTTTTTCTTATCACATATGTCATATTTACAATAACGTATTAAATGATTACAAATCCCTTAATTTTGTGCAATTTAAATACAAAATGCGTCACGACTTATTCCGCAATCAGTTAGGATGCAATTAGCTTGGACAATTAAGTATTTGAATAATGTGTTTGTCAACTTCCTTTGATTGTACTAGGTTTAATATATTAATAGTTGTTTAAGTTTAATGTCTAAACACTATTGTAGACTTGATCGTTACAGATAGTAGTGTAATTTAATTTAGACAGTTTTTCAAATCTACTTTAATTTATTTTAATCAGGGTTTGGATGGAAGATCAGAGGGGTGGGATATCCTACTACCAGCTGAATCCCGCCTTGTGGTTACCCGTTTGAGTTGATAGTGCTTTTCCTCTGTCATTTCTCTTTTTTGTGTATTTGCTCAAGGGTAATAAAGAAAATTATTATTATTATTATTATTATTACGTGCTATCGTGGTAGCCGGGAAGCGTATGGTTTTTGAAATCCTTAAAAAGTTGTCGGGAATCGAACCAGGCTCGGCCACCTCATAGTCGAGAATTTGCTCGCGGGGCCGTCCGCTCACCTGATTTCTATATTTATATGACAAAAAATCCTATAAAAGGCTTTACTCAGAACTTTCCTCGCAAGGGGACGTTATGTTACTAAATATTTTTAAAAATCGAAGGAAACTAGAAGTAAAAATATGTTATCTTTCCTAATAATAAATAAAATAGAATAAATAAAGTCCCTAGACCACGATCTAACTGCAACTTAAAATTGACACTCAAAAATAAATTAAAAAAATAGGTATCGTAGAGCAGTGGAATCACGAAGGCCACTTCAGTACAATAACGTTTTTCAACTGAAACAATAAAACAAAGCAGTTTGTAAATGCTGCGCTTTTGGGTGAGGGATGTATTCGATAAAGGTAGTAATTTTTACAAATTGGCATGGTAAGAGGCTTACCAAATATCGAGAGATGAAAAAAAACTGGTCCTCAGTGTGCTGTGGACATTCAAACGTATGAATAATATGTTGGTGGCACTGTAAGTCTATGTCAAATTGGAGGTTATCAGGTTAGGTTTTCCGTCAGTTTTGACTAAGACTGACGCAAAACCTAACCCGCTAACTTCGAATTTGACATACACTTACAGTGCCACCAACATATTATTCGTACGTTTGAATTTCCACAGCACACTGAGGACCATTTTTTTTATCTCTCGATAGTTATATTGACGGAATAATAACAGTTAAATGCCAACATACAGAAATCCAGAAGATAATCACGTATCTATTATGCGTAATGCACCATTATCAATCACAGAAAAAAAATTACATAAAGAATTAGAAAAGCTCAAATATTTTGTGATTAAAGTAGGCCGCTTAAATAATAAAGCTAAATATCGGATACCACTATGTGCTATTGACTTAATCAATAATGATGAAGGACAATCAATCTTTAAACTAACCAAAATAATGTACAGTATAATAGAAATAGAACGTAGAAGAAAAGTTAACGACTTATCGCAGTGTAAAAAATGCCAATAATTTGGACATACCAATTATTTCCAGGGAGAATCACGATGTGTTAAAGCACAGGTAAGCATTTGTACCGAGATTCTCCCAAACAACCAAATGATCCACAGCAATGTTTAAACTACGAAAAAATCATTCGGGCAACTACAGGGGTTGCAGCTATTACTTGAAAATTACCGGAAAAACTGAAGAAAACAATCAAGAAAGAAGACAAACACGCAAAATAATACGCACTACTATACCAACATACGATCAACAAAATGACCAAACAAACACCTCTTGAATGGAGCCTTTTCGAAGTTATTCCAAAAGAATACAAGTAACCATGCTACAACAAACAACACAGAATTTGCAAAATAAACCGATATAATAAGCACACTAACACACAAAGCTACTAATACCACACTTTGACAAAATTATTCCGTATCTAACAACATCAATCCCAGACCTAGGACAACATGAATCGAAATAATAAGCATCTCATACATAATTTAACAAGAGTCAATTGGAATGCCAATGGGTTAAAATCGCAAAAAAAATATTTATTAACCTTCTAGCTAGACAAAATATAGATGTTGCATGTGCCAGCGAGACGCATTTAGTAAATTTGGAAACGTTTCGCATAGCAGGTTACCATGTGATCCGAAAAGACAGAGATGCACCAATAGCAGCAGAAGGAATAACAATTATTGCACAAACATTTGAAGCCGTAGCAGCATCCTTATAGTTAAAGAACAACAATAATCTAAAACTTATTTGTGTAGTCCAACAAGAGGCTATTAAAACAAGAATTGCAAGCATTAATAAATGAAAATGCACTAACTCTAATAACAAGAGACCTCAATAACAAGAATACCGCATGGGGATGCCGAGTTAACAACCCTGATAGAGTAAATATCTTCATTTACACGGCTACGATAGCAGTACAGGTCACAGCGCCACCGGACTCTACGTATTTCCCATATAGAAGCAACCACAATCCAGATATATTAGACAAAATAGCGCAAAAAATTTCAACTTACCGAGCTACCAAACAGTAGTTCTAGAAACGGATCAGATCACTTCCCAGTAATTATCAACTGTCAAATAGAACCTGAAGTAATAACTCCCTCCCCGAAACTAATCAAGGGAATTGTAGATTCGGATATCTTCAGAGATTATACAGGAAATTTATTTTAATAGTTAACATAAGCGTTTCGTTTCTATGCCACCATTTAATCATACAGGCCATTTCCATAGTTACAAATGAGACCGATAGATTAGAGCGTGTATTTTATGAGTTAACATAGGAATTATTACTTGCCAAAAAACAATTAAAAGTTATCTTTATGTATACCACTGAAGAAAAGATACAACACATAAGCTGTTCCTACGTATCTACTTTTTAGTTGCATACCTACATTCCGGTAACAAAATTAAAGTTTCTTATTAGCAAGTACCTAATTGAAATTCGTATGTTAACTCGTAAAATAAACGCTCTAATCTATTGATTTCATTGGTAACTATGGAAGTGACCTGTATGATTAACTGCTTGCATAGAAACGAAACTGCTATGTTAACCATTAAAATAAATTCACTGTATAAGTAGCAATATAAGATGCCCGTCAAACATAACAAAAGAGACACAAATAAACGAAGCAATAACACAACTCGCAAGCAAAATAAAAAAATGATAGATTATGCATCAGTAAATATGCTAATAAAACAAAAGCATAAGCAACGACGACTATGGCAAACCACAAGAGACCCTAGAGCGAAAACAGAACTTAACCGCCTAACACATCAACTCAAATGGCAAATGAACAATTTGTTACAGCCTAAAATCGATATTACGGCAAAAAACAATGGCACCATATTGGCATGCCAGCTTGTTACGACATAAAATGTTCTTTAAAACAAAAACGCCAGTTTGCTACCACCTAAAAACTACTATACCAAAAGGCGTCAGTCGGTTACTTTACAAAATCGGGAAATTTTCGGATCGAGTGCCCCAATCCCGTTACGATGGGCTGTAGAAGGGGTGCCGGCTTAAAACGCTCATTAAGAAGAGGGGGGGGGGTCATTACGACCTTAAATTAGGGCTACGGTCCGGTAAACGAAATGCAGATGTTACTTGCTCAGCGCCACAACTTTCTGTCTAAATCGGAAGAAACAACACAGGGGGGCTCATTCTGAAAGTGGCAGCAAATGACCCACCTATCTACTTCTAGCTTGGCAATGCCTGAGCGGCAAACAGCTGAGTTGAACTCACATTGACTTGCATTAGCTTACAGCGGTCTGAATCCCTGTACATAAAAAGATACACAAAATGCACATGCAAACATCATCAATTCATTAATGAAAAACACAAATAATTAACAATAAACTACACTTCTCCAATAAATTAACGCACCAATAAATACTGGGTGTTACAATTATAACGTGTTTTTTCCATATATTTATAACACCATGTGGGGTTCAACAGCTACAATATCCAGTTATAATTCAAAGCAACCTTATCTTTTTATAACATTTTGTTTTTCGATTTACTCTTTTATCTTAGCTACTGCAAAAGAAACACAATTTTATAGCATAACATATGTTTATGGAGACCTAATTTAACAAAAAAAAAAGAAACAAAATGCAAAGAAAAAAGGTAAACGAAAGTCTTAATAGCGAGTATTTCCGCCTCTTGCCAGAATAACTTCTAACCTTCCTCAAACAGAACTAATGCTTGAGAACATTCTTCGCGAATAAGATTTCGTGTTTCACGTTGCATACTGAGAAAATTAAAGATTTAAAAAAAACCCGTCAAGGACTAACACCGAAAACACACTTCTATCAACTACTGCTTTTTGACAGCTGTATTTACCAGATGACAATTACTGTTTCTTTCTGTTTTTCCATAGCCTGCTACTTTAGTGCATTTAATGCAAATTAAAGTCAATAATAGTAGATTATATTATAAGTGAGAGAAATGCATCATTATTGGCGAGTGAGAATTTTGAATCGCGAGTGCCCCAGCACGAGCTATACAATTTCTCACGAGCTTATAATGGAATTTCGCTCACGTGTGATATACGACATTTTATCTTAGAGTAGCAATTCGTATGCCTAAACAGTTTGAGCCTTCAGAATATGTCGCAAAACAGACAATAGATAGTTACAGTAGCACCTATTACCATACATTATATAACTGTTTTCAGTGAATAAAATGACGTTTTATTCACTAGTGAGTATAAAATACATTATACAACTGTTTTCAGTGACTAAAATTAAGTTTTACTCACTAGTGAGTATAAAAGATTTTTATACTCACTAGTGAATAAAACTTCATTTTAGTCACTGAAAACAGTTGTATAATGTATGGTAATAGGCGCTACTGTAAGATAAAACATATTATGCTATAAAATTGTGTTTCTCTTGCAGTAAGATAAAAGAGTGAATCAAAAAACAAAATGTTATAAAAAGATAAGGCTAGAGTTTGCTTTGAATTATAACTTGATATTGTAGCTGTTGAACCCCACAGGGAGTTATACATTTTATGGAGAAAACACGTTATAACTGTTACACCTGGTATTTATAAAAAAATAAATTTCTATGCGAATAGAGTAGTACACTAACTTTCTGAAAGGGACGACGTGTTATTAAAAAATATCGTCCAAATCGGATAAGTGGTTTTGACAATAATTAACTTTAAACTTTTGGCTACTTTTTTTGGTGCGTTAATTTATTCGAGAAGTGTATATTAAGGGAGAAAAATATATAGTTTGCAATGAACATTAAAAAAATTACTCCTTACAATTAAAAATACCCGAAAAAGGTCAGTGAGGTTACTTGCGCAACGTTTAAACTAAACACAGGCGGGAAAATTGACCGCAAACGATATTACTACATTCAAAACGGTAATAACTTTAGGTTTATACAAGGAACTAAGTTACTCCAGTCAACATTGACAACAAAGACTCAAAATTCACTTCAAGACAGTAATTCTTGTTCAACACCTAAACATTCAAATAAACAATGGCACTGCGTGTCATGGCGACACTTTAAAATCACTTCACTGCAAATTTATATGCGTTACAAATACTATCAACTAACAAAATACTTGGGGAGGGGGGGGATTCAGACGCTCTGGTTACGTTTTCCAATTCAAACTGCAGGTCGCATCCCAGCTACCGCCATGAAATACGGCAAAGGTACTGGAAACTACATACGGGCGATATTCAAGTAGGTATGAGCGGTATTATTTCTCCAGCTCGAGGGTAAATGAATGAAGCCCATACGACAGGCAGGTTGCGTAACGTAGTTTAGCATCTAATAGTACTTTTACTCAGTCCTATGCTCTACTGTACTTTATATTGCCTTGGACTCGCTAGCTTAAACGGTCGTAGAGACATAAAATTCTATTCAAATCGTCAGTTCGGCTAAGGGTAGCTAACATTTTTCTGGATTTGTTCGTTGTCCCCTGGAATGCTGAAATTATGCATGTAAACACTGCCAGTAATAAAAACTCAACAGTTTACATAAAAAGATATACGGATCGGACCATAATTATATATAACAGCAATGAGATAACATGAACAACATAATAGAATGCTTGTGTGAGAAAAAGATGACCATACAACAGAATTATTCTAGTATGCACAATTAATTGACATACGTCATAATTAAAGTGAGCGTCAAGCCTACTCGTATATTTACTAGTATCTTTATATCTTTCTTACTCAAGAAATATGTGTTATTTTCTTGTTCATGTTATCTCATTGCTGTTATATATAATTGTGGCCCCAATTCAAGAGACCAAGCTGCGTTAGCAGATGACGCAATAATTTTGTGTTGGATGCGGTTAAATCCCCGTTATCTTGGGTGCGACCACAATTGCCCCCGATATCGCAATGAATCCTTACTGCGTACTGCAATTTTAACTAGAAAATAAACTTGAATTCGATTGCCCCCAAGTGTTACCGAGTCTTGATAAGAGCGATGCCTCTGTGGCTCTACGACAATGGCTTCCTTCTATGGAAGATGCAGCAAACCTTTGATTATGTGCCAGGTGGTTTGATGCCTTGGTAGTCTCTGTTCCTACTCAAGAACCTCTTTGTGTCGACGGTGAATAAGGCAGGCCAACAGCCCACTATTCTGTGCACTTTAGCGTCTTTATTACTTTATTAGCACGCGTCGTACTTTGGTTAATGAGGTACGACACACGCACGGACGAGTCGCTAGTTTTGCTGCGGCTGACTCTGTTTTGTTGCTCCCCGCGCATCACGGGCTTTGTTCTATTTAGAACTCCGCTGGCTTGCAAATTCGGTCCCCCACTCTCGAGAGAGTTATAGTGCTTGCTAACTTAATACATACTAAGACATATACAGAATACAGTTAAGCTTATTACTAGCAGTGTGTGAGAGAAGGATATGAAATGTATATAGACAGGTGGCACGAATTGGTCCATTGCAAGCCCACAGACGAAGTTTTTCACTTAAAATCCGCTTTGCGCGCGAAAGAACCCTCGGGTAAACATTCACCAGCACGTCATTTAACACAGGCGCTAGATGATAGCCAAACATACAGCTTCACTAATTTCGACAATTTCAACTACGCCGTGACGCAAAGACCACGCCCGGAAAGAACGACCAACACTTGTGAACGACCTCGGTGCCAGGCGATGATTGAAGCTCCGGGTTAAGGTGCTAAAACCAAATAAAAAAAGGCAGGCGTTACTTAGCTTCGTAATTTGTTCAACTTATGTGAACCGCGCGGAAAAATCTCAGTATGATGAAATCCTGAATCAGCAATATGTCTGAAACTTCGGAGAAGTTCTGACCTGCATAAACTACAAAACCGTAGACAATGGGCTTCTAGAGCGGCAATTAGGATACGATAAGCGGACTACGTCATTTCATCCGGTGAATAAAACTCATCTATATTTAGAACACGCATATATGAACTTGAATTAATGATATCAAGTAGGCTGGTAGACGCTAATATTTGAAACGAACGGAATAAACTTTTGAAACCTGGCTGAACCATTAATTTAGGCGTAAATGAACCGGGAAACGAACTAAAAATGGGAGAAAAAGGCGGAAAACGGCGAAAATACAGCAAATTGTCCTCACAAATGATAAAATAGAAACATATCAAAACTACATTAGTGATCTGGATCCAGGATATCCATCTATGTGTCGCGCAACCAAGATCATACTACGGCAAACACCAGTAACAGCAACAATAATCCTCAACAACCACGATTATTCTGCAGACTAATAAAAGTGTTACGTGTTCGCAGAACACCTACAGGACAATTTTACAACCATACCAGAACAAGACAACAAAGCAAACAATCATAGAACCTACGACTCCACAAGAAATTAAACACCTAGCACCGAGCCTTCCAATCAGAAAGGCTCCCGGCCATGATTTGATAGCGAATGTTGTCATAAAAAATTTCACGGACAAGATCTACGCATATCTAGCAACTCTTTTCAATGGATGTCCAAGACTGGGATACTTCCCAAAAAACTGGAATCATGCGATAATACTACTTTTCCATAAACCGGGAAAAAATCAACTTACAAGTTACAGATCAATTAGTCTGTTACCAACAATTTCCAAGTTATTCAAGGAAATTATTACACGAAGACTAAGTGAAGAAATTAAACAACTGCAAATTATTCCTAAATTCCAATTTGGCTTTAGAGAAAAATTGTCCATTAACAACTAATTACCTAGGCTAGCACAGCTAATAGAACAAGGATACGAAAGTAATAAACACACCGTTGTAGCGTTTATTGACATTCAGCAGTAATTTGACAAAGCTTGGATAGATGGCCTAGTCCACAAAATGCCCCAAATTCGAATATCATTGTATCTGATTAACATAACATCATCATCCTAAAAAAAAGAACATTTGCGATCAAAATTAACAGATACACATCGAAAACATACGCCGTTCAACGTGTATAACGATTAACCAAAATAAGTTTGAAGCTAAAATATTCAATTACGCAGACCAGCAGATGCTGGACAAATTATTATTAACGGTTGTGAAATAAAATTGAACGCTAACGATACAAGTATAAAATACTTAGGAATACATTTAGACAGAAGACTTACTTGGAGCATCCATATAAACAAAAGGGTTAGTGGGTGTTATGTAAGGTTATCTCATCTATACCCGTTACTAAACAAAAAATCGGGAGTGTGCTCCCCTAGACTTTCTCGCATTCGCCTTGTTTTCTAGCAAATTTGAAAAGTTTATTGCAATGTATATACATACAGCGATAAAATTACATTTTCAGGTAACCACTACCTGTTTAGGTAAAGTGCCGCTTTAGGTTAACCTATCATACTGAAATTTTATATCTGGGAGTTTTTCTCAATAATAAATGTATGTGCAAAATTTCGTGCAAATACCTTGAAGCAAACTGGTACTTTACTTGAATGGATACCGCTACCTGTTTAGGTAAATTGCCACTTCCGGTTAACCGATCATGCTGAAATGTAATATCTGGTAGTTTTTCTACATAACAAATGTATGTACAAAATTTTGTTCAAATATCTCGAAGCAAACTGGTACTTTACTTGAATAGGTACCGCTACCTGTTTAGGTAAAGTGCCACTTCCGGTTAACCGATTTCGCCCAAAATTTGACAGGAATCTACAAATTTTGAATAATGACTATGCACATAATTTCAAAGGTCTAGTTGATTTCGTTTTTAAGTTATCGTGTTCACACACACACACACGCACACACGCACACACATACACACACACAGACATAATTCGAAAAATGGTTTTTTCGGACTCTAGGAGGTCTAAAACGTCAAGATTCGTCAAAATCTCGAAGTCGATATTTTTGACGATTACAATACTTTCTCTATGCGAGAAAGTAAAAATCATCATTTAAGATTAACTGTGAAGTGATGACGGCTAATGATAGTAATATCGCGGAACTGTGTATTTGTAATACAATATAAGATAATCACATTTTTTATACTATTATAATATATATATATATTCAGTTTAGTAAGTGTAGCTAAAATAGCAACATGTAAACACAACCATGTATGACAGAAAATGTCAAGCTGGTTCAAATAAATTAAAGAAAGAAGAATTGTTACTACAACCGTTAAAAATTAAGAGCGCGATGCCACGACTTTTGCCCTAACACTTCGTCGTATAGTAATTTTGTTGGATATTTAATTAGGCAATCGCGTGGTGCTTGCTTTAGTTTCATGTATGCTTTCGCAAGCAAGTTATATCCTATTTTCGGAAGACGTTCTACTCGTTTACAGCGGTTATCTTGATTAAATTGTCATTATCCGTCAAAGGGGTGGTGCCTAATTCATTAAGGAGTAACATGATCAGGATGGCGGATTTTCTGCAGATTGGGAGCGTCTGCCTTATATTCTAATTTAATCTGTAAGTTGATTTAAACCAACATGGAAAGCCCTTTGTGGTGCAAAGCACGGGTTGAGATTGAATATTTAGGAATTCGTTTGGGAATTTTCACTGTTCTTTCGTTCCGAGAATTTTTAATTTCATTATAAGCCACGACTGAAAATAAAAACGGCTAAATTTCGTAATGATTTTATAACTCCATGTTTTGTATTGTAAGCTCGAATTAGCACTCAACTCGGATGCAGATAGTCGCATCCTTTTTATTTCCGGCCCGAATCTAATAAGTAGCTTACGCTTTAGTCCTGATTAAACAACACAGTCGAGTTCGATTGTGGTAACGTTTCGTTCGGCAGAGACTGACAAGAGTTTTTAGAGGCTCTCTGAATTAGGGTTTGACCCGAAACTATTTACAAGTAGCGTTGTGAATGTTAATTGGCGTGATTGTCGTCCGTTTAGATATGGGTCGTAGACCGCTTTGAATAAACTTCTGATTTAAGTTGTTCTGAAAGGCCGACTTGATATTATACCAACTTAGTGTTGCACACAATGTTGGTTATAATCTCTAGGTATAGCAGCTAATCAGTATACGACAGAGGTTAAGACTTAGGGAATAGATATAATTCGCTACTGTGGAAAATGTGTATCAACTGTGCAGTCGTTGTAGAACTAGAAAGGCACCATATAATGATGTTAGTACCTGCTCTTCTTCGAACACGTTTCAGAAGTAAATAATAAAGTAAAATGCGTACATTGAAATAATTACATTTTTTGAATAACATGTTAGCCTAATAATTGCGTTGCACCCATAAGTTGTTAATAGAATTGTTTACTAATGAATAAGTAATTTCCAGTTTTCAATTTTTGTAATGGATAAAATTCGGTTGAGCAGTAGTTTGTTCAGTGCCCTTACTTTGAAATCGGTTTTCCTCTTCTAGCTCTATCGATCATGAAGTAGAATAGTTCTGTAGAGAAATAACTGTAACCATACAAAGTACACTAGAAAGATAAATTCTAATGCAGAAAGTGGGAAAATCATATAGGCTAGACATATAAGAAAGGTTGCGGGAAAATACGGAATATGTAACATCAATCAATTCGATAAGAACATATACGGAAACGACACATAGACCAGGCCACATTTTAGGAACATCAATGCCACCCTACGTTTAACCAAATACAAGCATTAGTAGACGTTTGATGCAAAACAAAAACATGGATAAAGTCAAACAAAACCGATAAGAGATAAACAAAAGCTCCGGATCTTTTGTCAACGCTCTACTACTACTGTATAGGTATTAACGGTAGGTATTACGAATGGCCTACACGATCCTGAACAAAAAAGTCAATCATAAAACATAACTAAATCGATCATCACGTAAGAACAAACACGAATGCTAATTACATGACAATTTGCAGTGATATCAAACGTCATGTAGAACCTAATCAATCGAAAGACTTGTTCACAGTAACTAAGCACTTTAAATAGTGATTTCGAATTGAGAGCCCTGGATCATTCACCATCAGAATGGGCAACCTGAAACGAACTTAGAAAACAGCCGAAACTGGAGACAGTACTCTAAATGGATGTGTACCTGAAAACCAACAAAGCTATCAAGTATCCAAGGAATTCCTTTCAATCGAGCAAATGCAAGGGGTAATATTCCTAGTAAAACTAATGCAGCATTGTTAGAACTAAAGAAAGATGCCCCTACATATGGCGAACGCTTTCATAAGTTTATGTTTTAAATAAATCTGTCCTTTTTCTATTGCCGGGTAGCTCAATAGCAATGACATCTCTTTTTCTGTCTACTTCAGTTTCTAACTAGAAAAATCCCTTGTTGCAATGAACGCAGAAGTTCATACTAGACTCGTGCTAAACTTTATATGTTATATGTGATAAAATGTGATAAACTAAAAAGGCAGTTTGCTTACATACAAATTAACAACAGATACATGTATACAGGGTGCCAGTTTTTCAAGCTCTAGCAGGGAGATCCCAGTTATCTTAAGAAATACGAAGTCGGTTAAATTGGGGAAAGTTTTCCTTGCTCATTACTGATCTGAAAGGAAATTTGCCCAGTAATCTTTAGTTTTGCAAATATCTTTAAAAACCTGAAATTTCAGTTTTGGTGTTTATTTTTTTTCCAACTCAGCTGTTTCTAATCAAAAAATTATTCAGACACCATTCAATAGGGAGTACAACTTTTTTGAAGAGTGCAATGGAAACAGAAACGTCATCACCGGTTTGTAGTAAGTGATAAGTTTTATTTTGCAATGGGAAAGAGAACAAGAGCACTGAAAGCAAAACTGACCAAACTATTTAATTTTTGTTTACAAAAAAAAATTAAAGCAATGAGAGCAAACAGAACAAAAGCAGTTAAAAATAAATAGTTAAAGCTGATGTTCAAAACGGTCCGCCATCCACCCTTAAACATGCGCTTTACTATTAAACAATTTACTAAATTTAACTACTAAAATCTAATAACAAAGAGTTCATGCTTATACAAATCGGCTGCATATTAAAATGACACTTTAAGTAACACTCAGGCAAGTTATCGGCAAGCCCCTGCTACAAAAAGGCAGACTTAATTTATTTCAGCCGGGCTCCATAGCTCAGTGCTAAGCATTCTGCTACTGATCTAAGGGTCGGAGAGTTCGATCTCCAATCCCGGTGAGGTTTTTAAAAAATTAAAAAATGCGCATGAAAACCTCTACAGAATGCCATCATTCGTAAGAAACCGTGGGTCACATGTTACTACGATGTGTAGCATGTAAAAGATCTCTTGCTAAGGTTGGAACTCCTTAGTCTCGGCAAAATTCTAAGTAGGACTAAGGTACCTGGTGCTCTGCATGCCTAGACCTTGTCCGCGGGTTTGGCAAAAAGGGCCGATCAAGGCCTACTTGCTAGACATGAGTCTCCCCGAAAATACTACTACTACTACTAATTTGTTTCAACAATTACTATATTTACTAGGTAACTTGAAAACAAAAATACGCATAAGATTTGAGATGGTGAAGGTAGCAGTTGGAAAACTCAACCGTCTCAGGAGACACACAGTAACCAAAACATTGAAAATGAGGACGTCAAGTGGGTAGTTGTTCCAGTTCTGATGTAAGAATAAGAATCATCGACTCTCCGTGAAAGTGGGCGAAAGAAGAACTCCCTAGAGATGTTCTGCTAGCGAACAATGCTAAAAGTACTTTGGACTGCTCTCTCTCCCTCATAACTTTGATATATCTATTGGATATAGACCTCTCTTATATTGGACCGGTTTTCTCTGTTCTGGGCGATCTGGTACAAGTTGAGCCCAGCGAATTTCTTCAGGTCGTCGTACCATTTTTGCTGTGATCGTCCTATACATCGTCATTATCCCCAGGGTCTCCATCTGGTAGTGTGTCGAGTAGTTCTCCGTAAGCCTCGCGACGTGTCCCGTCCACTGTCAGTTCAATGAACTGATTCTAGTTATTATATCGGTCACTTGTGTTTTCTGCCTTATTCATTCATTGGTTTTGAGGTTTCTTAATGCTAAATTGCATTCCATGGCTCTCTGTATGTTGCTACCAAGAGAATGCAGTCGTTGGTGTCACGAAAAAAAGTCGCGGGCAATTTGTCGCCCGAAAAAATGTAGCGTTCATTAGGCGAGCGTCAAAAGGATGCCGGCGAAAAAAGGACTCGGGACTTGGTCGCGTCAAAAAAGGGCGCGTAGGAAAATATAGCTATTTGTTTTTTACTTGAAATAAAATTTCAAAATGTTTTGTCTTGGTTGACATCATCATGAAATTACCATTACTTAATTGTATTGTAATATGGTAATAACATTTGTGTAATTAGGTATATGCATCCCAAATATTCCCATTACTTAATGCAAAACTTACTTAATTGGTTTGTAATTTGTTTTTTCGTACACTAGCATTGAAAGAGCTACTTTGCCGTACAATTTATTAATCAGAAAGTTGCACTTTGCGGTATTCGTAGTTACAACACATATAATATTACATTACATTAATATTACTCTACTTATTTGCTATATACGAGGATAAATTTAGTATTCCGTTTTGTATGCTAGTGTACGAAAAAATATTGTACGAAACTCGTATGAAAGTGGCTTTTCCATACTCGTCTCGAAATTCCGGACTCGGCCTAACGGCCTCTTCCGGAAACATCTCACTCGTACTGAAAAGCTCCACTTTCTATACTTGTTACGTAAATTACTATTGAAGTTCGCCCACTTGGCTCAGGGGTTAGGAAGCTCGACTGCGTTGCCACGGTACGGGGTTCAATCCCGACATCTGGCAACTAGTGGGCGGCCCACCAAGTGGCTTAAAAATTGGGTATCGAAACTACAGTTGTGAAAGTAGAGAAAGTCAGGCAGTTGTCGAAGGCGTGATGCTAACCACATCACCCAGTACGGAAAGAGATATTTCGGCGACGCTGACTCGGCTCGTCTCAGGCCATGTTCCTACATGGAATGAAGTGCCGAAACTTTACTTAATATGTTTTGAAAGATTTCTGGAAATATTCTTGAACATTAGTTACTGATGATGCGATTGGGCGACATTCTTTTACTCTTCATTACTATTTGAGACGGAAATTGTATAATGAGAGTTTGATCAAATAATCCAGCTTATTATTCTTAAAGTTGTTCATTTGTCAATATGTTCTTACGTAAAAAGTCAAAAAGGTACCAATATGTTAGTGTACTACGGATTTATCCATAGAAACAAAAAACTGATTGGTGAAACGACAATTTGGAAGTGTGCCCAATACAATCAGTGTAAATGTACCGGAAGAGTTCACACAGTGGGAGATGAAGCAATGAAAAGTACAAGCCACAACCATGTTGCAGATACATCCAAATTAGAGAGCTTGTAAGAGAATGACAGAAATTGCTCAACAAGTTGAACTAATAACACACTTTTTCACAAAACGTTTTTTGGGTGCAACTGGGCAGTTACCTTCCATTACAACCCTAAAGCGAACTATTCAACACACACGGCAAAAAAAGGAAGCTATTCCGGCAAATCTAACCGAGCTTGTAATTCCGGAAGAATACACCAGAAACAGCAATGGAGAACCTTTTCTTTTATTCTATAGTGATCCAAACGAACAAGAATTTTGATATTTTCCACCGAAAGAAATTTAACTTTTATGGAGAACTGTGATCACTGATATGCTGATAGAACGTTTACGCGTACTCCTCTATTATTTGGTCAGCTGTATACAATCCATGGCATACAGTACAGCAACGTTGTACCGACTGTATATGCTCTTCTTCCCAATAAGACTATGGAAACATACACTCTACTCTTTCAGGAACTACAAACCTTAAGACCAGGTTTATGACCTGGAACAATAATGATGGATTTTGAAAGAACAGCAATTAATGCTATATAAGAAGAATTCCCTGAAGTCAGAATCCGTGGCTCATTCTTTGAGTTTAAGCAATGTTTGAGGAGAAACATGGGAGACGCAGGATTGCAACAAGTTTATACAGAAGATGCGAATTTTGTTCTAAATTTGCGATAACTGGCAGCTCTTTCGTTCATACCCGAAGAACATGCTGTTGGAACGTTCGAAGAGCTACTGGACAGCGAATTTTACACGCAAAATGAAAATTTGCTATTACCATCCATAAACTAATTTGAAGGTGTGTTGATAGGCCGTTTGCATCGACGATACCAAAAGATAACTTGTTTAGAATTGCTTTGAATTCATAGAGGAAGCTATACCGGTACAAATAATTCTGTCGAAGGATGGCACAACAGTTTCTCCTCTACATCAAATACAGCACATCCAAATTTATGGAAATTTATCAATACGCTAAAGAAAGAGAAAAGTTTAAATTGTTTGAAGGGTGTGCAGCATATATCTGGAAACGAACCGCCACGTAAAAAAAATATAAAACTAAGGCGCAGCAAATAAACACCATATGTCAACAATATGCTGAGACTAATTTCATTATTTAGCAATTTTTCACGGGCATAGAAACGTCTAGTCGAATAGGCAACTGGTTTTGCAAACGTATATTTTGTCGTATGCAGTTTTCTGCTTTAGCACAGTTTCCTACAAACTGCAATCTTCCCGCCAAATGCAGTGATTCGTCCCTAGATGGCGATATAGTTTTGGATCATTTCCTGTCGGCAAAATTTCATGGAGAGACGCTTTTGACGTTCTTGTCTTGGTGTATGAATCCTTGGCCATCGGCCGGTTTAGAATCCTGAGTCATGGTTTTTTGAGCTTTTTGAATTGCTGGTGCTGTCAGGCTAATGCAGACAATCGATCAAGGCATATTTTTACCCGAAAACCAGCTAAATCAATTGATTGGGCAGGCACATGTTTTGGAGTTGCGTGAATATTCTGGCAGATTTTTCTGGTAAGGCATTTTACTCTTTGGTGGTTAATTTGCTAATTCGGAGTGTATGTAGAGCCTTCACCCTACGGGCTAAGCCGATCGATTCGAGTGGAAAGTCTCGGGAGTGCTCGCAGCCCCCGTTTGGTTACAGAAGGGCTGGAGTGGACCTCGCATCTACCTCGTACTGCATGTGCAGATTATGTCCAGTTTGGGGGTTTGAACCTAATGGCCTTATATTTATTTAATTTGTATAAATTTATGTGCAATCGATTTCACTTCTTCGGCCTCACCGTTTTAACAAGTTGTATATTTTTTTTTATGTTTGTGTTGATTTGACGCCAGCTTCGAGCTGAGTGGTTTACTTCTGGACTAGATAACGTCGCCTTGTATGTCGAAAACTAGCTGAGTGGGTGGTTGCACCGCTTTACGTTTGTTCCCTTTAAATATCGCCCATATTAAGTTTGTTGGCTGGGAAAAACGATCCTAGCATATCACATTGTAATATAAACTACCATACAGATATCTGAATGTGAAGTTATTCGCGGTATGTAAGTAAATCACTAAGTGTGGAACGCTGTGACATTTTAGCATTCATTCAACCATCGGTTTGCTTCCAAAATTAACTGATTTGGCTAATTTCAATTTAAATTAAACCAGTTCGGAAAATTTGCATATATTTACTCAGCGAGGGCTGCGTTTCCACGCACACTGTCTTAGGCAGGAATTGTGATAATTAATTATGTGATATAGTGTTAAAGTTTATTGTTCGTTGATGCCAGTAACTACAATCGATTTGATTCCCCCTACTGTGATCCATTACTTGATAGAATTATTATACGATTTTTCGAACTGTGGATATCATTGATTATATTGTGTGTTGTTATCTTTGAGCAATTTAATGGTTCGTTCACTCAAACGAACAAAGGAACATGGGCCTGAATAATTTGGCGCCACTATAAATTTAGATCTATTAGTTTTGAAGATAAGATGCCTACCCCTTTCCCCTGAGTTAGTCCAAGTGCATATTCCGCTTCAATATAGGCAATTTATAATGTAACAATGGCAATCGGCCAAATTTGTAATATTTAAGGGGAATTGCTCATAACTTCCAACAACAGATATAAAAAGCAAAATAACAAAAAAAATTATATAAAAAGAAAAAAATCAAAAAAATTATAGAGGCTATGTGCAAGCCAACTTTATATCTATTGTATTATATTAAATTACAGATACAAAAACCAACAAAAAAAAATAAAATGAAAATAACAAAATTAAAAAGAACTTTTAAACACGCCAGTTACTACATTCCAGTTCTAAGCCTGGATAAAGTGTGAAGGAAAGTTGAATGCAATTTGGAACAGAATTACAGTATTGTGGGACGGCCTGCATATTAGCAGTTCGTTGTTTTGCTTTTAAGTATAAACAAATAGCTAACAAATAGATATATTTGTCTACGCGCCCATTTTTTTGCGCTATCAATTGCCCTTGTACTTTTTTTGCCGCCGTCCTTTTGACGCGCGCCCAAATGAGCGCGACAGTTTTTCGCGCGACCAATTACCCGCGACCTTTTTTCGTATATCCCCGACACCGCACCTGTGACATTACCGAATGCTAACTTACAATTAGCAAATTGATGAACAGTTTCACCAGACATAGCTATTAAAAATTCATCAGACATGTGTAATTATTGAATTAGATCAATAAGAGAAGACCAATTGCCTGCCAATCCAGTATGTCAAGGGACGATTTGTGCCAAACCCAGAAATTTGCTGTTGCAATGTGTTGCAATATGTTACGAAGGTTTGCATGTGATTGTCGATATTCTCCAACGAAAAACACCTTTATTATAAGGTAAACATATGGAATTCCATATTGAATAACTACAATATGTGCAATTGTGCATACTTAAGCTGTAAATTAGATTTGTGTAGTAGCAGAATTTGTCGTAATTAGAGAAAATGTGAAGCAATTTCTTACACAATTACCCTAAAAACGTGGTCTCAACAATCAAGCTTTCAACATCTGGATTAATTTGATTTTTAATGTACCACCTTACTTTGAAAATAGTTATATAGTAATATCGGTTTGTTTAATTAAATGGATCATTAATTTTGTGAAAGAGTGATCTAATGTTAGTATAATATATGCAGTTTTAACAATGACTAAATACTGTACACCTTACAAAGGCAGTGGAGAATACAAAGCCAACTTCATTTTTTGTATCATATGAGAAAATACAAGGGCAATACTATTTCACGTGAAGTAAATAAGGTTAATGTTGATAATGCAAGTATATTTATCTTTCGAAACGTTCATGTTTTAATATTTTTTATTTTTTAAGGTAGCGAAATACCCAAAATTAGCATGATTATTGAACGCCGGTTTATAATCCTGAGTCATGGTTTTTTGAGCTTTTTGAATTGCTGGTGCTGTCAGGTTAATGCAGACAATCGATCAAGGCATATTTTTACTCGAAAACTGGCTAAATGAATTGATTGGACAGGCACATGTTTTGGTGTTGCGTGAATATTCTGGCAGATTTTTCTGGTAAGGCATTTTACTCTCTGGTGGTTAATTTGCTAATTCGGAGTGTAGCCTTCACCCTACGGGCTAAGTCGATCGATTCGAGTGGAAAGTCTTGGGAGTGCTCGCAGCCCCCGTTTGGCTACGTTTGTCCGAGTACGTTGTCCACCTACGTGCAGGCAGAAGGGCTGGACTGGACCTCGCATTTACCTCGTACTGCATGTGCAGATTATGTCCAGTTTGGGGGTTTGAACCTAATGGCCTTATATTTATTTAATTTGTATAAATTTATGTGCAATCGATTTCACTTCTTCGGCCTCACCGTTTTAACAAGTTGTATATTTTTTTTTATGTTTGTGTTGATTTGACGCCAGCTTCGAGCTGAGTGGTTTACTTCTGGACTAGATAACGTCGCCTTGTATGTCGAAAACTAGTTGAGTGGGTGGTTGCACCGCTTTACGTTTGTTCCCTTTAAATATCGCCCATATTAAGTTTGTTGGATGGGAAAAACGATCCTAGCATATCACATTGTAATATAAACTACCATACAGATATCTGAATGTGAAGTTATTCGCGGTATGTAAGTAAATCACTAAGTGTGGAACGCTGTGACATTTTAGCATTCATTCAACCATCGGTTTGCTTCCAAAATTAACTGATTTGGCTAATTTCAATTTAAATTAAACCAGTTCGGAAAATTTGCATATATTTACTCAGCGAGGGCTGCGTTTCCACGCACACTGTCTTAGGCAGGAATTGTGATAATTAATTATGTGATATAGTGTTAAAGTTTATTGTTCGTTGATGCCAGTAACTACAATCGATTTGATTCCCCCTACTGTGATCCATTACTTGATAGAATTATTATACGATTTTTCGAACTGTGGATATCATTGATTATATTGTGTGTTGTTATCTTTGAGCAATTTAATGGTTCGTTCACTCAAACGAACAAAGGAACATGGGCCTGAATAATTTGGCGCCACTATAAATTTAGATCTATTAGTTTTGAAGATAAGATGCCTACCCCTTTCCCCTGAGTTAGTCCAAGTGCATATTCCGCTTCAATATAGGCAATTTATAATGTAACAATGGCAATCGGCCAAATTTGTAATATTTAAGGGGAATTGCTCATAACTTCCAACAACAGATATAAAAAGCAAAATAACAAAAAAAATTATATAAAAAGAAAAAATCAAAAAAATTATAGAGGCTATGTGCAAGCCAACTTTATATCTATTGTATTATATTAAATTACAGATACAAAAACCAACAAAAAAAAATAAAATGAAAATAACAAAATTAAAAAGAACTTTTAAACACGCCAGTTACTACATTCCAGTTCTAAGCCTGGATAAAGTGTGAAGGAAAGTTGAATGCAATTTGGAACAGAATTACAGTATTGTGGGACGGCCTGCATATTAGCAGTTCGTTGTTTTGCTTTTAAGTATAAACAAATAGCTAACAAATAGATATATTTGTCTACGCGCCCATTTTTTTGCGCTATCAATTGCCCTTGTACTTTTTTTGCCGCCGTCCTTTTGACGCGCGCCCAAATGAGCGCGACAGTTTTTCGCGCGACCAATTACCCGCGACCTTTTTTCGTATATCCCCGACACCGCACCTGTGACATTACCGAATGCTAACTTACAATTAGCAAATTGATGAACAGTTTCACCAGACATAGCTATTAAAAATTCATCAGACATGTGTAATTATTGAATTAGATCAATAAGAGAAGACCAATTGCCTGCCAATCCAGTATGTCAAGGGACGATTTGTGCCAAACCCAGAAATTTGCTGTTGCAATGTGTTGCAATATGTTACGAAGGTTTGCATGTGATTGTCGATATTCTCCAACGAAAAACACCTTTATTATAAGGTAAACATATGGAATTCCATATTGAATAACTACAATATGTGCAATTGTGCATACTTAAGCTGTAAATTAGATTTGTGTAGTAGCAGAATTTGTCGTAATTAGAGAAAATGTGAAGCAATTTCTTACACAATTACCCTAAAAACGTGGTCTCAACAATCAAGCTTTCAACATCTGGATTAATTTGATTTTTAATGTACCACCTTACTTTGAAAATAGTTATATAGTAATATCGGTTTGTTTAATTAAATGGATCATTAATTTTGTGAAAGAGTGATCTAATGTTAGTATAATATATGCAGTTTTAACAATGACTAAATACTGTACACCTTACAAAGGCAGTGGAGAATACAAAGCCAACTTCATTTTTTGTATCATATGAGAAAATACAAGGGCAATACTATTTCACGTGAAGTAAATAAGGTTAATGTTGATAATGCAAGTATATTTATCTTTCGAAACGTTCATGTTTTAATATTTTTTATTTTTTAAGGTAGCGAAATACCCAAAATTAGCATGATTATTGAACGCCGGTTTATAATCCTGAGTCATGGTTTTTTGAGCTTTTTGAATTGCTGGTGCTGTCAGGTTAATGCAGACAATCGATCAAGGCATATTTTTACTCGAAAACTGGCTAAATGAATTGATTGGACAGGCACATGTTTTGGTGTTGCGTGAATATTCTGGCAGATTTTTCTGGTAAGGCATTTTACTCTCTGGTGGTTAATTTGCTAATTCGGAGTGTAGCCTTCACCCTACGGGCTAAGTCGATCGATTCGAGTGGAAAGTCTTGGGAGTGCTCGCAGCCCCCGTTTGGCTACGTTTGTCCGAGTACGTTGTCCACCTACGTGCAGGCAGAAGGGCTGGACTGGACCTCGCATTTACCTCGTACTGCATGTGCAGATTATGTCCAGTTTGGGGGTTTGAACCTAATGGCCTTATATTTATTTAATTTGTATAAATTTATGTGCAATCGATTTCACTTCTTCGGCCTCACCGTTTTAACAAGTTGTATATTTTTTTTTATGTTTGTGTTGATTTGACGCCAGCTTCGAGCTGAGTGGTTTACTTCTGGACTAGATAACGTCGCCTTATATGTCGAAAACTAGCTGAGTGGGTGGTTGCACCGCTTTACGTTTGTTCCCTTTAAATATCGCCCATATTAAGTTTGTTGGCTGGGAAAAACGATCCTAGCATATCACATTGTAATATAAACTACCATACAGATATCTGAATGTGAAGTTATTCGCGGTATGTAAGTAAATCACTAAGTGTGGAACGCTGTGACATTTTAGCATTCATTCAACCATCGGTTTGCTTCCAAAATTAACTGATTTGGCTAATTTCAATTTAAATTAAACCAGTTCGGAAAATTTGCATATATTTACTCAGCGAGGGCTGCGTTTCCACGCACACTGTCTTAGGCAGGAATTGTGATAATTAATTATGTGATATAGTGTTAAAGTTTATTGTTCGTTGATGCCAGTAACTACAATCGATTTGATTCCCCCTACTGTGATCCATTACTTGATAGAATTATTATACGATTTTTCGAACTGTGGATATCATTGATTATATTGTGTGTTGTTATCTTTGAGCAATTTAATGGTTCGTTCACTCAAACGAACAAAGGAACATGGGCCTGAATAATTTGGCGCCACTATAAATTTAGATCTATTAGTTTTGAAGATAAGATGCCTACCCCTTTCCCCTGAGTTAGTCCAAGTGCATATTCCGCTTCAATATAGGCAATTTATAATGTAACAATGGCAATCGGCCAAATTTGTAATATTTAAGGGGAATTGCTCATAACTTCCAACAACAGATATAAAAAGCAAAATAACAAAAAAAATTATATAAAAAGAAAAAAATCAAAAAAATTATAGAGGCTATGTGCAAGCCAACTTTATATCTATTGTATTATATTAAATTACAGATACAAAAACCAACAAAAAAAAATAAAATGAAAATAACAAAATTAAAAAGAACTTTTAAACACGCCAGTTACTACATTCCAGTTCTAAGCCTGGATAAAGTGTGAAGGAAAGTTGAATGCAATTTGGAACAGAATTACAGTATTGTGGGACGGCCTGCATATTAGCAGTTCGTTGTTTTGCTTTTAAGTATAAACAAATAGCTAATAAATAGATATATTTGTCTACGCGCCCATTTTTTTGCGCTATCAATTGCCCTTGTACTTTTTTTGCCGCCGTCCTTTTGACGCGCGCCCAAATGAGCGCGACAGTTTTTCGCGCGACCAATTACCCGCGACCTTTTTTCGTATATCCCCGACACCGCACCTGTGACATTACCGAATGCTAACTTACAATTAGCAAATTGATGAACAGTTTCACCAGACATAGCTATTAAAAATTCATCAGACATGTGTAATTATTGAATTAGATCAATAAGAGAAGACCAATTGCCTGCCAATCCAGTATGTCAAGGGACGATTTGTGCCAAACCCAGAAATTTGCTGTTGCAATGTGTTGCAATATGTTACGAAGGTTTGCATGTGATTGTCGATATTCTCCAACGAAAAACACCTTTATTATAAGGTAAACATATGGAATTCCATATTGAATAACTACAATATGTGCAATTGTGCATACTTAAGCTGTAAATTAGATTTGTGTAGTAGCAGAATTTGTCGTAATTAGAGAAAATGTGAAGCAATTTCTTACACAATTACCCTAAAAACGTGGTCTCAACAATCAAGCTTTCAACATCTGGATTAATTTGATTTTTAATGTACCACCTTACTTTGAAAATAGTTATATAGTAATATCGGTTTGTTTAATTAAATGGATCATTAATTTTGTGAAAGAGTGATCTAATGTTAGTATAATATATGCAGTTTTAACAATGACTAAATACTGTACACCTTACAAAGGCAGTGGAGAATACAAAGCCAACTTCATTTTTTGTATCATATGAGAAAATACAAGGGCAATACTATTTCACGTGAAGTAAATAAGGTTAATGTTGATAATGCAAGTATATTTATCTTTCGAAACGTTCATGTTTTAATATTTTTTATTTTTTAAGGTAGCGAAATACCCAAAATTAGCATGATTATTGAACGCCGGTTTATAATCCTGAGTCATGGTTTTTTGAGCTTTTTGAATTGCTGGTGCTGTCAGGTTAATGCAGACAATCGATCAAGGCATATTTTACTCGAAAACTGGCTAAATGAATTGATTGGACAGGCACATGTTTTGGTGTTGCGTGAATATTCTGGCAGATTTTTCTGGTAAGGCATTTTACTCTCTGGTGGTTAATTTGCTAATTCGGAGTGTAGCCTTCACCCTACGGGCTAAGTCGATCGATTCGAGTGGAAAGTCTTGGGAGTGCTCGCAGCCCCCGTTTGGCTACGTTTGTCCGAGTACGTTGTCCACCTACGTGCAGGCAGAAGGGCTGGACTGGACCTCGCATTTACCTCGTACTGCATGTGCAGATTATGTCCAGTTTGGGGGGTTTGAACCTAATGGCCTTATATTTATTTAATTTGTATAAATTTATGTGCAATCGATTTCACTTCTTCGGCCTCACCGTTTTAACAAGTTGTATATTTTTTTTTATGTTTGTGTTGATTTGACGCCAGCTTCGAGCTGAGTGGTTTACTTCTGGACTAGATAACGTCGCCTTGTATGTCGAAAACTAGCTGAGTGGGTGGTTGCACCGCTTTACGTTTGTTCCCTTTAAATATCGCCCATATTAAGTTTGTTGGCTGGGAAAAACGATCCTAGCATATCACATTGTAATATAAACTACCATACAGATATCTGAATGTGAAGTTATTCGCGGTATGTAAGTAAATCACTAAGTGTGGAACGCTGTGACATTTTAGCATTCATTCAACCATCGGTTTGCTTCCAAAATTAACTGATTTGGCTAATTTCAATTTAAATTAAACCAGTTCGGAAAATTTGCATATATTTACTCAGCGAGGGCTGCGTTTCCACGCACACTGTCTTAGGCAGGAATTGTGATAATTAATTATGTGATATAGTGTTAAAGTTTATTGTTCGTTGATGCCAGTAACTACAATCGATTTTATTCCCCCTACTGTGATCCATTACTTGATAGAATTATTATACGATTTTTCGAACTGTGGATATCATTGATTATATTGTGTGTTGTTATCTTTGAGCAATTTAATGGTTCGTTCACTCAAACGAACAAAGGAACATGGGCCTGAATAATTTGGCGCCACTATAAATTTAGATCTATTAGTTTTGAAGATAAGATGCCTACCCCTTTCCCCTGAGTTAGTCCAAGTGCATATTCCTCTTCAATATAGGCAATTTATAATGTAACAATGGCAATCGGCCAAATTTGTAATATTTAAGGGGAATTGCTCATAACTTCCAACAACAGATATAAAAAGCAAAATAACAAAAAAAAATTATATAAAAAGAAAAAAATCAAAAAAATTATAGAGCCTATGTGCAAGCCAACTTTATATCTATTGTATTATATTAAATTACAGATACAAAAACCAACAAAAAAATAAAAAATGAAAATAACAAAATTAAAAAGAACTTTTAAACACGCCAGTTACTACATTCCAGTTCTAAGCCTGGATAAAGTGTGAAGGAAAGTTGAATGCAATTTGGAACAGAATTACAGTATTGTGGGACGGCCTGCATATTAGCAGCTCGTTGTTTTGCTTTTAAGTATAAACAAATAGCTAACAAATAGATATATTTGTCTACGCGCCCATTTTTTGCGCTATGAATTGCCCTTGTACTTTTTTTGCCGCCGTCCTTTTGACGCGCGCCCAAATGAGCGCGACAGTTTTTCGCGCGACCAATTACCCGCGACCTTTTTTCGTATATCCCCGACACCGCACCTGTGACATTACCGAATGCTAACTTACAATTAGCAAATTGATGAACAATTTCACCAGACATAGCTATTAAAAATTCATCAGACATGTGTAATTATTGAATTAGATCAATAAGAGAAGACCAATTGCCTGCCAATCCAGTATGTCAAGGGACGATTTGTGCCAAACCCAGAAATTTGCTGTTGCAATGTGTTGCAATATGTTACGAAGGTTTGCATGTGATTGTCGATATTCTCCAACGAAAAACACCTTTATTATAAGGTAAACATATGGAATTCCATATTGAATAACTACAATATGTGCAATTGTGCATACTTAAGCTGTAAATTAGATTTGTGTAGTAGCAGAATTTGTCGTAATTAGAGAAATGTGAAGCAATTTCTTACACAATTACCCTAAAAACGTGGTCTCAACAATCAAGCTTTCAACATCCGGATTAATTTGATTTCTAATGTACGACCTAACTTTGAAAATAGTTATATAGTAATATCGGTTTGTTTAATTAAATGGATCATTAATTTTGTGAAAGAGTGATCTAATGTTAGTATAATATATGCAGTTTTAACAATGACTAAATACTGTACACCTTACAAAGGCAGTGGAGAATACAAAGCCAACTTCACTTTTGCATCATATGAGAAAATACAAGGGCAATACCATTTCACGTGAAGTAAATAAGGTTAATGTTAATAATGCAAGTAGATTTATCTTCCGAAACGTTCATGTTTTAATATTTTTAATTTTTTAATGTAGCGAAATACCCAAAATTGGCATGATTATTGAATTCCACAAAGAAGTTTCTAAATTACCAGAATTCACACCGGTATCAAATCAAATGTTTTACCGGTAAGGAATATATTTACTGGACAATACAACGTTCTTACACCCGTTTTACGGAATTTGTTACAGAAAGATCTGGTAAAGCGTAACATTAGCGAAAATTTCCGACAGCAATATAGTACCTTTTAGCATTCCAAACAAATAGCTCAAATGGCGTGCTAGAGAGGGGCTGCTATATGAACAGATCGTAATAAAATTACCTAGTTGTTGTGAGCAATAACTGTTATAACATATGAGGGCCACAGGTGCAATAACTTACCATAATCTTCTCCGCTGAACCACACCGAGTAAGTCAGCTGCGATGAAAGACATACTATAAGGAGATAACAAATGCCCAAGAAAGGACACAGCGGCAAGTGTCATATATCGAAAATATGTTTATTTGTAACAACAACAGTGAAGTACAGGAACGCATTAATAACACTGAAATGCAAAAGTAGCGCTGTGTTCGTGAAAGAAAAATGAATCCAGAAAGTAGATTATTGACATATTGCTTAATATAATACCTTCGACTTGAAAGAGTGTATAAGGTACTATTAAGATATTTTACTTCATAGAGTTTTACGTAGGTAATTCCTTATATGTGAAGCATTAAATTAAATTGTGTATGCATATTTCAAGATATTTTTAATAACCTCTTTACATGTTGTTTGATCGTAGCCATAACAACTAAAACATAGGCTACGTGATCACAACAGTACCCATCAAGGAAAATGACAAACAATGCCTTGAATGAGAAACCTCAATCAACGCTCAAGCAAAACTGTGACTTAAAATAACTCGCAAATGCGGTCGTCGAAAAGGTTTCCTTACATGTAACACTTTCATATAAAAGTGTAATAATATTATCGGTAATTTTCAACTTTCAATCTTGGCTATAATCGCTGTATAACTCGTACAACGGTGTACAATCAGGTTAACTTGGTGCGTGAAGTGGAAAAAGGTAGTGAGACAAAGTGGGAAAATGAATGGCAACACAGTGAAAAGGGATTATTAACGAAATCGTTTTTTCCTACCGTATCTGCTAGACTAGGGCTAAAAATCTATTCTTCACCAAAAGTGACCGCGATGCTTAGTGGCCATGGATTACTAAAATCTTATTTTCACAGATTTAAAATAAGTGATGACCCAATGTGTACGTGCAATATAAACGAACAAACAGTGGACCATTTAATATATGAGTGCCCTATTGTAGAACCTAAGAGAGTAGTGCTGAAATATGCAATAACAAGAAATGGGCCTGTAACAAAAGAGACTTTAATACAAACATATCTTAAGAATTTCATTCAGTTTATCGAAGGTAAGGTTTAGATTGTGAATTATTATAATGTGGATATTAGCATTAATGGAAAATATTAGCAGAGAACATATTTAAGTTACACTAGTATAAGATAATAACAGAGTTAGTATAAGTTATATTCAGTTTATGAAGGATCATATTTTGTATTGTTATAATTTAAATATTACCATTATCAGAAAACATTAACATATAACATATCTAAGTTACACTAGTATAAGATAATAATAGAGTTAGAAAATGATGACCTAGTATAAATAAGAAGTAAATAATATTAACTATAAGAGAATACAATACGATTAAGCGATGTAATTACCAAAGCATGTAGTATCATTTATTGTAATGATGGAACATGTTGAAAATAAATGTATTAAAAAAAATCTGGTTAACTTGTTTACTATTTCTGTTACAATTAAAAACATAATCTGAAATCGAAAAATGTCTATGGATCAACAAATGGTAAACTTTGGATAATGGGTAGTCGACAGTAAGGTTAAGTCAGGAAACCACTGACATAAAAATTAAATTAAATTAAATTAAATATCATTTATTAAATAAAAATAGCTTCTTCGTATGTAGTAAAATAATGTAACGCTTTAGCCTCCTGCATTGAGTAATTTTGGGGCGCAATTCTGCAAACCGGAAATTTTTCTTGGATTTGCGACGTGTGATGCTAGGCATTCTTAAGATTAGAGGGATATCCAAATCTTCCTTCAGCGGGACGGTGCTGTGATTGTAAGCGACTGTGGGATCCTTCTTTGGCAGTGAACGCTGTTGCGTCGCCCTCGCTTAGGTATTTAGAAACGGTAACCTACAATACGAGCACATCAACCACATGACAACGGGAAAGAGAATCGGAAAGATGGAAAACGAGAAATGAAAAAAAAATTGCTTGAAAACGAATTTGACTGAACCTACCTCAGGTCGTCAACGGCCAGTAGATGTTTTGCTTCAAAAGAAAAATTACGATATCTCGAAGTAATCAGACGACAATTCCAAAACTGCCCCTGTGACGACAGTTTCGTCGGAAGAAGTTTGCACGTGGTGTGACACTTAAAGAAGTCCTGTACAGACACGTCGTCTAGCTTTGGAAACCAAAAATTAGTAGAAGTTTCCGGAACTTTGATAAATGATGTGGCAGCCAAATAGATATCTTCTAACTCCAAACTGCGCTCTCGGAATTTTTGAGGTAAAAGCGCGTCATTCTTAAATATAAACGTTACCAAACTAATTAGGTAACCCTAAGTATATGTCGGTTTCGAACTTACAGCAAAACCGGTAAAAATTCAGTCAGTCAGGTTCTTTAGAAAGTAATCATATTGTCTTCTAAATATAACTGAACAGAGAGAATAAAGTAAGATTTCAAATTGTTACAAAGCCTACTAAACGGACTCCAGTAGTAGGGCGACACCAAAACTGGAGCAATCAAATTAATTGACCTAATTAAATCCGCGAAGTGGGCGACACCTTTCGCGGATTTCGCGGAATTTTCGCGGATTGACCCAATTAATTTAGCGGTTTGATCTAATTAATCACATATGAAGTTTGATATGTAATTTACATATGTGCTACTGATTAAATTACGCTGCGGCCATTTTTAATTTGCTTCCGGAATTACGCGCCGAATGGATTACGCGATTTCCATTGTCCCTACCTACTATAGGAAATTTTTCAGATTTTTTCTAAGTTCCAATTTTTGAATTTAAACTTCCCGGGTGTCGGCCATCTTGGTTTTCTGCGCACGCACTTCTTGCGGAAATATTTGAATTTCAAACTGCTAAATCTCCCTTTCTTGTGTTCCTTCTCATGCACGGCGGCCATTTTAATTTCGCGCGAATATTTGAATTTTTCAGATTTTTTTTCTAAGTTCAATTTTTTGAATTTAAACTTCACGGGGTGTCGGCCATCTTGGCTTTCTCGCATTTATTTAATTTAAAAAAAGCTTTCTGCGATGACCTAGGCCGGATTCGAACCAGCGATCACAGTATTACGAGTCTAAGAGGCTAACTACCTGAGCTACCCAGACAACGTAACTGAGTCCTATTAAAACTTCAAAACTTGCGTGTCGAGCTCCCTTGTTTTAAACAAACTATTTTTTGAGAAATATGTTTTATAAGAATGGAGTTGCATGGCTTGTGGTGTTAAATGAGTTGTAGGAATTTAAAAAAAGTTATTTTGCATTTGGTTGGGCTATAATTAATTATTTTATCATTTGTGCCTGCTATATGGCTGGATTAACGAGATTCTCATTGTCCCTACCTACTATAGGAAATTTCCGCTCAGTCTGGTTTCTTGTAAAGGCCAAATAGAATTTAATGAATTATTTTTTAGCCGCTGTTGTATTTTATTAAAGTATTTATAATTAAATTATTTATGAAAGCCGCTGAAAATTTGAAAACTATATGAATATCGGTGCGCCTAATTTGTTTTTGTGCAATTTGAAGCCTTGAAATGCAGGCTTTAACTTGATTGTTAGCACAGACAAAGGAATTTGCTATGATATCACCGACTCTGCAGGGGACATCTTGTCTGCACTCAGTGGCTTGATTACGTCACGCCGAAGTCTGCCGTCTTACTCATCATTTATTTAATTAAAAAAAAGCTTGCCCAAGTCGGATTTGAACCCTAGCCACATGTGAATAATTATTTTAAATCGCGAAAAGTGTTGAGTAAATAAATGCAACGTATTATAAATACGTAAAACTTTTAGTTATTGTGCGTTTATAAGATGGGTCTTTTGACAAAGTGGAAGAATCAAACTGTGCTATTGTAAATGTACAGATTTTTCACGATCAATTTGTATATAACAACTTAATGTAAATTGGTAATTTAGAACATTTTAACGAAAACAGCGACTTCTTTCGGAATAAACTGTTTCTTCTCACCACGGAACCCTATTTTATAAGTAAACGTCTGAAATTGTGTCATTATATCGATAAAAACTACATTTTAGTTTAAAAAATTCCAGTATAAATGCAAACGGACGAAAAGAAAAACGCAATAGACCACAAATTAACATAAATTTGAATAAAACAGAGAATTTCGTTGAAAAATGTTCTGTTTTAGTTTTAAAATTCCAGTATAAATGCAAACGGACGAAAATAAAAACGCAATTGACCACAAATTAACATAATTTTGAATAAGAACGCTCAATTTCGTTGAAAAATGTTCTGACACCGTCATTTCACTTAAAATTTTACAAAAACTGACATCATGTCACTTGAAATTATAGAAAAACGACATTTTTATCCAATAAGCGATAAAAAATACACCATCTCACATTATTTCACTTAAAAAATGATCACAATTTGTTTTATAAATCGTTTTGTAAAACGAAAATGATGTAAAAACAGTTTAAGAGTTATTTCTAAGCATAATTTTGCAAACGTTTTACACTTTTTCTCTAACTTGTTGCAGTTTTAGTAAGATTTGAATAAAAAACAGCAATTTCTGCAGCAGTTTTAGTAAGATTTGAATAAAAACACACAATTTTGTTGAAAAATGTGTTGGTCCACATCATCTCACATAAATTTTTACAAAAAACTGACATCGTGTCACTTGAAATTATACAAAAAACGACATTTTTTACTCAACATACGACGAAAATTTAACAAAAAACACTCAATTACACAGCATCTCACATAAATTTTTACAAAATCGCCATCACGTTACATAAACTATGCATAATTTTGCAAACGTTTAACAAATAAACCGTAATTTTTAAAGTACATCACACAATTATGAAATCGTAGCTCAATTTATATAAATTTTCGACATTTTGTATGTGAAAAATAGCTTCAAATACTAATATTTGAATAAAAACACGCAATTTCCAAAGCATTTCGTTTAAAATTGTAGAAAATCGACATCGTCTCCCATGAAAATTTATAAAAATCGGCATCTTGTCACATTAAATTCTGCAAAAACGACAAAAAACAATATTTTTATACAACTTTCATTGAAAAATAGTAAAATTTTACGAAAATACATCTGTGTTGACGACAAATGAAAATAAATTTGAATAAAAACACGCAAAAATTACGAAAAGACGTATGTGTCGACGACAAATTAAAATAAATTTGAATAAAAGCGCGCAAAAATTACGAAAATACGTATGTGTTGACCTCCAAAGTAACAAAAATTTGAATAAAAACACGCAATTTCACTGAAAAATCTACTGCCACCTACATTTCGATAAACAAAACTTCAGTTATGTGGGCTCTTATACTAATATTTTAGCTTTAGATTTTGTAATTATTGCAGATTCGAGAAAAAAACAAAAGCAGAGTAGAAATAAAAAACACAAACACTTTGTAATAAACAAATATATTGTTCTTATTTCGTATAATACTTAATAATATAAATATAAATGTACAGCTGAATGTCTTATTTTCTAAAAATTCGCTAGCAATTTACAAAAGTGTAGTTTGAGGTGCAGAACATTTCAAATTAAAAAGGCTGCAAGTAATAATATCAGAATTTCATTGTGTCATTTTAAAGTTTAAGATGCACCCAATCTAGAATTCTCTTCGTTTTTGGTGTTGTTGACATCTGCCTTAGAGGCGTTTTTCTAACGGCCCTTTTTTGGAGGCGTTTCCTTATCGGCGTTCTTCTGACTGAACCTTTTTGATGTGGACTTGGATGAGTAGCTGGTGTTTTTAATTTATATTCTAAATCGGACTCGCAGTTATCAGTTTCCATTTCGGTTTTTCCTGTAGTACCAGTCGGGGTTGGCTTCTTTTGCTGTTTAGGTTTAGCTAGCAGCACATTAGCAACGTTAAGGTGTTTGATGTAATCAGCAAACTGTAGGCGTCCGGGTGGATTAATAGTTTTTCGAGGCCGCAGTGTCGTGAATTAAATCGACTATGTTAGACGCCGGTAAAATTTCACCCTTTATAGTAACGGTACCCTTGTGATCCCAGCTCCCATCGCTTGAGGTACTCAAAATGCGTAGGAAAACTTCAGCTTTTTTCTTAAAAGTTTTGGGAAGTGTAGATAAAATAACTGCATTTGATAGGCTGTCACTGGTTGTTTCAATAGGTATTTTGATTGGCTGCCGCGCCTGGTTTGTGAAATGAAGGAATCGTTGTAACACTTGATTGTACTGGATCCATTTATCGTGATCAGTTAATTTGGACTTTAAAACTTTTTGCATTTCGTTATCAAGCTGTGATAATATATTTTTCTCCGCATCATCGCCAGACTTAAGACGTTGGACAAATTCCGGCGATACAATCAACATCTTCCGCTCTTTGTCCATTTTAGTCGAAAAGGAGCTCAGTCGTTTGTTCTGGTAGAGCCGTCGTGAATAAACTAGCTTAAAATCAAGACTTTCATAATAAATATATAAAAAAATATGACAGATACGGGAATCGAACCCGTATTCTCTCTCGAGATCAGATCTTGAATCTGACGCCTTAACCATTCGGCCAACCTGCCTCCCTATATAAACGAGCACTCTCTGCCTAATTAAGAAAACATATAGTTTAAAAAGCCTTCTACATGCAATTTCATACAATATTTCATATAAATTAAGCCATGTACAAATTTCTAAATCGGTTTTGATATATATTTTATCAAAAGACTTGACCCTCAGCTGCCGTTTTATTATTTGTCGTAATTTTTGCGTGTTTTTATTCAAATTTATTTTCATTTGTCGTCAACACAGATGTATTTTCGTAGAATTTTACTATTTTTCAATGAAAGTTGTATAAAAATATTGTTTTTTGTCCTTTTTGCAGAATTTAATGTGACAAGATGCCGATTTTTATAAATTTGCATGGGAGACGATGTCGATTTTCTAAAATTTTAACGAAATGCTTTGGAAATTGCGTGTTTTTATTCAAATATTAGTATTTGAAGCTATTTTTCACATACAAAATGTCGAAAATTCATATAAATTGAGCTACGATTTCATAATTGTGTGATGTACTTTAAAAATTACGGTTTATTTGTTAAACGTTTGCAAAATTATGCATAGTTTATGTAACATGATGGCGATTTTGTAAAAATTTATGTGAGATGCTGTGTAATTGAGTGATTTTTGTTAAATTTTCGTCGTATGTTGAGTAAAAAATGTCGTTTTTTGTATAATTTCAAGTGACACGTCAGTTTTTTGTAAAAATTTATGTGAGATGATGTGGACCAACACATTTTTCAGCGAAATTGTGTGTTTTTATTCAAATCTTACTAAAACTGCTGCAGAAATTGCTGTTTTTTTTATTCAAATCTTGCTAAAACTGCAACAAGTTAGAGAAAAAGTGTAAAACATTTGCAAAATTATGCTTAGAAATAACTCTTAAACTGTTTTTTACATCATTTTCGTCTTACAAAACGATTTATAAAACGAATTGTGATCATTTTTTAAGTGAAATAATGTGAGATGGTGTATTTTTTATTGCTTATTGGATAAAAATGTCGTTTTTTTGTATAATTTCAAGTGACATGATGTCAGTTTTGTAAAATTTTAAGTGAAATGACGGTGTCAGAACATTTTTTCAACGAAATTGAGCGTTCTTATTCAAAATTATGTTAATTTGTGGTCAATTGCGTTTTTATTTTCGTCCGTTTGCATTTATACTGGAATTTTTAAAACTAAAACAGAACATTTTTCAACGAAATTCTCTGTTTTATTCAAATTTATGTTAATTTGTGGTCTATTGCGTTTTTCTTTTCGTCCGTTTGCATTTATACTGGAATTTTTTAAACTAAAATGTAGTTTTTATCGATATAATGACACAATTTCAGACGTTTACTTATAAAATAGGGTTCCGTGGTGAGAAGAAACAGTTTATTCCGAAAGAAGTCGCTGTTTTCGTTAAAATGTTCTAAATTACCAATTTACATTAAGTTGTTATATACAAATTGATCGTGAAAAATCTGTACATTTACAATAGCACAGTTTGATTCTTCCACTTTGTCAAAAGACCCATCTTATAAACGCACAATAACTAAAAGTTTTACGTATTTATAATACGTTGCATTTATTTACTCAACACTTTTCGCGATTTAAAATAATTATTCACATGTGGCTAGGGTTCAAATCCGACTTGGGCAAGCTTTTTTTTTAAATTAAATAAATGATTAGTAAGACGGCAGACTTCGGCGTGACGTAATCAAGCCACTGAGTGCAGACAAGATGTCCCCTGCAGAGTCGGTGATATCATAGCAAATTCCTTTGTCTGTGCTAACAATCAAGTTAAAGCCTGCATTTCAAGGCTTCAAATTGCACAAAAACAAATTAGGCGCACCGATATTCATATAGTTTTCAAATTTTCAGCGGCTTTCATAAATAATTTAATTATAAATACTTTAATAAAATACAACAGCGGCTAAAAAATAATTCATTAAATTCTATTTGGCCTTTACAAGAAACCAGACTGAGCGGAAATTTCCTATAGTAGGTAGGGACAATGAGAATCTCGTTAATCCAGCCATATAGCAGGCACAAATGATAAAATAATTAATTATAGCCCAACCAAATGCAAAAACACTTTTAAAATTCCTACAACTTATTTAACACCACAAGCCATGCAACTCCATTCTTATAAAACATATTTCTCAAAAAATAGTTTGTTTAAAACAAGGGAGCTCGACACGCAAGTTTTGAAGTTTTAATAGGACTCAGTTACGTTGTCTGGGTAGCTCAGGTAGTTAGCCTCTTAGACTCGTAATACTGTGATCGCTGGTTCGAATCCGGCCTAGGTCATCGCAGAAAGCTTTTTTTAAATTAAATAAATGCGAGAAAGCCAAGATGGCCAACACCCCGTGAAGTTTAAATTCAAAAAATTGAACTTAGAAAAAAAATCTGAAAAATTCAAATATTCGCGCGAAATTAAAATGGCCGCCGTGCATGAAAGGAACACAAGAAAGGGAGATTTAGCAGTTTGAAATTCAAATATTTCCGCAAGAAGTGCGTGCGCAGAAAACCAAGATGGCCGACACCCGGGAAGTTTAAATTCAAAAATTGGAACTTAGAAAAAATCTGAAAAATTTCCTATAGTAGGTAGGGACAATGGAAATCGCGTTAATCCATTCGGCGCGTAATTTCGGAAGCAAATTAAAAATGGCCGCAGCGTAATTTAATCAGTAGCACATATGTAAATTACATATCAAACTTCATATGTGATTAATTAGATCAAACCACTAAATTAATTGGGTCAATCCGCGAAAATTCCGCGAAATCCGCGAAAGGTGTCGCCCACTTCGCGGATTTAATTAGGTCAATTAATTTGATTGCTCCAGTTTTGGTGTCGCCCTACTACTGACTCCATTAAAAAAACATAATTTGTTAATTTTAAAATGTATAAAATACGTATAGCTATACCCTAGTAATAAATAAAGTAAATGGAGTGAACATCCTTCATAGTTCTATATTTCTATAGTAATGGTATTAAGCCAACGGCTCGACTCTGCTAGCAGTGCAACATGATGAACAATTCAGTAAGCACAGAATTGGGGCGTTTTATGTAGCTGCAATGATAAGCTCAACATTCAAACCATGAATGCATTGGTAAAGAGATATCAGGAATAGTAAAGTAATTGAGTAAAAGGAACACAAGGGGCAAAGCTTGTTTTTCACAGGGGTTGAAGATGACTTTAAAAAATTAAACAATAGGTTTGTGCAGAATGAATAGCAGAACCGAAAGAAAGTAATAGACACAAAAAGGTTTGCTATGCGCATGTAAACGAAGTACATATTTCAATTAAGCTAGTCAGTGAAATTGGTGAGGGATCGTAAAAGGTAAAGAAAGCTGGAATAAAATAACAATACATTGCGAAAGAGCAATTTTGAAAAACATGCAGCAGGACATTAAAAAGGAATTTGAAAAGCAAGCAGCAGGACATGGAAGAAGCAAATAAGAAGTGATGAACTCAGATAATCAGTGCATTAAACGTTAGTGAAAAGCAGAGCAATTAATAAAACGTGTATGTGTGTGGCGCAAAGAAACAATTTAGATTAAGAAAAAACAATATTTTAATTTGTAAAAAATTTGAAAATGTAAAATCATGTACTAAAACTTATTTCTAATATGTAATAAAAGTAATTAAAACTTATTTCCGTTAGCATTGTAACTATAGCAACGAGATTTGTTTTTGTTTTAAATAACGGAAAACAAGAAGAACAAAAGAATAATTATAAAGCTGGGTCCCGAGTGGTGTAGCTTGAACAAGCGTCCACGTTCGATCAGCAGAGTTAAGCAACGCTGTCGCTGGTCAGAACTTGGATGGGAGTTCCACGGCTGCATTTCTCGGCGCCTAGTGGTACGGGTATCACTGAAAAAAGTTGGTCCCGGCGGTCATAGCAACATCATGACAGTCGTTAGTGGGGTTGGAAGTCCTCATAACTGCACAGCGACGCCTGTAATTGGCCTAACGGCTGTTGGCTGAGTGCAAATTAAATAAATAAAATAAATAAAAGCTTGACTTTGTGAAATTTGTGCTCCACTTCAATTAAAGTTTTAATATAATAAATGAGCATTTTGAAACCTGAAAAGTATGTTATTGTGTTGTGCACTTGCCAAAGTTCATCTGGGAATGTTTGTGGAGGTTTTCGCAACATAAAAATAAAATTGTCTCCGAGAGCAATTCATACGACATCGGCAGCAGTTCAGTTCGGGATTCCGATATCCAATTTCGGCCAAGAGAAGGGTCGAGAGCCAGGGGTCTTTACTGCTACAAATCGAGCAGGACTGCAGGAGTGCAACCGCCAGCATCAACACCAGAGGAAGCCGTTCCAGAGGCAGATACCAACTGGGGTCATCTCCGAGCATTGCGGCAGCTACCAACGATCAGTAAAGGTAGGAAATTTGCCTAAAATAACTGTGTTAAGTGCGGAATTTGAGGAGCGTACAAGATTAGGCCTTACTGAAGAGGATACCAGCTTGTACAGGGCTCCACCGAAGGCGCAGTTCGAAAAATAAGCAAGACGTCCCAAATTTTGAGGTTATGCGAAGGTATCCAAGCGTCCGGTTAGACAATTGCAAAATTCAAAACGGCGTTTATCTGACGCCACGAAATAATTACCTGCCTGAAACAAAAGATGTAATTTGCCGCCAAAGCGCGAAGATTTTAGTAAATACCCTACGAATGTTCATAATTTCGCTCACTTTACACCGCTGACTACACAACACAAATCATTATTGACAGATTGGTAAACATTTAACTGCCGTGTATTCGAACTAATTCCGGTGTACAGTACGGCACCAGATAAATTGTAAATTAGGAACTCACCCTGGGATTAAAGAGTTATTGTTCTACTGAGACAGCGTTTTTCCAAATTAATTGCAGCTAAATAAAATATTGAAAAGGGCATACAACAATTTATTTTGTGCAGTAAATTAGTACGGGTCATATTTTAACCAGCCTAATAAAATGACAGGCAAAGTGCAAACACAATAATAATATTAAACAGAGGATTGTGCATTTAGGATTTTGCGCTAACAGAGCTATCTATCGCACGATACTTATCTAATGTACCATGAGAATTATTTCTAAACCAAAGGGACTATTAAATTTTTTACTTACTTGGATCATATATTTCTCATTTTACCAACTCTCTAACTCTTTTAGTTTCCATGAGTGCCATGTTTAATCTGTAACACACTGTCTTTTATCCGACCCCACCACTAGAGCTATCCTCGCCTATGGTGGAGTAGAAAAACAGCTTTTCGAGATGTACAGTCGTGTTCAAATAAATCTGGGCCAATGTTTTGGTTTCATATGTTGGTTGACTGAAATGATTGAAAAAAATTTCCATGAATTTCCTGCTATCAGAAAGAGTTACAGGTTTCGTTCACCTGTTAAAGTTTAATGTAACTCTTTCTGGTAGCAGGAAATCCACGGAAATATTCTTCAATTCTTAATTCAACCTACATATTAAAAAAAACCTTGCCCCAAATTTATTTGAACACGACTGTACCTTATGAAGCAAATGACACTAGGAAAAGAACTAAACAGGCAACAAAAATCGCCTTAAATGTAGAAGCAAAAGCACATCGAACTTCGCATCAGTACGAGAAAAATATTAGATGTACGTATTAAATAAAGCTTCCCTCAATGTTTTTGAATGCACGCAGTACCTGCACGTCATATTTGTTTTGTGTGCTCCTATGCATGATGTGAAACGTTTACCAAATTTACTGTTGGAATAACCAAAACAATTCTCCGCGTGCACAATAATAGCCAAACAAACATGTAGATTCTACTTAATTATACAAATAAACAAGTCTTAGTAAATATTAACCGTACCTATCGAAGTCAATTTCAAACAAAATAATGTTGAACTATTAGTAAACCTAAAATGATAGAAATTGCTATTGGCGAGCTATACCTTTACTAAAAAACTTTTTATTTACTAACGTCTATATTCATTATCTAAACAATTACGTTTAATGCATCAGAGAATCATGACAATCTACTATCAATTACTGGCAAAATCTAAGAAACTTATTGCGTTGTGCGTGGAGTTCCTATACATTGTGTTTTGACGTCGTGCAGCAACTTTCAAGCCTTTTGTGGCTCGCGCTCTCTTCTCGTTTCTTATTAGTGCAGGCGATCTTGTTGATGAGTTTGTCACACTTGTCTTGCTCTTTGCCTTCTTTCCTTGAAATATCGATATCTAATCAAAACTCGAGACGTGTCTAATCCTTTTATTTATATTTATTATTTAGGCTTTTTTAACTTTGGCAGTGTAGTACCTAGCCTGATGACGCGTTCTAATTTGCATAGATAATTTACATGTGTTTCTTTTATATTAGTTTCAGTTTCAGCACTTAACTTTCCATCAGCTCCAAGTTTTTTACTAAATCTTGTTGATTAAGAGTCTTCATTAAGCATAATAATAAAGAGCTTCAGGGGCCTTTACACAGAAATCCAGGAATTACCTGACAACAATTAGAAATAGTACGCGAATAGTAATTTTAAAAGTAGCTTATAAAGCAATCGCTATAATTAAGTTGATATAAGTAAGTATTTAACACTCTAGAAAGATATAAAAAGATATAAACGATATTAAATTTTGTACATTACAAAACGTTTTTAGTCATTACAATTATATAAGCAGCTGTCATTAAATATTGCAGCTGCGAAAATCGTAGTTCGGAGTGCAAGAAAGTTCAGAGCGTTATTTTATTGTATTAACTAAAAGCTATGAAACGCCTTATCAGCGGCAGCTACTTAGCAATGCAAAGGATATTTTTAAGCAACATACTGAAAATAATGAAACCAACATTGCCAGAAAATACATTAGCGAGATACCAGGCGTAATGCAAAAAAATAGTTTCATTAAGCAGCACTAGCCTTAATTGGTATTTCCAAAATATTAGAAGTTTAAACAATAAAATGCAACATTTCGGTGCATCAATCTGTGATAGTGTATGATATAATTTTTCTTGTCGAAACGTGGTTAACAATTGAAACGTAAAGTATATTTTCCTCAAAATTTTTTGTATTGTCTGCTATATTTGCAACTAGTCCTATGACTAACAAGCAAATGTGATGATATATACTGCTAAAATAACATGAGAAGAGATGTCGTCCAGTGGCGACCCCCTGTATATACTACTCACTAATTAGTAGGGTCTAATATTTTTTGCCTATTTAGGCGTCGAGTGTTGTTCCCGTTTTCGAGAAGATTTGTCACTGTTTTTCTGGGATCCGTAAGCCATTTAGTGTAATTGGTGGAGAAGTACCGCCCTTTGTGGTGAATGTTATTGCTGTCGATTTGCTCTCATTGATTTTAATGCGCCATTTGTGTAACCACTTTTGCATTTCATTAAGTGACCATTGTAGATTTGTCGCTGCTTGTGTGCGATCTGTGTGCGAAGCTAGTATGGCAGTGTCGTCTGCGAATGTAGCTGTAACTACATCTTCGTTGCATGATAAGTCTGCTGTAAATATTTGATATAATGTGGGTCCCAAGACGCTTCCCTGGGGAAACCTAGAGCTGATTGGATATAAGGTAGAATGACTGTCTCCGTATTTAACTTGGTAATACCTATCATTTAAGTATGATTTTATAAGCAGGTAATATTGGTGAGGTAACATGTGCTTTATTTTGAATAGTAGACCAGGATGCCAGACTCGGTCAAAAGCCTGGCTTACGTCTAAGAACACCGCCACACAGTATCTGTGTTCTTCGAGGTCCTTTTCAATGACATTCACTACCCTGTGGATTTGTTCTAATGTGGAATATTTGCGTCTAAGCCCAAATTGATGTTGAAGGATAATGGCTTGCTCGTCTATTACATGCATTAGTCTTTTAATTATGAGCCTTTGCAGCAATTTTGATAATATTGACAGCAGTGCTATCGGTCTATAAGAAGTAACTTCTTGCGGACGTTTTCCTGGTTTGTGTATTAAAATTATTTGGCCAAATTTCCACTGTATTGGGAAGTACTGTAGCCTGATCACTGCATTAAATATTTGTGTAATTGCCATTAATGATTTTTTAGGCAGTTCTTTTAACAGTTTGGCTGTGATGAGGTCATATTCCGGTGCCTTTTTATCATTGAGATTTTTAATTTCCGTCTTTATCTCATTTGGAGTAAAGTGTTGTAGTGGTGGACTTAATTGCAATGGAACATTTAAATATTTCAATACTTCCTTTTCTTCTTGAGGTATTACTGTTGGAGGATGTGGCTGGAAGATATTTGAGAAATGTGCAGCAAAGAGTTCCGCTTCCTCTTCTTCTGTTCTTGCCCACGTGCCATCGGGTTTCCGAATTGGAGGAGCTTTTTGGCTTTTTCGTTGCTCTCCACAGGGCATAATTATTGTGTGGAGACGGCGATAGAGTACTTACATAATCGTTGAACGTTTCATTTTTCCAATCTTTTGGTAAGTTTATCAGCTACCTAGTTAACCTATTTAGTTTATTTTTATCTGTAGGATGCCTGGTTTGTTGCCAGGTTCTTCTGGCTCTTTTTTTTTCAGCGATTTTTGTTCTGATTATAAGACGATAATTATCAATAATGACATTTTCTTTTTCGGGATTATATGGAGTTGAGTACCAGGATGCATATTGTAAGATACGGGTGAGATTTTCAACTGCAGTGTCAATTTCATTTTCAGTTTTAACGAGACTTTAATTATTGTATTATCAGCCATAATACCACAACTGCTATGGATATCACCGATTACTAATCATACCGCGCGTTGTATTTAGTGAGAGAATACAATGACTTATGATGGTGGTACTGTAAGTCTCTGTCAAATTTGAGGTTAGCAGGTTAGTTTTTGCGTCAGTTTGTGTCAAAAATTACGCAAAATCTAACTTGCTAACCAGTTTTGACACAAACTGACGCAAAACCTAACCTGCTAACCACACTTTTCGTAGCAACAGACCACAATAAGGTGATACGAATTTTTGGTTTGTATCACCGCTGTGGTACACATGTATCCAAAGGTTTTTATGCTTCCAATTGGTTTAAAAAGGGTCACGTGATTAATGAATTGTATTCTCTATCAAGTACTCTCTGCACATATCCCAG
>OW679197.1:131891401-132260925 GCA_940337035.1 Agriotes lineatus | reverse complement strand
TCAATGCATTTATTCAATCGTGCATAACAACAACAATATAACCAGCAATAATCGACATTTGTAATTAATATGAAAATACACAGTACACTGGGTAATTTACACAAGTCGTGTATTGATTTTCCACCGACTCCTCTGTTACCTCATCTTGCAAGTGAATTTTCTTACTTGTAACTTCTTTGCTGATATTTTTTTTTGCTATTTCAATGTTATTGTTCAGCGACTCTTCTACATAACTTTCAGCAATAGACGAAGAACGTCAACCTCCATGTCTTTTACGAGTAAGGATATCAGCAGACGCATTAGCCAATAATGTTGCTGACGTTCGTCGATAATAATGCCCTGTATAGAAATGGCCATCCTTCGACTTTAGATAGTTCACCATCAGTTTTGGTATCTTTGAAAGAGTATTTATACCTACCGTTTGCACTGCACATTTTCGATAGATCTCTAAACCACTAAAACCATTTACTTCAGCATCAGTTACAACAAAAGAACGAGGTTTGTAGTTTTCCGTTTTTAGAATATTGATAACCAATATAGGCCCTTTATTTTCAAAATAAGTTTTTTTTGAGATTTACTAATTCATCGCACCTAAAAGCACCCATAACTCCCATTACAACAACCATCTACATAAACAGATACATCGGAGCTTCAATTATAGACTTCTCCACATCTTTCTGCTCAAACGTTTTCGCCTTCTTAGGGTGATATACCTTAGAGTTACTTTTCAAAATCGCACACAAGGTCTTAAATCTACAAATTAATCACACAGTTACATCAAATAAGTTGAAAAATAGAATACTATGAAACTTACCTGCTAATATCTACTTTCTCAAAAACAAATAAGATCGACTTTAACATTGAATACGTAGATCACAAAGAAGGGTTCACGGATTTTTATATCAATCCATTATAATAAGCTACCATCACTTCTTCCGTTACAAAATTGACGTTTTTCGTCTTCATCCAATCACGGAATTTTCCTAAGCCGTTTAAATAATTACTAATAGCCAGCTAGCGCAATGGCTGTGGAATTTCTCTTTATTTTACTTACAACAGTCGTGGTTCAAGAAAGTAGCTGTTGATATAAACCTTAAGTATACAGGCGCTAACCTAAAAATATTAGCTTCAAAGATTTGGTCAAAAATCTAAAACTAATTTGTCTATACGTCAATCAAAAAGAATTATTTATATTTTTCTGTAACAAACTCGGCTAAATAATAATAAACCTAAATGCTAACCAATGAAGCTAACAGCTGTTTCTACTCCGCATTTATTTTAACTGCGCTGTGACCTAATCTTAGTTCATAATGTACTGTTCGTCGGAACATAAATCAATTAAATAAATAAATAAAACAATAATGAATTCATTCCCCCAAACTGTTATTTAGCAAGAAAGTAAGAAGCAAATTTTGTTCCAATAATGCAAAACAGTAATGATGTAAACTGTCGTACATTTTATGTCCTGTAAACCACTATTCTTCACGGTATTCATTTTGAAATTCTAGATTCTAGACGTCGAGTCGTCTGGTAACATCTTACTCATACCGTAAAAACTAATTTACCGGACTTCCCACGTAAATAACTATACATAAATAAACTATTCTAATGTTCTAACTTAAAATGCATGTATTTCCAGGTTTATTTTATAACAGCCTTTTAGTCAACAGAAAAACTTAGGGATGCGTTCTACACCTGCACGGCTTTTTGATTAGTAATATTGTTGTGCCTGTAATATCTTACTACTTAAAGTGATTTAAATTTTAAAATTAACTAAAAAAATCTAATCCGTTATTATACGTTTGAACCGCTAAGTTTTATATGTGATTTCATAAATTGCTATTTAAAACTGTGTATTAACTATCAAAAAATGTTGAACTGAATAAGAAAAATTCTAACATATGCATCAAAGTGAACATTCCTGTCACTATTAACTTAGATACCCACAAATCCACTGTTAAAGTAGGTCACCCTTTTTAACCTACACCTAATAGGTAATAGCTGAAAGGATTTAATAATTTCTATTTTCGAACTTTCTAGCTAAACATAGTAATTAATTGTACAAAAACTGTTACAGAGATTCGATTTAAGTAATTTAAAGAGATAATCAATTTTTTAATACTTTGACATCTTGAAATAGATACAATATTACGCTACCATTACACAAATAATTATTTTAACCTTTTTTGTGCCGCCTTACAACGATTAGGCACTAATTACACTTAATATAAACTTATTGCTTAGAACAGAAGATTCTTGCTAATATTATGGATTAAATTCTGATATTATTAAGATCCCAAACATCGCAGACAAGCGAGCAGCTTTCTTTCCGCCCTTGATATTGGTTATACGACGAGAGAATTCTAATCAGAATCCGTAATAGCCATCTATCATGATATAAATTATGAGGCATGACCATTCGGCTGACGATATGCCCAAGATAGGATTTCCGACTAGCTATTGAAAACATAATTTTCATTACCTTTAGAACGGTATATAATGTAAAAAAACATAGAATACAAGCAAATAAGAGGCTCTAACAAGTAGATATAACACCTTATAAATCAGAAACAGTCGTTTGATTACGGAAATGGCTAGACTTAATACTTTGCCACTCTACAAAATCAAGAAATTTAATAAAGCATATTTTTCTCTTGTTACCAATGGAAACAGTTCACTTAGCACATCAAAATTAATAAACTAAAACCTTTTGTTGTGTTCTAAACGAAGATTTTCTTTTACTCCATTTCAAAGCAATCCTGGTGTATATATTTTTAATGTATTGATATGAACACATTTTAAGCCTTTATGATTATAATACCAATTAATAACATCTCAAGTATATCAAATAGTATTACATAAAGTGTTCCAGAAATGTGCTAGTTTAATTTCTTCAAATTGAATAAAATAGCATTGGCCTTGATAATAGTTTGTAGAACGGCATTAAAAATAGTGTTAACCTTGATTTAACCAACAAAATGTAATCAGAGCAGGCTTGGAAATAATGTAAAACATTGTAAGATGGAAGAGAAACAATTGGGGAGAGTATGCAAAGCTGTGAAGTGGTGTTAATTTTGGATTTCCCATAAATAATTATTAATACGTGAATAACTAATTCTATATCCTTTGGGTACGCTGTAGTAGCTTGCGTTAGAGTCCCTGTATATAAAGAGTTGGGACATGTAGGGTGACTTGTTTTGGATCCACAAACCATGGAGTACCTGATTTTTGTCGATTTTAAACTTTATGCATACTTCTTTCAACTAAAACAAATGAAATATATCTTTGCTACATCACATGGTCCTTGATTTGTGGATCCAATAGCTCAACTCTTAATACATACAGGAACTCTAGCTTTCGTTAGTTCGTAGCGCGTCTGCAGAGGATTATAAGAAGTGTTTGATTTGTGAATCGAGTGTTGGCTGGTTTTCCCGAGATTGTGTACGACATTAGAGCAGTGTAATTGGAGTTCTGTGAGCTAGAGATGGGCAGCGACCTTCATGTGAAACAGGTGGTGCCCTAGGTCTGAGACAACGGCTGAATTGAAGGCGTTTTAGGAGCGGTCGAGCAACAGGAGTCGTTCCGCAGGGCACCAGCTGATTGTATCTCTAGACAAGCGGAGAAACAGGAACTAGGCATCGTGGGACTTACTGGGGGCTCGAGTTAAGCCCTAGTTTTCATAGTAAAAGCAACAGAAAGGTTAGGAAAGCTTATCCTAAAAAATTGAATTTAGTGATTTCCGAGTGGCGTCGGTTTTTGTGCACCTTGGGCACACGCGTCATTTTTTATGTGACCTATATTCAGCTACTGTTATTGTAGTCATGCGGGCAACGCTTTAATTACGTGATCACTAATAATTGTCAAGGAATAGCGAATTTGTTTTGCGGAATTGTGAGGTTGGATTGCCATAATTGAATTTGGTTCTCATTAGTTAAAATATGCAATATTGTAGTGATTCCAGTGGTAAAATAAGCGTTGTTCAAAGTGTTTACAATTTTAAATTACTAAAAATATAACACGATAATTAAGTTGATAGCAAATGCATTTCCAATGATTTACACAAATAAAAGATAATAGGTATTTACTAGAATGTAGAAACCCAACCCTTTGAGTCATTTATTTAAATTTGATAACAATAACATATACACCCAACGAGAACATAAACCCTTTATTTAAATCAACAAAATAACCACAACAAGTATAAACCAATACAGTATTTATTTGTCACTGACTCTATTATAACTAGGTAGGTACATCTTTTTATTGAAGTTTCCCGCAAATGATGTTTAATAAACTTACTAATTACAGTAGTGTAGGTGATGTTTGTGATAAGGAATCAACTATTTTTTCTCAGATTTTTTAAGAATATGTTGTTGGTAAGAACTGTAACTGTGTGAATCAAAGAAAATAATAATACAGCGATCAACAAAAAATAAAATAAAAGAGACATCAAAGGGATAAAAATAATACACAATATCGTTGGAAGTACCGAACAATATCACCAGATAATACCAATACAGAGGAACAAATCGTACAAACAAATTACAAAGACATTAATTTTATAAATTAGTTCTCCTTTACGGAAAGAAACTTATCGGCCTGGCCCATAAACGGTTACTGTCTGAGATGTGTGGTAACACACATGTTTCATCCAGAGGTAGTCAACCGACAATAACCAATATCATATCACAATAAAACTTACATTCATATTATCACATCGAGTATTATTCAGATCGATCTACATAATATTGTGTTATAAGCCAATTTATTTTTTTGAGGCCAACTCTGAATTAAGTGGAAGATATTGAATTTTTATTAAAATAAAGGCTTCGCTCTCAGTTATAGTTACTTATACTTCCATAGACAACCAGCTTCATAGAGATATGTAATCAACTACTCGTTGGAGCACTAATACATGTCATGAATGGTGTAAATTGAAGTAGACAGTGTTTTGTGGAATACAATTGGCCTTCCTTGTTGCGTGAAGAGCTGGGTAATGGGATTTTACACAAAATAAACAAGACTGTTTCTAGCCTGCATTCTATTCCGTGCATAACCTGCATTTGCGTGTTTAATAATTAGCTTGAAAAACCACCAAAATGCAACTCCAAGCTTAAGAAGCTCCTGCTAGTGTTAGGTATCGTTTGTAGAATAATGCTCTGTATTGGAACGAAGTTTAAAGTTGATTAATATCGCGTTTTTACACTTTTCTAGTGGTAACTAATGTTGCTCGAATAATTACTATAGAAGTTCTTATAGAGTACATACTGAATATACGCCCATTAAGTGAGTCATACTAATTCCAAAATAGAATCTTTTATAGTTTATTAAACCAGTGTCTTTACAATTTATTATTCCGCAATATAATTACGCCGGTGCCCCACCGCGCGGTACTACACGGCCTAATCATAAAAGGCCGAAACAATTTACAACAACCTTAATACCATTGTCTTTATGTAACCCATATTAACAGTTGCTTTTAATTATTATATACGGTAACTAATTTATCTTTAATTTAAACCTATCAAACTTCAGTTACATACTCCCCAAGCTCTTTGTTTACTTTGTAAAACAAAGCAATAAACTGCAACCCAATTGTATTATGGCCGATTACGTTTATTACTCTATTATTAAATGTCAGCAGTAAAATTTCGCTTAGTTTGTCGACTGTATTACTCAGGTCTATGTGTTACTTTTTACTGCTAACTGCTACTTAATTAGGGTACATGGCACGTACGGCAGTAAACGCTGACATTATCTCATCATGATTTACACACCCAGGTGTTAAATAAGGGAGTTAATAGTACACTCGCCGGCCGTACTTGCATATTAGGTGTGAGATGTTTCTTAAAGCTGACTGTATCCTATTCTCATGTGTAGGTATAGTTAAGTAGCATTAAATACTAAAATTATATCATTTCAATGTTAATGTATACATAATTATCTAACGCACTTGATTTACTGTTATTTAATGGATAACATTTTTTCGGACAGCTGGAAACACGTGATTGTTACCCTAAGAACGAAAATTGCTAAACCAGTAAACCTAAAACCCATAATTATTGCACATACATTTCTGCAAAGTGTGATAAACCATTATATAGTGAATTATTTTTTGGTCCAGCACCTATCAGGGCTCCTTGCACCTTTGTAGTTTTTCTTTACGTAAATTCGAATATAGAATACCGCACTTGTCATTTCCCATAACATATACGCAATGTGCTAGTTATTATTTTTTTTAATGATTTTTATCGTTTCCCCTGTTTTCTTTTCATTGCAGAATTATGTTTTCTAGTAACATGCTACACCCACAATCCGCATAGCATATGTCGGTAAAATTACATTTCCAAGACTTTTTGATATTTTTAAAATGGCTTAATGTAATATAATTTTCTCCTTTGAATAATAGAATTATTGTTTTTTTGCCACCAAATGTTGAGCAACAGTTGTAATACAACATACAGGATGCATGTTACATTTAGTTTAAATGTTAATATCCAGATAGCCAAATGGATTACATGTGATATAACGGTTGTATGTATGACTGGTGGGGTAGTAAAAGCAACCACAAAATAATAAAATAAATTGAATTCAGAATTTTGTGGAAGATTCACGTTAAGGGTAAAATTCCACTTAATTGTGTGAGAAGAATAATTGCCTGTTTGATCAGTAGTAGTAATACAGTATTCTCTACGATCAAGCGTGATTTCAAGTCACAAATATGATTCAAGTACATAATTCAAGGTTATTTGAATTCATTTAACGTAGTATATTCTATTGTAAATATTATAATACTAGGAAGCTAGTAAAACCAGTGAAAATGAGTGTTGCGGTATGCTGTAGAACAGTCTATTCAAGTAATTGAGTTTTCAAAGAGCTACAACGAGCTTTTGATTTGGTTGTAAGAGGGCTTTTCTGACTAGAATCTGTCCAGTTAGGAGCTGAGGTAGAGCATTCAGGTACAAGAAATAAACATTCAGAAGGTTAGTGACAATTTCTTACAAAATAATAAGAAATTATAAAGTGAATTTTGTGCGACAATTATTAAAACTATTGTAATTATATTTAGAAGATAATTATAGAATATTAATTAATTTTCTAAAATACCGTTGTGATTTGAGTACTTAACGTTTTCGACCATTATATTTTGAAATTTTAACATTTTGAAGGTATGTCAGATCAAACCTCTATGTGCTGCTAGCAAACTGAACGTACGAATTTAAGTTTATGAAGTACCTGAAACTTGTATTTGATTCATAAGATCAAATAATTATTATATTTTAAAGGGAACTCAGTCCTTCAATATATAAAGTTGTTAGTTGAAGGTCAACCCATTCAGCTGAGAGTTTGGAATCTTATTGCTCATAAAACTAACTAGTCGTGGCATAAACAATATTAAAGACATGATATAATTTTAAATGTTAAATTGATTTACGAAATACGTCAATTTCTACTTATCGTTTTAAGAAATAATGTAGCTATATAAATGAACTGCAAATGATAGCATTTCCTTACAATAAATAGTAAAAGAGTATATTTCATTTGATACTATAAATGTAGTTAATAAATATTACATTTTGACTCTTAACGTGGAGTTTGCTATCTAACATATTGTCACACAACGTGAACCAAAAAGGGGTTATATTACAATTAGTACAGAAAGTGGGGCTCGAGATATGAGAGATATATTACACAGTATATGTTTATATACAAATTTCTCTTGGTTATTAAAAGTTGTGTCATTTTATAATATCTCCTCTATCGAGATATTGCAAATATCCTTTATCAAATTCCGCTATCAGGTTGATATTTTGTAATATATCTGTGTTTTATGGTGTATATGACAAAACATATTAATGTTATTTTAATATAGTAAACTAGCTGACTCTCCAAAGGTACCTGAAAAACAATTCGACTGCATTTGTATGCGTTTGGTTTATCTGTAGGTATCATTCACTTTAATATCATACAGAGGAAATCTCTTCTAATATGCTTATTTGTGTGCAGCGAAAACAAAAAGCTGTAATGATGTTATGGCCAAATCAATGATGTGGTGTCATTAGGTTTATAATTATTTGAAGTTATCCTCTTCTCACAACAGTCTTCAAGCAAATACTCAAAAGAATTAACGAACCAATTATTAAAAAAACTTGAATACCCCTTTGACTTATGGAAAACCTAAATATTATTATAGTCCTAATAATAATAATACCCAGGATATTATTAATAATAGTGATATATGTACATGTTTCTTATATTTAGAGTTTATTATCCCAGTTCTACGTTTTCTTCATTTAATAAACTATTACCCTTTTAAACCAGGAGAGTTACTGTTTACCTGCTGTCACTTATTACTCACTCATTGCTATTGTAACTCATGGGTAATTTATGAAAAGTCATGGTAATTGATTTTTTCTTTTGGTAGACTAAAGAAACAGTTTAGACCACCTTTCTCTGTGAATGTCACTCTACAGTGACGTTTATATATACAGGGTTTCAAGAGCAGATCATAAGCTCCATAAAACAAGAAATATAATCAACTTTAGAAAAATTAGTTTCATTAAAGTCATATGGCGCCTCAAGCAGAAATCGCTCAATATGCTCCCTTTCTAGTGCTTTTGTCTTTTTAGGATTATCAATTCTGTTTTTCTCTTTTAGGTAGGCTGTTCGCTTTATCAATCTATAACATGGTACTTCAGTAGCGGCCAAAAGGTTGTCGAAAATTGTGGGTCGTAAGGACAATTTTTGAATCTAACGCTTTTCCGCATTTTCCGCTTTTGTATTCCATAGACTAGTACTTTCCCGCTTTATCTAAGTCCAAATTGATGGTTTAGCTATGTTCTAAAACTCAGTCTTTCTTATTTCGAATGCTAACGTCTTCCGGCTTATTTCATCATATCTTGAGAGCAAAGTCGATTTAAATTTACATATGCTTGCCTGCCACATGAATGACGTTTCATTCTTAATTGCTTTTTGGCTCCAGAGCGTCGGTCGTCTCGTACAGACATGGTCTTGTTTGCCCGGGTTCCCCGCTTTGGGGGCGGATTGTTGTTACTTTATATGATGCAATAATTACGCTTTCATGCGAGTCAGACAGAGAGCAAGATAAGTAGCACACGCTCGCGTTCCCTTGGGCTTTGAGATTCTACCGTCAGATTTGGAAGAGGCAACACGTGTGGTCGTTTGTTCCGCTTCGAAATTAAGTTAAACTGCGACATCGGTCGAGTGCTTGGTAATTTAATAGACAGTGCAGTCATTAGCTGAGGAGTTCTCGTATCGTGAAATTGGCAACCTCTAAATGACGCCTTGGGGCGGATAATACATTGAGAATCTCTTTCACGCTAATCGCTCTTAATGAAGTTACGTGTACCGTACCGCAATCTTGCCTAATTATTACGTTTTGATATCTACCCTCTGGGGATCTAACATCGTCTAGACTCGCTCGACAACTAGCACCCTAGGCCGTTTCTCGCAGTTCTTTTACCATTTTGTGGCAGTCGCTTGGGCACAACCTGCAGCTCCGTTTGCCATCATAACCGCAGCAAGATGAACCCCTACAAGGTACTGTGGCTTTTGTAGTAATTTTGAAGCCTACAATTTGCAGTAGTAAGGTAGTGGTTGCTAATCTGAAATTAAGCGTTTGAATTGTTGTTACTGGGTTGAAGTCAATTTGAGGATTTTCTTAATGTTTGTACTTGCATAATTAAAGTTGTTACCGTTTTTGAGTTAGCTAGACCATTTGCTGTCAAGTTTACCGCCTGTATTTGGATTAAACGTTGCGCAATTAACAACACTAACCTTTATCGAGTACATCATTTGATTATCATTGTTCATACGTTTATACGTTATATAGTTAATTTTCAATTAGTTGTGCTTTTCTTTAGTATATTTATGACGTTTGCATATGCCTTCTTTGATGTTTTTCCTCTGTAATGTGGTTCAGATAGCTGTAGGAAGATACAAGTAAGGTAAGTCCAACGCAGCTATACGTAGACCGTCGTTCAAGCATTGCTAAGGTTGGATTGGAAAGGTTGGGGTCACCGCTTCCACTTTCTCGGTGAGCCCACCTGTATTTTCTTCGATTTAGTGAAGTGGTGGCGTCTGGCATTTAACATCTTTATTACCGTTGTCCTAGTTAAGGTCGTAATGAACCTCCTATTCTGCTTCTAAGTGTTAGTCGACAACTTTTGTTACAGCCCTTCGTAAAGTGATTAGGGCAACGGATCCGAGAATTTTCCGATTTGTGTCGCTTTATTGGGTAAGTGGCGGTTAAGTACTTTGGATGTCAAATTCATGTCGTAACGACGCTTTCGTGCTGTAACAGAGTTCACAAATAGAAGTCGTGGCTGGAGGCCGGGCTTTGCTGAAACCAAAATGGACAGCTCGAAGATGACGACGGTCGAAATTGGTGTCAATCCACGTGTGATATAAAGGGAAGTTCGAGAAGTTCGACGGGTAGAATGAATAACGGCCACTCAAAGACACACGCTGATGAGAATTTGATATAAGAGGCGCTGGCGGGGGAATACGAGAGTACCCATAAATATATCCGATCGGAGATCGATTTGAAAATCTACTGCACTCAAATGAGACGGAGTCGGAATTAAATATTGATAATTTGCACCTTGGGAGCTGGGAATATCCTATAAAAGTCGTAATTTGCCAAATATTGTATGGTAAGGCTTTTCCAACTGTTCTAATACCTAAGCGTGAGAAGAAATTTGACGAGACGAATTATCGTCTGCCCCTTTTATTTGCATAAAAAGCAATATGGCCATGTTAATTTTCTAACTGATTTAATAAGTGGTATCTTCGTTTTTTTGTTCCGTTTTGATTTATGTTGTTCCAGTATACCATATATACTGAGTATACTGAGTAGTATGCTAGTGTGAACATAGAAACGTGTAAAAGTAACAGTAAAACTAACACAACTACTGTAACAGTGTGACAGCTACTTGAAGGTACAATACACCAAGGTGCCTACTTTGAAAACCTAAAACCTAATTGTCACTCATGTCCCTATGTTCGGACAAGCTGCCACAAATTTATATTTCACCGGTCACATTTATGATGTCAATGCCCCATCCGTTTATACATTATATAAGGGCACCCTATCGACTTTTCTATTATTTGTCGCACAATGAAAATCTCTTCTGTTATAAAACCGTGTGATTTAACCTCAAAACTTTTGTTTTCCTTTATACACTAAGTCGTTACTTTTTAAAGTTAAATTCAATGTTGTAATTTTCGGGTTTTAGTCTGTCTCCTATTTTAAACAAAACTTAGGAGTGTTATCCTTTCTGCTAATATATATCTTCCCCGTATTGTAAGTCTATTTGTTATCTTCTCTATTCCACCTCTTTCTCAATTCTTAAGATTTTTTATGGTTTTGCGACTTTTATCTGTGGTGTCATTGGGTATGGCAGGTATCTTAATTTTCGGTTGATTGCTATCATTTTCATACAGTTTATTGATGTAATCAATCCATTGGTCGATATTTATGTATGTTGTGAGTGCCATTTCACTGATTTAACATATTGGTTACCTTATCAACGCCGTATCAATATTTGCATCCCATATTATTCCCAAAACTGCAAATATATAGTAATTTTGATATTAGGAGTGGCAATTACACCTTTACTCCTTTTCCTACAGATCTAATTAAATTTTCTTTTAATTTACTTCATAGTATGAGAAATTCTAGGCTGAACTCGTCTGACTCGTCATTTTTTATTTCTAACGCTTACGTGAGTGACAGCATGCATGTTCCACCAGTTCCTTCCTTAAGCACAGCAGACAACCTCGTTTTGTGTCGAGGAGGGGTAGTCTTGCTGGGTACATTTTAAATGATGTATTGCCATACGTAAAGTAAATTCAGCGTAAATGTTTAAAAATAAGAGAGGGCGCGGACAGCAATCTCCTGTAGAGAGATGATGAATAAGGATCGCGTCAGGTTCCGCTCGCATCAGTCATGTCAAGTTGCACGCGGCGACTCGTGCTCCAGCTCGTATTAACTTACATCCTGGGAATTAATGGTTTCATCCGACAGCACATTTCATGAACAAGAAATTTTTGATGTATTATCGCGCATTCCGTTCTAAATTTTTTGTTATTATATTTTGGTCAGGAACAGCACAGCTGGGATGCAGAACAAAGGCTGCCTTTTGTTACGCTCTACACCGTGTTTTAACCCTGCTGTACTGTTCAGGTCTAGTTGACCCGAAATCAAATGTATACCTTTCAGAAAACAATTACTTCGTGGCATACTGTTGTAGCTTTTGATGACATTCAGGCCTTTGACCCTTTGTTAGGTAACACACCAATAGTTGCAAAAATAGATTAGTATTTAATGGAAATTCAGATAAATTAATAACGGCTACTTACAAAATAAATGTTAACAAAAGACAGAATCTGAAATACGTTGATTGGCCTGCTAACCCAGTGAAGGGTGGAGAAACTCGGTGAAGGGAGAAGTTCGAAAAAGCGTTACTTGCTTGAATGCTCACTATAATAAACAATGAAACAAAATACAACCCTTCTAACTTTTCTACTGCCGAATGAATGAGAAAGAAAGTTAGTATAAAAAGTATATTTAACAATGTAAGCAGAGATATAGCTTTTGGATAAAATATTTCGAATACGTTATTCAAGTTATTTTAACCAAAAGTGTAGAGACCATACAAGGTTATGGTATAACACATTTGCAAATTGCAGTATTGTTTTTAAGAGCCTAAGCAAATTTTTATCAAAGCAATCATGGCACTGAATGAAGATTCAACCAATGACATTTATATAATTTTAAAGTGTAGTTAGAATAGATCTTATTACTCATCGAATGAAACAGCCAGATCAACGATAATACTGACCATTCTTGCAAGTTCCACAGTTGGAAAAGGCAACGTATTAAAGGCACAGTAAAAATGCTAAACGTCCAGTAACAACTATAACTTCTTAGTAAAATAATAAATGTATGCTAAAAATAATAGACGATCAGTAACAAAACTACAAGGATGTAGTAAAATAATAAATGCTCCGTAAAAATTATAGATGTGCAGCAAACATGTAGATGTAGACTGTCCAGTACAAATAATACACGTTTCATTCAAAAATCATACAGGGTCAGTAGGTAAGTATAATTTTCGATAATACAAGGCAATAACTTAAATGCACAGTAGCAGTTTAAAATAGCAAGTAAGTTCGCTCAGTAAAAAATTAATATCTAGTAAATAAAACAGTGGGACAGTGGGGTAAATCAGACCTCCTCGATTGTGGCACCCAGCTGGAGGGCTACTACTACGGTAAGTTAATATTTTCTTGTTGTGCATGTTTTTCATTTATTATGATTTAATTCTCTATGTAACTTAACTCTGTAGTGGTTATATGAAGAATGATTAACTTACTTAACTACATTTTTTCCGTCATGGAATAGATTGGGCCGGCCAAATTAAGCAATGTATATAATTGCTACCAATTTTTATTTGGCCTTTGTATCAGAAACTGTCCAAAAGAGGCATAACTACCTGTCCGTACGCGGACCAGAGCAAACAGTTTAATTAATACGCTTCTGTGGTCAAACCCCATTTGTTTGCCCGTATTTTCCCGGAACCCTCGCCGGTCAAACCTCATTGTTCGCTCCGACTCACAGTAGCCCCGTTTAGGCCAAACCATTCGCTTTTCTAGAGCTACACGTTCCCCGTTTAGACCGAACGATTTAGTCGCTATGGAACCTGTCGTAAGCAGTACCTACCTAGCTGATCTACGTCGACCGTTTTTGTCCCTCATTTTTAGTCCCCACACCTTGGTTGAACCCCTCTTCGGAAGCTCGCCAATTCCAAATATGGAATCCCTGCGGTCCTGAGTAACCCACGACGCCACGAGCTTCAGAACAGCAGCGACATTATGGATACGCTGCTCTCGATGCCCAAAGAGCCCACACCACCCCATAAAATGCACACACACGTTACTATATTTAATTGCAGCGTTGCCTGTAAATAGTGAGTCAGAAGAAAGGTTCAAGTATACATCCTTAAATAAAATAAAACTTTACATAATCACCCCTCCAGTGGAGACTAAAGCAAACACACGAAAGCAGAGCTAGAGTATATTAACATCTGTAAACCACCAGATCCAAATACAAACTTCCAAGCATTTATTTTCTGAAATGGTCCAGCCGCATTACTTTCTTTCCTCTTTTCAAGGTTATGCCTCTTTCGACTACAATTTTTGTATTTCTCAAACTGCTCTCTCTGTAGGGCACTATATGGCACTTTGACGCGTAATCTACATACCTTACACGTCTCCTCTCAAAATGAAAAATCTAGTTGTCTGTCTTTTGCAAATTCATTTATATGAACCATTCTCAGCACTCACATCATTTGACTATACGATATAAATCAGCCAAGTGAACGGAGAGGTTCCATGATTGCTTAATGAATTTTGCATTTCTCCGGAAGCAGTTATTTTCGTGAAGTTTTACTAAATAAGCGTTTAGTTTTTTAAGTATTTAACTTCGTTTGGCAGCTTTGGCTATTTGCTAGTTTTGGCTATTTGCTAATTGCAATAAATACGCCTGGATTACAAGCATCAATTGTATTTCCTAACATTCATTCATAGGATCTCCTGGGATTGACAAAAATGTAAGAAAAACAGTTCCTTTTAGAAAAGGCAAATATTTTAAAAACATGCTGTGAGATACATGTTACCAGAATCTCTACATGAGTAAATTCCAGCGTAAATACATTACGCTGTGCAGTTTACATTGATGTCGAGACAAATTAAAAAGTTGCAGCGTAGCTAAATATAGCCCAAACCGTTTATTCGGCATTTACAATAAATTTACAAAATATCCTCCTACAATTTGCGCTGAAACCAAAACAATGCCGTTGAAATGTAGTCAACTTGGAATGAAATTTGAAACATGCAGACAATTTTTGGTTAAGGTCTGTATACGTGAGGTACATAATTTACCTCAGTTAAACATTCCACTTTATATAAAACGCAAAAGCCCCTCGCTCGAATAAATTTATATTATATTGCATTGATTTTTGACTACACGGTTTATCTGTGGATGAATAGGTATTAATTTTTATTAATATCATTAATGTAGCGGTGGTAATGGTTTGCAATATAATAATCAATTAATATAGCAAAAGGAAAACAAAATGTTCAAAACCATCATATTAAGATTGTGGGATAAATCATGTGAAAAGAAATTTACAGTTACAGGTCCCAAGAAGCCATATATCAAATGTAATGTACAAATACATTTGAAGGGATGATTTTAACAATTACCAGAAATTAGGAAATAAGGTAAAAGGGGGATTCGTATTTTAGGAATGAATTATGCCTTACAGCATTTCTACAAAAAGTGTAATCCAAAGTGAACTCATTAATCAGAAGACAAATAGTCGGGATGGACCTATTGTCCCACCCTACAGTACTTAGAATAGTGAATAGGCTCACTGCTCAGGCTAACTCGAACCTTCTGCGATTGTATGGTCGGGAGCAAGGATTACATAAAGTCGCTGTTGAAACTACTGAATAACAAAATATGACAACCAGACTAACCGGCGAATTAAGCAAACTTAACTTCCCGTTGAAGACTTCTATCTCACACAAGCATATTAAAAAATATGAAAAGGTATCGTTACATCGTATATAAGAAAATACCAGAAGTAAGGTGTAAATTCACAGGCTTTCGTAAAAGCTACGGCCAAGCTCGAATAATAATTCTCGGTTAACACGATAATAAACGGAGCTCGCTCGGGCGCTCAAAACCTATATTTTTAAACGTATTCTTCGGCCGTGACGCTTATCACAAAGTCCTACGGATAATAAAGAGCAGTATAAGTATATGAAACCAAATTAACGCTTTGTTAATAAAACAAAAGCATTTTTAGGCAACGCCACTGTCCTACAGCTCAAAGTAAGCCCGCATACTATCCTAATAACAGTTGTACAGTTGAATGAAATCCAAAATTAATTACAATGATACGCTGAGAGCAGGCTGAACTACAAAATTAATTAATACGTTAAGCTAATCGCACTCAGGAAAAGTAATTAAATATAAATTAATTATAAATTCGACCCTGGAAAATTTAAAGTACAGTTCAACGGGCTATTCGTGGAACCCTGTTACTTTATAGTACTCCTAACGCTCGGCGCGAATAAATTTTTTGGTTTCCAAGCTCTAATGGTGCGCATGAAGCACGTATGGAAGTCTCGGCGAGTCTTATCGCAGGTGTACACCGACGCTATGCGAGATAGGACACTAAAACCAAAAACCTGACCTAGCGTCATTCACGAAATACAGGTCTAACAGCGGCTCCATGGCATTAGATACTTCTCAAAACAGGCCTTCAGGTTTAAAAGGGAGACGTGAATCACCCAAGAAGTTACCCCCAAATAATGGATTGGTTGTCGAAGGAAATACGAAATCAGAGAACCGAAAAAGACCTGCAAATACATTATTCTCCCATGTGAAACCAAAACTGCAATTTATACTAACATGTAGAAAAATCCGATTGGATGATAGGGTTAAAAGGAGCTACGGCGTAACGGAGAAAACGTTTTGAGCCGTTACTATCGTTATTTGATGTTTCTTCCAATTAAATTTTACACTATATTCTATAAATACCATTTTCAAAGTGCTATCTCCGACTCTAGGACCTTGAATAATGTCACATTCGCAACAGCCATTATTTGGTAAGTCTAGCAAACTAAGCAGTTCAAAGTTTACGAAATACCGACGAAACAGACAATGGGCAGCACTATATAAAAGAGTTGGGTTCTGTCCCACTACATTGGCAGTGTGTTTATTACCGATGCCGCAAATGGAATATTTAGTGGACGCTGGTGCGGATTTGTACCGGTACTAGAGAAACTCCGTGAAAGGACTTCAATGCGAACAAACTATCAAATAGGTGCGTTAATTATTCGCCTATCAGCACTTTTCATTTGGAATTTTAAGTTAGGTGGTAGTTTTACGTGGAGATTCGTAGTCGTGGATAAAGATAAATTAATCATTGGTGCTGAATTCTTAAACCATTTTCGTATATTAATGGGCCTAATAAACAAAGATTGTATAAGAAACAATGTGGCGAGCTTAAATACAGTGGCTGACGTGCGTACAGCTTCCAGAATTTGCGGGTCCGTGGGCACTACCCAAGCAACAATCCATCGAAATCCTTATGGAATAGACAGTAGGTAGCACTGTATAAAAGGGGTTGCGTACTTTGGCTCTCTCTCTCTTAGTACACTGCCAGTCGCGTTAGCGTTACTATGGTTGTATCTACCATGAGATAAAAAAAGGTTCTGAGCAGGCCTTGATATGTGTTATACGTTTGGCAGTGCTGAAGTGTATTGTCAGTCTATGTCAAATTCGAGATTTGCAGGTTAAGTTTTACGTCAGCCTGTGTCAAACAACAAACAAAACCTAACCTTTTAATCTCGAATTTGACATAATTGTGAGCTCTTGTCATAATGACTTACAGGGCCACCAACATATTATTCATACAACAAATATTTGAAAGGCAACTTGACCGTAATAATTAATGAACACCCGTTACGATTCATTAGCATGTTTTACGTTAGTTAAATATTCAGTCATTTATCAAGTATCATAGCTGCATCTGCCATATGTAGTGTAAAGTGAATCTATATACTTGCAACCTTGGTCGATATTCTTTCTGAACACAATTGCTAACCTTGGTTTAATTAATTAATGTCATTCATCAATCATTATTTATGGATCTACCAATGTTTAACTCATAACTATTACTGTGCTATAGCGAATAATAAATCACCAATTCTGTTCATACTTGATTTTTAGTCAACATTCGTTTAATAATAATAAACCCAGAATCGCTGTAGGTATCATACCATCTCAATATTATCTTCATACAGACATATGCCGTAAAGTTTCAGTACTTCTAAATAAAACGGCTTAGGGCAAAGGGTTTACTGAATGGAGACCATTTAAATCATGAGAATGATGTAAGCCAGGAATAGAGAGTGGAATGCAGTGATGAAAGTTACCAAAATAAAGAAGCAAAATGCTGAGCCACCCATTCAAAAACAAGGAGACTTGGAAGGAACCAACACATTAAGCCAGATGACGTGAAATAACAAATGAAGAAATAGCAGCGAAGAAAACCAATCTGCTTTAGTAATTAATCATTAAGACCTTAAGGAGCAGAAAGTCAGACGACTGTAGTGAACAACCGTTTTGTCTTAAATAATCCATACATATTATAATAATTCTTGATTATAAGCCATTGTATTATTTTTAAAAATCTACAGAACACGCGAGCTGTTCTAATAAAGCTGTTTGAGAAGTTTTTTATGTTTATAAAAATGTATTGATTTATTTATTGCCTATTTAAGAAGGTCCCTTACAACTTACCAGAAAGGAAGTAGCGATTCTCAATAATCCTCTGTACATATCTTAGTAGTACGTACGCACAATAAATTAAATATAACATATGAAACTATTGAACTATTGCAACTATTCAAAATGTAATGTTTACTGGCGTCATAATTTATCGACATTATGCAACCTAATTCGGGATATTTCAACTACAGTACACTTTATTTTTCCGAAAGGCTTCGGTAATGACCATCAAACCTATATAAGGAAATGTTAGACATCCATATCAACAGACGCTTAAAACTGGTTTAACGGGATGAATAAGTAAACGAAGAAGTAAAAAAGGGAAAAATTAATGTTAGTGAATAACAAGAAACTTGTTATATTTATAAATAATAAAACAGGAATCCCACATGCGTGCTTCATCTCACCCCTTAACCTTCTTCAAGAGTTAACTTTCTAAATTACTATTTCTGAAAAAAGGGATGCATTTACACAAAGCTTCGAAGAAGACAGCCATTATAATAATGAAGGTACTTACCATAAGCTCTCTTTCCAAAGACTGGCCTTCCTCTTCCTCTTCTATCTTATCCCTGCAGTAGATGTGTCTTCAGTACTTCTTCTACCTTTAATGGCCGGTTCTACAATTCAAGTATATACCTAGAACAAGCTATACGTAGAATACCATTTGAAAATTTACGTTCTACAATCACCGAATGACGTTATTCTCAGTACTCTCCTAAATCGGGTGGATATATTCGGAATAAGGTTATCCTTGCTTTCTATTGGGTAACCACTCCTCACGGTGTTATTGTATCTTTTCAGCTTTATATGTAAGCATAACCTGGTAGCTTCATAAATTTTATTAGAGTGGTGTATGCACCCCTCGTCTTTAGACACCTTCCCAAATTTATATAGGATACAGTTTTCGTGTGTTGTTCCGTCTCTGTTCCGGATGAAGAATGGACCCAGGGAATCCGCTGTCTATCGTAAGAAGCAACTATCTGGTGCGGTTGCCCTAACTATTATAATTCCCTTGTCACATTTACCAGATTAATCCTAATTTATCCTATCCGGAATAACCCATATTCATAATGGTCAACGATAAATGGTGAAAGATTTCGAAAGCCGAGGAGATACATATCCTCAATGGCTGAGAGGGCGGAAGAACCTAAGGAAAATGGGTATATCGAATTCCAGAGTCCTTTTGGACAGTATATCTAAAGGAACTCTCAGTTTGCAAAAAAACGTAATTCCCAAGCCTCTGACGCGGGATGGTCAATATAGAAGACGAAATAGGCTACGAAAACGGATTTTGAATATTTGTACGTGAAACGTGCGTGGCATAGCAAACAAAACCAAAGAAGTGGTGGTGAAAGTAAAAGCTCTAAATATGGATGTAGCGTGCATTACCGAATTTAAAAAAAAAGGATCAAGACAGTGAAACTATTGACTACTATATACATCTATGGTCGGGCGTTCACAAATCCCAGAGAGCAAGTGCTGGGGTATCTGTCCTACTAAAAAAGTAAAAGAGTAAACAAATTTTAAATATTGAGTACCTATCGGAGCGTAAAAGTTGCAATTGAAATATTGAACGGCGAAGTAGTTATACTAGCAATATATGCCCCTGCGAATGATGCCAACTATAATGTTGTTTCACGATGATTGTAAAACGCTTTCAGAGTTATACACGGCATAACTCGAGGTATAAGTTATCTGGAGAATAACTATTCCGGATTTTATACTTACATTGTAGGACCGGCTCTTAGTTGTTTAAATTTCGCTGCCCTTTTTTGGTGGTTTTTTCAACATTTTATTAGAGAGACCTGTGATATCAACAGACAACCTTCCAACTTTAATTAAATGTTGATGAATAATACTAACCAACAGGCAGCTTAGATGTGAACATTAACTCATAGCATATCTGTACGAAATACCACTTTTTTATTAAATTCTTTATAGTGCCTTTTAACTGCTATGGCTTTACTGCACTAATAAGTAAATAATTTATAATGTATTGCATAGTTATTTAGAATGTATAAGATATAATAGGGGTTGGCCAGGCGAGTTGAAGATTTTTTTAAAGGTTCTTCTGTATGTCGAATCCGTTTCTAGCTTATAAAAAGGGTGTACAGTCACAAAGTATAGGTTGAACATTTCATGTTATGTTGCTCTGATTACACACTGATCATGCGTTTTTTTTGCATAAGATGGTGGTGTGTTAATCTGGTATGTCCTGTTTAGTTGTTTCTAGTAAGTTCCGGATTTATATGGATTCTCTAGTCACGTACGTACTGTGAAGAGTGGTACGTGAAATAGTTTCTCAGCCATTTTGTCGACGGATTCGTTGTCTTCAATGTCACAGTGCAACGGGATTCATATAGATGGGAGCTGTTTTTTAATTCAGATATTGTATGACGAAGAGCATGGATTTCTTAGACATATTAATTTTATCAATACATATATTATGGATCTTAGATGGGGCTTAGAGGATCCGAGAGTTTATCAAACTTATTTCCATTACACGTGTTAGTAAATTTCAGAGCTTCTTTGATAGCATACTGTTCGCCACTATAGGTAGACAATTATCTTCCAGTTTGAAATTTTGAACTGTTGTGTTATACCGAAATGCACTACTGCGCCATTTTCCATGAAACCATCGGTATACAAGATTGTTGTGTTGTTCAGGTTAATTGTTTCTGAGTGGTTATTATTTTGGTCAAATGTGGTTACTCTACTGTAAGTTGATCCTCTATTTTCATTGAAAGTTGTTCAACATCGTAGCACTGGTTGCTAATTTTTGATGTGTGTTTCTTGCAGTCAGAGGATGCAGGTTGATGATCCTTCAGGAGTGTGTTCAAGATTGGTATAAAACTCGTTACAATTAAGGTGGATAATTTTATATATAGGTTTCCTGACTTCTGATATAGCTGTCATCAGAGAAATAGTAAAGCTGCGGATGGATCTAGTTTTTGGAGAGTTCTGATCTCTCTAACATATTGTGACGAGGCCTTTCTTTAGTTATACTATACTTTGTATTTTATTTTTGTTTATAATATTTATTTCTAAATAAATAAAATTTAAACCCCAACACATAGCAGTCTGGATTTTATGATAAGTTGCTTCTCTCTCTGGATAATTAAAAATATAATCATTTAATTAAGCTTTACTTTTATAACGGTATGTTGCTCTTTCTATATTTTATTTAATTCCAACTTATTAAAAACTTTTGTGAAGGTTAGCTATTGAAACTCCATCCGCAAAGTTGGATATTTACACTGTTTAAATTTTACCCTTTGGTATGGCAAATGCTCGATTCTGACGAGTGGCATATAACAACAAAATATTTAGATGATTTCGGAGGCTTTCACGGCCACTGTCATTAAGTAACAAACGACTTCCGGGATTGGACCGTGTCATGATTGAGTTAGAAGAACTCAACGTTTTGTCCACTTTCGTAAGAAGCTTCATCAGGAGGAAAAGCAAAAGAGCACGGTAACTCAACGTGTAAACCGCGTCAGAGGTGAAACTCTTCTAACGATCGGAAGGAGAGGCCAGAATATATAGGCGAATGCCGTCGCGGTTCAGCAAGTGGCGTCGAGGTTCAGTGGCGGTGGGCGGAGCTTAGGAATTAGCACTTTCCACATAGAAGGAAGGGGAAAGCCTTCGTCCCGGTTGAGATTGTTAGGGTGTTTGTAAATTTCAATGGCTTCGAGAATCTTTCTGCTAAAGAAGAATGGGGATTTGCAGATAATGGAAGTTTTATCAAAAAGGATTTTATGGTCGGTATCGCGTTCGTGTTCGGCGATGGCTGATGATGAAACGAGACCCGACTTGAGACAGCGCTGCTGCTCAGAGATGCGAGTTTTCACTGAACGACCTGTTTCACCAATGTATACAGCATTACAAGAGCAAGGGACTCTTTTAAACAAATCTCTGGTGCGGCCATAGGTTGTCTTCTTTCACCTGTCGTTGCCAATATCATCATAGAAACTTTTTAAACTGTAGCTCAGGAATCTTCAGAATTGAAACCTAATGTTTGGTTCCGATACGTTGACGATACCTTTATGATTTGGCCACATGGTAAAGACAAGTTACCCGTTTTTTAAATAATCTCAATAGTCAACATCAAGACATTAACTTTACCATGAAGATAGAAAGTAACGGTTCCCTTCCTTTCTTAGATGTACAGGTCTATGGCCAACCCAGTGGCAGAATTGGTCACTCTGTATATCGTAAACCCACTAACACTGATCGCTTTCTACATGCAGATTCCCACCATTATCCTACACAAAAACTTTCCGTTATCAATTGGCTTGTACACCGGGCTGTTTCTATATCCCAACCCAATAATATCTGTATCCACGCTGAATCAAACCACATTTGGAAAGCTCGTAGGAATAACGGTTACTGTGCTAGGAATACACAGTCTGCCATCAATCGCCACCTTCATCCACAGCCACCCAAACGTCCAAAACCCAATCCTCCTGCAGTAATAGTGTTTCTTCCCTGTATCCACCAAGTCACCGACTGCGTGGGAAAGTTTTTTCTAAAACAAAACATTAAAACAGTATTCAAACCCCGAGCAGAATTTCAGGTTCTTTCTTCATCTAAAGATAAATTAAACACTATGTCATTTAAAGGTGTTTATAGCTCTTGCTCCTGTAATGCTGTATACATTGGAGAAACAGGTCGTTCAGTGAAAACTCGCATCTCTGAGCACCAGCGCTGTTTCAAGTCGGGTCTCGTTTCATCATCAGCCATCGCCGATACTTCCATTATCTGCAAATCCCCATTCTTCTTTAGCAAAAAGATTCGCGAAGCCATTGAAATATACAAACACCTTAACAATCTCAATCGAGACGAAGGCTTTCCCCTTACTTCTATGTGGAAAGTGCTAATTCCTAAGCCCCGGCCACCGCCACTGAACCGCGACGGCACTTGCTGAACCGCGACGGCATTTGGCTGTAAATTCTCGCCTTTCTCCTTCGGATCGTTATAAAAGTTTTGCCTCCATCGAGGTTTACACGCTGAGGTACCGTGCTCTTCTATCCCTTCTCTTGCAAAAGAGTTTCGCCTCGGGAGTGGTTTACACGTTGAGTTACCGTGCTCTTTTGATTTTTCCTCCTGATAAAGCCCCTTACGAAATTGGGCGAAACGTTGAGTTCTTCGACATCATTCATGACACTGTCCAACCCCGGAAGTTGTTTTTTACTTAACAAAATGTTTAACTCCAAACAAATCTGTTCGAACACACAGAAAATTCAGCGTAATCTGACAACAAATTAACCAACACTCAACCAGTTCACCTCAGACAAATTATAATGATGCTTTCATAATAATCAAGTAGTTTGGTTAACCTGGAATTTGTTTTACAAGTGCTAAAAGACGCCAACTCGCATTTGTTTTTCTCGCAAGCTCGTATTTGCTTCCTGGAAAGCTTCCTGCTGCTGCTACCTGTTTCTGGACGACGAATAAGGCCTTCTCTAGGTGCTGCACTTTGCTGTCCGCTTCCCGCAGCTACACATCTTGCAGAAGTATCTTGCCAAGGGCGAACTCACACAGACTACGATTTGAAGGGACGCCAAGCTCGTGTCTGCTTCCTAGCTCTGGACCACGAATAGTGCATCCTCCTGCTGCGGCACTTTGCTTTTTGTTTACCGCAGCTCCAAATCTTGTAAAATCTCGGTTCCTAAGGCGGCTTCCACAGGCCACGTTCCAGGTCCAATTTACTCTGAAACTGTGCTCTGGAATACTGCCAATTTGACCACAGCTGGCACCCACACGCAGGCAAACAATAAAACGCACAACTGGGCACAAAATATATACCTCTATTAACAAATTAATATAAAAATCGGGAAGCCAACCAATACACAGCTTTCGGCTTGGCTCCTCCAACAACAATCGACACTCTAGGTCACCATAGCAACATGATCTACAATTGTTCATCTATAGGTGTACATACTTTGATCTCAATTTATAATAGTATTGATATTAATGTCATTCAGGAAACTATAACCTCACAATTTGTGACACTTTTTATATGAGTTTGCTATTAGTTAATAAACACTGATTAACAAGCTATTAGCACATTCTTGTAATCTTCAGTAATTCTCAGTTTGCTTTGTATATGCTCTTTGCATGATGTGTGCCTTTTTGAACTGCCTTGTAACCTCTTCAGCTGCGTCATGGATTGTTGGCACTTCAATATGAATGCAAACGCTGCATTAACCCTCTGTAAATCTTCGACACACCTTTGCACCAGAGCGACTTCATTATCGTGTCCTGACGTTACGCAAATAAATTGTTAATCATCATAAAATTAGCTACATTTCCCACATTAAGAACAAAATTGAATACAAGCTGATAGTAACCCTAACGTTATCGTTTTATACAATCACTAACCTCTGTTCATTAATTTCAGTTATTGCTAATCATGTTTTATGTAATTATTAATGTTTATTAGTGACTCTTACTGTTGTAATAAATACAATACCAATTCTGGGCTTATTTGAATCTTTCATTATCATTCGTAAGTTAGCATTGCAACCAGAATTGCTGTAAGCATCATACCATTACAATATATTCTGAATCGGTGATTTTGACAAAAGCATTTCTAGCGCGGGTAAATCTATGATTCAATTGTTTATCCGTAAGCAGAGGATACAGGTCAGTTTGGGTATTTATTAACTTATATATATTTGAGAAATATGGTTTGACGACCTTTAGCGGTTTGTTGTGAATTTTATGATTTCAGATAATATTAGTAAGAAATTGGTATGCTTATGTTTTTTTTTTACTGTAAGCGCTTCTTGGAGATGTAATTGTCTGTGTAATGTAAGATATATTTTTGTTATGCTGTCTATCTCTATTGGTAGGAAAAACGTTTTTGAAATTGGTTTGTTTCTGTTTGCAGTTGGTTATTAAGAGAAGCTTTAGCAGATATTGCAAAAATAGGCTGCTAGTTGCTGGTTTTCGTTGGATAAAATCGTTTGTGGGTTGAAACAGTTGGTGCTCGATGTTCAAGTGTTGCCAAAGGTTCGCTTGCTTGCGAGGGCGGCCTCTTGTTGGTAATACTGTCAAAATAATTTTCTGGGTTGTGTTTGCCTGATTTAACGGAGGGATCTCCTTCGAGAACAAAGTTATCTTGTGATTCGCTTGTTTCTAAGTGAGGTCATTTGTTGATATTATTGTCTGACAAATTTTTTAGAGTGTTGTTTTTTAATTCAGCGGTGAAATTTGCTTCAAATACGAGATCATTTTGTGATTCTGAAGAAGTACATTTAGAAGCAGTATTACAAAGGAAACAAATAATTTCGTCTTTCTGAACAATTATCCTGTAGCTTTCGTTTTCGTTTTCAATGACAATGCATGTAGAAATATTAGTGCTTTCCTCTAGGTTAATAAATACAAATCAACGGTAGCTCAATATATGGCTGTATTTGAGTTCAACGAATTGAGCTTTCATTAGGTGGATTGAAGAAGTAAGTGTTAATCCGTGGCCTTTAAGCGAAGTCTCAATAATACAGTTAAAGCGTAGAAAGAAAATTAGATAACAGATTTTTTTTCGTTAGCGGTAAGTATTGGTCGTCGTATTTTAATTTCTCCATTATGGATGCAGAAGTGTTGATAATCATTTCTAAGCTTTTCCGCGGTTAGCTTCTCTGCTAGATAGATACCTATTCTTTGAGTAAACATACGAGAGGCTGCTAAAAAATTTTTTGGTGCAACCAGTTTGCCAAAGGTGGACACATAATTTTTTGAGTTAATATCTGAGAGTGTTAAGAATAATACCTTGATATGGGATGAAAAAAAGACGTTTTTAGTAAGAGAAGAAAATAAGGGTTTGTGAGTTTGACAGTTTGTAAATTATTAGAGAATTTTCATATTGATGAATCGGTGGATATGCAATACTGCACGCGTCTGTTGGATTGCATATTTGATGTTTCGTAAAATTTGGTTTTATCAGTTATAATATGGTTTAGGTAGTGATTATACCACGTATTAGTTAATTACTATTAACACACTTGAATTACTTTGGATTGTTATACCAGGTCACTTTCAGAAGATAGCTCCACTTTCCAGCGTGAAGCACTTGAAATTCAAAACCAATAGAAAAATAACAACAATCACTGTGAGACGTGTACTACACCTGTTCACATACGGTCAAGCACCACACAGTCCAACATACAATGTGATCGAAAACTTTTACCCTCTAGAGGGCTGTGGAATTATTTTGTCAAAAAATTTTGTTGGCAGTTTTGGTAATAAAAGTCACATTGGCATTTTATATCTGTCAGTTTTAAGGTTATATCAGGAATGTCAGTATAACAAATACAAACATTTTTGTTGATTACATAACGATGTTAGTAACAAAAACAACTACAGCTGTTCAAAATGATTTTCTGCATTTTCCATACACAGCACCACCTTCTGTTCAGTATTAAACATCCTGTAAAAGTTAAGTTTATCAGTTGAATATTGTATAGGTTATATTATTATTAAGTACCTTTACTCATCACTGCCAACATAAATTAAATTTAAAAAAAAAATCCACAGCTCTCTAGAGGTTAAAAGTTTTCGATGATATGGTATATAAGTCTATAAGGAAAAGAGCAGGTGACAAACCATAACAAATCAAGGCATGCTGGCAATGTGCGATTTTAACAGTGGTTTGGGGAGTCATAATCTCACGTAACACACACATTTTACCTTATACAATTTGGTGCAGCTATTTATATTGCTAAAAGGAGCAGCGTTAAAGTAATGAATTCGATATCGTGGACTGAATAGTAGATATAGACTTAAACGGCTATTCTTTTCATTTTATTAAAGTAATGTAGTTGCAAATAGTATACCCAAAAAGACAAAAAATATAGTCCGCCTGACGTAAAGATTATTGGACGATAATCACTTATATCCAAGTTATCGATTTTTTTTAATCAATGGAATTTACTGACACATTTTCCAAGTACTGAGCAGCTTGTTGTTTTGAGGTTTGAATTATATCTTGAAAGTAGTAGCAATTAATTCCATCTAATCCACATAATTTGAAGCTATGTAAATGTTTTATGTGTCTCTCTTAATAGAAATAAATATTTTCCGAGCGTACGCCAATTGCATCTAATTATATATGCGACAAGATTGCTACATTAGATTTATTAGTGATTATTTTTTAAACAGTCGTATCAGCCAATTAATAGTAATGAGAAAAAATTCAAATCGACCAATAGCATCAAAATTACACTGATTATTCAACACTATAATGAACGAACCAATGAAAATTGTTCGATTTGTCAGAAACGGCCAATCAAAATTGACTGTCATTGAAAACACCTAATGTCACAGTGTTTTCACGCGAGCCCGATTGGCTTCAATGATTTCAATTTAGTGAGTAGCCTTTGACTGACATTTCACCAAAACGTCAAGTCAAAGTTTGCAAATCAGCGTCGTTCTAAAAACTCGTGTTGGAAGCTCCAGTATTGAATGAATAGTGGAAAACGTTAAAAATGTGTGCTGTCGTCACGGTAAAGGTAATCCACCCATATTGTTGAATAATCTCTCCAAATACCACTCAAGGCAAAATTTTTTAAGAGAATTTTTTTCGTAAACATGCAAATTATTGCAAATTTCTCTCAACAAAAACTGCTCAAATTCCACTCGACCTACGGTCTCGCGGAATTTTTAACGCAGTTTTGGTTTCGAGAAATTTAAACGCAATAATTTGCATGGCAACGGAAAAAATTCTCAAAAAATTTTCACCTTTTGTGGTATTACATTTGACTATTTGCTAGTAGCATCAAAATTACACTGACTATTTGCTAGTAGCAAATTACAGCGACTATTTGCTAGTAGTAAATTACAGCTACTATTTTTTCACAAACCATTGAAATCGTTCTTCTGCTGTAACACAACTAGCTAAAAGTGGAGTAGGTGAGCAACAGTTGTTAAAAATAACAGGACACTCATCTGGAAGCTCCATCAAGCCCTATCTACAACTTGGACTGTTTAATAAATAATCACGCCGAATTACATTCGTGGTAATAATTGTTTTTTATAATTTTAACTAGATTAGCACTTATTTTGTTGCTATTAAGATACATGAATCTAGTTAAAATTATCAAAAAAATATCACCACTTATGTAATTACTGTTAAAAACTATTGAAAATATTCAATCCATAATGATAATGACTATACCTTCTCAACTTCATTCACGTAGGGATTCGTCATCATTAGGAATTAGTGGAATAGACACTGATGTGGATAACAGGATTTTTCTTCAAGCATACATCTTACAAATAGAATTACTTGATTATAAAATTATGCTTATAATTTCTAATGTAGCATTCCTTAGCTAAGATTTGAGATATTTATATCGCATTTGAGTAAAGCTAGTGTATTTTAGCATTATTTCACTAATGGTAGAATAAAAAGTCTTTTGCTTTTGGAATTTTATTTACATCTTGAACATCCTGCCAATACAAGATAGCAATCGGCATTAAAAATCAACGTACTTTAGAGTTTTCATAGAACTTTTTACATTACTTTCTCGCACGAGCTACAATTTGGCTGCGATACAAACCTAATCTTTCGTACTTATAGATGGATCAAATTCTGACGTGATTTATATTTACAGCAATGAATTTCAACATAAATATTGGAACTACAAGCAGATCTAGCGCTATGAATAGTTGTTAGTTCAAAAGCCATAAATGCATTTGAGGCTTTGGCTTTATTACTCAGCGGTACAAATAAAAACAAACCAGAATTTATAATTTCTGGTAAATTAATTCACATTGTTTTGTATATTCGCGTACTCCCGTTGACTGAAAACTAAGGTATGATCAAAAATTATTTTCATCTAGTATGGCCATGGAATAATTTATGAATTCAACTACGTTTATACTTAGTATCAAAATCTGACATTTGGTTTGTAAGTGAGTTATAGTTGCATTCATAAATTAGGAAGTATTCCAATGGCATATTAGATCATTTTTGATCGTACTATAGATTTATTTGTAATTTATAAAGAACATAGATAACCATTAATGTCAGCCTTTTAAACTGTCAAACCTTCGAGACATGGACGTCACCAGATGATATTCTTTCGCAGTGCATCTGAAGACTTCGAATTGAAACGCTCCATGAAAATATATTATCCTTATATTTAACTTTAAACAAACCCCAAAAGAAATTATTTTACGTTTAAATCAGTATTATAACTGAGATTTACAGTTTATCAAAGGTTGTGTGTATACTTTAAGGACTGATACACATACCACTGAAATTATATGCTACCTTAAACAATATAGGAGCTGTAGGTTATTTAGCAGCGCACGAACTCTTAGCAGGCATCACGATCATCCGAAATACCCTAAGAAACAACTTAGGAGGGTGATAGTTCAAACGTGCTCCGCAAGCATTTACGATCTCTTAAAGTTTGCGAATGGCCGCTGACGCTCTGGCCCTTATCAAAGACTTTTTAAGGTTAATCTGTCTACTTGATACTGATTTCACCAGAGGATAGGGCCAAGTTTTAAAGCATCAAATGATTATTAGTTGCGCAGTTTTATTATTCTTGAAAGTATCCGAATTTGACGTCGACCTGCTAAGCACAAATCTGTATAATTTTGCAAACGAAGGCTTACTTATTTAATCTTATTTTCAATCATATTATAAATCATAAGGGCATACAATTACTGTATTTTTTGACATATTGTTAGAGATCAGTATAATAATATCTTGGTTTAGTTATTATGACAGTAAGGTAAGGGTAGAGACAAAAATATTTGTTTTTTGTGGCCTCCAGGCGAAGCTTCTTTAATCAGCATTTGGTAACAATTCTCAATTTCAACAATTTCAAAACAAAGTTTTGGTAGTTGTAACAATAGTAATCATGATAATAATGACTTTATTCATTTTGCATCTATTTACAAAAATAAATCGCAATACGAGGTTCAGCAAACGCTACTCTACCATTCCCAACCTTGGACAAAGTAAATTTTATCATATAGCTTATAGCCTAAGGAGTTTCGTATCTCACCATAATATTCATAAATATAAAACCAATAAAAACTACAAAAATTGGAAGTATATTATCGACAAAGTAGCAAAAATAGAACAAGGAATTAACATATATTTTGCAGAGAAAGAAGATATATTGTTGTGAATAACTGGGAATTCACTTGAACTTTTAGCACTGGTTCGGTAGAAATTTATCGAGACCCAGGAATAATTTCCCTTGTGGGTCTAAACCCATAAATAAAAATCACTTGGTAAATTTTAAAACGTTTGTATTGAGATACTGGGGGAAAGTGGCCGAGGCTGCGCTTAGCAACTAGTTTTAAGCTAAGGGTTGCAACTTTGCGCGCGCAGTCTAGCCTTATACAAATGTACAGCGTTAACATTAATTAACATTCCGCCCGCCTTGAACTGACGGGTTCAATATTATGTTTTTACAGCTTGAATATCATATAAAAATACACACATAAAAACAACAAACACAGTATCATGGAATTAAATGAAATACCTTTAGAACAGGAAAAAGTATTACACAACTATATATACCTACACAAAAACAAATGCATAATCATGGAAGTAAAAATGAAATACTTTCAAAAAAGAAGTATTACATAAAAATATATACATAAAAACAACAGACACAATCATGAATTAAATGAAATACCTTGACAACAAGGACAAATATTAGATTGAAATATATACACATATAACAGATAGAATTACGGAATGACATAGGTAATAGATCACTAAATGAAACCAAGAATAATATCGTCTACTGTCATTATTTATAGGCGCACACCAACACATCGCAAATTGATCGCGTTTCACTTACGTCACTGGCAAGATGCAAAGTTTGTGCACTGTACGCCTCACGGTTTGGCCGTTTGCTGTTACGACCACTGCTGCTCTGGGAACACCGTCATTTGTAGGAAGAACCTCGATCACCCGTCCTAAAGACCATTGCAAGGGAGGCAAGTTTTGGTCCTGTATTAGAACGATGGAACCGACACGTAGCAACTCGGGCAGTCGTCGAAACCATTTTACCCTTGCTTGTAGTTCAGGTACTACTTCCTTGCTCCACCGTTTCCAAAACGTTTGGTGGATGTGCTGAATATGTTGGAAGTGTCCCAATCGGTTGGTAGGCGTCCCTAGGTAACTTTCTTCTGGCAAGGAGCTTAGCGGTTTGCCAATAAGAAAATGACCAGGAGTTAATGGATTAAGGTCTGTTGGATCAGTGGATAAAATTGACAGAGGACGTGAATTTAATGTTGCCTCTATCTGAACTAATAATGTTTGAAATTGTTCATAATCTAAAAAGGTAGTGCCTAAAACTCTTCTAAGATGCAACTTAATAGAGCGTATACCCCTTTCCCAAATGCCACCTTGGTGGCTTGCACGAGGAACTATAAATTCCCATTTTATATTCTCTGTTGTGAGAAAGTTCGAGATTTTAATATTTGTATCTTTAGAAAGTAAAAATTTTGAAATATCGCGCAACTGATTTGCAGCACCTACGAAATTCTTTGCATTATCCGACGTTATGGTATGGGGCTTGCCCCTACGCCCTATAAATCGCCTAAGTACAGCAATAAATGCATCCGTAGTTAGATCTGTCACAAGTTCCAAATGGACAGCCCTCGTAACTAAGCATATGAATATACAACTATATGACTTTATCATCTTTGGCCTCCTTGTTTTTCTATCCTTAATTTGAATAGGCCCTGCGTAATCAACGCCAACATTAAAAAAGGCCGGTGTATTCGGCTGCAACCTTTTTGAAGGCAAATCCCCCATTCAAGGGTTGTAACTTTTGGGGTTTGCCCTGAAACATGTTACACAGTTATGTATCATGGTTTTTACTAGATTTCGTCCGGAAATAGGCCAATACTGTTCCCTAATACAGGCTAGCACTTGTTGAGCACCACAATGTAACAGCGTTTGATGAAAATGCTTTATTATTAATTGCGTTAGAGGATGATTTTTTGGTAGTAATATTGGAAACTTTTTATCGTATGTGTAAAACGAATTCTTAATTCTTCCTCCAACTCGTAAGATACTGTTCGCATCCAAAAAGGGATATTATTTAAAGTTTTATTGGATTGCAACATCTTTATTTCTCGAGAAAACGTGTCTGCTTGACATAGTTTGATAAGATTAATTGTTGCTTCCTTTAATTCGGATATTTGAAGTGGTACAAATAACCTTGCACTTTTAGAAGACTTTAAATTGTTTTTGAAGCGAACAATCCACGCTACTACACGAACCAACCTGGTAAAATTGGAGAATTTTTGAAATAAATCAGTGGAAAAAATATTCAGACAACTCATAACGTGTTGAATGTTACTTTTTAGTTCGCTTGTAGGCAAGCTACAAGATTGAATTATTTGTTCGGGCCACTTATCAGCAGCTAAAGACAAAAATTTAGGACCAGAGAACCAAATTGAAGTGCTTAATAGATCAGATACAGAAGCACCTCGTGACACCAGATCGGCAGGATTATCGGCGGATCTCACATGAAACCACTCATTTTTATTTGATAGCTCTTGCATGGAAGCTATCCGATTTGCTACAAAGGTTTTGTATTTATTTGCCGTAGAATTAATCCAATGCAAGACTATTGTGGAGTCGGTCCAAAGAAAGGTTTGATCGAATTTAATAGCAACAGATTGTTTCACCTTCTGCACTAATTGTACTAACAGCAACGCGGCACACAGCTCCAATCGCGGAATCGTGGCTCCTTGTATTGGACTTATTCTAGATTTCGCACAAAATAATCGGACGGCAATGTTGCCAAATGAGTCTTGGGATCTAACATAGACATAAGCCCCGAAAGCATATAAACTACTGTCACTGAACCCATGCAGTTGAATATTTTTACAATTTGCTAGTTTTATACATCGTGATATTTTTAATAACCTCAAATCTTGCAATTGATCCTTAAAGGCAATCCATTCGAAGTTCAAATCAATTGGGATTGATTCGTCCCATGAAAGACCTAATTGCCAAAGCCTTTGAATTATTAACTTGCCCTTCACGATTAACGGTGCAAGTAAACCTAAAGGGTCAAACAACCTTGCTACCGCGGACAGAATAGTTCGCTTAGTGTTTTTTGAATGAGTGTTATCACTCACAATATCGTATTGTATCATATCCTCCAATGAGTTCCATGAAACTCCTAACGTTTTTGAATGTTCACGCTCGCCTAATGGTATTGTGAAGTAATTTATATCACTGGAGCCTTTTTCCAAAACTTCAGCACGATTTGATAGAAATTTGCGTATTGGTAACCCTGCACTTGCTAAGATACTAGTTATATGCAATCTAATTTTTATAACTTCCTGAACTGTATCTGCTCCAGTAAGCAAATCGTCCATGTAAAAGTCCTTTTTAATTACTTCCGAAATTTCAGGAAAATTTTCAGAATTTAAGTCGGCCAAATACTGAAGACACTTTGTTGCAAGGTAACTTGCACTTGTTGTTCCGTAAGTTATAGTTTGTAACTGATACGTAGTTACAGGCAAATTAGGGTTTTCTCGCCAAAAAATTTGTTGAAATTTACACAAGGCGGGGTCGATTAAGATTTGCCGATACATTTTTTCAATATCAGCAGTTAAGGCTACAACATGCTGTCTAAATCTTAATAACGTTGCAAATATGTCATTTTGCACGACTGGTCCTGAAATTTGGGTGTCATTGATTGAAATGCCAGTAGTAGTTTTAGCACTGCCGTCATAGACTACTCTGAATATGGTTGTTAATGAACTAGTCTTGACTACAGAGTGGTGTGGCAAGAAATATTCAGGTAAAGCATTTAATCGAATTGTATTATTGAGTGTATTTACACTGTGATTATCGTTGGATTCTGCCTGATTAAGTTTGTCGACATTTTCAAGAGGCTTCATATGCCTTAGTTCTATGTATTCTTTCAAAAACCTTGAACACTCGAAATGTAATTGAGGATTTTTTTGTAATTTTGATTCAAGTCGGAAAAAACGATCTAAAGCTTGGTTTCTTGATTCACCCAAATTTGCTAATTTTTCGTTAAAGGGAATAGAGACAATTAGTCTACCATCAGAATTTCGTTTTACCGTTTCTTGAAAATGACGTTCACAAAATTGCTCTTCGACAGATAATTTGGAAGTTTCGTTTTTTGGTTGAACGTTTTCAAGCTGCCAAAATTGTTCTACAGAAATTTCGAGCTCATCTCTGTGTTTTATAGAGTTATTGTTTAAAGTTAAATTTGTAAGAGCCAAATTTTGATGTAGGGTTTGATTATTACAACTGTAGTTTCCTGAAACAATCCAACCAAAGACAGTTTTTTGTAAAGTAGGCTTATTTTTTCCCAAAGATATTTGACCTACACATAGCAAACTATAGAAAAGTGAGGCCCCGATAAGAAGATCGATTTTCGATGGCAAATTAAAATCGGTGTCTGCCAATCGAATGTTGTTTGGCAAGCTCAACGAGTGCTTACCGAATGAGTTTAATGGTAAGCTATCGGCAATTCTTTGAATTGTAACGCAAGTTAGATCTGTGCGGTAATTATTACAGAGTGACGCTAGTTGAATTTTAACAATCGAGTTTGATTGTGACACGTTCGAATTAATACCTAAAATTTCAGTCATTGATTCTTGTTTACTTAGTTTTAATTTGCTGACCATTTCGTCGGTGATGAGGTTAATGTGCGAGCCAGAATCTAACAGTACTCGTGCCCTTTGCCACCTTTTATCCTTGCCTCTTATTTGCACCATGGCTGTTGGCAGTATTACCTGTGGAGCATTATCCTTAAAACAAGACAAGGTTGTACTAACATTTTCAGTAACAGGTTCGGTGTTAGGAAAATTAGATTGTACGCCACTGGTACTGGCTAGATTGCTATCTGAGGTGATCGTATTATTGCCTTGCTCTAAATGCAACAAGGTATGACGCTTATTCTTGCATATCTGACAAAGATAGCGTGAATGGCAAGTATTTTGGCTGGAATGGTACAAACAATTTTTACAAATTTTTAATTCTCTAGCCTTGTCAATCCGTTGCCTTACGGTTCGTTCTAAAAATTTAGGGCAATGGTTCAACGAGTGGCTAGATTTGCAAAGCGGACAAACCAATTTGTTGGTGATAAGAAATGATTGTTTATATTGAGGTTTTGTTTTAACGTAACTATTTGGAGTATTTGAGTAATAATTAGGTCGGTTATCTGCCCTTATGGAATTTTGAGAGCTATTAGTATTACTAACAAATTTGTTTGAATCGATCTCCTCCAAATATTGACAACGCTCCTTTAAAAATTCGTCGATTTCTTCTAGAGTGGCAATCTCTTTTGGTTTTAATTTCGAAAATTCCCGTCGTGTATTTTGATCAAATTTGGACATTAGAATATGAGATATAAATATGGCCTTATAATCTAAAGAAATGGGCATATTGTCCAAAGCCCTTAAATGTTTATTTAGCTCGTCGTATAAACGGCGTAATTCTATCGAGTTGTCCCTAGTAACCGGTTTTAACTCAAAAATCGCCTTTACATGATTATTTATTATGAGCTTTGGGTTATTAAAACGTTCACAAATTAAATCAAATGCTATTTTGTAATTTTTCCCTGTGGGCTGAATATTTGAAATTAATTGCGCTGCCGCGCCCTTAACACTGTCTTTTAAATACATAAATCGTTCGACATCGGTTAATGAAGGATTGTTATGGATTAGCGCAGTGAAGGTTTCCTGATAGCTAGTAAAATTCGTGTAATCACTGTTAAAAACGGGGACGGAAAGTTTTGGCAGACGGGCATTGACATTTTGTGCACCGACTGAAACACTCGACTGGGATGAATCATTAACACGCGAAACATTTCTTTTCCGTAAAATCGTTTGAGATTTGACATTAATGGCAACATATTTTGTGAAATAATCGGTAGCGCTCATTATCTGTAAGGGTTCGCCATCGGCATTGGCTGTTAGTTGTATATACAACTCCTCATACTGAGGGTTTGCATTTTTTATGCAAGATAATCTAAATTCAACTTCAGAAAATACTTCCTCAGTTAACTCGGCTTCGCTTAAAGAATTTAAATATGCTTCAAACTCGTTTAATTTATTTTTTAATGTTTTTGCAGTAGCTACCCATAATTTAATTTCCTTTTTCGACATCTTCGGAACGTTTTACGAGCACTACGCAATGTATGAAAGTGAATAAGCAAATATCGACTCGATTTATCGATTTGTAATTACTCAACAATCGCTAGCAAGAACTTGCAATGTATTATTACTTTAATTTACATCGGATGTGCTTTTATTAATAATCGTAATATGCCAGCAAATCGAATTGTAATAAATGTGAGTACAATAATCGGTTTTTTAAAAAACAAGTAAATTTCGGTTTCATTAAATTGCAACTTAGAAGGCAATATTGAATTTAAAATTGCTAGGGGCAACAATAAAATCGGAAGGTAAGGACAAAAATAGAAATAGGAAGGTCATTCTTACAGCTTACCGTAAATTTCCATAGCAGGTAGCAGTTGCTGCAACAAAGGAAGGGTCCGATTCTTTCCCCTGGCGGAGGCGTCGCTGCGTCGCCACCAAAACGGCCCTTGACCTGTCCCTTGTAGTGGTTGTAGATAATGGCGATCAGGTTGATCACGCTAATTCGGCTTCGATAGGACCAATTTATGTTGTGAATAACTGGGAATTCACTTGAACTTTTAGCACTGGTTCGGTAGAAATTTATCGAGACCCAGGAATAATTTCCCTTGTGGGTCTAAACCCATAAATAAAAATCACTTGGTAAATTTTAAAACGTTTGTATTGAGATACTGGGGGAAAGTGGCCGAGGCTGCGCTTAGCAACTAGTTTTAAGCTAAGGGTTGCAACTTTGCGCGCGCAGTCTAGCCTTATACAAATGTACAGCGTTAACATTAATTAACATATATCCCATACTTTCACTTGAATTACACAAAACTTAATAAAAAAATGTTCAGGTTTAAGAAAGTTAATTACTTCAGACAATTGATAAATGCAACAAGATTGATATTTCTCAGTTCTATGGAAAGGTATGGTAACAAGGAATGTAGAGCGAAGATTAAACGAAACAGACCTAAACTAATTTTTAAGTATAAATAAGTAGGACATATATTACAATATTTTTTCATGTACATACAAGCTGCATTAAGCAGTCCCCTATTGTGTATAGACAACCAGCTCGCATTCAGCTTATGTGATACACTATCACATACCTTCTCACATAGACAATATCGCAGTACTTGTAAATTATTTTTATCCACAACCCTCAAGTAAGGCCTGAATATCCCATCACAGTAATTCAAATGGGAAAGCACGAGTAAATCACACAGTAAAGATTTAGTCCTAGTTGATAAAAAGTGTCTATAAGGCGGAAAGGGAGATTTAGGCGCGCACCTTTTAGACGCGGACGCTATTAGGCGCCTGGACGTTTAGGCGCCGCAACTATAGGCGCGGGGACAATTAGGCGCTACATGAAAGAAATTCACATTATTCTTGATTTTAAAATTTTTTGTTACTTAATAATGTTGAAGAAAAATTTAAACCTTCATAAACAAGCCTTCTTCAGTGTGTTCAGTGTTCAGTGTAAAGTTGTACAAATTTACATTTTATCGATTATGAACAATTAGTTATTTACTTTTTGTATATGGATAGTTTAACGTAGTGAAATTATATGGTGTGTATAATTCCACCACGTTAAACTATCCATATACAAAATGTAAATAACTCATTTTTCATAATCGATACAATGTACATTAAATACGTAAATTTGTAAAACTTTAACACTGAAGAAGGCTCGTAAAAGCGCCAAATACATATTGTTTATGAAGGTTTGAATTTTTTTTCAACATTAATTACTGTAATAATTACCCAACAAAAATTTTTTAAATCATGAATAATTTTTAAGGAGAAATGTAAGATTTATATATACGGCTGAATGTTGAAGGTTTGAAGTGTTTGGTTAGGAAAACAAAATTACAGCCAAATAATTTCAAAATATCCAAGATGCTTTACTGGAATTATGTTTCGTTTGCCTTGGCAAACTTCTTCAGATTCACATATTTACATATTATGCATATTTACAAGATAAATGAGTTTCCTTGGATAATTTAAAACATTTCGAAAAAATTAAAAACACTAATTATACATGAAATATTTAGAGGGAGGAATTAACACTCCCTTTCATTATTTTTAAATATATATATATATTTTGCAAAGCAAATAAGAATTTTTGCCGGTCACGTCAGATTATATATTGATGATCAATACGTTAAATAATCTGACGCTACTGGCAAAAATTTTTATTTGCTTTGCAAAATATGTGCTATTTAAAAATAATGGAAGGGAGTGTTAATTCCTCCCTCTAAATATTTCATGTATAATTAGTGTTTTTAATTTTTTCGAAATGTTTTAATTTATCCAAGGAAACTCATTTATAATGCATAATATGTAAATATGTGAATCTGAAGAAGTTTGCCAAGGCAAACGAAACGTAATTCCAGTAAAGCATCTTGGATATTTTGAAATTATTTGGCTGTAATTTTGTTTTCCTAACCAAACTTTTCAAATAAAGAATAATGTGAATTTATTTCATGTGGCGCTTAACTGTCCCCGCGCCTAAAGTGGCGGCGCCTAAACGTCCAGGCGCCTAATAGCGTCCGCGTCTAAAGCGCTCGAGCCTAAAAGTGCGCTTAAAGATGCGCGCTTAAAGAATCGCGCCTAAACGTCCTAGACCGCTATAAGGATATAAAGCTTTAAGTACGTCAAAAGAGTTTTTAACAATTTGTACGTGTTAAAAAAAATCAAAATCTTTATCAATAGTCAAAACCAAATTCTTAATGAAATCAACAACAACAACAGACTTGTTATCCACAACAACAGAAACGTGTGCAGAGACAGCTCGCGTAAGATGAGGTGGTCCAAATAAAATTACTTGAGTTTTAAATTAATTTCTAAAGAATGATTTCTAAATGTTTCTTACAGAGTCTTTAGATAATTATTAATTAGGTGACAAGCTAAGAGAACGTCTATATCTTTCAATGATACATATATTTGCGTGTTATGATGAGATGAACAAAATTCCAACTGTTTAGAAAAGGCAGCTCTGTAATGATATAAATCAAATGACCTAATATGGAACCCTGGGGCACTCCTGGCATCATTTTCAAAGAAGAAGAATGGTGCTGATCAAGTTGAACAATTTGTTTCCTGCTGTTCAAATAATCTTTAAATAAAGCGAATGGAGGGGCACTGAAACGAATATAAATCAGAACTGCGATTCAAGTTTTATGGTATGTGTGTCAGGCGTCTTACTGTAATCAAGTTGAATAAGAAGGGTCAATTTATTTTGCTAATAGGCTCACAGAATATGGTCGATAATACTAAAATGGGCAGAATGTAATAGAAAACTGTACGTAAGGGATTCTGATACTCGTATCTTTTAAATACTTTAGAATCAATATTCACAAGAATATTGAACCTTATCTAACGACTAAACTACTGACCTGTGATATTAAAAGGCCTTATCATAAATTGGTACAGCAAACATCGATTTTTTTTCCAACGAATAGTATTATAGTCGAGTATTTAATAAAATGAATTATAAAAAGCGCCAACGTCAACAAATCGCAACTATAACTACAGTTAAACAAACAGACTGACTAACTCAGGAATACTCGATAGAGCAGCAAAAGTAAATATTAAGTGTTACTGATTTCCTTAACTTGAAACTTCGTGGAAACCCTGTCATCCCTCTGTATAAATTCGTGAAAAGCTAATTTACATTGGGCTTGTACCTCCGCTAATTAGACTGCGGTTTCGAAACGACTTCTCCGATTTAGGCAATAAGTACTAATTAAATACTGCGGGATTCAAGTGATCCGCTCTAATAAAATGTACCTCGTCGTACAAGGGCTTGCGTTTACCCAAACTACTATCTGGAAAGCACGTTAATCTTCTGAGACGAGATTTACAGCGGATGCGCACTGACAGTGGCGATAGTGCAATGTCACATTCATTGTAATCAGCAAGATAACTAGTGGTCCATTGGGGTGCTGAAGCATGTTTACTGCATTTAAGAGAAACTATAAACTGCGCCACTGAATCGTGGGGAGGCATTTAATATTCCCGGAGGCAACACTGCCGTAATTTGTTAAAATATTTGCGCTATGCGTAGCTGCCATTCTAACTAGTAGACATAGTAAGGCTGGAAATACTTTTGATCTTGCGATTTTTATGTTGGACAACAGATACTTCAGTAAAGTATAACATAAAAGCTTGACTTATAATCCACTGTAAGCTGTCGTGTTGGAGTGACTGTTTCGTATGTGTAAATATGAATGCGCAGCTACAGTAAAATTCTGTCTGTTTTGAGGTTATGGCTCACAGAAGAATCTACAGCTATCAGTCCAATGCATTTGGTATTTCATACATACATACATAGTCCGGTCCTCTTGTACCCTTGGGTGTCGAGGGTTAGTACTCTTGCTTGTTACTTATTACTGATCCATTTTCTCCAGGTCTTCCTATCCATTGCCATCCGCGTTGCCTCTTCCCAAGTTAGTCCTCTTTCTTGTAGTATTTCTAGGATGCTACTGTTCCAAGTTCGTCTGGGTCTTCCTCTTCTGTTTTTGCCAGTTGGTTTGACTTGCCATAGTTTCTTAACTTGTCTTTCATATAATTATACAATAAATTATTTAAAATTTCCATTAGGCAAATGTGATACTATCTCTATTCGACATGTCGACATGCATCAATCAAAACCACGATTATTTCAATTTTCCTTCACCTTTTCATCTATTTAACAACATCTTACATTGTTGTTAGTTTGGCGAACTCCCAATATCAAGCCTATTACCGTAACTATATTTCATTCAAATTCAAGATAGAGCAAAATCTGCAACCCAAGTTACAAATATCAGCAGTCAGTTGATTACTAATTTGATTTTATTAAAATGCAGATCATGGGATGTACGTAGTACCGAGTGACCATAAATGGTTGCAACTTTTTTTCTTAGGCTGTCACTGTTTATGTTAGTGGTACTGTAAGTCTATGTCAAATTCGAGGTTAGCAGGTTAGATTTTGCGTCAACTTGTGTCAAAACTGACGCAAAACCTAACCTGCTAACCTCGAATTTAACATAGAGTTATAGTGCCACCAACATAAACAGTGCTATCCTAAGAAAAAAAATCACAGCCATTTATGGTCACCCGGTATAATATAAAGATTATAGTTTTTCACAAATTTGCAAAGCTTGAACTTGGAAAATTGTGCGATGTCTACCTAAATGAAATCTGCTGAATGTGATCTGAGAAAAGATGTACTCCATAAAAATGTTGCAAATGCATTCCTTAAGCAAAGATTCGTATTAAAAACATAACACATTGATTTTGACACTCATCAAGACAGCAACAAAGCCCTATCTCTCTCATCTAAATTTTAATAAAATCATATTAGTAATCAACTTACTGCTGATATTTGTAATTTGGGTTGCAGATTTTGCTCTATCTTGAATCTGAATGAACTATAGTACTCTCATCGCAGCAGCTTTCACTTGTCGGCTTTCTATTCTGCTCTATATCTAGTTTACTATTTTTGACATTCGAGTTGACTGTTGCAACTTTAAGTTAAAGCTTTTGGAAGACTGAATTATTTTATAAACAACTAGATTTGTCATCAGAGCTTGGTCTGCATAACCTAGCCTTCTATAATTATAATTGTGACGTTAACACAATTTTAGTGCAAATCGAGGACCAACTTAGTAAACCTAAATCATGGCCACATAACATACTGTGCAAAAACCAAGTGAACGACGTATAGTTGAACCACATATTTTTCATATGAAAGCAAAACTAGTCGAGTTCCCAGAAACCACGCCAATATTGAATAGGCGTTGTTTAATAACCTTAGCAGAACGTTATATTTACGTAGTATATTGGAGTTGCTTGCTGCAGTACGCGCAATGAATATGAAAATAGAATAAATTATAATAGGTACTATCAGGAACATATAGTTGAAAAAAGTCATATATTTAACGTTTTCGAAGAGACAAAATATCAGTTTATGTAACTTAATATAGAACATACATAGCAGGCCAATAAAAGTTGCACATTTAATATCTTAAAGAATTTGCTAAACGAAGAATTTCTATACTAAAAATCCCTAGTTAATTTATACCTCTGTTGGCAAAAATGTATTGACATAAGCTAAGTATAGAGCAAATAGATTTCCTCGAAACACCCTTAAATAGCACACGTCTTCCAACAACTAGTGAATTCCGAGCGAAAACGGTGCATTTACGTTAAATATTTTCAAGTTCCGTGTTTCCGAGTGACACAAACAGCTCGATCGCGAGGGAGATATAGGAGTACGTACAATATGAGATCTACGAACTTAGTTGGCCAATGGCTTGGTTGATTATTTTATTCCATATCTTCTTATTCGCCGCTTTTTCTCTCCACCTCGTTATTCCTAACATCCTTATATCCTTATATCATTCGCCTATTGTGCTTTTCAGTACTACTTGTGGTAGTCTACTTTTTGACATTCTTTCCACACTTCCCAGCCACCTGAATCTTTGAGCTTTTATTATTGCTGTTATATTAGGTTCTTGGTATAGCTGTTTCAATTCTTCATTTTTCTTTCGGAACCAGGTTTTATTGACTTTATTCGCCCCAAACATTTCTCGTAGTACCTTTCTTTGTTTTGTTCAAGGTCCAAGTTTCGCTGCTATAAGTCACTGTAAGTCCTATACCAGTTTTGTGCACTCGTATCTTTGCTTTTCTGGAGAATTTACTCTTTAGAATCCTGTTTAGAGCATGGCTACATCAATTATCGACCATTACTCTTCTCTGAATTTCTTTTTGGGTCTCAGGTTTTCGTGTGAATATCGTTCCTAAGTATATACATTCTTCCACATCTTCAAATTCGTATACTTTTCCTCTATCTGTTGTTACCTTCAAATATTGTTATCTTTTTAATTCTTTATCAGTCCACTCCATATACTTGATTTTTGTTTCGTTGATATACATGCCTAGCTTTCGTGATATGTCTTCTAATGTTATGACTACTTCTTTCACCTGTTTACGTCTTGTTAGTATTGATAAATCCTCTGCGAAGGCTAGGCATTGGTGTCTTGATCCATTTACATTTGCGTCGCGTATAACTTTCTCCAATATAAAACTGAATAATATTGATGACAATGGGACAATGGGGCCCTGTCTGACCTTTTCGTTAACTTCAACATTTTCTGAATTATTTACTTTAATTGTAACGTTACTAGTATCATGTTTCTTATCTTTTTGTTAATTCCTATTTCTTTCAACACGGTGTAGATTTCTCTTCTCTTCACGCTATCGTAGGCCTATTAAAAATCGTTGGATAAGGCCATTATATGTTTTTTATATTCAAAGATTTCTGCTTGTATTTCCCTTAGTACGAAGATGTGATCTGTTTTGCTTTTACCTTGCCTGAATGCACTGGTAATCGCCAATCATATCCCCCACTTTATCCCTTAGTTTATCTTGGTTGAATGTTCCGAGGATGTTATATGCTATATTTAGCAGTGCTATGCCTCTGCAGTTCTGACATTCACTTTTCTCGCCTGTTTATATAAAGGGCATATCATTGCCTCTGTCCAAGCCTTTGGTATCTGTTCTTGTTGCCATATTTTCTCTAATCCTGGCATAACTAGATGAATTTCAGCAACTGCATATAAATCACATTAATGCTGGCGAACATTTTTTAATATCTGAGAGAATTATAAATTCATGAATTTGATAAATTTATGCTTCTACGTGAAATCGGCAGATGTAGAGGCGGTTTCATGGAATAGGCAGAATCTTGCGCGTTTCACAATTTGAGAAATTTCACAGAATTCCCAGATAGATACTACTGCCAAGAGAAACCCTATATATGTTAATTAAGTGACAAAACCATTCCCGTATAACAAACCCATTTAGATATGTCTAGATCACAGTTTTCTATCCGTAAAATAGGAAGGTAGAAAAAATGCAAGTGAATAAATCGAATTTCTTTTGACAGCGCCTTGCTAAAACAGTTGACAAGGTAAATAAACTAATTAGTTAACATTGACGTTTGTATTGGGAGATTTATTTGTAAAAACGAATTCTATGCGTATGTTTCGATTTGGAAATATGTCCAATGAAGATATTTTAAATAAAATACGAAACACCTTACCAATAAATACCAGAAAAGGTAACAAATCTAGTCTGAACCAATTTGACGCTCTTTGCTTGAGCGAAACTGTGATTTAAATGGACCACAACTACTTAAAAATGCCGCTGAAATTGTAATCAATTGGGATGTGAACATGAAAAACTGAAATGGAGATAATTACATAGAGTATGTAGTAAAAACCATATAGAATACTACGGCTAAAATAATGCAAAGTATGTACTTCGAAAATTGCAAAATTTTACAATTTTCGAGAAATAATCTAACGATGTAACTCTAACAGGTCGTATTGAGTATAATACCGTGTTTTTCAAAAAATTCATAATACTTACATGTTATTACACTGTATCAGCACTGTTTAGGAGATAATCTATGTCAAATAATTTTGACTATTCAATTCACCTGTCATCTGTCAAAAAGTGACCAATGAAAATCCAGAATTCTGACGTTTCTTGACCAATCAAAAAAATATCAGTTGATATATCTTCCTAGAAGGTATTCAAGTGACTATTTTTAACAAATGCGATTTTTCTTAGAAAAAGTCAATATTAGTGTTCTGTTACTATAGAAATTGCGTAGTTTGTTGCTAGATTTACTGAAAACTAATTTAAAAAGGTAGTTTGGTTCATTAAATAGTCCCTCGAATACCATTCTTAGTCAAAGTTAAGTAGATTATTTTTGTGGTGGTATCACTACTCATGTCCATTGCGCTTGGGATTAGGACTCGTGCTGTCGCACTCGTCCTAATCGTACCAAGCGCAATGGACATTCGTGACACCACCACAAAAATAGTCGACATAACTTTGACTACTCATGGTATTATAAGTGAAAATATTATTTTATTAATGCATGCGATTTTTAATAGTGAAATGCTTAATAAAGATCAATAAGTCGTAACATATTCAATATTTGTAAAAATTTATAAGTTACAAGACGTTTCGTAATTTATTGTTGCTTCATCAGTTGTTTTAAAAAAATTATGGCTGAAAAGAATAAATTAGATTGGTGAAAAAATTCATTTCAGTAAACTTGTTTACTTACATTTCCGTTACAATATAGTTGATTTTGAAATTTGTGCAATGTAATTACGAAATTTTTTATAGTTTTACATTTTAGAAACGGTTAATAATGAAAATATTTTAGTATCAGCAAGCCTGAACATTTTTAAAAGAAAATACATGCCTATGGGGTTGAAAATTGACATTGAAAAATTTAGTATTAAAATAATTCGCTGTTTAAACATGGTGGAATGCGCAAAATGTAAATGAATTATTGATAAATGCATACAAGGTAGTTTCCTTATTTTGTTATCATCCTGCCCAGTCCACTCAAAATATGTAGCTTGCTATTAATATAAGGAGGGTTGTATTAATATCAATTTTAAATTTTGGTAAATGAAATTATGAAAATTATTTATTGTTAAAAATGTGAAATTTGAGAAACAATATTACACGAGTTATTTATTTAAATAGGATGTGATAAATTGAACTTAGATTGCCTATATCAGTTTTATAATTAATGTTAGTAGGACGCTTTTGTATTTCTGTAATTTCTAAGCGAAAGCGTTTTTTTTTTAATTGCGCTCTTAATGTAAGACAATAGGCGTATTATAGTTAAATTTATGTTGCTGTTCTATTGTATGATCTGCTAAAGCAGTTTTAGTGGAAGAGGGTGATATGTTATTAATTTTAGTAGAATATTTATATTGTCTGGTTCTGTTTATTAATAGTTGTTTAGTTTGCCCCATATAAGTGGAGTTACAGTTGTTACAGTTAATTTGATACACTACTTGAGACCATCATACTAAGAAGTAAAGTATGCTCTTGCGCATGTGGGTTACGTCCCTTGTATCGCCGGTGACGTAGGCAAGTGACAACTGCAGTGAAACGCACCCCATTGCTTATGCCTCTATAAGCATAAGCGCGTGTGTTGATTGTAAGCAGTTCTTATCACAAACTTTTTAGGTAAATGTTACAAGTTTTAGTTGTTATGATGCTTGATGTTAATATTAAATTTGTAGGTGTAAAATGGTGCAGTGTGCAGTGTATGGTTGCTATAGCAATAACAATAAAAAGCTAAAGCAAAATAGTACTCGTAGTGCTACTTCAAGTGCACTTCCTAACTTTTTCAACTTTCCAAAGAAAGAAAGTATCTGTAGGCAATGGGTAGCACTTTGTTGTCGTAATGAAAAGTTTACTGTAAAATACTCACGGATATGTTCATTACATTTCATAGTCACAGATTATGACATTTTGGATTCGGGTGGTATGACAAAAAAAAAGTTGAAGCCTGATGCAATTCCGTCGCTAAATTTGCCGAAAAGTAAAAATAGTGACACTACGGGTAAGCAAAAGCGGCTATTAAAAAGAAATATAAAACAATCCCTTGCATTCGTGCCTCAGTCACGAGCATCACAAAATATGGATTTATGTTCTGAACAGTCCAGTTTAGAAGAAAAGAACACCAATCAAAATCAGCTACTAAATATGTAAGTGATTTTATAATTACTTTTTAAACGATCTAATTATAACAGTGATTTATAATTTTAACTAATTTTACATTCAAGTTCTACATCAAAAGAAGAAATTGAATTAATTAATACCCAAAATGAAGAAATTTTAAAACTGAAAAGAAAATTAGTGGATTACGAAAATTAAATCAAAATTTTAAAAACCCAAAAAAGTCTCCACGACACTCTCTTCAAATCTGTGAAAGGAATATTCAGCCCTGAACAATTAAAAAACCTACAATATGGAGAAAAAATATATTTCTGGCGCTTTTGCTTTGCATGATGCGGGTCCACGTGCTTATCGTTTGCTATTGAAAAATGGGCATCCTCTTCCTGCTTTATCAACTCTAAGAAAATGGGCTGCAAAAATAGAAATTGAACAAGGAATATTGAGTGCTGTTTTGAAACTTATGAAAAATGCAAACCTTTCCGATCAACAGAAAGTGTGTATAATTTCAGCAGATGAAATGAAAATTAAAAAAAAAATGAGTATTATAAGAAAATCAACACCACAATGGCTCCTGCGAATTACGTGCAAGTTTTTATGACGAGAGGTCTTTTTGGTACCTGGAAACAACCAATTTATTACAGGTAATGGTTTATATGAGATGTTGTGTTGTGATTTTAAAATTTAATAATAATTATTTTTTGCACTTGCGGGACTAAAGTTGGCACTTTAGTCACTTATTTCAGGGACTAAAGTAGCTCATTTTATCTCTAGGGACAGAAGTAATTACTTTAGCCCCTAGGGACTAAAGTAAAAAATGTTACCGTATCTATGGTAATCTATGGTAAATTCGGGGTTAACAGGTTAGGTTTCGCGTCAGTTTTGACATAAACTGACGCAAAACCTCATCTATTAACCTCGAATTTGACATAATTGTGAGCTCTTGTCATAATGACTTACAGTGCCACCAACTTTAAAATTTAGCAAAGGCTACTAATTTTAAAATAATTGTAACTAAAATGTCAATAAATGACGTTTAAAAAAACGGGTTTTCGTTTTAAATCTTCCTGCAACGTGTAAAAAATAGTATATGCAACTCGGAGAGAATGCTATTTTGCTTCAGTGCAATTTCTGACTCTCGGGCTTCGCCCTCGAGTCAGAAATTGTACCTCAGCAAAATAACGCATTTCTCTCCCTCATTGCATAATCTACTATTACAGCTACGATTGTAAAATGTCTAAGGATACAGTCGTCAAAATAGTTGAAAGCTTAGAAAATATTAATTTTAAAGTTTTTGGTCTAGTAACTGATTTAGGTGGAGATAATCGAGTATTTTGGAAAGAACTTGGTCTAAACGAAGATAGGCCTTGGTTTGAAAATCCGGTTACACAGAAACGTATACATGTATTTGGAGATGCTCCACATTTAATGAAGTTATTGCGGAACCAATTTTTAGACACTGGTTTTCTTATTAATGGCGTATTGGTAAACTCAGATGCATTGTTTGAGCTTTTTAACCATACCTCAAAATCTCACCTAAACATAGTTCACAAACTCACAGCAAAGCATTTGTCACCAAAAAAAAGCTGAACGGCAGAAAGTTAAATTGGCTACACAGTTATTCTACCATACAAACTCGTGTGCTGTAAACAGATTTGGTACATTAGGTTTAGCAACAGTTCCTGAATGTGACGGTAGAGACAGAATGAAAGCGTATGGGTTGTCTTTGGAAAGTCAAGAAGCTATTTTGGATAACATGCGTTTTTTAATAGAAATTTTACGTGTAGGTCAAAAGAAAACTAAGCTACCCTTTCAAAAAGGAACCTAAATGAACATAAAATCATTACGAAATTTGTACTTTGATCTCAAGGAAGATTATGAGAATAAATATATTTTGACCTATAGATTAAATAGGATCAGCTAGAAGGACCGTTTAGTGTAATTAGAGCAAAATGTGGTTTACATGATCACCCAACAGCGCTCGAGTTTAAATACCGTCTCAGTGAAATTTTACTAGGCCGCAATGAAACCATAATTATTTCAGATGCAGTAAATGTTCAACACGAAAATTTACGAGTAAATTCAATAATTGAAATTGAAATGTCATTAAATGGTAATATACAGAACTATCCATCAGATACATCATGTAGCTTGTTTCCATCAGAAAATACCCTCACTGACCAATTGTTAAATAAATTGATAAACGCTAAACAAGATCGCAATAATCCAGATTCAGGGACCACCGAACTAACAGAACTTGAATACGACGGCTTAGAAAATATTGCTGGGTATACAGCATTTAAGTTAAGAAACAAATTTGATGATTATTCTTTAGGCATGAAAGAAAATAAAACCATTATTATTATATTTAATGTATCTTTCTTGAATAGGCTCTCCAACCGCATGTAATAAAGAAAATTCAAGGACCTGGACCAATACTTTATCGGAAGGTGGACTATATAAACCCACAACTAGTTTTATGAAAAAAATTGTAAAACTTCAAAAAATCTTTGAACGAATCAATGGTGATAAACTTAACATTTATAAAGATTATTTAAAGTTACATATCAATTTTTCAAAACATATTGATTTAGCAGAAGAAGCAAAAATGTTGTTTTTTAAGTGCAAGGTGTATTTTAGAATTAGATTTTTAAATCAACATTTAAGAGAGAAACATATAAATTAGTTTCTAAACGAAAGATCGTTAAAATTACTAATTAATTGCAATGTGAAATATCTCAAAATAATAATAATTTATGTAATTATTTTTGGTTCAAATAAAATTGTGAATTATTGTGTGTCACTTATTTTATGTAAAAATACTTAAGTGTCACTGGTTCAGTAAGGCTAAGATTTAATTTTACATTGTCTTCAAGAACACTCTTTAGCTACGTCAAAGAAAACATTGAAAAAATGTACCAAACCAAAACGTGATTTAATATATAATATATAATAAATTAATGTAGAATGATTATTTCCTACTTTTTGGTTACCGTAAATAGCAGCGCAGTCAAAATATAGTCACTGCATGACGTCATGCGCGAAGTGTACCGATCTGACGCATTCGGAGTAGCATATCTTCTCAGTCTTAGTATCATGACTTGAGACTACATACTTATTTCTGTTTTATCTTTTAAGTTAGTGAAAAACAATTTGCCTAAAGTATTATGGTCGTTATATGCAGTATTGATATTGTGTTTTGAAGTTCGTATTTAATTTTTTCAGCAAGTTTAGACATATATTATCTCTTAAACAATAATTTTATTTATTGAAATGTCACTGTTTACAACTGAAACTGCATCAGTACTGCATGATCGATATGTCACCCATAACAGCCATGGCCGTTAAAGTTTAAGTCATGGCCGTTGTAACCGTTGCTGTACTACCAATTAACGCGTGGGAATATATTATTTGTACTAAATCACATATCTTAAAATTGGCCACTTTTAGTAATTATCACGAAAACTGTTGAACAACATACGACCGATATTATATATTGTAATGGTTTACTGCCGACGGCAATTCTGATTGCACAAATAACACGAAAATAAATAATTTCAAAATGAGCACACAATTAAATATTTGATTTATTGCAAGATAGTCAGTATTTTACACTTGATATGAGCAGCAGTAACTATAATTTGGGAGAGAAAGGTTGGCATTAGGGAAGGCAGAATTCTAAAGTGTTACGTTCAGAGTTTCATAATTGGTGTTTCGAATGGCAAGCATAGTTTAATTTATGTAGCTGACAGATTTGAGTTTGGTGAAATCAATACAATAATGCGAATTTGAAATAATACAAGAATGATTTGTGAAGTACGGAAAGTACATGAGCGTTATGAGTATTAAAAGTTTATAAGCCAACAAACGGCAAGGTAACTGACGGGTAAAGGAGCAGTGCGAATAAAGCAATTATTGCAAAGAGCAACGAAATAAGGCAACATATCCAGAGAACACATAAAATTAGTGCAGTCCTGAATTAACTCATGTGAATCAGTGCAATTAAACTAAGTGATTAAAAGTAGAGCAAAGTTGAAAGTGGTAATTCCCAAGAAAATACAGTTTAGTATTTAAGCAAAAACAGAATATCAAAACTATAGTTCACAAGTTAAAACATGATACCATGCCTCATTTCTTAAAATCAAATGTAAATCGCAATCACTAGGTAACGAGAATGTCAATTGTTAATAATATCCAAACAAGCTTGAAAATTGTATATTGTGGGCCAGTTGAGCTGCACAGTTTAATGTAAAATTTTTTAATAAAAAGTTATTTGTGAGTGTCAAATAGTGTCGTTCATATTCACCAGTCTGCAGGCCATCTTTGTGGCTAATTTTTCAAGTAATAACAGTGAACAGCGAAAAGGGATAGCCAGCTGTAAGAATTGCCGAAGTGCGATCAACTTCGAAGCCCCTTTTCGACTGATTGGAGACATCGGCCAGCAAAAGTCGTGTTTACTACGTTTAGAGAAGACTTTCACTAAAACAGTACAAGGTTAGCGGGAAGCTACGTCACATAATTCGCAGTATTTAGCTAATGTATTAGTTTCAATTTTTGGTGTTTTTAAATTAGGATTACGCTGATTTCTTATACCTGCAAATCATTTGTTGTTGCAGTCAATTTTGAGGTTAAAGAACTGTCAGAACGAATTTGAGCGTTTGTCATACTACACTGGTTAATTTGTCATACACCAACGCATTTGTAATACACAGTTTTTTGTTGAACCTAGCCCTGAGATTAGAGTTTTTCTTATGCTATACCGAAGTTTTGCCATAAATTATTGCAAATAGATAAAATACAATGAGCAATAGACTGTATATTAAGCTAATAATTATTACATCATTTTGTTTAGTCCTGAGATTGACAAAAAATTCTTGATTCAAACTATTTAATATTTATAAATTGTTGTGGCCCTATTTCGTATTTATATTTTTAGTAAAGCCTTATATTTTGAACATATTAACAAACGGGGTCGACATACGAGAAAGGTGGATTCGACACTTTGATGAAATACTGAATGGTATCAGCGACAAGGGAGATACCACGGACGGAGGACAAGAGATTTGGGATCATGCGCTAAGTGAATATATGCCAAAACTACAAGAAACAGAAAACATAATAAAAGAATTGAAACAAAACAAGATTCCAGGAATCGATGGTGTCGTTGCTGAATGGCTTAAATATGGAGAGGAGAAGTTAATAGAGAGAATGCACTCATTAATTACAAAAATATGGACGCAGGAAAAAATGCCTACAGGATGGTCAGCTGCAATACTGTGCCCTATAATAAAAAGGGTGACCTTTTACAATGCGAAAATTACAGGGGCATAGCGCTACTCAATACTACATACAAGGTGCTAGCAACAACGATTGAGATTAGACGTAACAAAGAGATGGAAACAATAGTCGGAGAATATCAGAGCGGTTTCGAAAGGGAAGAGGGGTGGTAGACCAAATATTTGTTCTAAAGAAAATACAGGCGAAAAGTCTCGAACACCAACTAGAAACCTACATACTATATATTGACTTCAAGCAAGCCTATGATAGAGTGAAAAGAAGGAAATTATACAGTGCTATGGGGAACTGGGAATTAGCAGGGAATTGATAAGCATGGTACAAGTAACGCTAAGGAACACGGAAGATAGGCTAAAGGGAAAATTTCAAACATTTTCCCGGTTAAAGACGGACTACGTCAAGGGGACCCGCTGTCCTCAATATTATTTAATATCATACTGGAGAAAGTGATCAGAAACGCAGGCATTAATAGGTCAGGTTTGTAATACCACAAAAAACATCAGTGCCTCGCCTACGCGGATGATATTGCTATATTAGCAAGAACAAAAAAGGAGCTAAGAGAAGTCACCCAGAGGCTGGTGGAAGCAGCCCAAAAAGTAGGACTGCAAATAAATGAAAAAAAGACAAAGTTTATGTCGTGGACAAACAAGCATTATACCGAAGGGAGCAAACTTGTAGTAAAAACACAGCAAGGAAGAACGTACTCGTTTGATGAAGTGGCAACTTTCAAGTATCTAGGAGCAACAGTGACAAGAAATCCAGGAACAACGGAGGAAATCAAAGCAAGGATGATGAGTGGAAATAAATGTGTGCATGCGCTCAGTAATGTGTTCAAAAGTAAAAGCATATCTAGAGCGTTAAAAATACGTGTATATAAGACAGTGGTGCGGCCGATTGTGTTGTTCGCGAGTGAGACATGGATACTGAGACAATCGGATATACAAGTATTGGAGATTTGGGAAAGAAAAGTCTTAAGGAAAATATTTAGAGGCAAGAGAGGACAAGACGGTTGGGAGAGAAGAACAAATCTCGAACTTCAACAGCTGTATAAGGAACCAAGTATAAAGGGTGTCATAAAGGTACAAATGATACGCTGGTTGGGGCACGTTTGGAGAATGCCAGAGGACAGGACGCAAAAGAAAATGCTGGATAGCAAATGTGGAGGAAAAAAAAGAGGACGGCCAAGGGACAGATGGAGAAAAGAGGTGGAACTGGACATCAGGAGCCTAAAAGTGTTCAACTGGAAGAGAATGGCAACAAATAAGAAAATATGGAAGGAAATTGTAAATCAAGCCATGGACGGGCTGAGCTCGTAGTGCAAAAATTGCAAATCAAACCAAGCCATGAGCCTCCTAGGCTCGCAGTGCTTTATTATATATAAAGCCTTATATTAGTTAAGGGCATCATTACAATATAACTGACTCGGATAATTTAGTATCCTCGACGTAATCGGCATCGGCCACCAAATTTATGCTCCCTCGTTATATGCTCAGTATAGGCCAAATAATATAATGACATCAAAATAGTAAAAGTAACTAATTTCATACAAGACTTTTACATTCGACAGCAATCAGGATCCAAAGACTTTTAGATGGTACAGCTGCGGAAACATAAACCGGGACAAGTTCTGTAGGGTCATTTTTTACTATTTGAACGTTGTAATGTTGCCTTCCTGATTTTTTATGAAATGCTATCTATCAAGTATCAATGAACAAAGACGAACAGGTTAATGCAGTACAAAAAGCTTGGGATAGCATCGAAAATGAATTTATTCAGACAATTTAACTTCGGCAAAAAATTTGTGTCCCGCTTTTTATTTCCGCAGCTGTACCATATTGTAAGCAAATTTATAATATTCCAAACGCTGCATGAAGTGTTTGGAATACTGCTGTTGCCATTTTTTCTTCAAAGATATATAAAACAATAATCCAGTAGTAAAACATGAATACAGCGACAGTTTAGTTCACTAATTCTGCAGGCAAATGTTCAGCTTGAACGTATAACAATCCCTGCAACCTAACATTTCCTATCTTCTAGTTTTTTTTCCGTTACATGGTCTTAATATGAGAACATTAATGCCAGAAAGTGTCGCTGTAATGTGCAGCTTCGGTTCTATAAAGCTTCCAGTTTAGTAGTTTATTCAAGAGCACCTGTTAAGTTGTAGCCTCAGAGAAATCCTCTGGCTTGATTAACATACATACGTGTTAGTAAATTAGAAGTGCTTATCTAACATGTATAATTAATTTAACACCAAACATCTAAACAACTTTCAGTACGTAGTAGGCAGTAGGGGTTTCTAATCGGATATTTAACTACCTTAGGTTCTATAAACTGGATACATCTTAAAAACTCTTGATTCATGTAATAAAAGAATGGTGAAAAGTCAAATTTAGGTTCAACAACAGGGTATAAGGTGTATTACAACTTTCGAGAGGTTCGGTAGGTTTAAACATGAATGAACATTGATTGAAAGTCATCACCGTTTAGGGCGACGAAGCGCATCACGCAACGATGAAAATGTGGCGTTCGTTGAGTCTGTAATCCACAACGACAGGCGTCTAATCATTCGAGAGATAGCACAGGAAGTTGGTTTGTATTACATGTAGGCTCAGTCGTTTCTCGGTGAAAACTTAAGCTTAAATAGCCGCGAAAGTGGGTTTTCCCTTTTCAGTGTTTCGCCTTAAAATCGTTTGCTTGCGCCGACCGCCTTCTGATTAGAAATAGTGCCGTGCAAAACGGGTCCTTTGTTTTTCCGTGTTTCGGTTCCCTGAAAATTCCACTTTTATGGAAGCTTCGCTTTTCGTTTTAGCATACGGCGATGGATGTTGGAAAAATCTATGATCTACGCTGACATGTTTGTGATGGATGTACCTTATTAATTTTCAAGTCAGTAATATTAAACGTTGACCAAACGGCAGGGAGATCGTTTTCTTACAGGATTGGTTAAATGTGCCCTTATACCAGGTGACCTGTTTTTATAACCGATATTCAGTTTTGAAATCGGTCAACCAGTATGCATGGATAGACGTAAACAAAAGCGCGCGACAACGTTCACACGCGATATGAATTAGTCATTCGGATGGGAAATGCATTAGATTTTGAATTTGCAAATACTTTCCCATTAAATAGAACGGTTACTACAATTTAAAAAGCTAGTTACACTTAAAACTATTGAACTATGGTCAGTTTTTAGTTGATTTCTATTCCTGCTCGTAATTGATAAGATCGGAGGCTAGAGATTCTTAAATTTACTATTTTCCCACTGGTCTGACTTATTTTGCTAACTATTTTTATAGTCACGCAATTGAATTAAGTTGGGTTTTAAACGACTTAACAAGCCAACAACCTAAAATTCGCAATACTAATATTAAGCAATTTGCGTATTTTATAATATGTGTATAATGTAACATATTTTGTACTTAGTTTAAAATATTACCATTGATTAGTTTTTCCATATTCACCCAAGAAAATAATAATTGCAACTACAATTCACGCCCCATCTTGTCATTTCTTCTAGGATCATTCAACAATTATCCAAATTACATCAAAATGGGTTGAAATGACACAAAACGTTGGTTTCTAAGCCGATATTTCCTTTCCAAACTTTAGCTACTGTGTTTTTTGGCGATTTTTTCTGATTTTCGCAAAAATTAAAATACAAAACCTGAAAAAACAAATTTTACAATTCTTTAAAAATTTATGTGCAATAGGTGCAGAGGGCAGAGAACCAGGATTATTATACTCAGTTAGTCGTTCCTATTAATCAGTCTTACTTCGCTAATTGTAATTAATAGTTATTAGTATAAATGTAATTTGGAGGTCACAGAGGGATACCCCAACAATTGGTTAACTGTGTTTCATGTCAAATTCACCAATCCGAGTTGCGTTGTGGGTTTTTTCTGGCAGCCTATATAAGCTAAAAATGAGGATGAGGAAACAATTCTGACACTTTTCATTGGCGCGAAAGTAATTTTCTTTGCCAACTCTTATTTGAGGTTAGATTATTTGCGTAGGACATTTGAATTGTTTTTAATTAAACCTGAACAAAGGTTATTAGGATAATATTTTATGTTAATACTCATCTGTAAATTTATTTCCGACAATTTACCTGGTGTACTTTGCAAGTAATTAACCTTCAACGAGATAGGAGGAATTTTACAATATGCGCCAGAATTAAAAAGGTATAAATCATACCTTAGATTTTGGGGTCTGTTTCTTGGATTTTGGACGTCGAAAGCAACGAGCGAGCCAGCTGAGCCACGATTTTCCTAGTTGGCTTCGCATGGAGCAGATTTTGAGTGAATGCCGTCGCTGGAGAGTCCTTAATTTCTGAGGCAGGCCAAGAAAAGACAAACAGTAGCTCCGTTAACGAAAACGGATTGATTATGGAATTGAATGTTTAAAGGTGCTTTGTTTTAAATTTCGGGTTCAACTTGTTGGCCCGTGTTGGTATAAGGTGTAATATTTATTTATGCATTTTGGCCTGATAAAATTTAACCGAGGTCACGGAATATTTTACATTGTTAACAACCCTGAGATACGACTGAAACGAGACGTTTAGTAGTGGAAAGGGTGATTAGCTCTGAAATTGATTGCTTTATTGTATGCTTTACAATCAAATCGAGTACGAAATAAAAAGGTATGTTCATCCGGAGTTAATTTCATCCATGTATTGACTTTTTATGCCATGTTACCGAATTTAAAGGTCTTTTACTAAACAATGCCGTGTATTTTTAACTATAAAAAATGAAATGACAAAGCTATGAATCAAAAACTCTCAAGCATTGTCTGGGACGAATTCAAAAATAAATCGCTTAGCGAATCAGTTATTTGTTTTTACTCACTAATAATTTCTATTGCAGAAAACAATACAGCCACTTATTCGAAGAACAAATACTTTCCAACTTACTACAGATCAAATACAATAAAATTAAAAAAATAAAAGGAAGTTACATAAAAATTGAAAAACTATAATAATCCTAATGACTATAAGGTATGTAAAATTTTGAGAGTCCAGTCAAAGAGACTCATTGATTTAGATTTTAAAAACTACATTATATCTGTAGAGAACGATCTGCCCAATAACCCTAATAGATTTTTGAGTTATGTAACCTTAAAAAAACAATGTTAGTAAAATACCAAAGGAAATGCATTGGGCAGGTACGATCGCAAAAAGTGGAAAGGAAATTGTCGATTTGATTCAAGATTATTTCGCGAGCGTTTTTGAGCCTGAAAGGTATACTTTTACCCAATCTCTATAATCCATTAATAAATAATAGTGTATCCATGCAAAGCATTGCTTTTAGTGAGGCTGAAGTCTCAGTGAGCTTCCAAGCGTTGACACGAAAAAGGGTGCGGGCCCGGACAACTTCCCCCCAATGTTTTTCAAAAAGATCCCATCTCAAATGTCGAAGCCAGTCTCACTGCTATATAACCAACCCCTAACTGCCGGCGAATTTCCAGATAGGTAGAAATCGACCACCATGCTTGTCCCAATATTTAAAAGTGAATAAAAGACGATGTCAAAACTATAGGCCTATTAGTCTATAAACACATATTATTTAGTCCAAAATATCATAGGACCGGAGCAACACGAGTTTATAGAGGCAGATCAAACGACACTAAGATGTTTGTATATACCGAATATCTCCACGATCACATAGACAAAATAATCCGGGTGGATGCCATTTATACCGACTTCAGCAAGACATTTGATAAAATGTTATAATATTCTACTCTCGCGTCTTCCGAAGGTCGGCGTGAATAGAAACCTACCTAAATGTAAGGAATCGTATATAAAATACAGATCAATACGTCTCAATTCAAAGTCATATTTCAGACTCTTATTACCTCCACTTCAGGCGTCCCACAGGGATCGCATTCGGGACCCTTACTCTTTACTATTTGTTTAAACAAAATTGGATCATGTTTTCACAGCTGTAGATTTTTGCTTTACGCAGATGATTTAAACATTTTCAAAACTGTAGAAAGCATTAAGGATTGTCAACATATTTAAAGTGGTCTAGATAGATTAGAGGAATTTTGCAACCTTAATTCCTTATTATTAAATTTAAGCAAATGTAAAACTATTACATTTTCTAGATATTATGTTGTCCATACTTTTAATTACAAAACTAACCATTCCACGCCCTCTAAGGTGGACCACGTTCGAGATTTGAGGACTATGCTGGATTCTAAATTAATGTTTCGTATGCACATCGAATTCACTGCTACTGAAGCATTTGTATAAAAAATTCTGTGTGTGTTATAATTTCTAATCAGCATAAATGTCTTTAAGTGTATTCTTTCTTATAATGAGGTATTTGATATTCCGTGAAGAAATACAAGCTGTTCACAAAATTATCCATAATGCAGAATATTAAATTGTAATCATTTATATTGCTATCTAATTGATATTTTTAATGTGTATCCTGCGACAATAAAGAGAATTTTAAAGGATAACAATTAATAATAACTTGCTCTTGTTATATTTTATGTATAATGCATTTTTTCATATGTTGTCTAATTCTGTAATTTTAATTTATTTATGTGTATTGTAGAGTAATACATTGTAATTCTACAGATACACCTTTGGGCCCCTTTCCATGTTCACCAAATCAGTAAAATAAACAAATAAATAGAGAAGCAACGGCAGACGACTTCTTAGACGGAGCTGGCCGTGATTGAATAAAAGGCAGAAGTCGAAAAGTGCTACTAATCAATTTCTGAAAAATTGAAAGGATGGCAAGGGCACAATAATAATTTATACAACTAGTTTTGAAAGTCATACTTTCTTCATAAATTCGTAAAAATCTGGGCAGTGTAATATCAGTCAAAAGCATTCGGCAGTACATGCACAAAGAAAAACAATAAAACAAGACAATCAAGATAAAATATCACAGCACTAAGAGTCGTTTTAGAAGTCACCATACTATATACAATTAAGTTATAAATATTTATTATTAGAACTAAGTAGTCTAAAAAAATGCAAGTTGACTGTAAAATTTGCAATTTGCTTTATCTGTAGGTTACTCGATAAAAGTGCATGGTCGCGATAACGCCATTAGTTAAATTTTTGGTTTCGGATTGAATATTACCCTAAATCCACATACGCAAGAACATTCACATGTTCATAATAATTAACAGAATGGTCCTACCGACCCCAAAATCTTAGTTCAGAGTAGGGCATTATATAACCTGTAATACGCTTAGTATTTAAATAACTATTATCAGTTTCACTTTGGGTAGAAACATATTTAACGCAATATCTTGCAGTAAAGCAAGAATTAAGTTTAATTCAACGAAGATCTTCGGTCATTAACATGAAGTGAAATGATCGAATCCTAAATTTGAAATACAACATCCAACATTGCTTTACAAAATCAAAACTTAGAAGTAATAAAAACTTGAATGGTACATGGGACACATCTCAATATTTCATTATATTTTATAGTTGACATTAAGAATATCTTCGCAACTCGACAGTCAAACAGTGTTTTCTAACTAATTCAAAATAATGGCAAAATGGACTGACCTACGCAGGTAAGTTCTGTATTATAGTGTATTTGTGTAGTCAAAGAGCCCGTCTGGTATTTGACGAATACATTAAAGCTAACACGAACATATTAAAAAGAATTTCATAATTACAGATTGTCAAAGTCGCAGCAATAACGTGACCCAATTCCTGAATACACCGAATAGACTAGTACAAAGCAAACCTGTTGCTGATCACCAGGTAGAAAACATGCATGTCAGAAACTGGCCACCATGTCAATGAGCCACAAGTTGCAACCTTCAGCTGCCGATAATGCACGGTTAGGCGATGACATCAAACCTCTTGCGAAAACGGAATTCTTAACATATACATCGTCAAAAGAAAAGGAGGGAAGGCTTGGCGCACACAACAAAATGTATTTCCTCATAATTAGGAAAGGAACGAAAAATGAGCTGAAAAAGGAGCATAATAGAATCGGAACGAATAATACAAAAAAAAACTAGGCCTACTACTATGAGGTTCTCATCCGTTTTGCTAAAATTGTGGCATGTGTTTACTGAGGTACCTACAAAACCAGAAACAAACCTGATTTTGATAATTCACAATAATATCTCTTTTGGGAACTCTACGAATTGCCCATAAAAGACATCGCAACACCAAGGTGAATCCTCAACGCAGGATGATAGCGAAAATTCCTATATAAAAATAGAACATTTGGTTTCACAAATGGCAGAGACAGATAAGCTACAGCCCAACAAATGCGAAAACCTTGAGAAATCCAGATTAGCCAACTATTGTAGACAATATCTGATTTATCAAAGATAGGGCAATTAAATAAGTAAATACTTATAAATCACTTTCGACCCGTGACACTGTGCGATGTCGTCGCTCGACCTAGGAAGTGGGCGGCTACGCTACGTTTGTGCATTCTTAGTAGCAGGTGAGTAATTTTCCGACCATATTTTTCTTCCTTGTTTTGCCACATGCCCAGCTCCAATCCTCTAATCCTCCAATCTTCGAATCCTGTTCTTTTTCTATTTTCAATGGTGCTGTTTTTACTCTTTTTCCTTGTGTAAAAACCATTGTCTCAATTTCGTACGCTAGTACCGGAAAAACACAGGTGTTGTACAATTTATGTATGGATTTGAAGTGGTATTTTGGAGATTTGAATATATAAGCAAGTTTTACAAATGTTAATGAAGCTTTTTTATCACCATCTCATCTCATTCTATTTCTTTGTCAACAGGAGTGTTAGACATGTACTTAGTTTTTTGAATATTCATTTTTAACCCTTCTTCGATTATTCATTGAGCTTTGTTATTGTTCTTTTCAGTTCTTCTATGCTTTTGGCTATGAATATTATGTCGTCCGTATATCTTAAAATTGTAATATTCCCTCCTTGAACATGAATTCCTTCATCTGTCCATTTTTTGTCTAAATACATTTTACCATACTAAGATAAACAGCTTAATGAAGAGAGTATTCCCTTAATTGGTTCATCCTTTTAGTTTAATTGTATCTGTTGCACTATTCACCTTTACGTCCAATAGTGCCTTTATACGGGGTGTTTCGGAATTGCACGGCACTATTTTAGGGATGTATTCTCTAGCACGCAATAAACAAAAAGGTTCATGCAAACATGGGATCTAAACGGTTTCGTTTTCAAGCTATAGAATGTTGAAGTTTAAACAAAAATATTTTTTTTCAAAAATCTGTTTTTTTGCCAATACAAGTTTTTTAGCTTCATCCATTGAAACTATACAAAATATCTTTTATTTTTTTGATAGAATAAACCTTTTTCGAGAAAAACGGAAAAATCTGTAACAGCAATTTCATTCAATTGGACGTTAATGCGACCTAAACGGCTTCGTTTACAAAATACAGTTTAAAGAAGTTTTTAAAAAATGTTATTTAATAACAAACAATCTTGCAATAGCTACAAAACTTTTGGCAAAAAAAATAACGTAACTGAGGTCGCCCCGATGCACGTCACTGGCTGAAATAAATAAAATTTATTGTCACCGAACAATGCCACTTATGAAATACTAATCTACACCAAGTTTCATTAGAATAGCTCTAGCCGTTTTCCAAATTTTTGAAAAAATAGTAATTTATTATACAAGACGATAAAGTTAAATTTTATCCACGAGTGAATCGTTTAACGTCGAGACGAAGTCGAGACGTTAATGATTCAAGAGTGGATAGAAATAACTTTATCGTCGTGTATAATACAACATTTTTTTCTATAGCAAGAACTTTAACAATTTCAAAAGAAAATAATGACAGTCAATCACACTTCAAAATGTCAGTAGCTAGATTGGGTTGCTACGATAATACGAAGCTGTCATATTTAATTTAAACAAAAGTTAGAAAATTAAATTACTTTATCTATCCTTGATGTTAAAGTGCTACTTTATCTACCCTTGCTGTTAAAGTAAAACTTGACCTTTTGTTTTGAGTTGATAAAAGCACACTTTAACATGTGCTATAGAAAAAAATATTTTTTTTTCAAACTGCAACATTCTGTATCTTGAAAACGAAGCCGTTTAGGTCTCATGTTTTTATGAATTTTTTTGTTTATTTTATGCTGGAGAACACATCCCTAAAATAGGGCGGTGCAATTGCGAAACACCCTGCATATATACATATATTTTGGTTTAATGGTGAATAGCGAATATCAATGCAACAGTCGTTTAAAGCTTCAAAGATATTTTAATTCAATAGTATCAAAAGCCTTTTTGTAATCCACAAGTGCGATTTATATTCATTATTTTTTTTTTCAATTATAAGCCTGATACTCTGTAAGTGCTCGTTGGTGCCATTATATCAGTATTTAGCGGAAACTTAAAAGACTTCAATAAGACTGCAGATACATTCCTTACATTCGTTTGGAATTGGCTTGACCTATTTTCATATAGACTGCCAACAAAGTTTGAATGTGAAAGAAAGAAGTATGATAAAATAATAAAACACTGCTGGAGCCTGTGGTTTGAAAATATTAAAATTCGTTAAAAGCCCCTCACTACACAAATATTTAACAACTGCTAAATATTTGTGTGGTGAGGGGTTTTTAACGTATTATGATATGATAAAATAAGTAAATCAATAATAAGAATATCCTCTAAGAACAAGTTGAAAAAACTGCAGAAATTAATGAAGGAACGACAAACACTGAAATCAGAAGAATAAAAACTACCATTGAGTATACGAAAGAATGTGAGGATTGGGATGCCGGAAAACATACAAGAATAGAGATAGTATCATGTACAAAAAGAGGTTAGAAAGTTCCACCCACGAAAATGAAAACAAATATGAAGTACTCGTACTTAGGAAAGTTGTGTGGATATATTCGCTGTTAGTAGATATGAAATAGATAAAGCAATAAATGGAAGTAAGTTGAGTTTTCTTTATAATACATAATATAAAAGAAAATGAAGCCAAAAATAACTAAACGAGAATGGAACTGGCTTAAATTAAAAGACTAGTTATCAGTAAATACAAAACTATATAAATAAGGAAAGGCAAAATATTTGATAAACCAAACAACGGCGATTCAGGGGAAAATCTAGTGAAATAGAACCATTACAACAAATACATGGCAACTTTAACATTCATAAAAAGGTAACAGAAATTAAAGAAACATCAAGAAACAACAAATACGTAACGTAAATACAAAATACAATAGAAATTAGGTTCATGGACGGAATATATACAATAACTACTCCACGATAATGAATCTCAAGAAAATCACGTAGTGGAAGGCGATGTCGGGCTTCAAATAACTAAGAAGAAGTAAGTAAAGCAATAAAGAACTTGTAAAACTACAGACCCCGATTAAATTCCGACAGAACTTCTAATACTAATTCTGAAAGAGCAGGTTGGGGCATTAGTAGAGCTTTTCAACACAGTATGCACAAGTGACATAATCCCAAATGAATGACTCGTAAACATTTGTAATGATTCCTAAGAAAGGTAATGTACAAAGGTGAAGGCGATAAGTCTCAGGAGCAAGGCATTAAAAATATTACTCAAGATAATCCACAGTAGAACATAACAAACTCGAGCAAGATATTATAGACACAATTTGCATTTAGAAATGGCATATGCACGCGAACAGCCGTGCTCGGTTTCAATATATTTATTTAACTAAAGTTCAGGCAGATTTCATTACAAGTATTTTCAAGCAAATACTCAGTGGCGTACGATGAATATTTTTGAGAAGATCAAAATTTAGTAAAGATTGTCGTCAGTAACACCAACTGTCCTTTGCCCTTTCAATATTTAGATTGTAATAAAAACATATGCCTTATTGCTTTATAAAAACATGTTTGCAATAATTTTTTCTAAATAACTATTAAAATAAGTCCAGTAGTGCATATATACCTAATTAAGTAATTATTCTTCTCCCACTGTACTGTAATTTATATCGATTTATGTCAGACCCTTATGGACAATGAAATCCCCCTGACACGCGTCTAATTTTATTATCTTAGTTTAAAAAGGCGTGATAACTATATGCTTCATCTGGTCAACTGCACAGATTGAATGTTTCCCCAAATTCTGTAGTTATCTCTAGGGATATCCAAGTTTTATAAGACTGTTGTAAGTTTAAATGTTTCATAATTTTTCATCAAAATTTGGTTTGAGCAACCATTGCAGTTTTGTGAATTTATTGCATTAGCATTAAATCTGTCCCCACCCTTTTAATAACACAGCGTTACCAAGATTTCAATAAAGATATATGCGTATGCTTCATAGACCATTCCAAAGCTTTTGATCAAATCTGCTACCAGTAATTTATGTCCGATCCTAAACAACAAGCACATATACCATATACCAAAGAGTTATCCAAATATCTCAACGATTATGCTACAACCAAAACGTAGTGGTACAGCGAAAGCTCAACCTACATTATTTAAAATGTACTCTGAAGAAATGTTAAAGAAAAGTTATTTGACGGAACGGCTGACATCGTAGTAAACGGAAAAGCCATAAACAATATAAGACGAATTGTGGAGCAACTAAAGAAGCAAGCGAGAGATAAGGTCGAAGCATGAATATTCATTTCCAGTCTCATCTTCTTCGGTATAGTATTTAATGTGTTTAACATATTTTTTTATATTATTTTGTGCAGGTACTTAATACCAGATCGTACATATTTATTCCACGTATTTATCAGTTATCTTGCTCGAACACATCTTTAATGTTAATTGAAACGCTTCACGTTGACCTACTCCGTTGTATAGGAATATTTAATAGAATTTATGAATGCTAGAGTGTGGTCGGTTACATTATATATGGCTGGGTCTCTAAATCCATGTCAATTTAACTTGATTGTGCTGCGACTTATAATTACTTTCGTGACTAGTTTATACAGTTCTGACAATATGTTAGTTATAATTAATAATAAATGTGTTACCCTTCATCTGTTATTTTCTACACAAAGGAATTTACTTGCACCGAAAAGAAAAAGAAAATAATATATACTTCACAGCACTGCGGTTCAGGAATTGTCTCGTAGTGTAGCAAATTTTCGCCAGCTAAATAGTTCCTGAGCAGAAATGGGGGGGAGGGGGTTGTCCGGAAGCGCCACTGGTTCGAGACGGTCCAAACCAGAAAACCTACAGGTGGCCGTGTAAGTTCCTAAACCACTTAGCTGTTTCATAAAAATAATAAAAGACAGAAAACACCATAACTTGAAATAACCTAATTATTTATTTACAGTATGTACACATACAAACTCCTCACCATACTTGAAAAAAGCAACACAAATCTGTGATCAATAGTTTGTTTGTAAATGGAATAGTACCTAGATGTAATTTTAGTTTTACGTATAAAATGTACAAGATTTTATGTTAATAAATTTGAAATCTAAAACAGACCTTTACGATCTTAGCTCGCAATTCGCTCGAGTACACGTATCTCAACTGTACTGTAGTGACTTAAACATTAAAACAGAAAACGGAATACGGGAGATCTCAGTTTCTCATTAAAATCGCTTTTACCTAATTTTGTATATTCGGCGTTCACAAGGTGTTATTTGCAAAATTCAAGCTCCCGAAAACTCTCGAAAAAGATTTCTGTTAAATTTTAAAATGTTGACTTACTTGAACGCAACCAAACTGCAAACAAAGGCAGTATTTCCAATCGAAGGAGATATACAATATATACCGGGTGGCTATAAATATCTAGATCCCGGTAGCCATGAAATTAGCTAGGTACTTATAAATGTTGGTTAGCATTATATTTCAATTACGATAAGTATTGCTACCTATGTAATGTAATAAAATAATGCAATAAGAGGAGGAAAATGTGCGCCGGATTCTGCAGTTTAGCCTACGACTCGACTATAAAAATCTTCTGTTCTAACTCCATTACTTATTGCAATCTGTAATAATTTTTGACAGATAGGAATTTTAGTTGTGATGACATTAATGACATTTAGTTTAGTTGGATTCATCACTTTAATAAAGCGGTGTTGATTCCAAAGGTAATGTGATATCAGATATTTATGGCCACCCGGTAAAATGAAAATGACTAACGACCTATTCCGCATACATATTTCACGAGGTGAACGTCGCCGATAGCTCCACAGAATTACCTTAATATCTAGGTACTATCGGTTATGGAGATTACCATCAAACATGGTAAGCGCAGTGCATAAGCTTTCACAAAACTAGTCCGAACAATATTTCTAGTTTAAACGATGAGATGACTATGACGCTAGAAGGTACCTGTGGTTGCATAACAGGGCACAGCGGCGTCGACAGAACAACCATGCAGGTTAACCACACGGAGATGCTGTCCACTAGTTGGAAATAACCTCGAGCCCAACAGGTTCTAGCACTGGGGAAAAACCTCGTGGTATCGCACTGGTGAGAAGCCGTGCATTCAAAGACTACCATATGAGTTGAGGGTGCTCAGACTGCTTGGGGGTTCTCCAGGTGCTTGGCAAGCGATAATTGAACCCAAAAAGGTGGGAAACGACACATGAGTACTAACGTACCAATTAGGAGACTCCGAAAGAGGCCTGAAAACACACGATATCTGAACTCGATGTCCAACGGAACCACAAATAACATAGCAGAGATGGTGGATGGCCTCGAGTGAGTAAATTGCATAAATACATAATTATTCCAGTATAACTGGATTAATAATCACATGCAGCTCCAAAAGGAACATTAATCTCAAGAAATCGGTCTCATAAAATGGCCGCCGGAATACGTACTATCAATGTATTTTGAAAACTATTACTATAAATCTCCAAAACGTCCCAAAAATGCCAAAAACGAGTATTCAACCAAATCTACACCTACTATACATTCACAAAACTCGTGAACCGTCAAAAGGCTGTCAGGTTGGTACCTTGTTTAAATTCTGGTTTGGAACTTCTGCTTATTGATTTTGGCAGCACTGAAATTTTTTAAACTTAAAGACCTGGCATGTCACACTTTCTTGTGAAAAAATAATCTCCAAAATTCTTTAATTTTTGTGCATACACTTTATGGGTGCGTGGGCGCGCGTATGGTTTGAGTCCAGAACAAAAACACTTGTAAACCGGTAGAAAAACGTTTATTGTAAAACAAGATGCTACGAATTCGTACTCACCGAGGATGGGCTGTAACTGACCACAGCTTATGCCAATCGCGTTAGTTATATGCGAAAGGGGTGAATATCCCTTTGGAGAATTCGCAGTCCCGTTATGTCAGGGTTTGTGAAGGCAGCAACATTCCCGTTAGATGGAAAATGCAACGGTAGTTTTACCGTAAGGAATGTTACCTGCCGAAGCCCTTCTGTCAAGGGCAGTGAACTATTGCGAATTACGCCAAAGGAATTTTTGTGTATCTATTATCGCCACAGATACCCCCTTGCTAGTGATCGACTATCACATATACTTTTAGTCAGTTTGAGATCACGATACAGAAAGATTATATACAAGGAAATGGAAAAAAACATATTTACAAATAAGACATATCTACAAACACAAAATATTCACACAAAAGAAACAAATATATACAAAAATGAGTTACATTCTAAAATGGTAAATGCAGGATACGTTAGTGTCAAGAATTGTTTATATGCGCGCACTGAGCATTGCTATCGCGAACGAACACATCAGTTATCGAACAACACACACTTACACTAAACCGACCTGGAGTCGTTCAGGAAATTGAACCTTGCGACCAGAACGCGTGGCTGGCGTCTCCGTAGGCCGCTGTTCCTCTGGTTGTGGCTGTATTGGCGTGTTGCCTTCTTCTTTGGGCTCGTCGTCGTGCTGCATAATGTACGCTGGCTTCAGCCGATCAATAGAAACAGTGACGTTCTTACCTTTGAGGGCAACGGTAAACGTTTTTTTGTTTCTATTGATCACTGGGTATGGGCCTTCGTATGGTAGTTGGAGGGCTGATTTGGGAGCGTCGTGGCGGATGAAAACGAACTTCGTGGATGCTAGGTCCTTGAATACAAAATTCTTTTTGTTTTCATGCCGCGTTCCGGTGATCGGGCGAAGCTTTTCGAAATGTTGTCGCAACTCTTTAGCAAAATCCGACGTTTCGCTACTTCCGAATGCTCTTTGTGTACGCGGGACCAGAAAGTCTGCAGGAAGTCGCAAGGGCTCGCCGTAGACAAGTTCTGCTGTGGTTGCTTCTAGATCCTCGCGCCAAGCTGAACGAATTCCCAGTAGCATGGCAGGTAATATCCCGGTCCAATTGTCTGTGGAATGGCACCGAATAGCTGCCTTCAATTGTCTGTGGAATCGCTCTATTAAACCGTTAGCTTCTGGATGGTAGGCGGTTGTTCGGAGGTGACGGGATCCTAACAGAGTATTGAGTTCTCTGAAAAGCTGTGACTCGAATTGACGTCCCTGGTCCGTTGTAATGCGCAGCGGCGTGCCGAATCTTGCGATCCAGCCGGCGAAGAAAGTTCGTGCAACTGTTGTAGCTTCAATGTTTTCCATTGGAAAAACTTCAGGCCAGCGGGAAAACCGATCGATACAGGTCAGGCAGTATCTGAAGCCTTTTGATACTGGTAGGGGTCCCACGATGTCCATATGTAGGTGCTCGAACCTGGAGGATGGTGGTACAAAAGTTCCAATTGGAGCTGACACGTGCCTGGATATCTTTGAGCGCTGGCATTGCAAGCAGCTGCGGGCCCATTTTCTGCAGTCCGATTTCACTGACAGCCAAACATAACGTTGAGTTATTAATTTGACCGTCGCGTTGATTCCGGGATGCGACAGCTGATGGAGCGAATTAAATACAGCTTTCCGAAATTGTTGCGTGATGAATGGACGTGCAGTGCTGGTGGATAAATTACAATAGATGGCGATGTCCGTCTCTGGTAAAACAACTTGTCGTAACGTTTGCAATTCCTCATCAGTTGATTGCGATTTAGCCAGGGCCTGGAAATCGATACTTTGGGAGAGTTCTTCTATCCTGGATAATGAGTCTGCCACGATATTGTCTTGTCCCGAGATGTGACGAATGTCCGTCGTGTACTGGCCGATAAAATCAAGATATCTGAATTGCCGTGGGGAACATTTGTCTGTTTTCTGACGAAAAGCAAAGGTTAGCGGTTTATGGTCGGTGAAAACAGTAAACTCTCTGCCTTTAATTATGTGTTTAAAATGTTTTACGGCTTTATAGACTGCTAGAAGTTCTCTGTTGTAGGCTCCGTACTTCCTTTCGGCGGTGCTCAACTTTGCAGAGAAAAATCCTAGGGGTTGCCATTGCTCGTTTACGCGCTGTTGTACGACTGACCCAATTGCGAAATCGGACGCATCTGTAAAGATGGACAGAGGTGCATCCGGGACTGGATGGGCTAGTAACGTTGCGGACGCGAGACTTTCTTTGGAAGCCTCGAATGCTGCGATGGTTGCGTCAGTCCAAATAATTGGTGTTTTGCCCTTGATATTGCCCTGCAGCAGGTCGTTAAGGGGTGCTTGAATTGTTGCAGCCTTAGGGATGAAGCGTCTTTAAAAATTTAGGGGGCCTAAGAACCGGCGAAGTTCTTTCGCTGTATTTGGGTGGGTGTAGTTCCTAATAGCTTCAATTTTCCCTGGGAGAGGTTGAATTCCTTGTTCAGATACCAAAAAACCTAGGAATTGAACTGTCTGTTCTTTGAAAACGCACTTGGAGGGGTTGATAAGTACACCGTATGATTTTAGGCGGTTGAAAAGCTGGTCTAAGTGCTGCAGGTGTTCTTTCTCGGTTTCTGATGCTACCAGAATGTCATCGATGTAGACATACAGGAAATCCAATCCTCGCAATACTTCATCCATAAAACGCTGGCAAGATTGAGCTGCGTTGCGAAGACCGAATGACATAAGCGGGAACTCGAACAAACCAAATGGGGTGGTTATAGCGGTTTTGCAGATGTCTTCCTCTGCAACGAGGATTTGGTGATAAGCCCGCACCAGGTCCACGGTAGAAAATATTTTCTTCCTTTGGAGGGCTTGGGCGAAGTCTTCTATGTGTGGCACCGGGTACCTGTCGGGGATGGTTCTCGCGTTGAGAGCCCGGTAGTCGCCGCAAGGTCTCCACTCGTCGCCTTTTTTAGGAACCATGTGTAAAGGCGATGACCAGCTACTTTCGGAAGGACGCACCGCTCCCATTTGCAACATAATGTTGAATTCTCGCTTTGCCTGGTTGAGTCGGTCCGGTGCTAAACGCCTGGTTTTGCTGAATACAGGGGGTCCTGGCGTCGTGCGAATGTGATGCCTGGTTTGGTGGTTTGGTTCCAGTTGCGTCCCAGAGGGTTTTGTGATCTCCGGGTACTGTAGGAGGAGCTGGTGGAACGGCGATGATGATCCGGAAACAGCTCGAATCTGTAGCAAGCAGGAATCGCACTCCGCTACTTGGCCCTGAGTGGCGAGGGCGGTGATCCCGTCGATGAGGCGGTGGTTGCGGATGTCGACGAGGAGTCCATAGTAATCCAAGAAATCGACTCCAATAATGGGTTTGGACATATCAGCGATAACGAAACGCCATGTAAAATCGCGACGCAGACCGAAATTTAGACGAAGTGTCTCAAAACCATACGTCGCGATCGTGGAACCATTTGCCGCATAAAGCTCGTAGTGAGTTTTTATACAGCGTCCCGGGATTCGCGTACGCGGAAACACGCACATATCAGCACCAGTGTCTATTAAAAATTGCATTTTTGTTGCAAAGTCTGTCACAAACAGGCGACGAGGTTTTGCTTCGACATCGCTAGCCACCGTTAGCGACTCGGCTGGTCGTTTCCCGAGAATGTACAAGGCGAAGTACATTTTTGCGATGAATTTCCGAACCTACGGTGGTACCAGCATACGCCACTGTTTTCGCGAGATTGGCTGCGATTTCGTGAACGCGATCGCGAATTTCGGCTGTCGCGGCGCGGTCGATAAAGTTGATTGGAGGCTGCCGTTGCTGCAGAAATTTCTTGACGCAACGACGTTGTTACTTCAGCAATCTTCGAGGCTACGAAGACGGTGAGCCTTTGGAACATTGCTTCCATCGGGTCCACCTGGTGCACCTCCGCTATGCGTCCGCGGGTTGAAGTTTCGGCGATGGCGTCGGCTAAAGTAGCTACGTCGTCGAGGGCGGTGTTAGCTTGGGTGGCTAAAATTGCCTGTGTGGCCGCAGGCAAGCGACCTAGCCAGAGAGGGCGAAGAACGTCGTCTGGGACTACTGTTCCCGCTAATCCGCGTAGGTGCCTGAGAAATTGCGACGGCTTTCGGTCGCCTAATTCTTCGTGTTCTAGCAAACGGCGTACTTTATTTTCTTGGCAGTCGCTTAAGCGGGCAATTAGTTCACTTTTCAACTCGCAACTTCTGGGTTGGGGGCGGGCGGGTTAAAATGTCTCTCACTTCGATCGCGTACTTTGGTTCAAGATGGCCTGCGACGTAACTAAATTTTGTTTCATCATTTATTACTCCGGCAAGATAAAACTGATTTTCGATTTGCGCGAACCACATTTCTGGATCTTCAGACCAGAAAGGCGGAAGTCGCACAGCTACACGATCGAGAGCGGCGGGTGGTATAAAACTCGCGGGCGCGGAACTAGGATTTGAGAGTGAATATGTTGGCGTCGTAGCTGTCGTCATTGATGTAGACACGGTTTCATTTAGAGCTTCGGTGGAAGGCATTACTGTCTTTGCGTTTGGTAATGTTTGATACTGAAACTAACACTAGCTTGAGTTGCTAAAATGTTTTTGCACTCGCGCACTATACTCGGTGAATTTAATTTAATTAGATTATCACGTCGGCGTAACCAATTTATGGGTGCGTGGGCGCGCGTATGGTTTGAGTCCAGAACAAAAACACTTGTAAACCGGTAGAAAAACGTTTATTGTAAAACAAGATGCTACGAATTCGTACTCACCGAGGATGGGCTGTAACTGACCACAGCTTATGCCAATCCCGTTAGTTATATCCGAAAGGGGTGAATATTCCTTTGGAGAATTCGCAGTCCCGTTATGTCAGAGTTTGTGAAGCCAGCAACATTCCCGTTAGATGGAAAATGCAACGGTAGTTTTACCGTAAGGAATGTTACCTGCCGAAGCCCTTCTGTCAAGGGCAGTGAACTATTGCGAATTACGCCAAAGGAATTTTTGTGTATCTATTATCGCCACACACTTCAATTCCGATGAAACAGAAACGAAAGAAGGTTTTATTATTGAAGAGAGAAAAAACGCTATAGTTAATTATTACAACAAAAAACTTCGCTTAACTTTTGACACATATAACATAACCTAACTGTAATATTACTGGAAATCACTAGATTTGAAGTACATTCCCAGAAAACCTGTAATTTCTAGGTACGATCAAAAAATATTTAAAAAATTTGACACTGACAATTCATAAGTTTTCTGAATGGATAATAGGAACTACAGGTCAATCTAACGCTCTAAACTGCATCTAATAGCTATTTAAGTAACAAGGAATGTTAATAGGCGATACATTCCGAGTTATCTTATTATATTTTTCCCGCTGCTTATCGAAATTTTACTAGATTTTTGAAAAAATCGTTTGGTTTTGTCACCTGTCACCAGAATTAGTTTTCGTGAGTCGTGTTACCTGTGAGTGTCACATGTCACATAAACACTTGCAATTTATAAGCAAAACGTCTAAATCTGCATCTTGCTTTGCTAATTTTATTATCCTAGGAACTTTTTTTTTTTTTATTGGTTTTGGGCATCAGCTACTTTGGCTATTAGCCCATACGGTGTAATATGTAAATTTGTTTAAATTAGTTGATAAAGGCCGACTTGCTGCACAAAACTAAGTAAATAATTGCTATCTAGGTTTTTAAGATCCGGATTTCCACGGATTTTTGCTCTCTTACATTCTAGCAATATATGGTTGACTGTTAAAGGTAAGTTGCATTCATTACAAGTTGGCTGGTCCTCTCCTGATAATAAATGTTTTTTAGTCAACCGTGTGTGACCTGTACGAATTCTTGTCGACACAACTTGCTGCTTTCTAGTTAAATTAGTGGGATATGAAAAGTTTCCTATTACAGGCAAGAATTTTTTTAAGTGTTATAATTTCTCCAGGTATTTTGAAACTTCTCCTGCACTGTAGTGGTGACTTGATGTTTTATATCCTTAATGCTGTACAGTTTTTCTGATGCCTCGCATATTCCCTCTGCGGCTTCTTTGGCAGCACAATCTGCCTTTTCATTGCCTACTATTCCAGCATGGCTGGGTACCCATATGAAACTTAATGTTTTGTTGGAGCGAAGAAGAAGCCCATATAAAGATTTTATATTTACTATCACTGGATCTAATGTGAATCTATTTCCAATTGCTTCCAGTACAGATAATGAATCTGTACAAATTATGAAGGAGACATGATCTGATGCTAAACATATTTGCAGGGCAGTTCGTATGGCAAATGATTCGCAAGAAAATACACTGATGTTGGATGGCAATGAGTATTTGGTAGTTTCATCATTATATATTACTGCATATCCCGCTCCCTTATCAGATTTAGAACCATCCGTAAAAAGGAATTGGAAAGTTTGATATTGTTGTATTAATTGTAGATAACACTGCTTAATTGCACCTGCGTTTATATCTTTTTTGTGTACCTTTAACAAGTCTAATCTGATCTCGGGTATTTTCTCGAGCCATGGTGGTTCTGTTTTCTTTTCGGTCAAGTGCAGAAATTGTTTTGGCAGAAATAAGGTAGCCATTACAGTAGTTGATCTGGTAGACGATGATTTATTCCGCGTATCTTCTTCTTGATAGCGGCCAGAGAATATATCACTCTGGAAAAGGGATAAGATCGGGTGTCCAACATGAGCATGCAGCTTAATTCTATAGCAAGCGATTATTTTCTCACGTCGTAAGTTCAAGGGAGTTAGTGCTGAATCTGCATATAGGCTTGCCCTTGGGCAGGTGTAGAATGCTCCTGTAGCATATCGAATACCGGAGTTGTGGATAGTGTTTAGTGGTGCTAGTCTACTGGGTCTAGCAGAACCATATGCTACACAACCGTAATCTATTTTCGAGAGTACTAATGTTTTATGAAGGAGTAGGAGGTGGTTTCGTTCAGCTCCCCAGCTAGTATGAGCCAAATTTTTAATGACATTGAGTGTTCTCTTGCAAGAAGAAACCAGGTAATCTATATGAGCCTTCCATGTAAGCTTTCTATCAAACCATACTCCAAGATATTTGAAAGAATTTACATTTTCTATTTCATTTCCGTTTAAGATAAATATAGGATGATTAGCACAAGTGGACCTTTTTCTACAAAAATGTATAGCTTTGGTTTTAGCTATCGATATCGAAAGATTTCGTTCTGTTAAAGATTGTGAGAGTTCTGTCAAACCGTTTTGTAGTGCTTCTTGAATACCATCGTTCCTTTTGCTTGCTTTGAATAACACAATATCATCTGCGTATGCGCAGTAAACTACTGATTTACTAACCGTCAATAATGAGGAGTTGATTGCTACTAAGAACAATGTGGCACTTAGCGGCGATCCTTGTGGTGTTCCATGTTTAAGGATAAATGGATCTGATAAAGTATCATTTACTTTGACGTTTATTATACGGCCATCCAAAAAGCGTTTTATAAATAGCGGCAAATTTCCTCTTATACCCCAGTCATAGAGCTGGAAAAGTATGTCATCATGTCGTACAGTATTAAATGCATTTTTTATGTCAACAAAAATGGCAGAGGCATGTAAGTTGTAAAGGAAACAGTTATTAATCGCATTTTCCAAAAACACTATTGCATCGGTAGTTGAGCGACCTTTTCTAAAACCGAATTGGTAGGGCGCCAGTAACTCTTGTTGTTCTAAAACCCAGTTCAGTCTGAAATTTACCATTCTTTCTAATAATTTGGCAATGCAACTTGTGAGCGAGACCGGTCTATAGTGTGATGGTTCAGACGGATTTTGTACTTTGGGGATGGGAATTATTATAGCTTTTTTCCAGGACTCAGGAAAATTGTCGCCATTCCATACAGCGTTAAGTGATTCTAATAAACGATGTTTCACTTTTTGAGTAAGGTTTTTGATGAAATCAATTGGAATATCATCAGGACCTGGAGCATTACTTTTGGATTTCGCTATTGCGTATTCTAATTCTTCTAGCGTAAACGGCGAGTTGTAAGGATAATTATCTCCGGTAGTAAAATTTTTGTTATGTTCAGTACGGTTTTCATCATTTTCCTCATTACACGATTCTGCAAATTTTTTTGCTAATGCGTTTGCCATATCTTTCAAATTCGTTACTATTGTACTATCTACAGAGAATGTAATAGAATTTATTGGCGCATTTCCTCTTATTCGTCTAACCTTATCCCAGACTTCTTTAAGGGTCGCATTCGTATTTAAGGACGATACATAGTTTTGCCACGATTTCCTTTTGGCAGTTAATATTGCTCTGCGACTTATTGCTCTCATCTTTTTAAATTTAATTAGGTTTTCCTGAGTTGGATAACGTTTGAATTTCTGCAATGTCCTTTTCTTTTCTTTTATTGAAAGTTTAATTTCGTCAGACCACCATGGAACTGGAAGTTTGTTTAAAATTCCTCTTGAACGTTTTGAAATACAAGTGCTACCAACATTGTGAATCATAACAGTGAATTCGTTAATAGAGAGATGGTGAGTATTTTTAAAAGCCGTTGTTAATGTTTCCTGGAAATAACTCCAATCGGCCTTCTTGAGCAACCATTTTTCAGGTAAGTATATCTGGTTATTATATTGAAAATTTTTGAATTGTAGCGTGATAGGAAAGTGGTCACTGTGATGGAGATCAGCATCAACAGACCAAGTTATAGATGATAAAAGAGAAGCTGAACAGATTGAAAGATCAATCGCAGAAAAAGTGCCAAATCTGGAAGAAAAATGAGTCGGCGTTCCAGTATTTAGTATTCCTATATCATCGTTTTCCAGAAATTTTTCAATAATATGACCCGCCTGGTCTGTTATTAAGGAACCCCATAAATTACTATGGGCATTAAAGTCACCTAAAATAAGAAATGGAGTTGGGAGTTGTTTTATTATGTTTGTAAGGTCTTGGAAGGTCCAATTTAAGGTGGGTAAGTATATGGAACATATGGTTACTTCAATAGGATATGTAACCTTAACGGCTACAATTTGTAGGTTTGAATTTATGTGTAATTTTGAAGCGGAACACTCATTTTTAATAAAAATTGCTACGCCAGCATGAGCTCTTACACCATCCTGAGCATCTTTCCTAAATATTTTGTAGTTTTTAAATGTGACTTTTTTGGATTCGAGGAATTTTGATTCTTGGATACATAGACATATCGGTGAGTATTGGTTAATAAGCATATATATTTCTGGTAATTTGCTAAAGAAACCGTTGCAGTTCCATTGCAAAACATTGAGATACGGATGTGCTTCAGTGCATAATAGCGGTATTTCATTGCTAGTCGATGTAGCAATGTTCAACGCATTATTAGTATTAGTGATTGGGGATAGATAATCCATAAAAATAAATATAGAAATAAATAATATAAAAACAACTGACGAAAACATATATACACATGTAATATCGACTAACTTTATCACAGCAGTTATCACAGACTAAGAAATTTATACACCCTCTCTTATGATATTGGCTTTCGGGGTTTCCCCTTAGGCCAACCTTTTTTCTTCTTCTTATTAATTTCAGAGAGTACCATTTGGTCAATCGATTCCAAACTAGATTCTACGGATGCTAGCGTTTTTGCAGAATTTGCTGAATTAGTTTGTGGAGATGCTTCTCGTTTTCTCTTTTCAATTTGTTCGCTTGTTTCCATTTGATTTGACAAATTATTTGAATATTCTGATGTCTGTGGAGATGATAATTTTTGTGAACTTTCTCGTGTGGAGTCTATGTCTCTTTCTACTGTGTCAGTAACCTCATTCCGTGATGTAGAACCAATTACTTCAATAGTTCGATTACTTGTTGATGTGTTAGCACATGAGTATTGAGAATTCGGAATAAGCAACGACTGTTGATCTTTGAGTATTTTAATAATACCTGGAGCTAAAACCTGAAGAAGTTGATTAGCAAATTCTTTAGATGCTAGCAATTGCGTCGCATTTTCTGTTGCCCTTGCAAATGATTTATTCGGCAAAACGGTTGAAGGACCAACTCTTCGTTTTGCTTCCATGTACGATACTTTATCGATTACCTTTATTTTTTGAATTGCCAGTTCTTGTTGATAAACTGGACATGTTGGTGATCGAGCAGAATGGTTTCCTTCGCAATTTATACATTGTAGGGGTTCAATGCATGGTTCGCCCTCGTGCAATCCCCTACCACAGACACAAATTTGTACACTTTGACATTTGTCAGACATATGTCCAAATCTCTGGCATCGAAAACAGCGCATTGGAGACGGTATATATGGACGCACGCGTAGGGAGTACCAAGCCCCGCGAATTGTTGAAGGTAAATCACTACGATTAAACGTAAGTATGTGATTAGCTGTATCAACCGTTTGCCCGTTCCTTCTAGTTGTAATTCGTTTAACTCCTACTACATGTTGCCCTCGCAGTCCTTCTAGGATTTCTTCAATGGAAGAATTTAGGAAGTCCGGACAATATACCACACCTCTACAGGAATTCAATATTCTGTGTGGAGTAACCTTTACAGAATAGTCAGCCAATCTCTTTATATCCAAAAGTCTTTTACTTTGTTTATTTGACACAGTTTCCACTAATAACCCATCTTTAGTTTTTCGAATATTTTTTGTTTCTCCAACCAGACCGTATAATGACTTTGCTATTAAAAATGGACTAATCTTTTGAAAATCACCATCCACTCTTTCAATGACCAGGAACCGAGGATAGTTACCCATCGTCTCGCTGCTCACAGATTTTTTCTCCAGAGGAGGAAATGAGTCCTTTGGTGGTGAGGAGGACTCAACCTCAATAATATTAAGATGAGGGTCAACACCATCACCCACACCATCTTTAGAGGGGGGTCTCGAGCTACCTCCCATCTCTGTAACATTTAAGATAGGAGAACCGGGACTCTGGCGAGTCTCCATCGCCGAAGAATATGTAAATATTTTGGGCCAAAAACAGATATAATGCACAGGAAACGCCAAGGATTAAACAAAAATTTAAGCCAATCAAGAAAAAAAAAACGCAAGTGCGTTCGCACAGAACGGCCTCAGAATCCACCGTAGCAGGGCTCGCGCTGGTACGGAGCAGATTGTCCATGGTCCCGGAACAACAGAGCCGCGGACCTCTAGCTCCAACCCATTTAAGCTTCGGCTGGCCAGACCTACCACCCCATGCCGGAATCCGGGTCTACGGCGACATGGGTACGCTTCAAAATGGAGAAGGACAACGAAGAACCACGACACCTTTATGAACAGGGACTTTCACAACCGGGTGGTCTATGTACTTGCTGGATAGACCACTCTGCCCCAGCAAGGATTGTTTATCGAGGTTTACTCCTCTAGTCCTTTTAGTCGCCTTTTACGACAGGCAGGACATACCGTGGTTGTATTCTAACCCCCATACCACTGGGGTTCCTAGGAACTTAATAATAATATTAAGTTCCGTTGTCAAGAAAAAGCAGCAAACAAATATAATCACCGACTTACAGGTTTTGTTACTAAGGCTGTATCACTGACTTCGGCAGGCAACAAGCAGCGACTTCGTCTTGGCTTGTACTTGCCTACCTCAAATGTTAATAGGTCTAATAGGTCCTTACATTCCTTGTTACTTAAATAGCTATTAAGCGAAAAATTATACATAACCATTCTTGACTACATCTAAATGTAAAATTACACGTAACAAGTTCCATTTCGTAAATTTTGATATAGAGAATATTTTCTCTGTTACCATTCGCCTTCACTTTTCAGCTTGTTGCAGGGTGGCCCGGTTTACTACATGAAACAAGCATGGGGCTCGGTAAATCAGCGCGAAGGGCGGGTCCTAGACTGAAATAAAAGGATGGTCACTCGCTCGTACCATCGCACAGTGGGGCCAAATCCCGAAAACGTGACCAAAACCTCAAAAATGAAAATTTTAATTCCGGATTCTTTTTTATTGGAATGGCTAAAGATACAATATGCGCATTCAAATGTAAAAGGAGGAGGTCTGCAAATTCATACCTGCTCTTTACCTTCAGTCTAAAGTTGACCCTTTTTGTGTTCAGGCACCGCGCGAGAGTTTGTAAAGAAAAATACGCCAAGTTATAAATTGTGTAGCTTTTGAAAGAATTGACCAAATTCAATTCTGAAAAATTGAGGTTACTCCTGGAGGTATGTAGAACACTTTTATTTTTTCTGCAGTAATATTATTTTATGTTTGAGTAATTGAAACACCTCGCAATTCGGCACCCTTGTAATAACAATAAAGTTATAGAGTTTTATATATTCAGTTAGAGAAAAAGTTATCTATTAAACACCATTAAACTATCTCTTAAATAATGATGTGTAGTTCAATATGTTATAAAAATTGGAATCTGGAATCAATGTTTGCTGTTACTTGCTTTTCTGGGTGTATTGTTACTTTTTGTCGTGTGACGTCAAGCGCAGACATGCGCTCGTCAAGCAACAAGCCAACAAGTATACAGTGTGTACATAAAGTATGGAATAAATTCATTATCTAGAAAAGGAAAAGGTTTTCGGAAAAATCCTCGGACACGTCAACCTTTGTTTTAAGATGCGCATCTTTTGACGTTTTATTCCCATTGGTGACATCATTACTGTTCCGGATATGACGTCATTGATATTTTTTTCAAATGGCAACCTCTATTTTTGATAGCGCCATTTGAAAGAGCATATTTTTCTGCATACAGCACATCAAAATCTTTGTCATGTTACATAAGGAAATTTTCGAGAAAATTAATGTTATAACGATTTAATTAATTTTAATTAATTTATTTTATTCAGTTAATTGAACAAAATAATTAATTAAGTGTTGAAACTGAAGTCCTTTCTAGCTTTGTAAAGGTCTCTTTCTAAGTCATAAAAAACCACTCTTTTTATTATAGCAAAAAAGACATTTTATCCACAATCACCTTATAATTGAAGTTTTATCCACACCTATGAACCGTCTAAAGTACCACTTTATCCACTAGTGGAATAATGAAATTACTTTATTTTATTAGTGGGATAAAACCATGTCACTTACTACTGCAGTGTTGGTAGCACTGTCAAGCTATGCCAAATTCGAAATTTGTACGTTAAGTTTTGCGTCAATCTGTGTCAAATAACAAACAAAACTTAACCTATTAACCTCTCGAATTTGACATAGACTGACAATACACTTCAGTACTGCCAAACGTATAACATTTGATCTTTCGGTACTTTCCAAATTGTCACTATGACTTTTCATGGCTGTCAATACAAAACGTATGTTTTTTACTTCCTTTTACGATAAAGGAAGTATTGGATTCACCTCAAAAATTACAAATTGAGTTTTCAACAGATCTTCACGTTTTAGAGTCCCCTGAATTAATTAGTTTATCTACTCCTACTGTACAATGACCATTCATAATTTACAGTTTGCAGCCAATCATAAAATTCTATTTTCATTATTCAATAGTTTGCAAGTTGCAACCAATCAGAAAATTATATTTTCAGTACTCAATAGGTTGTAGCCAATCACAAAATTCATTCTTATTATTCAACGACTTTTGAAGTTAACAGCTGTCACAAATGTCATAATTGGGAAATATGAACACAAGACTCCTATTGCATTGGAGTAGATAAAATATCGTATTATTTTCGCGATTATGGCCATTATTCACTCAGATGACTTGCACCACGCGCCTTCGGCTTGTGGCGCAAATGTCATCTTCGTGAATAATGGCTGTCATAATCGCTCATATAATAATACACTATTGTTCAATTAACTGAATAAAATAAATTAATTTTAAATCACTATAACATTAATTTTATCGAAAATTTCCTTATGTAACATGACAAAACTTTTGATGTGTTGTGTGCAGAAAAATATGCTCTTTCAAATAGCGCTGTCAAAAATAAAAATTGCCATTTGAAAAAAATTTCGATGACGTCATATCCGGAACAGTAATGATGTCACCAATGAGACTAGAACGTCAAAAGATGCGCATCTTAAAACAAAGGTTGACATGTCTGAGGATTTTTCCGAAAAGCTTTCCCTTTTCTAGATAATGAATTTATTCCTTACTTTATGTACACACTGTATAAGTAATGTAGTTTATTTTAGCCAAATTATTAATATTGAAATAAGAGTATTAGGTCAAGAGATCATTATCCATAAGGTAACATATTTTTTGTAATTATTTAAACAATAATTACTTAAACAATTTCTTAAAAAAATAAAAGATACGAAAAAACTAATAGTTGCAATCGATTCTAGGGAAAAAATTACATGGAATACGTGTATTAAAAAAATTGTTTCCCCACTCTATTTGTTATAAAAAAATAAATAAACAATTATATACTATTGACAAACACTTCAGACTACGACTAAAACATAGCGATGGACAAATTGGTAATATTGAGATGAGAGCATTTAGTTAAAAGATTTAATAATCTTTTATTATTCTATTATCCTAAAATTGTCTAAATAATTTTTGTTTAAACAGTTGCAAACGATATTTTTTAATCATCTCTCGACCAAATGCACTTACCTATTTCAATATTAACAATTTAGCTATTGCCAATGTTTAGTGTTATGGCTTAAATGGGTTTTAAACAAAATAATAAATAGGCCCTGCGGCACCTGCTAATATTGAGATAAAAATATGAACCTTTTAGGGACCTTTTTTCGTTCAGACATGACATATTTCTTGTACCCATTCTGATACTAAAATTTTTGTGATTACTAAATATTCTCAAATCAAATTTGCTATAGATACCATTAACTAAAATATTTCTTTAATTCAAAGAAATGTTTTTATCAGTGTATAATAACTAGCAAAATGATATAAAATCGAGTTTAAACTGAATATTATTTTATTATAGGATCTGGTGATACAGAATTGCAGTCCGAAAAGAAGTATTTGTTATGGTAAAACCGAAGTTGAAATGCGGATTGGGTGCCATAATCATTCAGATTCAGGCAATGATATTTATGGGAATTAATTTATTTTTCTTTTGTACAAACATTCTTTGAATAAATTCATAATAAATATATTTCTTCTGTTAAATATTCATTCGCAAACATCTACAAATCATTTTTGGTTGAAATAAGATTATTTTTTTTAACGTCGATCCACTATATTGAAGCCGCCATTTTGTTTTTCTAAATTTTTAATTCGAATTCCTAATCTGCGATATCAAGAACCACGCGATACCCATTTTCGTTGTGATGCGATTATTTTTTACAATGTTGATCCGCCATATAGAGGCCGTCATTTTGTTTTTGTAAATTCTGACTACGGATTCGTAATCAGCGATATCAAAAACCCCAAGATACTCAATTTTGTTGTGATGCCATTACTTTTTATAACATTGATCCGCCATATTAAAGCCGCCATTTTGTTTTTGTACATTCTGACTTCAGATTCGTAATCAGCGATATCGGAAACCTCCGAGTACCCGATTTTGTGAAGATTTGAGCACACCTTGAGGTTTTGGCCTCGTTTTCGGGATTTGGCCCCACTGTGCATCGGGGGCATAGAAAAGTGACCGACCCACAATTTTCTGTTGTACATTAGTTATAGTCGATGCAGTAACATATATATATTATTTACAACTGTCACTTTCTTGTCAAATTTACAATCAATCAGAAAGTGGTAAATTTAATGTGCCGCAGAAATCTAAAAAAATATCCCATAAAATGAAAACAGTCACTTTTCTATGCTCCCGATGCTACCTAGAAATATACGAGGACAAATACGTTTTAATATTAACGACGCCACCTGGTGTTTTTCTGACTGCCTGTCCAGCTTCAGATATGGCTTACCTTAAAGATTATTTTTCTGCTAGAAAAGACGTAACTACCCTTCGCTTTACAAATGATATTATTCAGTAAATTTCAGTATTCCATTAAGGTAACATACATAAAAATACATTTATTAGTTCACCTTTGTAGCAGTGACCACAAACAAATATTTTAGTCTGCACGTGGCGTAGCTATAAGTAAAAACCTTCACATAGGAAGCGATTCTATTGGGGAAACACGTTTTTTAAACTTGCTCAGAACGCTTAGTGCAATGTTGCACTTCTAACGCCTCAAAACCATATTGCACAATTGCAAACAAAGGACATACAAGATTGACAGTAATTAAAGCATATAAATCAGCTTAATATATTTAAGAAATTCAAAATTTGCTCCAAATTACACACACCATTCTAAATTAACGAAATATACAAAAATTAGCTTGGTATAGCGAATCAACGGTAGTGATGCGGACGTGAAAGCGTTCGAAAGCCGTGGTTGAGCCTTGGTTGAGCCAAGAGCCAAGGCCCCTTAGCGGGCAAATGGAAACTGAGGTTGGCTATGGGTGAAATTGGCATCAATTTACACGCACTTTGACAGCAGACCTTTCACGGCTCCTTCGGCTTCGGACTACGAGCAATCGGCTTTCATCTACATGCTGATATTGAAATATTCCCCCGGTGCTGCGTTGGGATACGGGGCGTCGATATAAATCCACCGCACTCCAAGGAAACGGATTCGAAACTTCAGATTGATAAGCTGCGACTTTGGAGCGCAGAATATCCAGTAGTTTATTTCCAAAATTTCTAAGCTGGGGCTTTCACATATAACAACGTTCAGGAAGCGGTAACGGTGGCATACGCACAATTATGATCGGATTCCCGCCTGAAATCATGGCATACAAAGAAGTTCGACGAAACGAATTACTAACCACGTTTCCCTCGTGCATAAAAATGAATGGCTTCTTCAATTTTCAAACTGACCTAACATTGTTTCTCGCTTTTTAGCGTGTAGAACGACCTGTACAAGCAATGTTTTCAATTTGTTATCAGAACGTTTCATTTTCTAATTATACTTATTGGTTTTCGGTTTTGATTTCTGGAAAAATTGTTTATCTTATTTTACACGATTTCGTATTGATAACACATTAATTTTGTCTTATCATTCTTCCATTGTTTATGTTAATCTTTGTGTACCCCGTGTCGATATTTCGTCACCAATGAAAGAAATCACTTTTTCTGGTTACCCTCTGCTTCATTCCATGTGATAACCTGTCTTTTTCATTTCTATCAAAACTGTTTGCATTTTATTTATGTAAGTTTCTTTTTACTGTAGCAATCCATGAGCCCGAAAAAAATTTCGATTTATTATCGACCCCATTCGAAAGTCAAAAAATAAGTTATGAAAACTTACGCCCTGCAGTGAACAGGAGAAAAAAGACAAAAATACTGGTTTTGATTCTAAGCATCTTTGTGGTTCGTGATAAAGTTTTGTCAAAACCTATACAATTCAAATATAGCCGTCTGCTTCTCAGCTCGATTCTCAAAAGGGTTGCTTATGAGGCTCCGTCTGATGTCATCCAAATACGAGGCAGCTTCTAAATGGTTAAACCATGGACGTGTATAAAACATGGACCAGTATTATAGAGCAGCACTCAGCAATATTTGTGTAAAAAGTTTCTCACTCATTTTCCAAGAAGATGGATATGAATAAGAGGCCTACCGAGATGACCATCGCATTCACCAGATCTGACTCCAATAGACCTTGATTTCTGAGGTCATATTAAGTAGTTGGTTTAAGTAACTGAAACACAAACTCTGAACAAATGGCGTCATAGACGTTCCTAATATTCTGCGTTACCGAAATTTTAATAATTTAAATTATGAAATCAATAGCGTAAAAACAGTTACATATAGTTCATAGTTGATATCTCATTGGCAAGTTCCTTAACCGACTTCTGAAATATTTCGAGTAGGTATGCAGGTACCCAGCACATTGGTTCGCTAATAGCCTCATAACATATTTAGACTACTTACAACAGAAAATTTAATTTATAAAGCAAAATTGTTCTTTCCAACTAAAACAGTTTCGTATTACAGCTATTTAAGGACACATGGTTAGGCACATTCCAAAATAAGAAAACTTTAATCAAATATGAGACCATTTAAACTTTTTTTAATCTAGCAAAATTCGAGAGTTGGGGTTCATGCGTATAGCCGTACTTCTTTTTCCCACTGCTTTAAGTATGTAATTTATAAGCAAAATAACTTCAGACCGTGAGATAGGGCGAAAGAGAAAAGGACAAGGATAATCCAGGAACGTAAACCAATTCAGATTAAATTTCCCAAGATTTATCTCGGCGAATAAAAGTATCAGTCTGTTCCCGTCGATTACTTGTCACGCGATTGATTCCTCCTCCGGTATGAGTAATAACTACGTACATCTGTATCGATAAGCTTGATGATAAGGAGTTTCCTTTGTGGCGCACGAGAAACCTCATCGATAAGGGCGATTTTGCGGCTCATATACTTCGGGCTTAATGAGCCTTGTAACGTGTTTTAGGAACCGAGGCGAAAGAAAATTCAATTTGTTTATATAGGTCGTTCCGTTTGGCTAAACGCATTCTAGTTTGGTGAATTACTCACAATTTGTATTCAGCCAGCGTGTTTAATTTATTCCGATGTTAGGTTAATTTCCACCTTCTGACTATTGACAGTACTTTGGTTCCAAACTCAATTTTAATTCAAAACTCCCCGTCCAAACTACTAACTAGCTGCGCTTTTATGTCAGCGAGCTTAAACGAAAACTAATAATTTCGAGTTGAAGAGTTGGTCCCGTTTCTAACTTTGTTTCTGATAATTCGAGCGTGAAACTCTGACTAAGCTATTTGTTTAAAAAATAATAGCTTTTAGCTTAGTTTACCATAGTAATGAAATTATTGCAGCTAGATATGTTCAGGAAGTGTTAAACTCGCTATTGAAATTCTAGCTAGTATAAGCCGCAGTCAAGGTGTGCTTTACGTATCCCGTAAGGTAAGTGTGTCTAAATCATTTAAAACTAAACAATAAAGCGCCGGTGGAACTACATTACAAAAGAGAACATCAAAGTAGTTCCTGGGGGCTTTTGTCGAGCCTTTTAGAGTGTTTTGAAAGATCCTGGCACCTCCATAAAGTTGGAGCTGGGAGTGAAGTTATGTGTCTTTAGACATCTCGTCTCGCGAGAATGCAAGATAATTTTAAATTTTAAGAAGTTATGGCAGCTGATGCAGCATTTTTGAGGATGCATAGTTACAAAAAGGAAAATTAAATTATTGAAAATATAGAACCGCAGGTGATTTTTTAAACGTTACCGCCCTCTACATTTTTACATCAGTTTTATATGAATCTTAATCTGCTGATATTCTTAACTTACTTTAGGCTTAAAATGTTAGGAAGTCATTAAATAATTGAATTTGCTTTAACTTTTAGCAAGTTAAACTGCACATATCGTTTAAGCGAAATTATGTCGTGGTGTGTTAGTGTTGATGTACCTAAATTGAAATTTAAAAGTTTGCTACAGCTACAGCTTGCAACACAGTTGTCTTCTTTGCATGATTTCAATTTTAAATCGAAATTTTAAAAAATAATCCGCGAAACTCCGATACGTTAGATCAACTCATGACATCGTTTTAATAACCTGCGTTAATATGTTCTATTAACCGAGCTAAAGCGTAGATCTGAAGGATGTTATAGTAACCATACAATGACTAAGCACACCCTCCGCGATAATGTGTATAATGCCGAAACTTAATACTGATAAATATAAATGAGATATAACGTATAATATAAGCGCGAACAAACAGAAGAGGTATAACCGGGTGAAATCTAATGAACAGAGAGATGGGCGCGTGAGTGCGTATTCACTCATCTTACGCACGTTTCACGCTTGATTTAAACGCTCACATTCACTCACTCTCACGTTCAAGTTCACCCACGTTCAGGGCGTGACCCTCCACTCACGTTGTAACCCGCAATTTTTATTTGAAAATTCACAGTCAGATAGAACAGGTTGTTCAAATTTAAAACCAATAAAGATCGCTCAACAGAACTAAAAACTCTAAAATAAAAAATTTACGTGATATGTTCCAATCAGAATAGTAAACACAAAAATTAATAAATGAAAATTTACTACAATTGCTTACAACAAGGGATACATACTGATTTTTCGCAAAAACATTTCTTGCAACCGGCTTCAGACATTACTTTTAATACCGAAAGCTGTCATTGGAATTGACGTTTCTTTTACTGATACGAGTACAAGAAGGTGTATGTTGCTAGACAACACACTCAATTGCTAGATTTAAAGATACTACTCGATCGCCTATAGAAGTAGACAGGCGATTGACTGTAGACACAACATTAACAACACAACACAGGTGCAAAGCTGTGTCGCTGCGGGCTTCCATACAGAATTACAGTGGCCTCCCGCTTTAACTCTAGATCTTCCACATGGGAGGGCAGCAGGGGAGCGGGGCACGCTGCAGTCTTTTATTCGTTACTAAATATTTAACGTGAAATTAACGTAAGCGTGAATCACGCCTTGAAAATGTTCACTCGCGTTCACGGCCAGATTTTCAAATATTGCTCACGGTCATGACGGGCCCAACCCTAGCCAAAAGAGTCAATAACAGATTATCAGGGAAGAATGGGGCGTGGAAAATATAGCGAGATGGAGATGACAACAAGCCTAAAAAACCGGAAAGGTAGCTACACCTCCACATCTCAAGCAATGTAATTTTATTAAACAAATATAAAACAATACCCAATCAATCGAACAAATATAGGAGGCCCCTGAAAACTGATAAATATCGATTTGTGGCACATTACATTAAAATCGTTACTTTAAGTTGCACTTAATAAAGGATTTTATCTACGACCACCACTAAAAGTAGGCCTTTTAGCGCTAGCTTATTTCACTAAAAGTGACGTTTTATAGTTTAGCGTGGTTAAAGAAATCAGCTGTTTACTTTTAGCCCATGTGCTAAAAGTGAAGTGAGATTATAAAACTACAATTTCGAACTGGAATAGAAGTTTTAAAGTTATTCTAGTTGCTTCTTGCGTTACAGGTAAAGTGTTTTTGAAATAATTAAAGCTTTATGCAATGAATACAGTCAGATGTGGAGTATTAATAATATAACATTTCGTAGCTGACCTTGATTACTGTCATTCGCAAACATTTGCCCGCGCGGCATGGCCTACTGTTTATTATGACATACATTAGAAGTGTCGTAGATGCCAACCTTTGTTAAATCGATATTTATGGATTAATAACAGTAAAATTAAGGTCGTAGATAAAATATTGTGTGCAACGCATGCTAAAAGTCGTTTATGCACGAGACATGTTAGGAAACTCAGCCTTCGGCTTCGTTTGATAATTTTCATGTCTCGTGCATAAACGTCAACTTTAGCACTTGTTGCATAAATAGCTATTAGGCAAATGTAGCATGTATAAAATTCTAAATTTATGAAATTAAGCGTAATACATTTAAATTAACCAATTATAATTCTCATTGAAAGAGTTACTAACATGACATTTTTTATTTATCAACAATTCATTCTTTGTCCTAATAATTGTTCTATTTACTGATAACTCCTATGTTACCATTATCCTATTATATAAGGAATTTTCTTGTATTTGTAAGAAGAATTTATGTGTGCTTTGGATTTCAAGCAAGCGAGCAAACAATCCAACAAGTCAGTAAGAAAACAAAGCAAGCTCACATTTTTGTAAAAGAATAACTAACATTTTCTGTCTACAGCGTAATTATACGTTATTGCTTTATGAAGTAATTATGCACTTTAACCCTTTTTACAGATCTATAGATGGCCGATGCTACTAGTTCCGAAGTTAGGAAGGCGAGATAACCAACAATTTAAACAAAATAACTTACCGTTGAAGGCCGCTCTAGCTATCTTAATATCATAAAGATGGCAGGCAATGATAACCACAGATATTGGAAAATAACAAATCGTAAACAAGTTCAGGTATCGAAGCTATAATACAAAAGATCGTTGGCAGAGATAATGATTTGAAAATACTGTTGTCAGACTTCCAAAGGGGCTGATATTCAAATTTGAACATTCTCCAAATAGGTGGCTTAAGTCCGCTTAAAGGTCTGTGCAAACCACCAAAATGTTTTAGAAGATATTTAGGGATATTCGTTTCAATTGAGACATTCTGTATAGATTATTACAAAAAGCTCAATAACTAAATAGAATACCATGAAAACATATTTGCCTAATTAATAGCACTCGATCTTGTGTTGGCGAAAATTATAACCCTAATTGAAGTGCATTAGCAGGCGTTCAAAAAAAAAACGAACGATTTAATGACATGAAACGCGCATCACATATTAGTTATCGATATTGTCCCACACAACAAGGCTAGACAAAATGATTATCCTGCGCTACTAGTTACGATTCACATTAATATCTTCGATTTTGTTCACTACAGACTAAAAAACTGCAATGTTTAGTTTTGCATTTTATTTATAATTAAGTTTGAAAATTGTTTAACGTTGTTAAAACATTAGTTAAATTATATTTTATAATGATAAAGCATTTCAACATATTGGTTAAATCTGGCTTCAAACTGCTGAGGTCATTAGTAAGATTGTGCTGTCATCACAACTATGCATCGTAGGTCGCACACGTGTGGCCAGCGCTTTTATTTCACAACGCCTTCAGCAGAACATATTTAGAGAACGCAGAAACTAACTGCTGCGTTCTTAGTTTGCTAAATATCCATTTATGTACTTTTAACTATTAAGTCATTATATCTTACTAGATTAACAGATGCATTGTTCATTTGTTTACATCAACAATGTAAAAACATGTACAGAAGAAGTGCTTTTTAATAAATAAAGTAGTATTCATCTCCACCATTGTATTCATTCAAGATCGATAAGGGTATGCTTTCCAAGCCAAAAACTTGATCTATGGGGCTTAACCTCCCCATTTAACTATGAGATCGCCTTCCAAGCCAAAACTGCTTAATCTACGAGGCTGTAGATCGGCGAAGCGAGTTGATGCTGAAGATCCATATCGGGGCATATGGTCCTTCGACATACGTCATCCGAGGATTCAGTACTTCCAAAGGACAAAGGTAAAGGTTATTTCAAGTTCCCCAACTGGGGGCGGGCTGCTATACGGACCTTCCGTCCCTCTTCGGCCAAGAACGGGAGACTCGGGATGGGTGAGAGAAAGGAGGGGTGAAGACTGGAAGAAAGGTCAGCAAAGGTGGAGAAATACTGCCTCGGCATTCACCTCAGAGAAGGTACTCTGTTGACTCAGGAAAACCACCTAAAAACCTGAATCAAGGCAGGCGGCCGCAGGAATCGAACCCACGACCTCCCGAATGCTAAGTAAGTGGACTTGCTAAACACTAAGCCACGGAGCTCGGTAAATACTTCCACCAACTGCTAAGAAGGGGAAACTACTATTCAACCCGCCGTGGACGCCTTCACCGCCGAAACAACATTTTATCTTTCTCGTTTGGTCAAATACATCAAGTACGAAAAGCAACCTCCTTGGTCAATAGCACCACCGAGACTACGGTCTCGTTAAAAGGTATGAGAAACAACCCATTTGACAACAGCACATCTGGGACTACGTTCTCGTCAACAATAACGGAAAAACGACCCCCTCGGTCAACAGTACCACAGTTGCAATGCCTTCATCACCAGTACGAAAAGCACCACACAGCACCTCGGTCATTCACACCGCTGCGATATCTCCCTCGCCAACAGTATGAGACACAACTACAAGGGTGGACATATATTTATAGCGCGGCTAACCAGTAGTTGCTGCAGAGTTTTGGAATTCTGATAATCCATCAATCTAACCTTGCTGGAAGCGATTGATAAATGAGAAATTTATCTGACGCTTATAAACAATATTGTCGCACGTGAGAGACAGCTGTTATAGATAAATTGCAAATATTGATAAATCTGAAAGTGGTGCAGTGATTTAATATTTACTCAATAATTTTTATATGACATAATTTTTCAATTGATATGCAGAATGTGCTATAGTTGTCTGTATACCCATAAACGCTTTCTGTGATGTTAAACTATTTTAAATACTTAATCACTTCACGAACTTAAAATTTATTCATTTTTGCAATTTCCCTATGACAGCTGTCTCTCACGTGCAACAACTTTGTTTATAAATTTTAAATAAATTTGTCATTATTAATCATTTCTAGCATGGTAGGTTGATTACCAGTATTTCAAAACCATGCAACAACTGCTTGTTAGTCGGGTTACGAATATAGAAATGTTACCTTGGTAGCTTCATTGGCCAAGAGCACCACTGGACATCTATCTTGCCATAAGTGCAAGAAACAGCTACCTCCGTTAGCCAGCAGCACCACCGGACATCTTATTGATCAACAGTACAAGAAACATCTACCTCCCGGTCGTAAGCAACCGTCACGATTCACCATTCTCAACAAATACGAGAAGCGTGCACATCCTCTGGCTGTCAACACTGCCGGAACAGCATCTCATTCCTCACGACTGGTCAAGTGGTCATCTGCACCAGCACGAGATCTATTTTACTACAATTAGCACAGACACAGCACACACGATTAACCATACCTACCTGTCAGCATGGACGACATAAATAAACTCGTTGCAAACTACAAAATCTGCAGTAATCTATAGAACAGATATTACGAAGAAGGAAACAGAGCGATTTACTGCAGCTACTACGTCATACGAACAGCCAATCTACGGAGAAGCCGTTAATAGAGGAACCGAAGAACCTCTTCTACAATTTAATGAAGGAAATAATGAAACTATAGATAACATTGAAAGCCTTCACATCGATGTATTGGTAAATAAATATAACCCACGCAAAAAGTGACTGCAAGAACGCATATTTGGAGGCGGAGCCAGAGTACTTCGATGTCATCGCAGAATTAGAAAGAACTGGCCATTCACAAATGCGCCATCAAAACGTATTTCGCTCCGAAACATATACGTAAAAACCACATCAAAGTCAAATCATGGCTCATATTTCAAGATAGCAGCATTACTACCGATAGAATTTATCCAACCAAAATGCTGGATGTCATCAGCAATGGAATCACCACCGAACCCGTAATATTAAACAGGACAGCGTCATACGAAAAAGAAGAAGAAGAAGAAAATGCTCTATAGAAACTCTCTGCAACTTACGAGCACTAAGCTAATACAGGAAGCTACATTCACTACAACAAACGAAGTAGTAGAGATAGGCGGGTTCTACGACAAAATGACCTCAATTGACCCCATGGTGACTGACAGACACCGATGACCTTTGACATTTGGTTTCCTCCCCCTCCCCGAAGAGGATAATAGTTTGACTCTTCGATTTTTTCCATATACACTTTGTATCCCCAGTATATCATCTTGAGAGAGGCCAATGTTTGACAAGTTGCTTGGTGCCCCATAATACAGGAACCAGAGCTTAAATCCGGCGCCTTAGACCGCTCGGCCAATCTGACTACATACAGCTAAAGCATCTGCACATCCTACCACTACTACTAACAATAAAACTGGTAGATACCCTTGACTGCATCCCTATATTAAGTTGCCTGTTTGCTGCAGCATTTGTCATAATCCTTCAACAGCAGCTATGGCTAACTTCAAAAATGCAGAACAATTTTTCCGCCATTTTCAACAGTTTTTGGCTAGTTGCCCTCCAGCATCCTCTCAACGGTCTCTCCAGGCAGTGGTCACAATGGAGTACGCCCTGAACCTACAAGGAGAGGCCCTAGCGGAGACGACCACCTTACGGACGTGGCCTGCAGCCTTCGACGGATCGTCAGCTGTGTGGTGGCAGGCCAACGTCTTTAAGCCGGTGGAGCGGCACCTAGCAAGACTGGACGACGGAGAAGTTTTATTTATTACATACATTTGGAAATGAAATAAATATATTTAGAAATATTTCGGTGGTTTTATATCTTCTAACAACACATCATAATCAAAATTTACATGCCACGGCAAAGTATAAGTATTTTGCGTACCTTCAGGCCATACGTCCATATTTCCTTCTTCTTCTTCTTCGGATATTTCCATTAATTCACGTTGGCTTTCCATATTACTTCTTGCTTGCTCGCCGCCGTTTCATAAACACTATCAACCACCTACCGTCTTATATATAATTGGTGGCCCACTGTCAGACTCCCAAAAATTGGTTTGGGGTCAATTGAGGTCATTTTGTCGTAGAACCCGCCTATCTCTACTACTACACGAAGTATTGAAACCCCACCAGCACACTTGGTAATATTCGAAATGCAGCCCCTGGGGCTATTTAAAGGCTACTATGAGATACTTTCAAAGCCCAAGTTGATAAAACTACACTACCCCTGGTCCATTCCATGCCACAGCACAACTAAGGAATTTAGATGATGGTAAGTACCCTTCACCTTGAGAAGCGGCAGGGTGTTCAACTTTGTTAAAATGTTAATTAAAGTTTTGTTTTCAATTTACTTAAGTTGTGGCAAAATATTGGTTGAAACTCGTATCTAAATTCCGAGGCAACGCATGGGGTCATTAGCGAGAATGTGCTGCAATCACAACTTAGCACTTTAGCCGGAACACTTTCAGCCACCGATCGCATTTTACAACGCCTTCAGCGGAATGTATTTACAGAACGCAGAAACTAACAGCAAGCTTTTTGCTAAATACTCGTTTGTGTAGTTTTAATTATCAAGTCATCATATCTTAATATGTTAACAGCTTCATTGTTCAATTTTTTGCGCATGTGATGTAAAAGTTTATACACTGGACACATTTCAATCAGTAAAGTAACATTCATCTCCGTGATTGTACTTATTTAACATCGACAAGGGTATGCTTTCCAAGCCATAAACTTGGTCTATGAAGGCGATCTTCTAAAATTAGTAGTAGCCCCAGATCGATACTTTTCGTGTAGATTTTGAATCTGAACTCAAATATTTATTTTCCAATTATTTAGAAGTTTAATTGTATTTATATAAACATTATTTTTAAATGTTAGGGTTAATGGAATTGTTTCAGGACAAAAGCTTTATAATTGAAGAACTAGTTTTGAATAGTAGGTTACTTACAGCAGTTGCAAATTACACTATCAGCTCGCAATTATTGCCAATACATGTAGAAATAAATATTTAATTCAGAAGAATTATGTTTAAAACATCGTTTCGTTTTGATTTATTTACTCGTAGTACAAATAATTGCATGGCCAAATGCCCTTCGCTTTAATAAAAAGAGATAATGTAAAATTGTTGAAAATATCAAAACCTAGAAAATATTGGAGCAGATACTCCTAATCTACTAGAAAAAGTGCCTTAATAATGTTTTAAATGTTGATGTATTTTCTTGGTGTTTATTGCTCTTCTTAAGTACATATGGAACGTACTATTCCCATTTCATTATTCAAGCTGTTAAAACTTATGACTGTATACCCCATGTATATGCAAATTTGTATTATTTTATATACATAATTACATTTTAAACGTAGAAGGCCCGGCTTTCTAATACAATACAGGGGCAATAATAAAGCATTTGCAAACAAGTTAGCAGTGAAAAGGCAACCAAGTAAGCCAATAGTCTGAAAATAATGTGGTGAACAGGAAATGCACCATAGCGTCTGTTGTATGTCAATGAAGCAGTTTTCCAAATGAAAGGTATTTTTAAATTAACATAAAAAATCAGTGTGCAGCCGTAAACAGGCAGGCAATCGCTTATTTATCTACATCACTTATTTATTTATTTATTTTATTTATTTATTTCGGGGTCGCAACAAGCACAAGGCTCAATTACAGCAACCCACAATTAAAAAATAAAAATTACACTTAACTAGAATAACAATTGTAAAGTTTAGCTTTGAACGTCTGAAGGGAATCAAAATGAATATCTAACGTATTACAATTAGACAAATAAAAGTTATAAAGCAATGATAATCTTGTTACAGGAGAGTTGTTAGCTGAACTAGTTCTGTTAAAAGGGATACCAAGCAACGCAACACTTCTAGTATTACCAATAGGGATTCTAAAAGTAAAGTTAGATAAAAGATCTGGGCTATCCAACTTTTGGTTAAAAAGCTTGTATAGAAGTATAAGATCCAATATTTCTCTTCGCCTTTTTAGAGAACCGATTGCAATCTGGTTGAACGGAAATTTAGTAGAAAAGAATCGTATAAATTTATTTTGAATACCTTCTAACCGATCTATATATGTACTGTATTGGGGGTTCCAAACAGTGCTGCAGTACTCTAAATGACTTCGGATCAAAGAGAAATAAAGGATCTTAAGCGCATCGGGATTTGTGAAATGTTTGCACGTTCTAATTAGAAATCCTAACATTTGATATGATTTCCTGGCAATTTTATCAATATGGATATCAAACAGTACCTTATTATCTATCGTGACACCCAAATCTTTTATATTAGTAACTACTTTGAGAGGATCAACACCCAAAAAATATTGGAAGTCAGTAACCTGTCGATTACGTGTAAATTTGATTTGGTAGCATTTTTTAATGTTTAATATTAAACTATTTTCTTTGCAATATGCATTCAATCTGTTTAAGTCGGTTTGAAAATTTATACAATCTTGGATATTGGAGATAACAGGGAAGATTTTAAGATCGTCGGCGTACAATAGAAACTTGGTGAACCGAAAACAGCGGGAGATATCGTTTATAAAAATAATGAAAAACAAAGGGCCTAGGTGCGACCCTTGAGGAACACCTGACGAAACAATTTTTGGTTCAGATTTATAGCCATTAACTACAACAAGCTGAGATCTATTTCTAAGATATGATGATATCCATCGAAGGAGATTACCATGGATGCCGATCGAGTTAAGTTTTGCTAATAAAATTGTGTGGCTGATTTTATCAAAAGCTTTGCTGAAATCTGTATAAACAGCGTCAACTTGCTGCCGGCTGTCCATGCTTTTTAATATATATTCTGTATAAGAAAGTAAATTAGTGTTAACCGACCTACCAGTAAAAAATCCGTGCTGTTGCTGAATGATAAAAGGTTTTACCGACGAAAAAATTACGTTATAAATTATTTTTTCCAAAACTTTGTTAAAAATGCAGAGTTTAGAAATAGGTCGATAGTTTTCAACGTTATCTCTATTGCCAGATTTGTATATAGGCACGACATGCGAAGTTTTCCAGATTGCAGGGCAACAGCCTTCACGTAATGATTTATTAAAAAGAATGGATAAAGGAAGAGATAGGCTTGAAGCACATTGCTTTATAAAAAGCGCGGGGATGCCATCGGGTCCTGCGCCTTTGTTCGTATCGAGAGCTATTAAAATTTTAAAAACAGTTTTATCAGAAATTGTAATATTAGAAATAGATAAATTGGTAACCATTTTATAGATCGTTTCACGATTATCAACATGTTTTTCACTAGAAAATACAGACTGAAAATATGTGGAAAATAAATTACAGATTCCAGGACCATCGGAGGCCGTAGCACCTGCATATTGCAAATTTGAAGGAATTCCAGCACAGAGCTTTTTATTAGATACAAATGACCAAAATTTTTTAGGATTTTCCCGAATATTATTTTGCACATCTAACAAGTACTGTTTGTGACTTAAGCTAATTAAATTTCGCACACGCTTTCTAAGCAAGCTAAATATATTATAGTAGTGCAAGGTTTTGTATCTTTTAAATTGCCTGTGTGCTGATTGTTTTTCCCGAAGCAGTCTTATAATTGCAGGCGTGAACCAAACAGGGTACTGTCGACTTCCAATATTTTTAGATGGGACGTGCTGAGTAATAATGCTATTAATAATAAAGTAGAATTTAGTAACACTCTGGTCAGTATTTAGATTACGAAATTCTGTGTACCAGTCTAACGACGACAGTTTTTCATTTATAATTGTGTAATTGGCCCTTTTAAAAATAAAAATTTTTCTTCACTTGTAGGACTTAAGTAATTTTTCTGAAATTAAATCCGAGTCAGTGGTAGTACAAATCGGAAGAAATCCCACGTCGGATGTAATTAGTATCGGTGGTAGTCAATTTTGTAGCTACTTGAAAATATTTCAAAATTAGATGAAAATCCAAATCGGTGTTAGTATTTTACAATATCACTCTGCAAAGAAAAATTGCGTGATAGACTCCTGGGCATTTGCTATGATATGATATGTGTGTTTTTATTATTATAGAATAAAATAAATTAAATTAAAATTGTCTACCATACCAATTATTTTTCAAAGATCGGTAAATGTTACATTAAACTGACTAATCTTGGGTTCACCAAATTAACTAATAATATCTATGGTATTTTGCCCTCTTAAACATTGCATATAATCATTATTGATAATATTTGCTAGCTCCAAAATTAAGAACATGAAAACTCAGCTCTCAGGTGTCGGGTTATTTAAATTTATTTGAAAATGGCAGCACGCCACTGGGAAATAATATCAAAACTGCACTGCGCCGGTGCTCGAGTTGACAGTTAACCTTGACCTACATAAATTTCAGTTTGTGCGACTTTCTGCGTTGTGAAATGACTAGTAAAATCGAATTATGAGCAAATTAAAAATCAGGTGAGTTATGGATTGATTTTCGCGCCTTTGTGGTAGCGGCTGTACATTCTTTTGTTCTAGGAAAACCGGATCTTCGTTGTTTGCGCCTACTCTTTTGTTTCTTGCATTCTAACCTCCAAATTTGGATTAAATTGAGATTTTTGGCTGATTATCGTTGCCTGGACAGAAACTAATGCTGGCCCTCGGTTGTGAAGCTCACGAGACACAGGTAGGCTCATATGTTTCACGCCCTTACGGTCGATTAATGAAAATTCCCACACTAACCTCGCTCTTGCATCGGTAGCTGTTGCGGAAAGCCTTCCCTGGTGCCTGCGGTACCTGCGGTCGCCCTTTGATGCCGGTATCGCTGCTGGGACCCTCGGACAGCATGTCTCCACCTTCTGGACCCGTTCGTAGCCCTCCGGAACGCTGGGATCACGATTGCAATCTCCTCGGGTGCCTGCCGTTGCTGGTTCGTCGAAGGAGGCGTGAAACATTTTTTTTCTTTCAAGATGGATCGCCCCTTTTAACACCACTGGTTACACACATAAAACTGCACACTTTGGTAACGTTTCAACTCTGTATCTTTATTTTAACCATATAAAAACTTTAATTAATTGCAGAGTACAAGGTAGATGCTGCTGGGGTCAACGTTTAATAATAATTGAATTTCCAAGCTTCTAAAAACAAATGAACATCAAAAATCAAATACAAGGAAATCAGCTTAGTACAAATTAACAACATTTAACATTAAGTTTATATTTTACAAACATTTAACTAGAACTCTTAATACTAAAATTATTGTCTTTCAAAGTAAATTGTTTATAACCTATCTTATTGTCCATTAAATTGTTTATAACAAATGTCTTTTTGCTCACATCACTTCATTGACTCACTAATAGCACTAAACTTGTCTATTTCCTGTTTAGTGTTTCATTTTCTTCAAAAATAACTAACTGTGTCCTTTTTGCCAAAATCTATTTTATACTAATCTTGCTTGCATTATCCAATTCGTAAATCCTTTCTTACCTGAATCAAATAAGCTCACAACGTCAGTTTTTCTTTAATTACTGTACTAACTAACGCTTCATCTCAAGTTCTGCACAATTTGAATTCTTGTGTCAATTTTAACTAATTCATGTCTGGCTTCTACATTGCCAAACTTTTGAAATTATAATTGAAATTCTTTTATTAACTCCCCTATTTGTATACTCATTTGAATGCTTTTAAAGTTAATCGTCCATTCTACCAGTATTATTCTGATTTAATAAAATTACATGACTTTTCCCAGTTATTTGCATTGCCTCGACTTTGTGCCTTTGTGACTGTATTTTGTATTTTCTGTATTGCAACCAGAGCCGAGTACAGGGCTAAAGACCATCGCAATATATGTTGCATTATCGCAGTGATTTCAAGTGAACGAAATTTGTTTCGAGGACCTACATTTTATAAAATTTGTTTATTGTTATAGTATGGTTGAAGTAATGTAATGTAGCTAAACCAGATTCCATCATATTTTTGTCGAAATATTATGATACATTGCACTGAAAACAAATATAATGGGGAGCATGTAACTGTGGTGCAAAACACGTAATGCCAATGTTTTACCGGACTGTAAATCTTGTATTTGTATGTACAGGCTCGGGCAGCGTAAAATTTTTATATATTACACAAAAACTTCAATGCAGCTTCCACTGAAATAAAACATTCAGATAAGGTTAAAGTGTATGAACGCAGTACTGGCAGCATCAGTTTCTTCGATTTTGCGGTATAAGTATCTCTTATAGCGAACTGTAGTGCATTTTTATTATTGAGCTGTAACGATTTTTACAACAAAAACCGAAGTTGAAATTATTTCTTTATGCGATAAATATAAACTAACAGAAAAACTGCTAATATGAATGAGAAAATTATTTTGATGTGTGCATTATATAATTTTGCTTCTTGCAGCATCTTTCAACCACCAACTTGTAGGTAGGTAGCACCTGGAATAACAGTAACTTTGACGCTGGCGTCATGATATTTGACACAATGATCTCATTTAGCTTTCAGCTTGTGACACAGTACAATAACTTCTAAAGGAATATCATATTGTTTTCCTTTCTACGTGTCTTTCTCACTGCATTGTCGTAATGTTTATGTACTTTACGACCCCTTTCTGAAAGGTTACTTAATCAATTTACATTTTTGATGGCTTTTGTAGCATTTGTTGTGTTATGTGATATTGAACGAAGTTACGTGTTTGTCAGCAGTTTTTAACTTCTTTAAACCATACATGTAATTCTGAAGCGGATTTAACTATTTTGGTATTTTTACAGAATCCCCAAACGGCATTTTTGTGAGATCAAATTGTTATTTAAGTTTTAATACAGAGTATAACGTATTCCAGAGCTCAAATTTCAGAAAGTAGAACATCCGCATTATGATATACAATACAGTTGAATCTCATTTTGATTTATTTATATACGTAACATTAGTAGTTTCCATGAAACTAACTTGATGTAACCCTTATAAGCCAGTGTAACAGCATCCGAGAGGCTTAACCGTTAATTCGTGAAACTTATTGAAATGCCAAACCACAATGTTCTAAGTTTTAGGCTTAACGTGCAAGCGCATTCTTAATGCGACACACGAGAACAAATGGCTAGTACGAGCTGTTCAATGCCTTTGGCTGTTGCTTCCAGATATACAATAAAACATACATCAAGAGTAAGAGTATATAAATATCATTCTTTTGGGCGGAAAGGGGTTTCCAGAAATTAAACCTGAAAGCGGTTTGAATGGATATTTAAACTACTGCATGCTCGTGCGCGCTCTTTACAAATTCCTCAACATTTTAAATTTATTGCAAAAGGAGCTTTAAAACGGCCTATTAGTGATTTATAGTGAATGTGAAAGTTACACACTGTAAATTTGGTTCTGTAATAAGTACAGTTTCAAAGAGTATCCATTTTAGGATAAAATATATTTATTTGGGTCATATGCTCTTGTTCAAGCAGAGATAGACAAATGTTTTCAACTTTACTCTTGCTAAGATACTAAGTATCAACGTAGTGATCGTAATTACATTTAGTGTAGTAATGAAAAAAAAATCGAAAATCAGTCCTAAAGAATCACTCTCAATAAATAGAAAAAGTACACAAACGGTAAAACAAATTGATTTTTTCTCAAACACACTATCGAAACTGCTGAAGCAGACAAGATCATCTCTAATAAAATATTAACAACGCAATAATGACTACTTCTAGTTACTCGGAACGCATTTTGTTCACTCAGAAAATTCATAAATAAGCCAGACATTCTCCTTCAGAAAGAAAAACTTCTGCAATTAGACATTCTCAAAATACATTGTCATTCTCTTTAAGATAATCTTGGTAAGCCTATGCAGATGACATCTTATTAATCACACATAATATAAATATCTTCAATTAACCAAGTTGAAGCATAGGGCCTCCACATATGATCGCTAGCGAGTTCTGTTTTGGATTATTTGCTTTACTTCCGATTCCGGCATTTTAGTTGAAGACTCTAACCTCAAACATCAGTGCTCGCTCACGATAGTCAAATTAGTATGTATAGGGAAACATTTCTCTAATTTTATAAGGCGCCACTGTGGTAGTTTTCCTGTCCTTGATGTAATAAGAAGATTTTACCATGGAAACTGGTTTTCGTCGTCATGCGTGCTTAATGCTTTATTTTCTCTAAAACGAAGCTTTATCAAATCATGGAAAACGCGTACTGTATTTTGCTTAACAATAATTTATACAATACTGAATCTGACACGGGTATATTAAGCCCACCACCATAAATACAATTCTCGGCGAAACACAGCTGCGGAATAAATAATTCTAAAACTATCCAATGCGTAACATCACATCGGAATACAAACTACGGAGTCAGCATTGATGGAGTGGATGGAGTGAGGATACAAGTCAGCTACCGATTTTCGAGTCACAATTTGCACATCCCAGACTAGACAGAAAGTCGCTCAACATTTAAATCCGTTAAGCGGTCAATCCAGCTGAATTATTACATTCAAAAGTAATAAGCACGTGCATTATTAAAAAAATAATGCAGAGGTACTTAGTTTAGTGCAGCAAACTTTGACTGAAAGCAGCTAGAGGCGAACATAGTTGGAGCTCGGGATTGAGTGAAGATTTCAGAGTGGGAAGAGCGAAGAAATGTTTTGGGCTGAACAAAACCAGTATGGGAGGTGATGGTTTTGGGAGAACCTCGGGCTCAATGGATTTCGGACTAGTCAGTACAAAGATTTCTGATGTTTCTAAGAGGAGAGAATGAAGATTTCAGCTTGGCTTGTGTATTCGGTAAAACTCGACATGATACAATGGCAACGGCAATGGCAGAATACAATAAGTTGCTTGAGGTTTCCCACACAATATCGAAAATGACGGTCTCCGATACACCAACGGGACATGAACAGAATTTCAAAACATTTATGCCTGGGATGCAAAAACGACAGCAAACTACATTTCACTCAAACGGGAAGACTCTGAACTGCACCCTACTTCGAAGGTAGTTGTATGGCTTCTGCTCCCCGCTGACGTTCCTTCGCGTGAAGAAGTTCAATGCATATACCGCTTTCGCTAGCATAAAATCAGTGGCGCAGGCAATTTTCCAGATGAACATAGCGGAAGGGTAATTTACAAATTAATAAATATACAAATGTAAACTATGTCGTTCTTAGAAACATACGTACATTTCCGATAATAAATTAAGCAAAGGCGCTAAGATTAGTATGTATAAAACACTAATAAAAACAGAAATTGCTTGCGCTGCTGCACCAGAATCTTAAAAAAGTAAGAAAACGATCTGAGAATAATGGAAAAGCTTTTAAGATGAATATTAAGGCCAGTTCAAACATTGAAGAGAGAGGAAGCAAACATGATGAACTATAATTTATTGAAGGGCATCTAAGATGAACAGCGACTGCAAGACGTCAAAGTCCAGAAGAGTGCCTGGTTACGTTATATACAAAGTAGCTAGTAAAGTTGAATAATTAAGGGAACAGCCAAATGAACCCAGCAAATATAATTTCCGTCGCTATGTGCAGCGTTTTTGTTGTTTTAATTTGAGTCAGTCCTCACCGCTTGTTATCCAGCCACCATCCAAAGGGTTAATTTCATTGTGGCAGTCTGGCAAGATGAAACTTGTTTTTATTCATAGGTTTTTCAAAGAGCAGCAAGTTTAGACCATAAAGAGTTTCAGCATTCATGTCCCTACCATACAAGGCTACTAAAAATTTCTCACCTGCATATCTACTTTGGTCAGGAGTAGCTTCTGACTCTCTGAATGCACTTACTGCATCCAACTAAATTAGGGTGCTTCTAAAGAACACTGCAAAATTTGGTTCTACCATGTCCAAATGGGGCCGATGTAGTGTCACATCCACTATATGCATGAAAAAATAGAAGCTCTTGTGGATTATATCTGAATGAGTTTGATGAATAAAGGTAAGCGTCAGCGCAATAAATTATTTAACAAAATGTGTTTTTAATTTTTCGTAACTTTGTTATATTTGAGGCTCGGTATTTAGGTAATTATGTGGTTTAAAAAAAATGTTATGATAGTAAGTTATAAAACATTTTGTGCTGTACAAAAACTAGTAGAACAATTTTTTTGTAGAATGCACCAGTAAAGAGTTATCAAGCAAAAACCGAAAAAAGTGACACAAAAGTGGTCGTACTGACGCGCGCACAGGCGTGCCAAATGAGAAAACTTGGAATTTTAATAAGGACCTAGATACATACAACATATCGAAAAGCCAAAACTACATAACCTTTTGTCAGGTAAAATGTCCAAGTACACTCGGCTAAATACCTATTTTACTATTTACCATTCAGGTAAGTTATAGAGACAGTACCAGTGAACCCAGCGTCTTATGTCAAGTTGTAACGACTTGCATTTTGTATCTTATCACCAGTCTGCAGTTAGAACTCATAACATTAACATTTATTTTATGTCATTTTTGTGATCTTTGTCGAATACAGTTGTTTTTTAAAAAGGACGTTACGGCAATTTATAATTTAAGTAGCGCAGTCGGTAGGATGGTCAAACGGTGTTAATGAACATAATATCGATTCGTTTCAGCGATTGATTGACCAAAAATCAAAAACCCGGGGCCCGGGATTTTTCGGAGTCTTAAAATGCCAACTTCCCGCATCCAGTTAAGGAATAGGGAGAATAGCTTAAGCTTTGTGTTCAACAAGGACGCATGGACAGGATAGTGATTTTGCTGTAAATACCTCCTAATAGAGGCCTTGTAAACAATTACCAGCAATTTTTAAGAGTACTTACTTAAAACCAAATAATTGAAATACTTCAAAATGACGCAACCATCTGCACTAAAACAGGAATATTTGGGAATAATCCCAGCATTTCATGGAGAAACGGAACTACTGCCTAGGTTTATTAAAATATGTCAAAAATTAGTTACCAAATTTTATAATAAGGAAAACACTGAGGACTTTCAGAATGGATATCTGATATCTACCATCTTTGTTAAAATAAAATGAGAAGCTGCATTTTATATCTCGTCTTGTATAATCAGAAATTGGTTAGATTTAAAAACTGCATTGTTGAATACTTAAGCTGGTAAACGTGACATATACACTTAAAATATTGACCTTACAAATTTAAAACCGGAAACTGAAAGCGCAGTCAATTTTTATATTAGGGTTCAACAAATATTAAATTGATGATAGAAGCGGAAGCCATTATTTTAACACAATATTGTCGGAACTCTAAGAGTATTACTACTATTTTAAATTTGTTTCGTAGAAAAAACATACCAAGAGGTATCGTAAAAATTAACCTAGATAATCTGCGTAAAGCCCTGGGTCTTGCTATGGGGCCGCTCAACATTAAAGTAAGGCGTTTTTTTTCAGAAACTGCAGGAGAGAGAACAACCGACCTAGCAAAGAAGCACGATGTTTTCAAAGTCATGAACCTAAATATCTGTGGTATTCGTAGTAATGTTTGTTAAAACAATTCTATTAAGCAGTTACTTTTGGTATTTTAGCGTCAAATGCTACCATTTTCACGAGTCACGCCAGCAAAATTCGTAGTTCAGTGGTAATGTTATCAAAATTCATTTCCATAAATATTATTTCCGCGTTGTTCATTTCAAAAATTAACGCATGACAGTTCTTGCATATTCACCGAGACTTAATTTTCCATTGCTAGCGTGTTATCAAACCTTGACCCTGCTGCAAGCAGTAGTTTCTTTGTTCTTTTAAATTCTTAGTAAGCCGCTTATCAAAGCAGCTTTGTTCTGCCTTTGCCTTCTGCATGGATGATGTCATCTTGCCACTATCACGTCTTAAGTGGTTCTTGACGCCGAACCGGCGGTTGTAATTTTACGTGTGAATCTCCTAGTTAAGTAAAGTTGTTCCAGTATTTCGATCCGTCTTATTCTTAAACTTAACGAGTGGAACAAGGAGGTAGATAAGCCGCGTCTGAGCTATGTCATTCTTCACGCTTGCCGCTTGGCAGGAACTTCACTTCGCTTCCTGCTGTTGAACTAGAACAAACGTTTTTGGCTTCTTCTTTGGCTGCTCGATCTTTCGTAATTTTCGTTGTGAATAGCTGTGTGCTTTGGGTGCATCGTGTTGTTTGTTGTACCAATTTAGCGTTCTCGAACTGTTTCGTTTGGCAAGAAATCTCCGGCGTTGGTGGTGGTGAACTTTCCGTTTGAAGTGCATGTGAAGCATTAATTAGTGGGGTCAAAAGTTCTTATCGTCGAGGGTTGCGAGGCCCTTGAATATATCGTTTATACGGATCCTAACGAACTCTTTCTATTGAACCCAACGCTAATTTTGAATTTAACGTCGCATTATCGAAACTCGCACATCGAGGGGTTTACCCCGTGTTATCGTTACGTCGACTTCGCCCTTCAGGGGACTCTATTGCATCATGCCATCCTTAGTTGTTGCCAGCATCTTCGAGGCTGTGCCCGCACCACGTCATCACCTGTGATTTCGCTGTCGTCCGACGCTACATACGGTATCGCCCGTAATTATGCAGTCAACTGATGTTCTCCAGGTAAAGTTCTTGTAAATTAGTTTTATTGTGTATAATTAAAAGTGAACGCCTCGTTGAGTGTTGAACGATCAGCGCATTTGTTATTAACGTTGTGCTTTGCTGTTTGCGAAATTTAATGGTTTACTGATGCATTCTTTTGTTGTTTAACGTAACTGGTGGCAGTTTCGTTTGCCGTGATCCACATTATTGTTGTTTACAGTCAAGCTTACCACTTGTAATTAAGTTAACGTATTGCGATATCTAACCTAACTAACCTTTTTGAGTACTTTTAAATTCTAACTAGTCAATTTCATGTTTATTGTCACCTATATATATATTTATTTATTCTAATAGAGTTCATGGTCAAGTACTTCTGTTTTTCATTTGTGTTCGTGATTCTTGCATGCGTTTTATGTGTACTGTTTCAGTTGTAAGGAGATGAACAGCTGCTCATGAGCAAGTTTTGTTGTAAGGTAAGTCGATACTGTACGTCTTCGCTAACCGAGCTCTGCCAAGGAAAAAAAATAGCAAGGTGACTTTATGTACTTCCATTTTCAAAGTAATCTCACCTGTGTTGTTATTGTTATTTCCCGATTTAGTCAAGAAAATGGTGGCGTTCCGTTATTTAACATCTTTAACCCCCTTTATGTCAGAGCACAGCCCTAACTTTCAGATAGTAAAGAACCACGACCTTTCTTCACTGAGCATCCAATAGTCGGCGCATTTTGTTACAGCACACCTTGTAACGAAGGTTAGGGCTGAGTATTTGGCAAGATTCCCGATTTTGTCTTAGTCATTTTGTAGGTAACAGGTTTGGCTCTCAAGCGTATGAGTTATGCTTTGCACGCTTGAGGGGCTGATTATTAATGCCGTTATAGCGGCTTTCGTCGTGTAACAAACTGGCTAGTTGTTGGTGTCGTAATAACGTTTTCGCCTTGTAACATGTTAACGAACTGTCAGTCCTATTAGAAGAGGTTGTTACCGTTACGGCGACTAAATAGAAGTAAGCAAAGGCCAACGGCTTCTCAGCCGGAGCTGGTCGTGGGTAAACAAAAGACTCAAAAGCTTTAGCTAAAAAGAATATGGGCGCCAAGTAGCTAGTAACCCAGCACTTTGCTAACCAAAAGATGCACTACAGAAGGCGCTACTAACCAAACCTGAAAATATAAAGGTAACGGCAAAGGCACAAATCATACACGCAAACAAATAGGTCATGGTAGTATAATTGCGGCAAACAGAAATACAAATACACAATTAAAATACACACACACAAAATCTCAATAGGGAGATCATATCACAGCTTAATATTACCAACTAAAGCATAAGGTTAACTCACCACAATACTGCCAGTTACATTTATATGGGCATAAAAGCGTAGTTGACAAGCAAGCCCAAATTAAATAAATAATTATAAACGGTATGTTTAAATAAATAATTATAAACGGTATGTATATGTTACAAAATAGTAGTATTAAAAAAATAGTACAAGACTAACATTAAACTTGGCCAAATGCACTACTGAATAAATACTTAGAAAGAGTTCGAAAGCATCGTGGCTTCGACACGACTGTTAAGACTGAAAGCAAAATTTAGAATGCACGTTGAATGCAACCGAACACCCAGTATGCAAGGCTTAACTTTTATTTAATTAATAATTTATTTATTCCGACGCTATCACGGGCCTACAAGATCTTGTTTTGGTTCCGTAAGGGCGAATTCACGATAATGCAAGGCAATCTGCATTAAAACGGTCGTGGTGCGAGCATTACCAATAATTCTCTTGCACGACAGGGCGCAAATAGGTAATATTATTCAACGGTGGAATAGATGACGATTGAAAATGAAAGCATACTTTCATGCACTTGACTTCACAACGAAGTTACAATACCGTTAAAATTTAGTCCGAGATCGGAAGCAAAGTACAATACCGATAAAATCTAGTCCGAAACCGGAGGCATCTTCGTACATATAACATAAATAGCTGATTGTCGATTAAAAGAGCTACCGCTAAATATGATTTACGGTGTCAGAATCAAATATTTTCCACAGGTGAGTTTACCGCTTAAGAATACACCTTAAAAACAATCGTAAGTTTATCGAACACATTGCAGCACCGTCACGCAATTATCTCCAGGAGGGGCTGGAAATTGGGGAGTTCGAAACGGAAATAATAATCTGACAGACCTTTGCGATGGCTTCTCTCCGGCTGCAGTGATCGTAAGCAAAGGCCGAAGGGCAATGAGGAGGTCAAGAAGCAAGCGACCACCGAGTAGCTGTCGCAGGAAGTTTGACAGGCAATCGCCGGTGCTATCCCGTCGTGCGGCTCAGGTTCGAAGAGCGGAGCATTGCTTGATTCGCCACCAAGTAGGCAGAGCTGCTGGCACGTTACCAAGCGAAGTGGTACTGCCGGTATGTAACCACAAGGCAATACTGTAGGTATGCTCCCAGCGGGAATAGCTAAAAGAGCAAGTAGCCATAGAATTGAACTGAATAAGCTTAGAAAAACCACATACCCGTTTTAGATCTTTACGGCTGCGCTTCGCCAGAGGAGTGGAAGCATGTGCTTGCTAAAGCAAAATCCCCAAACGAAGTTTGGGCTAAGAGATCACCGCAAATAACATTCTCGGGGCCTATTCCAGACCAGCCGCGGAATCCATAACACAACAAAAGCAACCTCCTACGCAAGATGTGCCCGAATAAATCCAATAAAGTTACGTCTCCAAGACGTGAATTTTCGAGACACCTGACTTTAACAGCACAAAAATGGCGAATGCCAAGATGGTTTCCAAAAACTGATAACCAAAATCCAATTGAAGAATCCAAATTCATCTCGAAATGGGGTGAATATCACAGGTAGGTAAAATAGTAAAACTCAAACCTTCCCCATATAACATTTAATGACGCAAAACCAGTGGTTGAAAAGCTACATGTTTCGACTTTTAAGTCATCATCAGGCTTATAAAATCCGGAAGCGGTGTATTGTAGATTAAAATTTAAAATTTAAAATTAAGGCGAAACTCCATATATCTAATACTTACTATATTGCTAGCGGCTATGAGTGGGAAACTTACCAAGGAAGTGAAACAGACAACCAACTCTTCAATGTATAAAGGTGAGCGGTGCGCAAGGGCGGCGGCGTCGTCCGCCCAATGGGGAAGTGGTCAAGTTTAAAATTCGCTTCTAAAGGCGGAGTTCGAATTCCCGCGCATGCGCACGAGACGCGTTATACTCTAAGTGAGACTATGTCGGCGCCGTAATGTTTTCTAGCTTTCCGAGGCCCTACTAGCAATATATGTGTATTATATATATGCGAAACTCAAAGGAATGCGTGTTAACCTTGAAGAGGCATGTGCTGATTAAGTCAAGTAAAAAGTGAGACCTTCGTCGTTTAACATCGAAAATACATGGGGAAAATATTAAAAACAATTAAACATTATTAGCAAGTAAAACTGTCACCGATACGTGACTTCTGTCCTGACTCGCTTCACGTATCGTATCGTATTGGGAAGGGGTCAGATAATATCAGTCCAATATGCATAAAGTGAAGCCTACACACCAGGGGCTCTCAGGCCTGTAATTCTTATCAAATGGCTTACTTAGATTGAAATGTAGTTTTCAGAAGATCTGAATGCTCAGTATTGCTGTAAGAAAAATTAAACTTGAAGGAAGATATGGCAAAAGTTAATTTTAGCCAAGATTAGGGCAAATAATTAGATAAACAGCTGCAAACGACTTTTGAACAGTAACAAGGTGCAACTTATATTGTGTGTTAGGCGGCACATCACCTACAAGATAGTGAAATGTCGTTCTACGGTTGAGATAACTATAATCTAAATTTAGTTGGTTATTCGCGTCTAATAATTTTTAAATGTGGCGGTACTGCTATCTTTGTAAATAAAGAAATTCAATTACAAAGCTAAAGGTACCTGTTAAGCCTATTGATAAGAACTGCGAGTTCTGCTGTGCCCAATTTAAGATAAATGATAAAATATTTAATGTTGTTTACATATACAGGCTACCATCTGATGATGTTGGTATATTTTTAGAGACAATGAACACCTTACTAAAATAAATTTTTAGCAATAATAAAATTATTATTGTGTGTGACGATTACAATCTGAATTTATCAGAATCCGAGGCGAGTCCAAGCAGTTTCGCAGGTGAATTGACACAGTTGTTTGCTGCATAAAATGTATCACCGCACGTGGAGGGCATGACTCGAGTGGCAAAAAATAGAGCTACTAGAATTGATAATATATTTTCAAAATTGACTGTAAGTACACCACAGTGTGAGATAATCGCGACCCACATTTTTTATCATTACACCCAAGTTTTGTCTTTAGTTGATGGTAATCTAATTAAAGAATCGGATCAGAAAAAGCCAATATTTACCTACAAACGTTATTTTCGCCAGAACTATTTCAACAATTTTGCCAGTCAGCTAGATTCTGAAACTTGGCAAGACGTTTTTACTGCAGGTGGCTGGAATGAAAAATATGATAAGTTCCTAGAGATATTCTTATATTATTTCGATATAAATTTTCCTCTAAAAAGAACTTGAATCAATCTAATTGACATTCAAAAATCAAATTAAGTACACCTTAAATTAAAAATTGGACGCGAAGAATCAAAGATTTATTCTTGCTCTCAGCGATCTTAAAATTCTTGAGCACTATAAAATATAAAAAAAGAAATTTCAAGTGCCTTTTAAGGGATAGCAGAATCGCGATATATGATAAAATAATTCATAATTCAAAGATCCAAACAAAAGCAGTTTGCCAACAAATTAACAAAACTTTAAAAAACAAAAGTACTGAACTACTTAACGATAAAAAAATTATTAAGGATCCAAGAGACATTGCCGACATTTTTAAGGCACAGTTTGACTCAAATAAAATAATTACAAACCATAACCGCTTAGTACAGTTTAGACGGTCCGCTGTAAATTTCAATTTCTTTCTATATCCCACAGATGAACACGAAATATTGGCGAAACTTGTCTTCCAAATTCTCCACGGGCATGGATAATATACCCCCTATAGTTGTTAAGTGGGTTGATAACAAAGTTGCAGTAGCTTTGGCCAACACAATCAACGAATGTTTACAAACAGGAATATTTCCTAATAAATTACAATCTGCAAAGGTAATTCCAGTACTAAAAAAGGGCAGGAAAGATCTTCCTGACAACTACAGACCTATTTCGTTGTTGCCTATATTCTCTAAGGTCTATGGAAGAGCAATTTTTAACAGACTTCTGTCCTACTTTTTTAAAAACAAATTAATAACATCAAACCAATACGGACTAACAAATCAAGTAGAAATACAACATTCCGTTAGCAACCAGCTTGTTCAAAATTACAATGACACACCCATATATTTAATACTACTATATTGCTAGCTAACGGCTATGAGTGGGGAGGTCACAGAGTAAGTGAGACAGACAACAAACTCTTCTACAGACTTGGTGAGCTATGCGCAAGCGTCGTCCAGCTAGGAGGGGAAGTGAACCTCACGATCAAGTTTAAAATTCGCTTCTAAAGGCGGAGTTCGAATTCTCAGGCATGCGCACGAGAGCGTAGTGCTCAGAGTGAGACTATGCCGGCGCCGTAATGTTTTCGCCCGTTCCCAGGCCCTACTAACAATATAGTACTTTAAATATATGGACACAACACCAGATATTCAGCATAATGAAATAATGTTAAGCTCAATGAACATGTTAAGATCGAAGCTACACGTCAAGATTTTCGCTGGAAGTGTGTTTTCCATATAATTTGAAACATGAATGTTGCGTAGAAAGGCCTAGAATGCTTGAGTAAGAAAGAGATGACCATATAACAAAATTATTTTAGTAGGCACAATTAGTTGACATATGTCATAATTAAAATAGCACCAGCGTGGCTTGGTGGTTAGAGCATTGCACTGCAGCGCGGAAGTCTGGAGTTCAAATCCCAGATCGATGCCTGGCGGGCGGCCTACCCAGTCGCTTTAAATAATTGGGAACCTGCGTGCGAAAGAACAATGGGTAATAATGCGGTTTAGGGATGGGCGCGTGACGTGAAAACAATCGTGTCACGGCGTGTCACGTCGTGAACGTAACTAATAATTGAAAATCGTGACGTGAACGTGAGTGAACGTGAGTGAAAATTTCCAAGGCGTGATTCACGTTTCACATTAATTTCACGTTAAATATATAGTAGCGAATAAAAAACTGCAGCGTGCAGCAACTTTTAAATTCATTAGATCACAAATTGTGCTAAACAAGTTACATTATGTGGCTTTATTTTTGGACCCTAATTATAAATCCTGAAAGTTCATACCTTCACATGAAAGAGAAGATTATAATGCAAATAAAATTATAGATGATAATAATGAAATACATAGCAAACGACTCAAAACTGGTACATCAACATCTGATTCTTATCTTTCTATACTTAGAGATAGCTCTGACGATGACACATGTAATTAGGATGATATCGAAACAGAACTAAATTAGTATGTTAAATTAAAATTCGGAAATGTAGATGGCATTTTAGGATTTTGTAAAAACAGTGTACATAAGCCACTGTTAAAAAAATTAACTCGAGAATTTTTAAACATACCGGCAAGTTCCGCTACATGCGAAAGAGTATTTTCTACAGCTGGGCGAATTTTAGAAGAGCGCAGAATTCGACCTAACGCTGAAAATGTTGATTACATATTATTTTTAAATCAACATTTTAATGTGTAGATGTGTAGATGAGCTTATTATTCTAATAAAAGTAATGGTTGTTTGTTATACTCAGCTAACGCTGAAAATGTTAATTACGTTTTATTATTAAACCAAAAATGAATTGTGTAGATGTGTAGATGAACTTATTTTTAGAAAAGTACCTAATGTTTTGTGTTGTATACTCGACTTAACACTGAACATGTTGATTACGTTTTATTTTTAAACCAATTTATTGTGTACTTGTGTAGATGAACTTATTATTCTAATAAAAGTAATGTTTTTTTTTTGTATACTCGCCTTAACCCTGAAAAAGTTGATCCTTGTACGTAAAAGTACTTTCAAACCTACGAATTAAAAGTGTTGCCTAACAACATATACCTTCTGTACTCATACCAATAAGGGAAACGTCAATTCCAATGACAGCTTTTGGTATTAAAAGTAATGTCTTTGAAGACAGCTGCAAGAAATATATTTGCGAGAAATCAGTATTTATCCCTTGTCGAAGTTATTGTAGTCAATTTTCATTTTTTTCTTTTTATTGTCAGCTAATCTGATTGAAACATATCACGTAAATTATGTCAGGTGCAAAACATATTTTTAGTTCTCTTAGGGTCTTTTCATTGGTTTTAAATTTCTATCTGAATTTAAATTTTGAAATAAAAGCTGCGTGTCACATTGTAAGTGGCGTGTCACGCCCTGAACGTGAGTGAACGTGAGCGTGAACGTGCGTGAACGTGAGTGTTTAATGCAAGAGTGAAACTCACGCCCATCTCTAATGCGGTTGTCTAATGCGTGGTGTTCACCGCATCACCATGTGTCATGAATTTGACACGAGACAGCCGGGTGTGAGAGCGAGGATACGGAAGCTCTGATCTTCCGCCTTGCAGTCCAAGCTTTTTCATGGGGTGTTAGTGCCTTACCATTATTATTATTATTATGTCATAATTAAAGTGAGCGTCTAGCCTACGCGTATATTTGCTACTATGCTTATCTCTTTCTTACTCAAGCAATATGTGTTATTTTCTTGTTCATGTTATCTCATTGCTGTTATATATAATTGTGGCCCCATCGGTATATCTACTTGCTATAATTGACAGGTAGGTTTCCATATTATGGCAATATTAACAGAGTTTAATTCACTGCTTGTTCTTGTACGGTCTCATTTGTGCCACAACGAAAATCTGCCTTGCTGTAGGATCGTTTTTGTGCCTTAGATTGAGCTTGCAAAGTTTTCATGTTGCAATTCTCGCTTTCTCAGAACCTAACTTTTCGGCGTATGTGCTTTTGCATGAAAGTCATCCTTATGATTTGTTTATGGAGCTTGACCTTGCTACACTAGTCTAAATGTACTTTTCGAAGCACAACAAAAACGTAATTACTCTCGTCTAGTTCACTATGGTTTGTAGGTACACACTTGAAACGTAGTTAATTTAAGATACTGCCACTTGCAACACATATTCCTAGTTGAAGCTTGTTCCTTGTGTGTTTCACTCAGTAAGTATACACGGAATAATAACTGGATTTACCTAATAAAGGGTGTTTTTTTAGAGGCGGAGAACTTTAAATTGAAATAAAACACAGAAAAATGTTTTTAATATCCATGAAATTGGCTTTATTTGAAAGATAATTTTATGGCATTTATATTTGAATATGATTTCGGGCATGTGACTGCCGCGGCTGGCGTATACATGACGTAATCTGGAGGTCCAATTTTCACACACTCTTCGCAGTAAATCAGTCTGTATTTCGGCAATAACGCGTCGAATGTTGGTTTCCAAGTACTCAATTGTTTCCGGTTTATCGACGTAGACATGCGACTTTACATATCCTCAAAGAAAATAATCGTCAAATCGCACAAAAGAGGTGGCCAGTTAACAGAACCACGAAACGGGTCCACGAAATGGATCTGTCAACTGGCCACCTCTTTCGTGCGATTTGACGACATTAGATTATTTTCTTTGAGGATATGTAAAGTCGCATGTCTACGTCGATAAACCGGAAACAATTGAGCACTTGGAAGCCAACATTCGACGCGTTATTACTGATTTACTGCGAAGAGTGTGTGAAAATTGGACCTCCAGATTACGTCATGTACACGCCAGCCGCGGCCGGCACATGCCCGAAATCATATTCAAACATAAATGCCATAAAATTATCTTTCAAATAAAGCGAATTTCATGGATATTAAAAACATGTTTCTGTGTTTTATTTCAATTTAAAGTTCTTCTCCTCTAAAAAACACCCTTTCTAACCTTATTTTTAAGTTAAACTCAAGCTGTAAATCTTCCACAGTTCATGAATTATTTGATCACAGGTCGAAATAGTCTGCGCTTTCGGATTATCTTGACTAAAATAGATACAAACGTAACCTTCTTTTAGTATGTATTTTATCATATGTGTCGCCCATATAAATGCTTTACTGTGCTTGCAAAATTATCGTATTGGCCTATTATGCTCCTTGGAAGTATTTACTACTATTTCACCGATACTGTAATGCTACACGTGTGCAAGCCTAACTTATAGCAGGATAAATTAATAATAACTTTCTCAGTGTTGCTAAATATAGGGAGCTTCCTGTAATTTTTCTATATGTTAATAATTTATCTTCTTTGTAATTTTGAATATAAATAATGTAGTGCTATCTGCATATTTTTAGTTTTAATATAATTTTCTTATTGTCGGCATTTCTATAATTCCTATTCGTAACTGCATGTTCACCTATATTAAAGCCTTGTTACTCGAATTTTTAATACCGTTTAGTAAAGTTCGTGTGAACTGCTAGTTAGATTAGGTTTGACGTTTCCGGAAAAGTGCAAATGGCGATCATCGTTATTTCTGTCTAGTGGTTACTAGAACCATTTATCTAATCCGACTCACTACAACAAATGAACAAGTACATCAAATTAGCTTAGGGCTATGAGCCTATCCCAAAAGTTGTAAAGGATGGGACCGACTTATTCGAATTTTAATTACAAATCATGGTACATATAAAACTTGTGACATGGTAACTATATTTTTGACATGAAGCAAATTTAAAAGGGATATAATGTGAGAGTGGGGAAGCGTAGCGCAACAGACAGTCAAAACAGTTAAACCTGAAAATATACGTGGACAAATTTGCGTTATTTTAGGACACCACCTGGTGTTTTGTGTATGAAGTTGAGGAAAATTCCTACTAAAAAAATGTTCCTCTCTGCGATGGAAAATACGTGTGCTTAGGTCTAGATATTAAGAACTTGTTTTTAAAGTTTTGTGATAAAGTTACTTCTACTACACCTCCATTCACAACTCAAAACTAATAAAAACATACGTTTAAGCAAACACGGGTGGAAGGCCGAAACCATAACGAACAATCACTAGGAATTATATTTGTTTGTAACGCCACGTCGCACGATAAGCAAACTCTGTAGCAGATGTTTGCCAGTAAAGAAAATTTACGCAGGAAAGCAGTATTGATACAATTCCCCTAGTACTTACTGCCTTACTGCCCTTCTAACGGGTATATGGCCTAAAATTTATTTCACAACTGCGTTACTTACCCATGACAATAACACAATTGGCGGTAATTTACGCATGCATAATGTTAGCCTATTATACATGACATATTTCAAATTGACTCGCATCTGCAATAAAAAAGGTTTAACTCAGCCAATTCAATTATACGGGAATACAGGCGGTATATCACCAGGTCTGAGCGAAAATCTGTTCGAAAGCAGTGCCCCGCTAGCACCAAAAGTTGGTCGAGATTTACGGGTTCGCAAATCGAAGCTGTGTTCAACCGTCAGGTTTCGCTCAAGACAAAGTGGGTTTTGTTGTTTCTCCAAGGATGGGTTGAAATAGAAGGATTCCTCCAAATATATTCGGTCGAATATCCATATGAAATTTAGCGATACCCAAACTAGACGAGATAAAAATGTCTGATGGGTAGGATGCACTTCGGGAAGCTGAATCTACCCGAAGAAAGTCCTAATTTGCCAAAATTGGTACTGTAACGTTTTTCCAACGATCACCTAGGCACAATATTTCTACTTGAAGTCAATTTATGGACCAAAAATCGCCACCCCGACCCCCCGCGCGCTAGTTTGGCTAGAGAAGAAGTTTGACGAGACGGACAGTCGACCCCTTCTTCCGCGTGCATTAAACATTCAATGGCTGCATTAACTTTCAAACTGACTAAACAGGCTATGTACTAGAGTTCCCACGAATATTCAACTACAATTTGTGATATAACAATGTCAGGTAATAAGAAGTGGAAAGATAATTATTCTGGCCTTGATTCTAGAATGAAATAATATTATGAATTAGGATAGTTCACGCTTTCTTATTTTTCAGCGATTATTTTGTGGACAGGAAAGAGTTTATCTATTACAATAACTTATAACAGCTGTTACAGTTCTTCTTAGATTATAAGTATATTTAATGACGTAACAGTTGTAAAGTAGATTTGTATAGATGTGAAAGCAGCTTCGGGATACATTTTCCATTTAGCTATTAAGAAATTCCTGTATATACTCAGAGCTGTTTTGTAATAGCACTATGCAGATTAATTAAAGCCAATATATTGAATTTCGTGCCTAGACGAACATTCGCACCCATTGACAGACAGTCCACGCCCATCCTATGCGATTTTTTACCTATCACGAATACGTAAACTTATTTTAAATAGATATTTAAACTGAAACAATTTTCAGAAATATCTAAGATCACATACTTACTAGATTTACAACAGATTGATAACAGAGATCCGATATTTCTATAAGCTGCAACTACAAGTCGTATTAATTAAGTAGGTATAGTGCGACTAACACAAAACACCCTCTTAGATCGAAAAATCGTCATCGATAGTTGAGCATAGAAGAAGTTGGCAATTCTTATTCGCAACACAGAGTATAATAAAGTGCTCTGTTTTTAAACTGCTCTTGTTGAAAGTGTTATAGTTAGCGTTGAAGATGTGCCAATGTTTATATCATAAAAAAAGGGCATAGACTGCATAACTCTACAATTTATTTGTCTAAAGGTACACTAGCGACGCCAAGAAAGTGTATTGGATTGCATTGTGATGTGGTGTATTATGGATGACGACAAATATCTGCACTCTTAGACATGCCAAGAGAAGATATAAATAAATAATTAAGTGTATCAATTGCGAAATAGTGTTATTTGTACATATGTAATTAGAGCATTTTTAAATCTCGGTGCATGGAAATATAGTACCTACAATATTTATTCCACCGATTCAACTCTAGCTTACATTTTAAAAAAGGCTGAAGTGGATTAGAAATTGCTTGAGAAAATAGGCAACTGCAGCCAAGACTCGGTTATGGTTGTAGTGTCTGAAATTGCCCTGCGGCTTTACGGACTTACAGAATATGGGGATTTCTGTAGAAGATTTGTATCGCGCGCCTAGTTGGCGGATTTTATATGCACTTCACTTATCATTTAGCGGCACGTTGGCCCGAGTTCGTCTGAACAACCAGTCCGAGGCTCCTGAATTTGATAGATTCAGCATTTACCATAAAACTCTATTCCCGTGACCAAACTGTCGCCCTTTGCCAGGCTTGAGCTGTTATCGCCTGCATTCCAACCTTCATAGGTGTAGACCTCCGCTAAATCTGGCTCAAAGGAAGCTAAGATCTAGATTTGTCTTCTTTATTTTAAGTGAAATTATACAAGATGCGATAAGTAAACCAGTGTTAGAGGCTCGCCCTATTGCTACCAATTCAGACGTCGGCTGCTATTGTACAGTTCGCTTCACAAACTGCGTACCTAAATGATTTATTTCCCAACCACGGCGTCCAGATTTAATTGCGACCGCAATTAATTTTAAACTGTTGTGTATCATGTTTGTACCTTTGTTAGAATTATTGTGAAAGTTTTTGTTCCCACAATCCAAATGTTATCGACCAATTATTATTTGAAATGTGTACTACTAATTAACTTCAAATTGGCTAATATACTGCTCAACAAATGAACTGGACCATTTGCATATATTGGTGCAATTTTTAAAAATATTTTCTAATAGGACAGTCATTGGATTTTTGGTAGCTTTTCAGGATTTTATCACTATAAAAAGCATTTATTTTCATAATTTGGTTTAAATAAATCTAAGTCGACTAATAAAATATTATAATTTGAACATTTTTAATTTTGCCCAAATCTTTATAGCACATTGCATAGAAAGTATACCAAATCGTTGGAAAACATTTTCAAACGATCAGAGGAAACTTAAAAAAATTATTAACTCCCTTATCTTCTTCCTCCTATTTTTTTAAAATAGTTTTTTTATAATTTTATTATTTTAAAATTATATTAATGTGATATTGTTAACGCTTCAGTTAATATTTGAGGACAGTGCAATTAAATATACTTAATATGAGTATACTCTGAACCAAAAACCTTTATATATTTTTTTTATTATGTAATGTCACAAGTTAATATAATTTGTATGAATGGTTCAGTTCATTTGTTGAGCAGTATAGTTATTTGAAGCTACTATCAAGTACTTCCAATTTGTATTAATAATTATTTGAACTTTATCGAACTGATTAACGCCAAATTGGATACCAATTATTTGAAATTCGTTTTAAGGATTACTAGCAATTTGTGCTATTAATTATCTGATATTTGTACTGAATTCTACCGAATTAAAAACGGTTCTAGATAAATTGCTCGAAAACGAATTGCTCGAAATCAGTTGCTCGAAAGTCAATTGCTCGAATGTGACTTTACTCGAATTGCAAGTTTCTCGAACAGCAATTTCTCGATTATCTGTTGCTCGAAAAATATAAAGTTGTGAAATAGCCTTAACTTGAATCAGTTAATATCAAATAAAAAAAAATCAAATTACAAATTATAACCTTTATTAATAAAAAATAGGTATAGATATGTGATTAAGTTAAAAATTATACAAACCAATATTATATGTTTTTAATATGATATGTTATGTGCTATTCCACGGACATAATCATACAGATTGCGGCAGGCAAGTAGGACCATAGCAAAAGCAATAGGGACCTTACATGTGACCGTAATTGTGTTTAACAAACGAACAATCAATGTACGATAGCGATAAGTCGTTAGGATCATTATAAATACAAGGTATATATTCGATTTTTAATTTTTTTAAATACAATTACGGCCAGATGTAAGGTCCCCTTGCTTTTGCTATGATCCTAGTTGCCTGTCGCAATCTGTATATATTTGTCATGTCCATAATTATTCACTAATCTTAAAAGTTTCTGTGCATTGTCACGATATATTCTTCTACGTATGGTGTGTTATAGACCGCTAACATATTGTAATATCCGTAATTCGTTCAAACTCTGCTCCTTTTTTAACGCCGATATACATTTCCAGATGTTAAGACAACATAATTTCGAGCAAAACATTTTCGAGAAATTGCTGTTCGAGGAACTTCGAGAAAAGTTACATTCGAGAAATTTGATTTTCGAGCAATTGATTTCGAGCAATTGCATACGAGGAATTTGCCGGAGACGACTTGAATTTACTAATTCTCAGTTGAATTCCTGGATACATTTGCCGTTATTTGGTAAAGATTCTTTGGAGCCCTTTTTGACTTTTAATAATGTATTAGTACTTAAAGAACTGCACGCCGTTTTCCCGACTAACCGGCCGGCAACTGTATCTAAGTAGTCATAAAGTTTGTTTTCTTTGAGAGAATTATCCGATGAATCGATTTGATGCTAAGATGGTAACAGATGATTCTAAAAGAAACAGAAACTAAAGAAATCTCCAGGTGAGTGATCTGTGTTGATATGATCCATGACTAGCACATTAGACAAACCTACGGGACGTATAAAAATGAATCACTAACAAAGCAAAACTGCAACTGATGGCTCCGCATTTGGTATGTTCGGACGCCTAATGAAAATATATTCGTAATAGCAAAGGATGAGGGCAAGGAATTTCTTATAAAATTCTTAGCTAATCTTAAATATGTCTATTGGAAACGATAAACTGCTATTAGTATCAAAATGTAAAGGGTCTGGAAACCAAGCTACGTGATTTTTATAATATCACGGTCAGCGAAAATTATGGTACTACATTTTAACAGAAAAGTGGCTAGACGATAATATTCCTCATAATGAAATATTACGACCGTTACATACATCGTAAGGTTCAAAGTGGTAAAAATAGAAATGGTGGTGTGCTAATGGCGGTGAAGAAAGAGTTTTCTTTGCGAAAATTAAGGCATCTAAGTACACTCATCTAGGATATGTGCGGGTTTATTTAAGGATATGTGCAACTGACGTCTACTTATGTGTGTACCATCAAGCAAACCAGGTCATTTAAAAATAGTATTTTACTCGCTTTAATTAAACGGAGAAGCTACTAAGAATCGGTTACTTAAGTATTTTAGGTGACTTTCATTTATCAAATATTGCACACTCCCTCTCTGAATCCGCTTCTTAATGCCTTCTCGGAATGTTTAATAATCTGCTATAATATAACGTTGACGAACAGGTAAACAGAACTTGAGATTTAATTTAAAAAAAGCTATTCAGCCGAGATCGGAATAGTCTCTAGTCAGTAGTACTTGGGGGTGTCAGTACATCTATTATTACAAACCAAAACAAAATGAAAGCAAGCTGTTGCGATATAACTACAGTAATAGCTATTTATATATCAAGGGAGCAAAGTGTATAATTTCCTCCCGCGGGCAAAGTTTGCGGCCCGACGCAAAGCGGAGGGCCGTAATTGCACGAGGGAGGAAATTCACTTTGCTCCCATGATATATATATATGATTCTTTCGCCTCGCTAAAGAATGCGACCCGATGTTTTTTTTTAATTAAAGAATATCAAAATACGTGTGACATTTTGGGTATATTACTAATCAGATCGTCTATGTGATGCGATCAACAAACAACGATTTGTTGTGAGTGAAAATAGAGTGCTAGTGAAAACAAACAAACCGACGAAACCTATTTTGCAGTAGATGTCAAACTATTATAAAAATGTGTAGCAGCGGTGACTACGATTCAGATTTGCCCTCTGATATTGCAGAAGAGGCAAATGCTGCAACATTGGATTGGTTACCGGAAAAGTCAAAGGAAAAGTAGCGGTGCAGAAAAATATTGACATCAAAAACCCAAAATTTATTGCATTACTGAAGCGTCAGGCTGCAGGTTACAGGCCGAAGAAATCCGAAACTTTCACGCGAGGAGATCTCAACTAATTTTTATTGGAAGCTCCAGATGAGCACCTACTGATGAAGGTATTAAATACAAAATTGTTATAAACAAGAGTGCCCCGTTTTAAAATAATTTTTATCCGTTACAGCTTTCGTGGTCATAGGTATCTCTGTGCCCGTCGGTGTGACGAACTCACCAAATTGAATATCAGCGATATTGGAGCAAAAGACAAAATTACTTCGACACGAAGTGTACGAAGTATTGAAATTCCCTCATATCGAAAACCACTCTGAGTCAAATATCTCTAAAATTCCAGCCAACCGACTAATGAACCCACTATATCAAATCGCCGTCTCGGCGGTGCGGATCTTTTGGTGAAGATCCCAGCCCATTAGATCAATCCCCCGTATTGGGGGGTGCCTAAACGTGGTGTGCGGGGGATGTATGTTCGTATGTGTACACGATTCCGGTCGCCAGGAACCTTCCTGAAGTCTTGGATCGTTTTCATACGATAGGTCCTCCGAAAATGAAGGCAACATCAACTTTTGAGCTATGGTCGTCGGCAAAACAAATTTTTTTTTGTTTTTTTTTTTGATAAATAACTGGTTCATAGCATTTCATTGTATTAGCGAAACGGAGTGATGCTGACTATCGAAGTATTCTTGGAAAGTACGGAAGGGCGCTTTTCTTGGGGGGGGGGGGGGGGTACCTTATATTTTTAATTATTCAAATCCCAGATTCGAAAACAACAAATGCGAGCGCCTTTACTGGTCAGTTTCTAAGGAGGATTCAGCTACACCTTGCGTGGATGCTTGAGCAAACATTTTAAGCTTCAAACGTGACGGGGGATGGAAGTCCACGTCTGTCGCTGAAATTTATGTGGCTTGAGTCAATTGCAAGTAAAGTGCAAGCCTCGAATCAATTATAGGAGAAACATTCTTAGAATACTGTGAAATAAAGTTTTTTTAAATGCAATTTGACATTTTTGAAATTTACTGTCTATTTTAATTTATTAAATTTAATAATTAACAGCTACAGTTTCTATGGAAATTACTTTACCTCCCGTGGGAATTTTTGCTTACTTTACCTCCCGTGTGAGGTAAAAGCATCTTTTGCTCCCTCAAATTAGGGAGAAAGAGATCATTTTCTATAGAGCGAGGCGAAAAAATACTATTTAGAACTAAATAACAAGCTTAGATATACTGATTGGTGAATATCTGAAAGTGTATAAAATGTAAAATGACTGAAGATAATAATAATAATATTCAGAAATACACCTGATTCAACAATTTCCAGAATTACACAAGGTAACAATACATTTTTCTTTCGATTTCCATTAAATGATGGATATGAGAAAGCAGAATCGAATGTTTAAACAACTGATTATTAAATCATATGGGTAAAATCTTAAAGAAACTACTAAATCCCCATTTACTACATGCAGTAAGCTTATTCGGGGTTCAGTAGCTCATCGAGGTGGGGCGGCGGAATGGGACGTTTCGCCGTCGCCTTTTCGCCGTCGCCATTTCGCCGTCGCCGTTTCGCCGTTGCCATTTCGCCGTCGCCGTTTCGCCGTCGCCTTTTCGCCGTCGCCATTTCGCCGTCGCCATTTCGCCGTAGACTATTTTACATTTTCGACTTAAAAAACATTTTTTCACTTATCTATATCTAAGCAAAACATGGAATCAAAGTTTTACATGTTTTAAATGATACATGTTCGAAATATTTAATAGCTTTAAAATATTATTCACATTTATTTCCCATTAGGAGGACGTTAAAGGTTATTACAGTTACACTTCTTATATGCATTAAACCGTCTGATTAGTTGTTGATGGTAATGAGCATACTTGCTACTTTTTGCTAATCCTTTTATCATGCACATGGTGGTCATTATAATGATTTGGTTTAGAAAATTCCCTTTAAGGTAGTATGGCCGTTATGATGATTTTAGTGATCTGCTCTTTTTTCAAACTTTACATTTTTATTACATTTTTATTGTGTATTGATGTGAAGTAGGTGATTTTCCAGTTGAATACTTCTGAAATGGGTTTCTTTTCTTTTTTCTTCTATTTTTTAATTAACTCCTATTTGAAATAGAACACCCACATCCGGTATATTATTACATTTTTGAATTCAGCTTAAACTTTTAGAGAAAATTTATCTCTTCAACTAACGCTCTATTTTGTACCGTTTTTGTAGAATTTGTGATTCTTGAAAAATTTTGACAAATGCTTAAAAATCAAAAATCTAATTTTTGGATAATTATAAGATCACTGTAAAAGGAAGTTGCGTGAGTGTATCACACCAGATTTTTTAACTCAACTTCAACATCTTACATCTCGCTTATTATACGTTTTCGATATAAGTTGATTAACGTTTTCCGCTTTATTTTGAAGTGTTCTGTGTATTCCTAAAGTTTCCCGAAATAAATTTGAACCACCCTGTATATATGTGATTTTACAATTTAAATATTACTGTATACTTGCTGTTTAAGTACAATAGAAATTATTAAACTTATTATGCATTTTCTTCCGGCAACGGAGTACAATTTATTATATTATTAAGTTAACAAAGATGATAGTTTATAAGCAAACAAATTAATGTCAAAATAAATAAAGTGAAGGTTGCATTACATTAAAGTATAAAAATAAATTAAAGTATAATTATTTGGCAGCACGGTCTTTGTTCCGCTTTCAAGTTGACGGCGAAATGGTCGACGGCGAAACGGCGACGGCGAAGTGGTCGGCGGCGAAGTGGCGACGACGAAATGGCAGACGGCGAAATGGCGACGGCGAAACGGCGACGGCGAAACGGCGACGGCGAAATGGCGACGGCGAAATGTCCTAGACCCGGTGGGGCGGAACAGCCATTCGCTCGCAGAAGTCAAATTAATTGAACCTTGGAGTATATGTATGGATATAAATGCTGTTGTTATTGATTAGAGCGCTACTATGGCACTTTAAATACCTGCGATGGAGGAGATGTGTCACCACAGAAAACCTACTAGCGATAGAAAATGTGTGTGATAATCGGTTCCAAGATTTGCACTTTATCTCATTTCTGAACTTTAAAATCCTTAATTAGCTGCAAAACACGCAGAATTGCACAACGCTTTAGAAATTAAAATAATACAGACATTCTAAAAAACTTGACTAATATAACATTCATAATATTACACTTGAACCGGTCACATTTCGAAAAACTACTCCTGAGAGCAGACGTGCGCTGCGAAATTATTACACAGGGGACAAGTACAGTCGCGGAATTAAAAATCCGGACGAGTCTTATAGCGGATTTTTGCAGTTTTTGGGTAATGTAATTACTTGCACTTTTTGTTCGACTCTTAAATGAGGCATGCTGTCATATAAGAGTAATTATTTTGACTCTGACTAATTTCACCAAGTAACGTGATAAGTAAAGTAAAGTAAGACATACACTGAATTAGTTTAAGTGTCCGGATTTTTAATTGCGACTGTACATGGCACACTGAAGACGCTACTGCACTACGAACGGGAATATGCTCCAAAACTTATTTCACAACGGCAACTACATATAAATGCATAGTAAATTTAGTAGAAATTTCCACGGACAGTAAAAAAGATGCCACTTATTCAAGCACACATCAAGCACAAGTAACATGCAATAAAATAATAAACTATATATTAAACTTAGGTGGTTACAGCAAACTGAATTGTGCAGAAAGACAAGGAGGGGCACAGCCTCCGAGCATCGTATAAGCTCCTGGCTCGAAAGCAGAGCAAAACCGGAAGTTCCACGGGCTAAACGGTATCAGTGCTGCACGTGCTGTGGAGGAACACTTTCTCTAGCGTTTCGTTTTGAAGAATGGACTAAGTCCGCGTGAACCCATCCGCGACGCGTGTAACGTTTTCTTCGAGGGTGCTTCGCATAATTATATCATATATAATGCAACTAGTGGGTTCTTGATTATCAAATAATCATTTCCGCTTACACGAGATATAACGAACGAGCGGAGAAACAGAAATTATTTGATAATTAAGAAGAAACGAGTTGCATCCGGCTAGATTATATCACTAGTCAATAAACAACATTTTAATAGTTTATTTATAAATATTAAAATTACAGTTAGTCTGGTTGCTATGACGAATATGCATTCAGCAGATAACGCGATGTTTGTGAAGGTATTTGACTATCAGTTATTAGTCAAAAAGTTATATGATTATCACCGTTGCTATGTACATTATCACAAGATAGTACTTGCGTAACTATGCATTTTTATCGTTTTTCATTGGTTGATCTTATAGGGAGTGGTATAATCTAAGATAAGTGGTTTTGTTAAATGAACCGGTTTCTTCTTTTCGTTAAATATAAGATGTTGAATTTTTAACAACAGTTAATTAACTACGCACCAGACATAAAACAGGTTGTTGAAAAATGGGTAAACAATCATAATGCTAGGGTGTAATTGGTGGTTTTAAGATATTTATAACTGTTGTGTTAAAAGTTTTAGTAGCCAGAACTTGGACGGTATCTATATTGGACTGACATATAGAGAAATACTTCGTATTAAGTAAAGCTTTCCTTCATATATGTTGCTGTACCATAAGCATGGTGCTCTACTGCTATTATAATTTTATAACACAATTTTCCCGCTTTAAAAGATTGACAATGGTTATTTGCAGATTGTCAGTAGAGCTGCCATTTTACGTAAAGGTTATTTCTTTTAAATATTTGGATTACGCATTCGCATATGAACATGCTACGGACCGAAAGTGCCTCCTTGAAGGTTTCGTCGATATCGCTGTAGGTTAACTACTTCTAACGCCGTCGTAAATTTTGGGTTTTCTAATAGTACATTATACATCAAAGGAGGGAAAATCATGATTTGTCAGGTGCGACCCCCGGGAGTTACAAATACACCGAGCGAAAAATCGAATTCTGTCCTGCCGTATATACACTATTATATACGTAGAAGAACTAAAAGCAAGCATTTTCACAAATAAAGCATTACAGTAAATCGGAATCACACTGCAATATTTGAGAGCCATTAAACTGTGTTTATGTTAGCAATATCATGATCACATACATTGTGCGATGCAAGTTTTTTTGCATTGCTTCTGTTGAAGTACCTTGGCGTTGGGGAGAAGCAGTGAAATGCTTAACGTCTTTCTTCAGGTAGGAAATAGACTATAATGGTGAAGAAACAGGCAGATGGGAATACAATCCGTGTTTTCGAAAACCGTCGAGAGGGGGGGGGGGGGCGAGAAGCCTGTCATGTTCTAAATGGTTAGTGATAAACACGAAACAAACCAGATGTGTATTGTTAGGATTCTTGAAAAATAATTTTCCTAAAGAGGCCCGAATATAGAAGCAGATATATTTTTCTTGACGGAAAACTCCAACTGGAAAGATGGATACTTAAATCTACTAATTATACGAATGGTACTATAGCTGTGAGTACTTTAATCCTAATTGAGGTAACTGACCATGTAAGTGTCTTATCTATTAAGCCTTTTCTGCAAATGGATAAAGCACACCACTAGAAAGTCGTCGAAGGTTTAATAGAAGAAACTTCTGAGGAAACAACTTTTCCAAACAATTACTTTTTATCACAACCCGCAACATCAATGACTTCGTCTCTCAAACAGCAGCAGCAAAAGGCTTACATTGTGTAGAACAACTGCGTTATCGATTGCTAAATATAATTTATATTATTACATGTTTTTATAAAATATATTTAATATTTGTTAATGCGAATTAAGAAACGCTTTGTCACAAAGTAAAACTTAAAATATAAATGCTAACTTTTACCTTGGTATATGATTTTGTTATATACCACTCATGGCTGATACTTTTGCTAGAGTATATGTTGCCATTCTTTATGATATATAAACCGTTCAATAGTTATTTGCCAAGTAGGTAGACATGGAATTTTGTTTTTATGTTTAAGAAAATTAACTCCCTAGAATCTCTTTCTGACACTTTGTCAGAATCAGCTGTTATGTACAGGAGGCTCACGAAAGTGTCTAATTTGATATTTTGAAGTTAAACGTGCAATGTTGCCAGTGCTTTCATACTTTGTTTGCCACTAGGCATAATATTTATGGACATCAGCGTTATGGATACCTATCTGTCAAATTGTAATACTAGAGCAATATGCCAAAAGTAATTAAGGTGACACAAAACTGAAAATTACAAAGGCCTATAGGCATTATAAAACCGACAGGCCAGATCTTACTGAAACTGAAATCCTTGCCCGGCTTACTGATATTTGGGATGCAAGTATTTATGCATAAAACTTAACTGTTGCTTTAATTTTGGGCTTTTACTGTGTTAGGTGTCCGAAAGAACTATAAGAAGTATTATTGGGCGGGACAATTTTGAAATTAAACCTGTTGGCCCACGACCTAAAAATGATACATACTATAAAAATTTTGCTTTTCGGAAAGATTTGCAACGACAGATTTGGAATTATCACTTGAAAAATGAGCACTTTACTTTGGCTAGACTATTAAAGGACGTGCGTGAAAATTTCGAATTCGATAAGGGGAAAACGACTTTATATAATATTCTAAAATCAATGGGTTATAAATACAAACATGTAAACGGACGTAAAATTCTATGTGAACAGAAACATGTTGTTGCATCCAAAATTACTTATTTGAGAAAATTCTTGCAATACCAAAATTCTAGTGAAAATCGTACGACACTCATTAATGACCAATAGAAAAATTAGTTCATGAGCCGTAACCAAGACAATAAAAAAAATTCTTGGAAATTTGTTGTAGGTAGACCAACCTAACTGTGAGGGTTTGTGGCGTTACGATTTTCTTACCGAATCTGCATTCGAGCATTAATTCATATCCGGAAATTATTTTCGTGCATTCCAACAACGTCCTAATTTGCCCTCGCGTCCCGCTCGGGCAAATTAATACGACGTTGTTGGACCGCACTCAAAAAAATTTCCGGAAAGAATTAATGCTCTTATGAGATTATATGTGAAAATATAACATTCGTGTACCTAGACGAAACCTGGATTTATCAAAATGGATCTAGCGTCCGACAATGGGTACACGATTCTGAAATTAAAAGCAATCCGTCTAAAATTAAATCGGAGGGAAAGCGTTTCACTGTTTTGCATGCGGGAACTAAATTTGGAGTTTTGGAAGGGTGTGATCTATTCTTATCTTCAACTAATAACAATAGGGATTATCACAAAACCATGAACGGAAAGATTTTTCAAAATTGGGTGGTTAATCAGTTACTTCCTGCTCTGAATAAAATTCCTGGTAAATGTGTGGTAATCTTGGACAATGCACCGTACCATTAGGTGCAGTTGGAAAAGTTACCCTCACTTAATTGGAAGAAGGATCAGATGCAGGATTGGTTGATTAAACACAATGTCAAAATTGAGGGCAAAATTACAAAAAAACATCTTTGGAGTTTAATTCAACCTTTTAGGAAAGACAATAACAAACGTTACGTGACTGACGAATTTTTGAAAGAGAATGGTCATGAGGTTCTTAGATTACCTCCGTACCATTGCCAATACAATCCTATTGAAATGACATGGCGGTTCTGTAAAACTTACTACAACAAGCATATAAATTTTCAGCTTTCATCCAAGGATAAGGTTAAGAATTTATGGCTTGAATCTCTTTCAAAGTGTACCTCCGACATGTGGCAAAATTATTGTGATCATTGTGAAAAAACTATTTCGGAAGACTGGGCGAAACATATGGGAAATATTTCGTTTGAAAACATTCCACCTTTCATTATTTCATTGGAGGAATCTGAGTCAGAATCAAGTATTGATAATGATTCAGATACTAGCAATGAAGCAATGGAAGTGGAATAGGGGGTTTTTGGCATCAAAATTCTTGTTTATGACATGGAAAATGAGTGGCTATCTTCTGATAATCTACACCACGCAACTCCCAACGCTGATCCGGCCCCAGTGTAAACCAAGCTCAAGACATTTCTCGTATGAAAATTTAAAGCCGCTCGAAGTTTAGACTTTAGACCAGCACACCGACATCCATGCCAACAAGGAATCTCATTCGCAGTCTCATATTCTTTACATTTGCATTTATTTAAATGTGGAAGCATTAATTTGTAAAGTCGATGAAAATTGGATTTATTCTATTGAAGGCTCCTTTAGGAAATTTAATGAGGAGTTTCCCGCGACAGCTATACAATATAAGGTATTTAGTGATGCTTTATCAAGAATGGTCCATAACTTCCGCGAAACTGGAAATGTACACCGGAAGCAAGGCAGTGGTCGACCAAACATAAGCACTGAAGAAGTAGTTAACAATGCGAGACAAATTGTGCAAGAACAACCACACGTATCTGTTCGCCATTTAGGACAGCAATTAAATGTTTCGTATACATCTCATAGGATATTAAGAAGCAATTTGCATTATTTTCCTTACCGGTTGCTGCCAAACGATCCTCCGGTTAGATTGGAATTCTGTAACTGGTTTATCAATAATTTAGGAAATAAGGATAATGCGTTTGAGAAAACTGTCTTTACCGATGAGGCATACTTCTATTTATCAGGCTATACTAATTCACAAAATATGAGTATGTGAAGCTCTGAGAATCCCAATTTTTATGTTGAAGAACCGCTTCACCCCCCAAAAAACGGGGTTTGGGCTGCAAGTAGTAAAAGAAGAGTTATAGGTCCTGTATTTTCTGAAGGTAAGTGCAGCAAAACGATTAAATTTTATTTTAATAATTCAAATTTTAGGTTTGCTATATGCACAACAATATCGTATTGACATTTTGTCGCCGTTTTTTGAAGAGTTACGTGACGATGAACTACAAAAGGGTTACTTTCAATAAGATGGGGCAAGACTTCACACAACACAAGAAAATTTAAATTTACTTGGAGAGTTTTACGAAAACAGAGTTATTAGTCAAAACATGTCTACAGTGCGGCCTCCGAGGTCTTTTGACTTAACTCCCTGCGATTTTCTTCTGTGACCATATTAAAAAAAATATCCATTTTTCAACTTCCACTGGACAATATTCAGCAACTTTAACAAAGAAGTAGTGGAAAAAATAAAGAAATCAATAATAATGCCGTAATATTAAGAGTTGAAAATAGAACGAGTTAAGGAGTTTACTTCCTTAGGAACATTAATCTCTGAAAACTTAACTTACACACAAGAAATGAAATCAAGGTTAATAGCATCGAGATGTGCGGGCGCGTTAACTAGTATAATGTCCTCAAAACAAATCTCGCTAAATGCAGACCTACGACTCATAAGACTGTAATTCGACCCACAGCTACGTATGCATGTGAAACATGGACGATGAATGTGGCAGATCAAGACATGATAAGTAGGTGGAAGAGAAAAATGCTGCGAAAAATATTTGGAGGGACTCGAACGGAGGATGGTTGGAGAAGACTTACAAACGAAGACGTACAGGAGAAGTATGGGGAGTCAAGTATAGTAGACTTCATTAAAGCTCAGAGGTTAAGAAGGTTTAGGCATATATGGAGAATGCCAGATGGAAGAGCTACTAAGATAGTATTGGATGGCAGAGCGCAAGAAACTAGATGAAGGGGGCGACCAAGGAATAGGTGGGAGAAGGCAGTAATGGAAGACATAGCAAGGAAAGGAATAAAAGACTGGATAAATAAAATCATAAATAAAGGACAATGGAGATTGTTATGCAATGGGCCTAAAGTGGCTTGTAAAAGCTTTATTTATTTATACTGAAAAAAATACATAAATTGTAATATTTAAATATTTTTCTATACAATTTATAATTACAATAAAAAAACGACTTTCATTATACCATTATTCCTACTCAACAAAGTATGACACGTATTCAGAATCAGCAAGTTGTCTTTCATGAAATTTATCTTAACCAATAATAAAAGTGGCACAAAATCCAAAACCAAATCTGGCAACCACGTTTTGTACATTAACATAAAATTATCATTTTGTATAAAATGGGCATAACCTAACTTTTCTTAATGACTGACAGCATATTTACAGGGTGAAATTCATCACCCTAACATGGCCTCCTATCTGGCAAATAACTATTGAACGGTTTATAACTAATGATTATGCACTGCCATTTGCGTTATTCGGTTATCACAGCAGCTATCGTGTGTTGAAAACTACGAGTAGCATTATTTTTTATTTGATGGCGTTGTGCTCGTGGAGGTCTTTTTGACGACTGTATCCGCTAGGTAATTTAATATGTAGATAGTTTTAGTTTGAATACTGCTTAGCGTCTTTCATTCAGGGCTTTTATTACTTACTTTGCTCGATTGATACCATACGCTTTCAGCAAGTAGCTTTCTGGATACATGATGCCGTGTACTGTTCGTGCATTGAATCTGATGCATTAATTAACAATTTATTTTTCTACGTCCGATTTGCATATACATATAGACCAGATGTAAATAACAAGCTTATCGTCTGGGATTTAATAATATTTGTTCGAACCTCAGTTCCCTTTGGATCTACATGTAGTGACACATAAAATACTAATCTATGATTAATGGTTAGTAAGTTTTTACTTTTCGATTAAATATTAATCTGGATCCTCTAAAGAGTCCCTCCCGGGCGATATATTGTAGGTACTTAGAAACCGTTATTCTAGACAAATATATGATTTACGTTTTACACTAGCCGTCGTTTATTCTTTTTGTGGGTAATCGTTATCTCCTTTTAGCCTGCATTATTTAGCAGCTCATCTACTCCGCGTAGTTCGACGGAGCATAACATGGTAAGTAATTGATTCTGGTGCCGTTATCTATAAGGTTACTATTACTGAGAATTAGTAGATGGCTCTATTACTTATTCTCCACGTCCATAACCCCTCTCAGGTATCCCATTTAAGCTAGTTAAATTCTTGCTCAAAGCTTTCGTAACACAAATTGGCACCAAACGGTTTAAGCTTATGCCAACTATGTCGAGATGACGTTCCGATGATTTCTCCAATGTTTCTGGAGTAAAATTGACTTTTAATTGGCAGTTTTCGGTTTGTAAAACGACTGTTTAATAACATGATTTCATTAATCACGTCGTCAGTAGCAACGAGATTAACATTTTCAACCACGCAAAATCACGACGGGTTACTTGAGTTCTTCTTATCAAGCCAAACCTGTTATTTAATGCAGGGAACTATTTTTTATGTTTACCGTGTTTTTTAGATTCTTTCGTAGATAAAATATTGTACAATACACATGCGTAAAGCATCTTTAGTACTTCGCGCGGCTTAAAACGCTCGCTCACTCACGTTTTAACTCTGCCCCACTGGGGGCAAGCAACACTTTATGGTTTATGAGCATAAAGTAGGATTATGAGATATTAAGTCGTACAAAAATAATAAATATTAAATAATTAATATTATTTATTATTAAATAATTAGAAACAAACTAATGAGTATACTGCAAACGTGTTTTAATATTGTTCCGATTCACACGTAATAACAGGAAGACACATGATGAACAGATGAACACATTTAAGAAAGATAGCAACAACCTGCAATTCCCTAATAAAATTGCAAAATTTCCCAGTTTAACCCGACAATTTGTCAAGTCAAATCCGACACTGAGTAATAATATTTGCCTTTGGTATTAATATGAAAAGTTTGTCGAGAGAGGGTGATGATAACTACCCACTTTCAAAAGGATTACTCATTTAAGTCATAAAAATTATAGTTATAAATCAGAAGTACCCGTACGTAGAATGCGTGAAATTAAGGAAATGATATAATCATCTATTAGACGCCGAAATTGCGTAGAATGCCTATGAGAGTACATCAGCTTAAATGCGAATTGCGAATACAGAGGATCAACAATTTAAACGTGTAATTTGGAAGAGACATCGGCGGCTGTAATATTAAATACCGAAGCGCCACTGAAGCGATAGGAGTGACAGCCGAGGTATTAATAAACCATCTGAGTTTAATAAAAATCTGTCAAGAGCAGTTCGACGAGCCACTCGCGTCCAGTCAAGTATTTGCTGCAAGATGACGAACAAAGCAGATGTTATTGAACATTTTTTCATGCCGATATACGAGTAGACCTGCTAATTCTGCACCCGAATTAATTTCCGCGCACAATATCCTTTTAACCTTTATGCGAGTTGGTTTTCGTTCAGCACCTCGATTTATATTCATAGCCAACAAACATTTCAACAACAAAAAATTGTGATCGATCATTGCGTACTGTAAAATTTCTTGCTGATTCAGTAAATCATTAGACCTATCTGGAAACACAACCAAGCATATAATTCAATATTTCGCTAAAAGCGGGCGTATATGTCAAAAGCAGCGTTTGAAATCCCTTGGGAAGTAGCCGAAGTTTACTGCTACAGGAAAACGCTGACTGTTGACACTAATCCATATGTAGTGGGCCACATATCTATACATTGATGTTTATTTTTATGGAACAACATTGAAGTACGTTTTGGGGCCAATAATGTGTTTCCGCATCTCGTTTTCGTGGAGTTTCGCAACTGTTGCTGAGGAAGGAAACATCATAGTGAGGAGCTTACATTATTCTATTAAGATAACTCTTAATCACGTAAGATATATATCAAATTTCAATAAGAATATCTTACGCAATATATGTATGTACTTCAACAACAAACCGTTGGTTACATTAAACAACAGGGGTAAGGTACATATTATAAAAGATCTACTGAATGATAGTTGAATGTAAATGTAATTTTATATACTATCACAGAAAATCTCATAACATGATACTCTTTTACTTACACTGGGACGTGCATCTTATAATTGCAATAAATTTTTAACAACTCAATACTGGTAATGTAGATTTCTTTAATATAAAGTGCACGCAGTCAGTTCACTTAAACTCTCAACTCAACAGCTCTTGTGGATATCTCTTCTCAACCTATTTCAGCTAATTAATAATTAGGTAGTATATGGTTAAATTCATTTAACATAAATCTGGTCTTTCAGAAGCGCTTTAATTCATTTTGCTATACACAATACAAAGCAGTACTCTTTTTATGACGACTTCTGCTAGTTAGAAGTTCTCCGCTACAGCTATCGGATAAACTTCTAGAGGTTCACTGCAACTTCTTCCGTTATTTGCATCACACCCAAGGATGCTGGCACTCCCATTATCAGGCTCGTGCCAAATGATTAATGTGAATTTTAAGAAATAACATGTTTTTCAATCATTGATGATTCTATACAATATAAATTATTGCAACATATCAAGATTATGTGCACTTCCATTCCTTATGTAAAATACATTGTTGACTATTTGTAAATAAGGCGTTCACTAAGCACCCACGCGAATTGCGATCGTATGGTTAGTTATTGTCTAAACTTTGATATAGATTAAATTAAATTGCTATAATTGAAATTACTGAATTAACTTATTAAACATTAAAATATATTTTTTTCTCAGAATTAACATCACAACTTCTATGCCCACCCCAAAATAAGTCTATCTGTCACTCCCAATTTCAAACACAGCACCTTTTTACAGAGTTTATAAATATAGATATTCCTGTTCACTTCTGGACGTTAGAAGTGCACATACTAGAGCTGCACCACTTTTCATGTCCGTTACTATCTTGTCCAACCATGGGTCACCTTAACATTTTCCTTTTTTAATTATATTGTACGTAATTCATGTTAGTTTGTTTTAAGACATTCTTTTTGTGCTTGCCTGTTACACTGTTACAAATGTTCAACGCTGTCAACGTCGAATTTCTCATTCAGCGGGCGTGCAGAATAATATGGGTGATTCGGGAGGAAGTGGCAATATTTTGAGGACATGTCGAGGAAGCCAAACTAAGCAAAATAAGCTCATATGTTTAAGTCCGATTTTCATTTGTTTCAGGGATAATTGACTTTTTCTTAAAATGTCAAATCTCAAAGTGACAGTTGTTCAACATTAGTTTTATGAAGTTGTAAAAATGCCCCACAAATTTGTGACGTTAGCTCCGGCCGAAATTATTATTTCTACGCATTGGAATGCGTTCAAATTTCGTCCCGCTAAAATTCCGTCACATTCACCTAGAAAACATCGCCAAAGCGCGAGAAAATTGATAACACGACAAAAGCATCGTTCTGCGCCCGCATCGACAGGACGTCGTCCGGCGCATCCCTTCCAAATTTCCAGCACTGATAAAGAGTATGGTATAGTATAAATAGATAACGCACGCTGTTAGATGAGCTTGCATCCGCCGACACTGACCCGCGTCTTGCTCTAGGTCCTCGGGAGACCTAGTTCCTGAAACCAGTCCGAAGCACTTCGTTCCTGCGACTAGAAATTCCTGTAGAAAACTTTCACAGACCTGCTAGAATAACAATCGCTTAGGGCTTCGTGAATAGCGACCAAAGCGATCTGTTATAAACAAACCTCGATTTCTGTAAAACTTTCGCGGTGCTTGCTATAATAACAATCGTTTAGGGCTTCGTGAATAGCGACCAAAGCGATCTGTTATAAGCTTTTCTCAGCCTGTAGAAACGGCTCTTAGGGTACAGACCTGTCTTTCCCCTATTTTAAAGCCCTTCAGGCGAAGCCCTCCACGCTAGTCGCAAGAACCAATGCGAGACTTATTCGTAGAACCTAAGAGAGCTTCACTCGCCTCCCAGAAAGTTGGTAATTAATTTCATGTAACCCCCGTGAATGCTTTTACACCCAAGTAAAAGTTTCAAACCCCGAAATTAATCACGTAAGCTTATATCAAGGTCACGACACCGGCGTAGGCGCCGGATAGTTTTGTTATAAGAATTCAGAGCTTTACTCACCCAGGGGGATGTTGTTTCATAGACATCATGAGCCCGTCCGTAGTGCGTTAATTTAACAATTAATAACTCCTTGGTTTAATTAGCAAATTTGAAGGTTAACGCCGTTCCCACGGAAATTTGATACACTGTCATTTCACTTGCTAAAAGAAGCTATTCGGCACTATGGATTAGGTTGGGGCAAGTCAGACCTTCGCCTCACGTTTATTTGTAGTCACAGCCCCCGAAATAAACAAGATTTCACCAGAATTTATAACATTCGACAATTATAAACAAAGTTAACCTCGAATTGTTCCGTTTACAGTCTTGGCCGTTAGAGGACGTTTACGCAAGCCACAACAGCGGTACGTGCGTGATCCCCTTGGCGATCCGCGACCCGTCCAACCCGCGAAGTAAAAGGGGTTGACTGCCTGCCAGGTGCTCCAGAGAAGCCAGAGAAGAGATCTTATATTTGTTGTACCGAATACAGGAAATATTTTATTTATTATTATGTTACAATGTAAATAGTTAAACCCAAATAAATCCCTGTTATGTTATGTGTACTTTTCTATATACAATATGACAATAAATATAGGATACCAAAATTAAGAGCATCGTATCAGTTGCAATTTAAATGACAATTGCTGCAAATGTCACTCCGATCTTTTGTCGACACCTTCTCGTTAAAAGTATGCAATAACAGTGTTAAACAGGATGTTTACTACTGAGCAAAATCATTTTTTTTGCAACCTCTATAACCGTCCATACGAACAATGCAGAAATAACGGACCAAGTATCAAGTACGTTAAATTTCAATTTCTAGAGAATCGGAACGATGGAAAACAACATTTTAATTGAATTTTCGATGAAAATCCCACAGTCATTCGCAACTGCGAAATTTAGAGGGCGATCGTACAGTTCTTCAAAAATTTATGTCAACCTCTATTTAGAAATTACCTACCTATGTAGGCAATCTTCAAGAATGCTTGGAAGGGAACTATGCTTGCAAAGGGGTGGTGGTTACGTGGAGCATGTCATACATCAATACAATAGACATCAAAACTGGAAATATTAAAGTGATAGTTGTTAACCACAACAAATTAAGTTTGCAAACTTCAGTATCCTATATTTATTGTCATACTGTACTTGAGAGAGTAAATTGGATCTTGGCATATGAGCTGCCCGGGATTAAAAAGTTCATTAACAGTGGTAATTATTCATGGCTCAAAATTAAATAACTCAATAAGAAATTCAGGTTATTACAAATTTAGTCATAAAGAATATGCCGATATGATATTAGATGCGCGCCTTACTGGACAAGGATATTTACGTTTTTTAGAAGACCATTTAGAAGAAATATTGGACGAAGCACCTTTAAATATTCGACAACGAATTATCTTCCAACATGATGGAGCGCCTCCTCACTATTCTAATAATGTACAAAATTTTCTGAATACCACTTTCGGCGATCGTTGGATTGGCAGAGGCGGTCCGCATCCTTGGCCACCGAGATCACCGGATCTCACTCCCCTCGATTTTTGCCTTTGGGGATGGATGAAGTCGTTAGTTTATGCTACTAAAGTGGAAACGAGGGAAGCGTTACTAGATCGTATTCTTAATACAGCAGCTATCATTAGAGCGAACAATCGTTCATTGAAACTCGCTACTAGTGCAGTCTATAAACGCGCAAATAAGTGTATCGAAGTGGGCGGTGGCGTTTTCGAAAATTTGTCGTAAATTAATGCTATTTTGTTTATTTTTGTAATTCATTTTGTAATAAATTTTTGTTTGCTTTTTAAATTATACAATTAATCAAAATATCTCCGAGACAAATGAAAATCGGACTTGAACATATGAGTTTATTTTGCTTATTTTGACTTCCTCGATATGTCTTCAAAATATTGCCACTTCCTCCCGAATCACCCTGTATATTGCTAGTAGATATGTCCGCGTGTCCTGTTTTTGGCAGGGACTCCAGCGGGCCTTACCTTCCCGCAAATTTATCGTAGTAGCAAGCATTACTGCAAGTACATCGACAAGGAGACGATACAAAACGTGAGGTAGAAAGAAAGAGAAGCGAAAAAAAGTTGGAAAACAGGACTGAAAACAAACTCGATAGAAAATTAGCCCATGTGGGAACAGATGTAATAGCATTCTTCTTCAAATAATAGACATTCAGCAGATATCCTACCTTCAGGAAGCAAACAGATGAGAGTAGCGAGTAACCAAACAAAGCAGACCGAACCTGCTCCGTAATCGATGATATTCTTGGGGTCACAGAAACCCTCGTATAAAGACGTCGTGCAGCTTCAGAAGTCAAAGTAAGAATTCTCAACATTTTCGAAAAGGAAATGAAGGCTAGAGAACTATTCTCCACCTAGATACTGTATACGGAAAATGTTAAAAGAAAAGGAATGTGGCTTGTAAATCCAAAGTTGCTAAAAGTATTTTTCTGCGAGCTGGAATAGAAATCAGTTTTTAGGTTATAAAAAACGTCACAGAAGTTTTCTCCCTAGGGAGATAATATAAATATTCTCTATATAGGGCCTTGTTATGCTAACCTATATAAGAATAATATAAAAAATGTATGTGCTCATGGTATTGGTAACATAAACACAATTCAAGGGCTAGCAAATATTGCAGTATAATCCCAATTTACTGTAATGCTTTATTTATGAAAATACTTGTCCATTGTTTTTCCACTTATATAATAACATATAGATTGTCTGCAGGTACTTGGTACAGCACAGTGGTACACACGGTAACTAGATACAGAGACTACAACCACTTGAAATTCTAAACAGTCTCTGCATCTAGTTACCGTGTGTACCTAGTACCTGCAGACAATCTGTATTACACGCCAGGAGAGAACGCTGTTTTTCGCTCGGTGTATTTGTAGCTACCGGGGGTATTTTGTACTATTCTAAAACAGTTAGTTAGTTTATTTGTAAGTTTCTAGATGCCGACATAGAGTGGTTGCTCTGCGGTACTGTCTGCTAATGTAACTTGTTATTTTACCTCGCCTGAAAGGTTCTTATCGTCTCCAGCTAACGAACTATTTAGATTTCGGGTTTATCGCGCACACAAAAAAATACATTCTCGGCTTCTTTTGAGCCGCAGGTCAGAATATTCATATTTTGTCCGCCCTGAAGTAAATCTTTACGTGTCTTTTGAACCCTCCCATCCTATCAGGTGTGCCCTGGAGCTGCTGGCTTCTCGTGTATTTAAGTCGAATTGTTAACACCTCGAGAAAAAAAGTTACATTTCTGAATAGTTTCTACAGACCTTGCAGAATAGACCAGAAATAGTTGTAATTCCTAAATGTGTATATCTTTCGATCTAGTAGTTAGAGCTTATCTACATCATATATAGTATAACGTATAACTAAAAGTAAATTGGATATTATTATTACACATTGTGTATTATTCACGTAGTCGCTCCTCGGTTGAACTTCCCCCCTTTCAAGTAAATCCACGAATAATGTCCGTAAATATGTTGGATTGTGCCCAGCCTAGTAAGTTTGATAAAGTAAAACTTGCAACCGTGACGTCACCTTAGGGCTATTTTCCTTAATTAGTAATAATACACAGAGGGCACTGCCGGCTGAAGCTGGATATTTTGCCATGTAATATGTACCTCTACTCTGTAGTACTGCATGCAGGTGAATTTATGAGTAAGTTGACGTTAACAAATGAAGGGCTAACGTAAATCTATAGCTTTTCCAACTTTAGCGACCTCCTTTTTTGCCTAGGTCGTTCAATTGGGAATGTCAATTAACTCTATCGTTGAGGCTCCAAATCCAGTGCCGTTAGTATGTAACGCTAGCTCCCGTTTGAATCCGATTAATTCAATATTAAATAATATTTGCTGATTTAAACGTCGCCGACCTTTAGCGTTATCAAGAACCCGGCGTGTCCCAGCAAGATAAGATAGCGTAGACCGAAGTTCCGCCCGTGAAAACAGCGCAAACAAAGGTATGACGCGCGCCGTTTCTCCCCACCTAACAGCATTTCAAGACCTATAAAACAAGTTGCAGAGCGTATTTCAAGGGAGATTCCCCGGAGATTTCCCAGAGATACCTGATACTCCTCCAGCAAACACCTAGTTCCCGATCCTTCCTTCATCCTGCCCTGTCCAGAGAGTCTCTCCGTTGACTCTACCAGTACCTGGGGATCCGTTCCGAAGCTGAGTTTAAGTTAGTGGTTTCGCGAGGAACGCCTGACACTTAGCCATATTTTCCCGAACCTTCCTAATAAGCTGAGTTTAAGTTAGTGGTTTCGCGAGAAACGCCGGACACTTAGCCATATTTTCCCGAACCTTCCTAATAAGCTGAGTTCAAGTTAGTGGTTTCACAGGAACGCCTGACACTTCAGCAATATTTTCCTTGTAAAATATTCTACAACGAAAACCGTTTGCAATTCAGTAATAACTAACGTAATATTTAAATCCCAGCTCCCTTGCATTTTAAATTCACCGCCTTGCTATTCAAGCAGAATTAAAAGCTGCAAGCTACCTAAGTAGAATTTACCTGAATTAATCCCTGAGAATTGTAGCGGCCGTCTTGCTTGGGAACTCTGCGGACCGCACTGATAGCTTCGCCAAAGAGTTCACCTGCAGGTGTCGAGGATTGTTAACCTCAAAAGTCACGCCGATTCGGAGTTTCGTTCTTCAAGCGAAGCCCCGGCGTGCGGCGAATTCCTCGAAGTATTTCACCACCGAACTGTAGTTACACGTATAGGATGAGAACTCGCGTTAGCAGTTTTAATTTTTTATTTGTTTACAGAAACCAGAATCCGCAGCTCGGCGAAATTTGACAGACTGCGCTGTGCCGTTGCGCTCGTCCCGAAGCGTAACGAAGTAGCGGTCCGGCCGACCACGACGTCCTCGAACGAATCGCGCACGAGGTCACGCCCGCTACAACCAGGAAGCCGCTACCGTCCGTAGAATCCGTCTCCGCGAGAGCCAGGAAGCCGCGTTTTTATACTATCGTTAATTTGAGCAATTTACATCTCATTTAATTAATTACACAACAATTTACTTATGTATGATAGATACTAAATTCTGGCCTGGTCGAATAATTATAGCAGGCTAGTGACATACTTAAATAGGAAAACCTACACCTTCAGAGCAGCGCCACGCCCCCCTGCAGCTAGCTGGAGGCACTTACAATCGTAGCTCCGTTTTAAATTGTACCAAACTACCGTAGCTGACAATGACAATATTCCACAGCTTATGTAGTATACATTCGTGCATTCGGTGTGACATTTTATCAGGAATTATCTCTCAACTAAATACTATTAAATTATTTCCTGGAAATACTGTAGCAAAAGGTTTTTCGTTTTAGATTAGAGAAGTTAAGTGTTTTGTCAACCGTGCATGAAAATTTTACAATAAATTTCAAAAATTTGAAACGGAAACTGAAAGTATTAACTAGAAAAAAACAAAGTCTGTTTTATCGAGACAAAAAACAACCCGACAAGCTCATCACTTCTTGTTCAAAAAATATGATAAAAATAAGAATCAATGAATAAAGTATCCCTGAAAATGATAAATAACAGAGCTTGTTCGCTAACAGCAAATTAATACCATTTTCTTTCGAACAGTGTAAATAGATAGCCAAAATCAATAAACGATAGGCTCGTAGTTAAACAGCCACATGTATTCAGAGATAATAGTACAGAAAAGGTGGTGTGGATTTAACTAATTTGTCGGTGAACCAACACCGAATAGGCATTTGGGGAAAGAGTTAGTAGTTGTCCGATGTAAAAAAATTTATCCAATTTTAATGTGTGTAATTGTAATTTGATTAAACTAATAATAATAAAATATAGATAAAATTAACTCAGAACTTTATTATCAACTTGCCCAGGAGCCTAGGTGTGTTTGCTGGAACCCTAAATAAAGGTATAAACGGCTCTCATTGAGGCTTTGCATCTCTGCCTTTGCAGTAATGGAAAGTACAAAGCGATTATCAAAATTAGCATAAAATACCGGCTTAACCCACATCGTCTTTGTAGAAAAACACCTACCATTTTTTTAAATTCTTTTTCTTACACTTTGTAAACAATGTAATGGTAGCTTACAACCCACCCACGGTTTGGTCTTTGTTGTTAGAAGGGTACATTGTGTGCAAAGTTGCGTCAGCAGATTTAGCATTCTTGCTGTAAACTCTTATTAACTAACATTTTGCATACTCAAAGACTAAGTTGCTTAGAGTAATAAATAATAGGATTCTAAGATGATGTTTTAATATGAGGAAATAGTATTGGAAAACTAAAACGATGAAAAAACTAGCAACAAACTGTAGGTCAAGCTGCTAAAAAGCAAGAAGTTAAAAATCTATTATTAGAAAATGGAAAAGAAGCCGTCCAGCAGCACTTAAAAGTATTATTAGTTACGATAGTAGTCAACAAAAGATTTTAAAACACCGCAACATTACATACTATGTGTAAATGATACTTCGGGGAAATAGGCAAGAAATGGTAAATGGAAAGCATCAGATCTATCCATACATTTATATTAAGTCTTCCAGCTATTTCAAACAGGTTATTTGGACTAAGACGTAAACAATAGAAAATTAACTAGAAAAATTATGCAATATAACACTTCAAGTACTTAGAAGCAAAAAACGTAAAGTACATTTTTTTTATATAATTATTTTCGAGGTCAACTTTCTAGGGGATAAATTGCATTCCTGCAGGGTCCCTAGTTTTAATAATGTTGGTACATAGATTTTTCGTTCTGTTTTTCCACTAAAAAAATAATTGTCATTTTAACAGATATGTCATAACATTGGGTAAAATGAACACCATAATAAAATATTGCAAATTTATTAATTATTAAACTTACAATATTTGAAAATAAACATAATGACCTTTTGCAAAACCAAAGGTAATTGTAATTAAACCACAAATTGAAAGAATAATAAATTATTGCACAATTTTAAGTAATGTAGTAATAGAAAATACAGAGTAAGTAGTGCAACAATTATTGACATACTTGTATTTTATGTACATTCTTCCATATCCATTTCATTTTCAGACTGAGATTCTTCCGATAAAAGTTGCTCGTCCTCAGAATCTAACTTTTCTGCAAGAGAGATAGATAATAAATGCAGGAATGTTTTCTATTAGCGTATCGCCCTTACGCTTTTTCCAGTCGTCAAAAATTAGCTTCTCTATATGATTAACACAATTATTCCACATAACTGAAGAAAATTTTGACAGAGAATCTTTCCAAACCACTTGTACACAACTTTCTAGGGGATAAGTTGCATTCCTGCAGGGACCCTAGTTTTAATAATGTTGGTACATAGATGTTTAGTTCTTTTTTTCCACTAAAAAATGATTGTCATTTTGACAGATATGTCATAATTTAATATCGCGTGCTTCATTTTTACATTTAAAATATTTCTTGGTTTTCTTTTTTTATCCGATTTTATTGATGATGATGATTCCATGTTAAAAAAAGATATTTGTCAAAAGTTCAAATTAAGAAACTTTGACATTCAAAATTGACACACAACCATAATTTTGAAAAAGTTCTACCAACACGAGGTATAAAAATTTCCTAACGTTTTAATCACATATCTACCAACACTGTAACACTTTGACAGTTATTATAGAAAAAAAACTTACTTTAAAGGGATCTACCTATAAACCATTCAATAGTTATTTTCCCGATAGGAGGCCATGTTAGGGTGATGATTTTCACCCTGTATATATGTTGTCAGTTATTAACAAAAGTTAGGTTCTGTCCATTTTATACAAAATGATAATTTTGTGTTCATGTAGTGGTTGCCAGATTTGGTTTTGGATTTTGTGCCACTTTGATTATTGGTTAAGATGAATTTCATGAAAGATAACTTGCTGATTCTGAATACGTTTCATATTTTGTTGAGTAGGCATAATGGTATAATAAAAGTCATTTTTTATTGTAATTATAAGTTGTACACAAAAATATTTAAATATTACAATTTATGTATCTTTTTCAGTAAAAATAAATAAAGCTTTTACAATCCACTTTAGGCCCATTGCATAACAACCTGTCTCCATTGTCCCTTATTCATAATTATATTTCTCCAGTCTTCTATTCCTTTTCTTGCTATGTTTTCCATTACTGCCTCCTTCCATCTATTCCTTGGTCGCCCTCTTCTTCTAGTTATTGCGCTCTGTTTTCCAATACTATCTTAGTAGCTCTTCCATCTGACATGCTCCATATGTGCCCAAACCATCTTAACCTTTAAGCTTTAATGAAATCTACTATACTTGGCTCCCCATATTTCTCTTGTATCTCTTCGTTTGTAAGTCTTCTCCAAGCATCCTCCGTCCGAGTCCCTTCAAATATTTTTGCAGTAATTTTCTTTCCCACCTACTTATCATGTCTTGATCTGCCACATTCATCGTCCATGTTTCACATACATACATAGCTATGGGTCGAATTACAGTCTTCGCGACAAAAGGTTTAATTTCAAAATTGTCCCGTCCAATAATATTTCTAATAGTTCTTTCAGATACCTAAAACAGTACAAAGCCCAAATTTAAACCAACAGTTAGGTTTTATGCATAAATACTTACGTCCCAAATGTCACTAAGCCTGACAAAGATTTCAGTTTCACTGAGGTCTGGCTTGTCGGCTGTATAATGCCTGTAGGCCGTTGTAATTTGTAGTTTTGTGTCGCCTTTAATGACTTTTGGCATATTTGCTTTAGTATCACAATTTGTTGATAGATAGGTATCCATGACGCCGATGTCCATAAATATTATTCCTAGTGGCAAACAAAGTATGAAAGCACTGGCAACATTGCACGTTTAACCTCAAAATGTCAAAATAGACACTTTCGTGAGCCTCCTGTGCATAACAGCTGATTCTGACAAAGTGTCAGAAAGAAAATGTTAGGAGGTTTTAATTTTATTAAACATAAAAACAAATGTCCATGTCTACCTACCAGGAAAATAACTATTAAACGGTTTATACATGGTTTACTGAAAAGGTTTTAGAAAGTCTTGTTAACAATTCCATTTTAGGCATTTGTGGATTAATTTCCAGAAATTGATTTTGGCAATTTAATACGGCTTGCTTCATTTTTGCATTTAAAATATTTCTTTTTACTTTCTCGCATACGGTAGTATAAAGTATTGTAATCGTCAAAAAATCGACTTCGAGATTTTGACGAATCTTGGCGTTTTAGACCTCCTAGAGTCCGAAAAAACCATTTTTCGAATTATGTCTGTGTGTGTGTATGTGTGTGTGTAGGCGGGATACGTTTTCTGGGGATACTTCATCGATGGTAATTCTCGTGGTTGCTTCCTGCCCTGAAACTTTATATACAGGCACTTAGGAAGAACGGCTCTATACGTAGCGCACAAAATTCTTGCTGGCCGATGCTGCTCCCTTATGGAAATGAGCCCTCGAAGTTACTTGCACTTGGACAAATCTTGCTGCTGGCTAAACTGCTACTCTCGGACCTTGTAACACTTGGCAAACTATACCCAAATATGCCCTTCTCACTGGCGAATAACTTTAAACACAACTGGTATTATAATTTTAATCAATAAAATGTCCAGCTCAATTTGCCTCCAACACAAATTTTACAAGCTGGTTTGTCTATTATAACTAAAACTGTCACGGCACTTAGCAACTATATTTTCAATTTTTATAAAAGAAATTAGGATTGATAGCATGTTTGACCTTCTGGACCACAGTTTTGATGTCATGTCTTTGCCTAACTACAAAAATTGTCTTTTTCTTGGAATAAGTGTCTACACTTTGCTCGCCTTTTAAATCACTTTTGTTTATAATGCACTGATACACTTGGAGTTCCTTTAGCGTCTCACTAATTGTCTTTCGATCGGTTGCCCTCCATTTTTCATTTTTCTATTGCAATAATTATTTTCCTAGCGCTGTTTCGTTTACCTTTCAGCTAATTTGCTGTTTGCTTTCTGTACTTAACATTTATCATGTCTAAAACTCTGAACGTAACCTTTCTGAAACCTGTTTTATTTTATGCAACTTTTATCCTTCAAGTTATTGGTTATTGCTGCTCACATCAAGTGTACTTATTAATGTAAAGTACTGATTATCTTGCAACAAATAAAATATTTAATTCTGTGCTCATTTTGACTTTATTCATTTAGTTAACTGGGCAATCAGAATTGGTACGGGCAGTAAACCGTTACAATATAATTGCGTATAAATAAACCTTACATTCAGATATACACTCATATATAGCGTTAGGCGGAAGTAAGATAGACTACATTCATTATAAATAACTTTATTAAAATAACAGATACCAATTTAAACAAACAGTGAAATGATTATAGACACTCCAAAAAGCATTCTATTTAATTGTATGTTCAATATGTCCACCGCGTAGTGGCACACGCTTGTTGAACTGAGATCTTGCGTCTTCAAATACTTTTTCTAACCCGTACAATATTGACGTTGTTCATAGCTGACCTTGGTTGTTCCATTCTTAGGAGGTTGTAAATCAACAGTTTTTCTCGTAGCAAGCCAGCGACATCGAAAATGTGTACTAAATTTCTGAATAACCACAATAGCAGATTCATATTTAACCTTAGTATTTACAATAAGTATTATTTGCTTCCTCGACCAGGAGACAGACATTCTAGGAATGATCTTTTGCACTGACACTTGTGTAGCATTTGTTTTTTCAAGGTAATTATAATCCTTAAAATAACTATGTAAATTTTGAAATTATTGTATACTTATTAATGTCCAACACTGTATAAAGCTAGAATTTCTCCCTTGCTTGCGACTCCTGTAAAACTTTGGTTGCTATTATACTTTGCAGACTCCTTCGGAATCTTGTATTTGCTTTTTCAACAATAATTCGTATTATTATATCATCAAAGTACAATTTCCAAGCTAAAATGTCGATTTCTACTTTCAAGGCAGTAGATTTGGGACCTGGTACTTTTGGGACAATATTTGTAACGGCAAGGTGGTGTCACATGCGAAACAGACGACAACTATTTGCATTAAATGAATCGAACTAAGCTTCCACTTACAACAATCGGCCAGTAACCAGTAAATGATAGAAGATATTGGGAGTATCCGGTCTCCGGAATTGATTGTAATACTGAAGACACCACGTACACCATTCCATCGTTAATAACGGAGATACTGGTACAACAAAATAATTGCAAGCACTATCCTAAGTTACACCTAAATCCAACGCTACATCCAAAAGCTACGAATACAGCCAACTCCATTGCTATAAGCTAAATTACAAGAGCTTGGAACTGCAATGGTAGATTGTAAGGAATCCCAAAGAACGTTCATTAACGCAACATATAACAGAGGTAAACATTTAAGCCGCTAACAAATCTCCTGCGCATAGATAGGCTGGTTGAATTCACATGCAATTATAAGCTTACCATAGCACTATAAACTAAATATAACAGGAGGTTAACAAAACACCACCACACCAGTAGAAACCTACTATGTTCACGTTAATCTCAAAAACTTGAACAAAGACTCGCAGGTGATGTACGTTCAGCCAGTGAACCCAGAATTACAAAGAGAGTACACTGGTTTGAGTTTAACTTAATCAGCATAGGTTCGTGTTTAGATACTCCTAGGATAATTCGAGATTGCATCGGAATACAAAAGCCAAGAAAAGTTCTTGGATATACGACGGGTGTCGGTAGACATTCAGAAAATCGCTATAAACCATGAAGCTCATTGTCGACAACTTCGTCATTGGGAAACAGCAACAAAGGCGTCTACTTAACAACGTGCCCTCCACAGCGACGTTTCGAATCGTCCACCAAACTAGTGGCATAAGTTTTAGCAACTTCTCTAGGGTCGGCCTTTAAACTCAGGGCTTCAGAACTAGCTACATATGACGATTAGCATTCAGAATCAAGTGCGATGAGTAGACAAAACCCAATAATCTCCGTTAAATTAACCCATAAAAATCCGCCGTAACCCGAGTGAACTAAGGAATATTATTTTTTCTCGCAAATCACACAACTTTAAGCTAGAGAAAAGGTCAACAACGAAATATTGCTTGCGATCGCCTCAAGAGACGGAGAAACACGTCTCGGATCTGTGGAAAACACCTGCAAACAATCGTCGACGTGACCTAGTTACGTCCTAATAATGAATCGATAATTTTCCTCGTACAAATTAAGGGCCTCCAAATGAGTTCGGTAGCCTTAAAAAGTAAGCCACCAAGGTGCTAGTACAAGGCTAGCTAATATAACATAAAAAGATAGAAAACTAAACTGCAATCAAAACCTGTTGCTTCATGACCGTAACACCAGTTCCATTTTAAACAAGCAATTCTTTGTCCTATATGTGCCATTTCAGTTGTGGTTATATCACTAGCAGGTAGGTTTAGCGCACCCCTTTCGATACTTCTTTTGGCTACTTGAGAACCTTATTCACAGAGATTTGTATTGTGGTTAAAGGGTATACATACAAAATATCCTCATCGCAGACTTTTCTCTTCAGACACATCGAAATGTCAACTTGAAGGTATACTTTAACTTGCCGAGGCTGCCCAGTACAAGCCAATTTTCATGAATTTTGGTCTGGTTATTTCTGTCAATTTGGATTTCATGTCCTAGGTATGTGCTTTGCAAGAGTTCACCATCCATACATATACGAGTACCTCCGCTCATCATGAGATTGTATATAGATGAAGTTTTTATGGGTTTTTCCAAAATCTAGATTGCAGTTAACCTAAAGTTTATTCAATACACGCACTTTATATTTTTAAAGCCGTTCGTTCTTCGGGAACCCAACAGGACTTGTCCATTTACGATCTTCTTTGTTAAGAGTACATTTAGCGTTCACTACTTGTTCTATTCTTTCTGTCTAAGCTGACAACCATTTGGCGTCTTTTCTCTTTTGTGCTACCCCGAAATTATCAATGGTTTGGAATAAGCGACGGAATTTTTATTTCCTTTCTGAAACTTTGACAGAATACACAGATTGGCCTTTCAGAAAGTGCACAACACAACTATTATCTTATACCATAAAATCGGTGCTCTCTTTATTTCTTTGTATGGATGTTTGCATCTTGGTTCGCTTTCTCCTCTGATACTAGACCCATTAAATTGTATGATAGCTTAACATTTTGCTAATTTTTAGCCTTAGATCGTAGAGCAGTTTTAATTTTCAAAAAGAGTACGAAAAAGTAAAGTTTTAATTAAATCGTGTGATTAGCGAAGCTGAGCTTAGCTCGGGGATTCATTATAAACCATTATAGCAGCGCCTTATTCAACGAAGCATCATTGGTTCAGTGGTAGAATGCTCGCCTGCCACGCCGGCGACCCGGGTTCGATTCCCGGCCGATACATAATTTTTTTAATTTATATTAATGAATCTTTCTTAAATTAGCGAATCGAAGCGTAGCTCGGGTAATTCACTAGTAGTTTTTATAAGTTCATAAACTCTTTAAAACGATTTTAAGAATAGGTGCTAACTAGGCTCTAAAGGTGTAGCCCGGTTTTCGAGCAGTGTTTTAAAATTCGCACAAATAGCAGAATGAATCTTTGAAAAGCACCGCAGATGTATGTATTTGATTAAAGCACAGTGTAGCTGGTAGTTGCAGCGTCAAACAGTAGTTTTCTCGGTGAATAAAAATATTTTAGCCGTTTATTCCAAGCCATGGTCAAATAAAAGCATTGCTTGCGTTAGAATTATGATGTGCCTGTATTAGCAGATTCGGATGCAATCTGGAAAGTAAGTGTTTAATTACAGACAATTACGAAGATTTGAAGTTTGGAGCTAACTTGTATTCAAGCTGCGTTCACGAAAATTAAAGCGTGGAGAAACGGCGTCCCGATTGATTAATCTCAGCGTTAGTTGGCGCTGACCGACAATTTCCAAACTAGTTTGAATTCCCATTAAAATGGATTGTAAGTACGTGTCTTCTCCGTCCAACAACAATGCGAATCATGCTCAGCTACTGCATATTCACGTCCTCTAAAAATGCTCTCGTGGGCGTTCTAGGGAATATTTCCAGTTCCGGTTGCGAGCAAGATAAAACTTTACCGCTGTTGCACGCATACCAGCAATGATAACCAGTTTGATAGGAAGTTGTTGCGATCCGTAAGGTTTATCTCAAATTCCAACAAATTCAAATGAAAATTATGAGCGCCCACATCTATTTTATAGGTCCCTTGCCCGTAATGAAATGTAACGTGACTGCCGCCTCTTTCTGCATTTTAGGCTTCGTTATCGTTAAAAATTGAAGCATTCGGGCACGTATTCGCGTGGTGCTGTCCCTCTGGCCGTTTAAATTTTAATGGAAGCCCAGCCTTCATATAAGTCACGAGTAAGAAACTACTTCGGATGACACTAATCTCGGGATTTAAAACGTGTAATTTACAGGTACATAAATTCAGCGAATTCCTTAGCTTATCCAAAGGTTTTAGGCGTTTCTCTTTGTTTGATTTTAGCTGCTTGAAAAGAAGAGTTCATTAGTAAATCCACGCAGGTCTGAACAAGAACATACCTCGTTTATAGTACAGGATCTGCTGGAATATTACTTCTAGCTCAGATCACCATTTGCATAACTTTAGATGATCCGAATTGGTTCCTTTATTCTTTTATAAAAATTAGTTAATTCGAAATTTGCACAATTGAAGACTAAACAGTTAATTAATACTGAAATAATCAGAAGAACAACATAATTCAACGTCGAAAAGAAGACGTGAATAAGAAAAGTAAGCTCGGATGCGCCAATAACTACTTTAGGGAAAGAAATATTTAGGAAAAGAAAATGTAAAATGTAAATGTACAGAGCCAAAGTTTAAATACAACACTTTTAGGGATTGCTTTAGTCTGTTCAATTCAAATACTATGTTACTTTCCAAGTTTTCCTATACAGAAGAAAAGGAAAAAATGCAATTTAAGCAACTTCGAGTTAGAAATAACTATTTTATTTATCAAATATTTGTAACCTAGTTATTTGTTTCCAAGTTATTGCATGTACGTATGTAGGCGGCTTTCCAAACAGTACGATTAATTTCATGTTTTTATCTCTCCCTTTTTTTCCAGGATCGATCTGTTTACTGCGTAGTATAATATATATTGTTTCACGTCTTCGCTCTATTCGTTAATTCTTTCTCTATGTTTCGATCTTCTGTAACTATACTTCCCAAATACTAATATATTGTAACTTTTCTAAGCAGATCCTTTTTCATTTCACTTCTCAATTTTGATGTCTCTCTTGTTTCTCATTCACTATCATTGTTTTACTCTTATCGGTCTTTAATTATTATTATTATTTGTCTTTATTATTTGTTATGTTATCTACAAAATTATACAAGCAAAAAAATTCTAAGACGGAGTTCAACTATGACACTAAAAGCGTCAGCTGCTCTTCCACTCAACCCCGTATACGCATGTGTTTCGGTAATAATGAAATAAATAGACGAATAAAGAAATAATTAAACTAAATTTGAATGAAGATTACTAAAGGTTCTTATAAGTTACAAAGTTGTCCAAATAATGTACAGATGGATAGATCACGCAGAGTGACAAAATCGTGTTCTACGTAGATGTATTTTAAAACATTTGTAATTCAACGATTTGAGATTCAAGGGCAAAGAGTTATAATGATAAGCTATTTGGTATGTAAAGGAATGTTTAAACAGTTGAGAACGGTGAATAGGTGGCGTTAATAACCCCTTGAACCTCAAATTAAGTGTATGCACATCCGTTCGGAAAGTAATTTTATTGAATAAGTATTTAGGTTTTCTATCTAAAACAATTTTATGGTACAAGCATAAAGCGTGAAGTAGCCTACGATTAGACATATTTAACCACCGAACGTCGATCAGTTTGTGTAATATGTGATCGTATTTACGCAATCCAAATATCAGCCTCAAACATGTATTTTGAAGTCTTTGAATCTTTTCGGAGTCTAGATAAGATAAACAAGACCCGTATACGGAATCACAATAATTAAGTTTTGATAGCACTAAAGAATCGCATAAGATTTTTCGAAGGTCTCGATTTAATACGTGGCGATTTTGATACAGCAGTCGTAATATGTTGTAACCACCACTGATACATTTATTAATATGAGCAGTAAACTTTAGCTCTTCGTCTATTATTAAACCCAAATTTTTGGCTGCTTTAATTAATTCGAGTTCAGCACCGTCAATATGTATTTTAATTTGAGGCTGAATAAAATTTCGATCGCATCTTCTACAAAACAGCATTAGCTTTGAGTTATTTGGGTTTAATATTAGCGAATGCGATTTAGCAATATTAAGGAGCTCCTCTAAGTCTTTGTTTACATCCTCACACACTCCGGCTATATCACTGGGATTAAAACATTTATAAAGCTGGGTGTCATCAGCATAGACATGGGAAGTGATATATTTTAAACAAGTATTAAATTTCGAAGTGTATAAAGTAAACAAGATTGGTCCGAAAATCAACCCTTGAGGGACACCTGAAGTAATATTTAAAAATTCTGACTGGTTGCGTCTATAAATAACTGCTTGAGATCTACCAGTTAAATAACTAGAAAGAAGTGAACTAGCATTTGGTGTAAAACCGAAGTACCGAATGATATGTAACAAAGTAGAGTGATTTATAGTATCGAAAGCCTTCGAAAAATCCAGCAACACTAGGATGGTTGCCATTCCATGATCTAAAGTTCTGAAAATGTCATCAGTAATTGCAAGTACTGCGGTGCAGCAGCTGTAACCTGGTTTAAATCCTGACTGAACTTCAGGCAAGATATTCTATGCTTCAATAAATTTACGTAGTTGTACATCCATGATTTTTTCCACGATTTTTGAAAAGATGGGCAATATGCTGACAGGTCTTAAATCTTTAAATTGTTTTGGTGTATCAACCTTAGCTAAAGGAATAATGTAAGCCTTCTTCCACGTATTTGGGAAAACTGCGTTAAGTATTATGAAATTTATAATATAAATGAGTTAAAAATGGAAGTGTAAAGGGAACACAAAGTTTAATCATGGCAATACTTATACTATCGCATCCTGCAGCTTTAGTTTTGATGGAACTAATTATTTTCAATACATCAAACTCATCCACTGTTTCAAATCTAAATGTATTTTGATAATCGAGATTTAAGTTTTCGTAAATTATAGCTACATTTTGAAGATTTGAGTCAGTTTTCGGAATTGATGAGATTAAATAAGAATTGAATTGATTACCATCCGATAAGTGATCTGGAAGTGTCACTAAGTTCTTATTTTTACCTAAATTTAATTGCTTTAGATATTTCCATATTTCAACTGAGTTATTATTTTTAAATTGAGCATCAAAATATTTTTTCTTTTCTTGTTTACAGGAATTGTTTGTTATATTACGCAGTTCTTTGTAATATTGCCAAGCTAGTTCTGATTTGCAAGCTTTGAAACGCAGCAAAGCCTTGTCGCGTTCTTTCATAAGTAATCTTAAATTAGGGGTAATCCATGGAGCAGCAGGTTTACTTATTCGTTTAGATACTAATGGAGAATGAATTTCTAATAACTGTAAAATATTAAACGTTAATAATTGAACTTTGGAATCTATATCTACCTGGTCATATATATTGGCCCACGGGATGGGACACAAGTCAGCAGAGAATTGTTCATAATTTATATTGCAGAGTAACCTGTAAGTTTTATAAAATTGGTCAGTGTGAGGAATATCCCAGGTAATGGTGCAGTAAATTAGATCATGATCTGACAGCGTCCTGTCAATGCTAATTACACCACTATCTTTAACACCCAAGAAATCTTTAATAAATAGTAAATCGATTAGGCTTAGATAATGAGTAGGATGCGTATTAATTTGTTTTAAATCAAAATTTTCACTAAACGAGATCAATTCACTGCTAGCTCTATCAATGGTTAAATAGTCAATATTAAACTATCAAAAGATAAATTAATTTCGCCAACTATATTATAAAGTTCCGTTAATAATTCATTGTAAAATTTTTTATGTGGGTTATATATAACGCCAACTATAAGAGAACGTTTTTTAAATTTTATATTTATCCATGATTGATCAACTTTCTAACTGCTCTCAATTATACTGTAGTTATAACAAGATTTAAGATAAATTCCCACTCCACCAGCACGCGTCGGTCTATTCGATCTGACAAAGTTGTAACCATCTATTTTTAATACGTTGTTGGTTATATAAGGTTTTAACCAAGTTTCAGACACCGCAACCACATCGTAATTAAAAGATGTTACTATATCGCTAAAATTTTCAATTTTGGTAGACAAAGACCGAATATTTAAATGAGCCAATCGAAAGTCACCTGTAGGCATAAAATTACAAGAGTAAATCAACAAAAAAGCAAAAAAGAATTCGTAAAACTCGCAGAAGTGCAGCTTGTGCTCATGCCCAACAGCAAAACATATAATTAGTAATAAATACAGATACGTTTCTACTAAAACTTACAATAAATAAATAAATGTAATTGTAGTAAATGTAACTTATTCAGTTAATAAATGATTGCATAAAACAACTATATCTTGTAAATTAAAGAAGTAACACAAGCAAAATGGATAATTATTGATACCTAGAAAAATAGAACAAACTTTCTAACTAAAATTTATGTAAGATATTGAAGGATTTAAAAATAATGTTAAATAATCTGAGATTCATAAATACAATATAAATTGTTAAACTAATTTGTATTAAGTAAAAACTTGTAAAAATTAAATGGTATGAGAATAACAGCAAAACATATTTATCTGAGTAAGAACCAAAATATTGTTAGCTATCAGAAACAGAAATTGACAAGTAAACAAATAACGTAACCGTGTGTTTATCAAACTGTATAAAATACCTGGCCACAGCTTAATAAGAAATAAATCTCTAAACAAACATATTTTTAAATGTTACCATTGTTATCATTTGGAAAGTCTGGCCTGGACTTTATGGTAAACTTCTTGCTGTTGCTGTTCACCAATATTCGACCGTCGCTGCTCCAAACATTCGATGGCCCATATCGTTTGACTGCTTCTTTAAGAAGTGCTACCCTATACGTGGTCAGATCCTCTCTGATAACACACCGTGATCCCTTAAGCATTTTCTTCCGCGTAAAAACTTCAGCCCTGCACCGATACGACACAAACTTAACAAGTATCGTCCTCCAGTAGCTTTTTGGCCGATTCGATGACTCCTATCAATATATCTAAGAGATAACTTAAGTAAGTTTCAGTTTCGCTTCAAATAATTTAAGCACCAAGTTATCGACATTTTCTCCTGCAGTTTCACTTAGTCCGTAGATACGAAGACTATTTCTTCGTGAGTACTACTCTAGGTCGTCCAAACGCATATCGACAGTAGCAAACTGATCAGTGTTATCGCTGACCATAGCTTTTATTTCATTTACAGAACGAAGAATCGCCTCATATCTATCATTTACCATCGACTCAAATTTGGTCATCAGTTTGACACACATTTTGTCAATAAATTGATCGTCCTCTAACATTGTAGCGACCGCACCAGCTCGAGTTGAGGCCATATTAGTTCAAGCGTAAAAATGGCCGCCTATGCACAGACCGATGTGCTTTCAACACTGACACGATTTTAACTGTTTTTGTACACAGAAACACTGATTTTCTTATTTACAAGAGACAGGTTACTTTAGAGAAGCTGATTTACACAGAAATTTTGTACAGTAAATTGCTAATTATTGTAATATTCTCAATATTTACTGAGCACGAGCGCAATGCAACTTAATGGTTTTCACTCGACATGCGCAATTACACTTTCATCTTTTGTATTTATTCCACCCATTGTTCTATTGGTTTCTGAATTTTGTATTTTCATCAGCGACCATCACTATACCATCAACATACATTAGACTATTCATTTTTATTAACTGTAATAAACAGTAGTGAACCTAAACTGTCCCTCCGCTTTAGTACTCTTTCCATTCTAAACTCATTCGATCTCTCTCCTGCTATTTTGAACTTTTCCTTTTACTGCTTTATATATACTACTCGTCATATTTATTAGTTGAGTTGGTACATCCAGTTCTTCTAAACACTTTTAGATACTTCTTATATATACTGTATCAAACGTCGCCCTTAGATCGTTGACTGTTCTGTGTAATTCCCCACTTTCTTATATTTTCCTTTATATTATGTTCCTCGCTATAAATATGTTGTGACTAGTTTGTCTATTTCGTCTAAATGCCACTTGTTCACCATCCAATTTACTTTCTATCATCTTACTCAGTTTCTTTTCGACTCTACCTTGAAACATACTCATAAAAGACATATCATTCTGTAATTATAGCAGTTTGTTTGTTCTTCTTTTTGCATATCGGCATAATTAAGTAGTTTTCCCAATCCTCCAGCATTTTCTGATATCTCCATGAGTCATTTAAAATGTTCCCTAACTATTATTTTCCTTTCGCCCCCATCCATTTTATCATTTCTGGTTCTACATTGTCTTCTCCACATGCTTACCCTGTTTCTATTTTTCTTAGTGATTTTTCAACTTCATCTTTTGTAACGCTTTCTATTTGTTTTTCTTATTTTTCCTGTTGGTCTTAATTTATCTTTATTTCTTCAGGGCCTTTCCACATTTCCAGTGTTTCATTTGTGTCCCTCTTGACCTTATTATTTTTATCCTTTACTCTTCTGATTTCTTTTCATTGATTTCCCATATTCTTCCTATTTTAGTCATTAACTACCTTCTGCTTATCTTGTACAGCTATTCTGTTTTGCTTTCTTTATTACTTCTCTGGTTATGATTTTTCTGTTTATATTTATTATTCTTTCTTATTTTGCTGCGACCCAGTTGGCATATATTGCGGTGGAATTATACCTTGTATTAATAAAGGGTTTAATTAGAATGTGAATAATTAAATAGGGCAAATCACCACAATGCTCAGAATATTTTTATTGTGCAAATTTTCCTGTCAGTATTTTAGGCTAATCAAAATGAAATGTATTGATTATACTCTAATAAAATGGTCAATTGCCCCTTTCTATATTGTATTGAACTGCAATAATAATCTGGGCTACCTCCGTCAAGAACACAAAACTACTCTCTCAGGTTGGGTGCAGATCTGAGTTTTATTTGAAATTATGTTTAGAATATTTGACTCAGCGTAGCTCATATAGGCAATTTATTTTAGTACAACAGCTCTACTAGATTCGGTTACTCATAACCTCACAATCTTGACATTTACTGCAGAAAGGCGTTAGTGCATATAGCGTTTATTTTAATATTAGAAGTGAAATTCTGCAAGAAACTATCAGGTAAATTGAATTACAACTCAAACCTAGCAACAACTGACTCAATTTTGTTTAGATATGACTTCAAACGACGCCAACTGCTCTTTTGTTCTGGACTTCTTATGATGGGCTCAAATTCTTGCAAAAACTGCAATTTCTACTAACGCCATTCAAATTACTCAAATTGAGACGAATCTGGACGCTTGGAAATACGATGCACCTCTTCCACAAGTTGTAATCAAGCAGTTCACCAGCTTTCCGGACTCCCAAACAATCAAAACATGGCAATTCCTACCTTTGAAATCTGGTTAAATTTCGCCTCGAAGCTGGTGCAAGGTGACGCCGACGGCTTTATGTGCTTGAAGTCGCTCCCCTGACGGCAAATGTTTTTTCGGGATGCTCGTACACACCTCCCTGGGCCGTTGGAATTGCGAAACCTGGCTTCTGCAGCTCAAATGGTCCGTTGGCGATGTTCGGAATTTCCAGGTGTCCGCTGCCGTTGTTCAGCAGAAGTTGGTTTGGTAAATTTACAATTTTCATGTCGTAGAACGTTCTGCAAACACTACCACAGAGTCCTGGTACCTTGTATAATATAATAGTAAAACACTTTTTATTACATTAAAACATCAATTTAATGGAGCACAATTTTTACCCCAAACTAATCAATTTTCAGCAATCCTTCTTTTTTTTGACAAAACAGCATCGTGTTGCTTAGTAACCGCAATCTGTAATTGTTTATAGGAAATTAATTTTAGTTACAATTTTTACATTAAGGAATAACATTTTATAACATGTTTCTTAAATCTAAAATTTTCTTTATTTCTTATAACTAAAATTCTTCTTTCTCGTCCCAATTTGAAGTATGCCATCTTTTCTTGATAGTGCTTTCTTCTCTCTTCATCTTTTAATTTATTTATTGACACCTTTATGATTCCGTTTCCTCTACCTACTCTTCTTTCTGGACTCTCCATATCGCTCTTACTAGTCTGATTAGTTGCTAGTTCTGCCTCTTTACCAGTATAGATTTGTTTTATAGTTTGTTTTAATTCCTGTGTGAATATTTATTGCTTCAAATGTAATAACGATTTCTTCGATACAATTATTTCTACTTTCTTCTTTTCCTATTGTTAACGCTAAACCAGAATAGTATAGACCATGCCTTCTTGTCAGTTTGATATTTCCATTTTTTTATGTGTTTCGCTTATTCCCATTATCCTAGTTTCGTATTTTTCCGTCTCTTATTCTATCTCTTTCCCTTTGACTGCGTTTATACTTCATATTCCTATAACCAGCTAATGGTTATCCAGTTATTTTATTTTCTTATTTGTCTGTTTTCCATTTCCATTATTATTTCTCCTTGTCTCGCTGTTATTATTTTTCCTGATTTGCATGTTTTCAAGTAAGTTTTTGGGTTTTCTGGGTTTCTCCCATGTTCTTCATTTATATTTTCCTTTTGGGGAATCTCTGACTTCCAAGTCGATGGCTTTTTAGTTTCTTGTAGGTATTCTGCTGATTGATATTCTATTTTGCTATCTTTCTGGAATTTCTGCCGTATATATTTCTCCATACATTATTACCTTCTTATAAATAACTTGTGCCTTATATCCCCTTCCTCTCGCTTGTTTGAAGTGTTTCCCCAACTATTTTCTCTGATTTCTTATTCTTCTGCTGTAATGTTGTTTAATACAAGTATTTTCCCTTTTATTTTCTTTGTCGCTTTCAGAATTTCTAATTTCTTGTTCCAACTTTCTGGTTCGACTAATATCGGTCTAGTTCTATTGGCTTTATGTTTTCCAGTTTTCGTATCTACTTGATTTCGCTTTCAACACTGATCGAACGGGTATGTTCTTCAACGTGCATCTTAAATGTTAGTTCTGTTTTCGGATTTTTCCATTGCCTGAGTTATTAATTTCCTTTTCCTAAATTCCTTTATTAATAATTTCATCCTGTACTGCTGCTCTTCTTAGTTAGTGATACAATATCTAAAAATAAAATAAAACCAAGTCAATGACGAAGCTACTTTTGAGATATACACGGATAATATAACAAGTAGAGCATTACAAACATAAAATAACTAACAGCAGAAGTAACATAAATGTAAGAATGTAGTTTTAAAAAATGGCTGTGTTGAATAAGCTAGGGTCACCAATAACTGTAGAGTTACTACTAGTTCGAACAAAATTAATCTTTGAACAAACAGAGGGAGGGTGAACAACTGGATAAAAAAAGGCGATATAGAAAAATAAAAGATGTCAAGAAAGCACTAAAAATAGAAATGAAACTGAAAAACGCCTAGTTCTGACAAAATAATAGTAGAAACTAAACGTTTAAAATGTAAACGAAGTGGTCTGATCCCAGCACCTACAAGAGTGCACCAAGTTACATTATTCCAAAAGAAAGTAGGTACCTACTTTATGATAAGAATAAGAGTATCGCTCTATAATTGTATAAAAACGGCAACAGGGCTGAAAACTATAGATGTGCTACATACACCTCCCTTCGCATTTTTTTACATTATTTGATAATATAGCTTTACTGATTAAGGCAATCTCGGATGCGTTATTGTTATTTGTTATTAAGTGTTAAGATATGAAAATGATTATTTAGTTAACTAAACCATGATTACTCGATTTATTGTGGGTGATGATCTACTAACAAAAAGGATAAACAAATCATTCACAAGCAAAGTGAGTACCTCTGCAGTATTATTACGGGTATGTACTTGAATGATTTTATAAAATAATGCAGTTATATTTATATGATTGCATTGCCTAAGATAGAGGCAGATCTAGCTCAATACTAGTTAGAAGGGTACATTTCCAGCTAAAATATCACGAGATTGCCCGTTTCCGTATGCACAGAACTTAAGTCTCTGAAAGGGCATCTATTTCAGTGTCTATATGGATATTGGAGAAAGACAGTAGATGGTCTCCTCTATTGCTTATTTTTCCAAAGCAACAACATGCCTAAATCCAATACAGACTGTTCCGCAAGTACCAATAATTCCCCTTTCGGGTCTCCTGGGCGAGTACCGTGTTAAATGGAGTCAAAGTAAAGCAGAATATGTGCGAAAAAATCTACATACTTAGAAGGTGCAGATCCTAACTATCAAACCTAATGTAAGAAATTAAGATACCTAACATTAGCCGTAGATACAGGATCTCAGAATCACAGAAACGGGGCTGGAATTATTATCTCAGAGCATCTTACAAAAAATTATGTTATCGATCTCGCCCGATATTCCGACAGGGCAGCTTTAGCCCAGGCATTTTGGGATGCGGAAAGCTCGTTCCCCACATTTCGTTCCTCACATTTCGTACCCCACATTTCGTTCCCGGGATATTTAGTCTCCCCACATCTCGTACCCGGAAACTTCGTTCTCGAGAGAGCTCAATTTGTCTCCTAGATTACAGGGTGTCGAAAAACGAGTGGAGCGATCGGAGTTCAGTTAGAAAAATGAAATATATTTTAATTAATTAATTTTAAGGAAAACCTTGTGCAGTAGGGACGATCGTTTAGAAGTCCTTGTCTCTGGGGTGTCTGCGTTATAGTTATTTTGGAGCAACAAGCAGAAGAAAAAACAAGCCAATCTAAAAGCCTGATACACATAACGAAATGCTAAGACTGGAAGAGCTGCGTAGTGCAGCAATAATAAAATGGAGACATCGGTAACGTGAAATGTAAAAGAAGTAGAAAACCTGATAAAAGACATCATTATTATCAGTGCTCAAATAGATTAAACCAACTAGACAGCCATTCAAAAACTAATTAGGTTGAAGATAGAAATAGCGGAACATGAATGCGAAGAACTTGAAAAATACAAATATTACATGACGACTTCAACCGGCAAAACAAATCTAAAAGATACGTCTATAATATACCGAAAACAAAACATCTTCATAATAACCACCGATGATAATAAAATAACACTTGATATTTAAGAAAGGAAAATAGCTTTGGAAGATACCATCAGAAATCTCTTCTTAGTCGAAGAACCGATCACTGAGATCCAAGTGAATAAAAACCTAACGGGGCCTCCAAATACACAAGGAGAAATCAAAGGCACAACACAAAGCTTGAAAAACAACAAAGCAGTTGGCCCAGGCGAAGTACCATAGCAGCTCGTCACACGTCTCGATGAAGAGGCGTCATTATCTTCCACAAAGATTTTCAGCAAAGTATATGTCACTGGTTATTGTCTTACCCAATAGCTTACATCAACATTTACTCCCCTTCCCAAAAAGAATAACGCCAGATTATGTGAGAATCACAGCCCCCTTAGTGTAGTCAGTCATATTGAAGATACCTACCATATTGGTCTAGTAAACATCGTGTTAGCGCTTGGTGTAAACATTGGTGTGTACGGTCGGTAATACTGCTCCAAATTGGTGAAACTTCTACAAAGTGACTTGGGGACTGGTTGTGTATAAGTGGTAGTGTTTGCAAGTCTCGAAACTTACCCATTGCAAAATAGACAATCATTTGGATTTGAAGATCTTTCTAACCTGTTCTACGGACTTGCGGTTCTTGCGATTGGTGGCGACATCTCTTGGCCAAGGTACACATCTATTGTTTGATTGATTAATATCATTCAAATTTTTACATTCTGCTGTTTCAAAAGAGTCCTGTAATTACACGAGGCTGTCATCTATTAACTAATAGCCAAACCCGTCATCTGCGAGAAATTCTAAAACTTGAAACAATTTTTTGGCTTTGCCTAATTGTTTCGCCATTTATCCAATTATTTCAGGCTTAACCTGTATATTTTTAGTTAAATTATAATTCCTTTTGCATTTCGAATTCGTAAATTTTCCAAACCAACGCATTTTGTACCTGCATCAAGTTCTTATCGTTTGCGCAATGCCCTCTCTGACCCGCGCTATCTCTTATCAGAGTGCGAGCCTTCCTCGAGGAAACGAAATTGTCGTCCGGGGCACTCATTCTTTTCACCTCGGGCAGCGCATTTCGCGCGGCCGAGATTTTATGTTAATTATATTAAATTACGTGCGCTCAACCAATTTCAATGAGCAATGTGTTTTCTAAGGGCTGATTATTATCAGGTACGATTGCGCTTTTCTGTCTTATTATCCCCATAGTAATTACATTTTTTGTTAGCTCTTAATTACCAGTTCCGTTTCAACAACGAGTTTATCTCGGAGGCCAAGCCTTATCGCACTTTCGACACCTGCTGGGTTCGGCGTTTTGCGGCCTTTTGAAGATGCTTTTGCTGCCTTTTTGGGGATGCTTCTGCAGCAATTTTCTGCGCATCCTTGGCGATTCCAACAAGGGTTGTATCCGTTCACGTCCAGCTTATCTTGCGAGGTTAGTTGTGCTGTTCCGAGATTTATCGTGTTTTTGATAACTGGTTTCTCCATTTATACATTTTAAACCCGTCAATATTTAAAACTTAAATTCATATGTTTTGCAATTATTAAAATGTAATGTTCAATTTGATACATGCTCTTGCTTTTTACATTAAATTTTCATGCTTATAGTTAATTATGCACAGTTATAAATTTTGCTATTTTTGATGTGTGTTTCGACCCTATGTAAAAGGTACAGTCACGCTATTTATTTTCAATAGCCTAACAGAAGGTTTTATTAGATGACTGTGATAAGCTTATCCCACGAGTGTTTTTGTTAAAGTTATTAAAATAACCCGAAAGGGGTTCTTAATTTTATGCGTGTCGCAACCTTCAGTTAAGATACACAATTGTGTTATTACATTATTTACATTTTAATTATCCTGATTACTGGTTACTGACTCTTCAAAACTTTTATTAATGATTAATTAAACGCTAGTCACTTGTAGTTTATTTTTCTTCTTGTTATTTGAAGTCTTTTGATTTCTGGCGCCCATTTCCTGTTTCCTTTCCTTTTTTTTGAAGACATTCCAGGGTACATAGCTGATGATTTGAACCTACGATCTAAGGCCGCCGATATTTGAGCTAGTCGGCCATCGCGGTGAGTAAGTAACAGTTTTTCAGAGCTGCCGTGGTGTATAAATGGTAGGGGGGTTGATCTGCGATTTTTACTACCATTGCTTATTTTATTAATTAATCGCAGGTCGGCTATCTTATTGTTTCAAACTGGCAAACGTTCGCGAAGACAAAATTAAGAGCTTTACGCGCGTTGGTAAAGTAACTCCAAACAGCTTGAGACCTATTAAAGTAGTCTTAGATTCACCTGATACGGCCAGACTAACGTTTCGGAACAGAAAAGCTGTAACTGCCAACGATAAATTCAAACATATCAAAATAGGAGATGACAAAACCCCGCTGCAAGTTCAAGAACTGAAGAATTTAAGGATGGAACTAGAAAGAAGAACTACCGCTGGCGAATCTAACCTGACAATTAAATATAAAATGGGTGTTCCCCAGATTATTCACACTCCAAAAAACCACTAGCTTTACTATCTGTCCAAAATCTCAAATTTCTATACACTAATACTGCATCTCTTTTGGCAAAATTCGACGAACTCACTCTTTCTCTCAATACATACGATCCCGATTGTATACTTATCACTGAAACCTGGCTTTCCCCTTCTATTCCCGACAGCATTGTCAACATCCACGGCTACACTCTTTATCGTCAAGACCGTCTAAATCAAGTAGGTGGAGGTGTGGCCATTTACCTTAAAAAGTCCGCTTTTAAAAACTTTAAAGTTATACAATCTACACACAACATACCTCGGATCGAGAACATCTGGCTTAATCTTAGCTCTAAGGATCTTACATTTACGTTAGGATGTATTTATCGTCCTCCATCTCAAAAAGTAAGTCATGCCTCAGACGCAAGTCTTTGCGAAAAAATTAAAGACATCAGATCGTCATCGAACGAATTAATTATTTTTGGAGATTTTAACCACCCAGCTTTAAAATGGCCTATCCCAGACCTTTCCGACTCCGAGTCTAGTTCATCACTTTTTGCTGAAATGCTAGTCAGTTGCAACTTATCCCAACTTGTCACGGAGCACACACGTTTCAGAGCCAACCAAAATCCATCTACAGTGGATTTAATTTTATGCTCCGATTCGAACTTACTTCACGATATCTGCTACAAATCACCTCTTGGTAAATCTGACCACGTCGTGATTACTTGCCGCCTCCAAATAATTATATATCCGAATCCACGCAACGTCCACAAAACACTTGCGCGTATCAACCATACCAAACTATCTTCAAACCTACATGATACTCAATGGAACTCTATTTACGACATTGAAGATGTTAACAAAAAATGGGATACATTCTCTTCTCTCCTACAAGAGGCCATTTCCAGTTCGACACTCTACACCAAACACACGCAAAACAACAAGAAACCATGGATTAACGATAGTTTCATTACACTTTCTCGTCGAAAACGGCAGTTATGGAGAAAATATCGCACTTCAAATAGTACTGTAGATTTTGAAGCCCACCGCACATATTCAAATGCTTTACCTAGGGACTTAAAACTTGCCAAAAAAGAATTTGAATCAAATCTTTTAAATAAAGGCAGCAAAGCAATCTACAAGTATACCAGAACTAAACTTGCATCCAATATTTCCATACCCGTTATCAGAGACAACAACATTATATGTGATACGCACGCCTCAGCAGCTGAAGCTCTAGCAAAAACTTTCGAAAAATCGTTTACACTCCCATTTCATGACTCCTTACCTCAAATCCAAACAACAAGACTTCATCAGTCTCTTGAAAGCATTATTTTCTCTCCTGATGTTGTTAAAAAAAACTTGAGGATATCAAAATTGACTCCTCTCCTGGCCCTGACATGTTCCCTCCATCAGTTTTTAAAAAATATTCATCAATATTAGCAGATCCACTGAGCAACATTTTTCAAAGCTCTTTTGATCATGGGACTCTACCATCTATATGGCTTTCAGCTTCCGTTACTCCAATCTTTAAAAAAGGTGATAAACTTGATCCAAACAACTATCGTCCAATAAGCCTTATCTCCGTCTGTGCCAAAACCATGGAAAGAATTATTGTAGATTCTCTGCTTCCGTTTCTTTTGAACCACAATATAATCCCTCCAACGCAACACGGGTTTATACCTGGAAGGTCCGCTCTCACCAATCTACTATCTTGCCTCAACGAGTGGACTTTGGCCTTGGATAACAAACAACCTATCGATGTCATATACTTGGACTTTTCAAAAGCTTTTGATAAAGTTCCAAAAAACAAACTTCTTCTAAAGCTTGAACACTTTGGTATCCGAGGAAAACTTTTATCCTGGATTTTGGCCTTTTTATCCCGTCGTAAGTTCAAAGTTAGGATTGGATCTGAATATTCAACCTGGCATGATGTAGGCTCTGGTTTACCTCAGGGTTCTGTTCTTGGCCCAACGTTGTTTCTTTTATATGCATCTGATCTTCAGCATGTTATAAAGTTCAGTCATGCTTTTTATGCCGACGATAGTAAGTTTTTCGGAAATCCTTTCACCAACTACAACACACTACAAGAGGATCTGAAATCTATTCAAAATTGGTGTGAGACTTGGTCTATCCCTCTTAATGTTGAAAAGTGCTGTGTTTTACATATTGGATATAATAACCCCCGTCTATCTTATCAGATAAATGATTTCCTAATCCACCCGAGAGATAGTTGCTCCGATTTAGGTATCATAGTAAACAATAAACTCTCATGGTCTGAACAAGTTCAAGCAGCTGTCAAAAAAGCCAATACATCAAAATATTTACTTTCTAAAAGCTTCCAGCAATTAGACCCAAGTCTGTTCTTGACTCTGTATAAATCGTACATCCGACCTCACCTTGAGTACGCCATTCAAGTTTGGAGCCCCTCTCTGATCAGGGACATACAACTCATGGAAAGAACACAACGAGCAGCCACCCGCATGATCTCTGGGTCTCGAAGGATGTCTTACGAAGAACGTCTATCTCGTTTGGAACTTCCCTTCTTACAGGACCGGCGACGTCGTGGAGATGCCATATTAACTTACCAAATACTCCACAACAAACTTTCCACAGATCTCAAAACTATTTTTATGTGTAACATGAACGATCGCTTAAGAGGACATTCATTGAAGCTAACAAAGGAGCCTTTCAGAACTTCTCACCGGCAACATTTTTTAGCAAACCGGATATTCACCAATTGGAACGCTCTTCCCGACTCTGTTGTGACCGCACCAAGTGTCAGCGCTTTCAAAAGTAGATGCGACTCTTGTGCATAATATTTAAGTTTAGTTTTATTTACTTTTTTTCATACAGACCTTTTTTTTGTATATTGGGCATAATAGATTTATCTCTGCCCTTGTATTTAGTTAATAATAATATTGTAGAATCGTTTTTCTTATAATATCACATCAAGAAAGAAGGTAAATCTACGAATGTACTACACAATTTTGACATTTGACAGGATACAACATCATAAAGTAATGAACATTCTTAAATGAATGTAGACTGAATATAAACCAGAAAGTTATTCCATCAAACAGCCTTAATCAAAGTCTATAATGAGATTACTAACACAGCTAAATATTTGCAAAAGAGTCCGACAAGATTGTACACCTTCGCTTTTGTATTTTATTTGTTTCTTTTATTATAAATTAGGTTTAGCGTTGTAATTTAGAATAATCAGAAGTTCGTAGAGATGGCCCTGTACAGTGAACGCATTATGAGTTTGATTGCGCGTATACACCGAAACGCATCTCTTAGCTCGTTTGCGGGATGAGGGGATGGTCAACGCATCTTTCGCTTGAATGATCAAGTTTAACTTTAGTTGCAAGCCAGTTCCAGCTAGAAGCGAACGTATCTTCGACTTCAAAGCTGCAGTGTGCAATGTGCATGTCCCAGTGTAGGAGATGAGCCCCCTGTGGGCTTGCCAACCATCAGGGATATCCAGCATCACGCCATCTGAAGTCTGGTTGACGCAAGCCAATGCGACTTCGAGAATCGAAAGATAATTTGATATCCACAGGAAATATAGGAAATAAAGCGATGAGTAATCGCTAAAGCTTGTAGACTCACGCTTGAGAAATGCGCATGCCTAAGCAAGTTGTGTTGGCTTAATTCACGCGAATTTTTAAAAATCCAGCCTTGGAGAGTAGTGGCCCCAGACTATTTATTTTAGCGTTCTATTTTGAGATCTCATAAATATTTGAACTTATATGAGAGTAACGCAAGCTACATCCCAAGTAGGTAGTTTACGGTTTCATCATATGGTCTTTGTTTTTATTAGTTCTTTTTGTGTTTTGATATTAGGCAATGGGTCTGTATAAACAGAATGGCTTTTCTTGTGAATTGTTGGAAGCCAGTTTCAGCTCGAGAAAACTACCGGCGATACCAGCTACCTGGTCTTTTTTCAGATAGTGATCTTTCATATCCGCGAACTGGGGTACTTTAGATTTTCATGTCCACTAAGCTAGCAAGGTAAACACAAAGAGAAAATAATTATAGAAATACTAACCATACGAGACGTCTTATTCAGGTGTAAAGCTACTACTTGAGGGGTTAAGAAAAGTTTAATTTCAACAGCAAAAATTAGTGACGAGAAAGTTTTAAGACGAATTAACTTACATTATTTGCAATGGTAATTACCACCAACTACAGCTAATTATTCAGGGAAAAATTAAAGGTAAAAGAGGAATAGTGCAGGATTACATACCTTAGAAAATCTTGATATATACAGGAAATGGAAAATGTGGTCGTAAACATACATTAAATGATAGGCATCAGAAAAAACAGAAGAAGATTTCATTGGCATGCACTTATATCACTTTGGGCTATTATTAAACTTACTGTCACCAGCTATATTGTAGTTTAGATAGATAACGGGTTGATCCACAATTATAAGGTTTCTCTATTGGAGGCCCAGATAGAAATTTCTTCGTTTATTAAAATAAAATTAATATTCTGTGACTCTTATGGAATTCGTCTGATCAGGGTGTTGCTGAAATGAACAATAAAAAACTACAAATCACCGAGTATGACAAAAGCAAGATAAGAAACGAAATCCTTGGAATAGCTTGAATAATTTTTGTGATTCTTGGCGCATTGAAGGTGTATTTTTCAAAGTGTGCTCATAGAAATGATTCGCCGCCATAGTTCCTCAAAGAAGCATCTTGATAATTACAATAAAAGAGTTATTAATAAAACACTGGTGTATATAACTTTTCTCACCGTTGAAGATTCAACCAAAAGAGCAGAACTGAAACTGTGCAGTTTCTTGGCTGCAAATAATTTAGCGTTTTCAGTAATGGATACTTTATCTCCGCTCTTAAAGAAAAAAAATCGCAATTTAAAAAATATAAGCTGAAATTCCCATAAAAAACAAGGCTTAGGCTGTCGTTAAGAAAATTTTGCAAAGTTTTTAAAAAGCGTTTATCAGAAACTATTGCCACACATGTCATCTTTTTCTATCATTATGGACGAAATCGCCGAAAAGTGCACAATAAAACAATTTGCTTTTAGTCTGTTTCTAGTATTCTTCTCTAATTTTCTCTGGACCTGGTAAAATGCACTTACCGACGTTGTATAGTAATATATTATTAAAGAAATGAGGATATACCCCTCATTTCATGCAAATAGGTATTGAAAATACGTGTTCAAATTTTATAATAATGGAGGAATACAGCGTTTCCCTTATTTCAAAGGTATTGTTGCTTTTCCTCTCATTCTGCCACTTTCAAGTGCACCAATGGATTGCAATTTGCAGAGCTTGGAATAACATCAAAACTGATAACAAGTACAAATGGAATACGGACATCGCCCCTCCATTATTGCATACAAAAGAGGGTTTTGAAGAGGCCGGAGGTGGAGTCCATCTTTAAGGCAGTATAGGAGATCTGTACAAATTACTTTTAAAAAGTAATTAATTTTAATTACCAATTACTGCTGAGCAATTTAATTACTAGAAAATTCAATTACTCAGATGAAATAGTAATTCAATTATCATTTACTTGGTAATGGTAATTACACTACATAAATGACTTTTTCAATTACTTTAAATACAAATTGTGGTATATTTGCATTTAGCAGTATTTAGATAGCTCTGTACTAGTACATCATCTGTTTAAGCTAGTTGTCAATTGTTATGGAAAAGAAAAACTTATATATTTACCATACTGGATTCTGAAACCTGTAGTACTTACCGCAGGTTTATTTTCCGCTTCTTACACGATATTTATTAGCAAGCTACACATAACATATGCACATCCCATCTAAAATCGAACATGTCTGCACCAAATACTTTCCTCTTTGCACGTGTATACCTCGTACGAATTGGAAAATCTGCACAAAATTTGCTGTTATCCGACTGATCATGGAAAATCATAAATTATTCTTATATTATTCCAGCAATACACAATTGCGATTTGCTTAGCATGTAACGTAATAAAGTCTTATCTTATTTTTTGCGCCCTAAAGATTTAGTACTAAATCGAGGTCAGTAATTTAGTAATTGGGTTACCAGAAAGAAATTCAATAACCACAAGTAATTCAATACTTTTAAAATAATTTAAATACTTTAGAATATTTTAGTTACTAAAAAGTAATTGAACAACTAATTATAGTAATGAAACATTTTCAAAAAGTAATTGTCAAGTACTTTTTACACAAAATGGCAATTACTAAGCAGAATTACCGTATTTTACCGAATTTAATTAGTAATTTAATTACAACGTGATTAATTACTGCCCCGCTCTGCTGTACGGTAATGTTAACAACCAAATTCTGGAATAAGAAATAATGAAAGTGAAGAATTAAATACTATTGAAAACTTATTTATTTCCTTACTTTCACTAAAACAATAAAATATGATGTGCAGTATTAACTATTTTCACATTTGCTCTACCTTTTTGGAATAATATTTTAAGGGGGAGATAGCTCCTAGACTTTGTACATGTGTTCTATGTGTCCAGAGTTTTAATTTATCGTAAGATTTATCGTTATAATAATAAAGTGTATATTCTAGGGATTTTCATTTTGTGGTGCGGTTAAAAGCGTGTGTTTTTTAGCTGGTGTAGGCATTATCAGTTTTACATAACTATGGCAGCGCTGGTTAGTAGGTATAATGCGTGATTTGGAAAAATGCTTAGATGAAAAAGTTAGTTGGTCTAAGAAGGTTATAGACTGAGGGCAAGTCGGCATCAGAGATGTTTGTTTGAGATTTTCAACGTAGAGCTCAAAACTGCGACCAGTGCGAACTGTATAGAAGCGGCGATAATAAACTTCAATAGTTATTTATGTGTCAAGGGCATTATAAAGATGTTTATACCCGTCCGAGGGCGAGAATCTTACAAATCCGAAGTAATTTTTCCCAGAGGTTTGGAACTCACCCGAAGGCATAAATATCAAGTAATTCCCGTTGTGCATACGAAATTTCATGTCACACTAATGTTTTTAATCACTTAAATAATGGATTAGAAAGTGTATGCTTAACCATCGCTGTGTACGCATAAACGCATCGAGATATGTGACAGACCATACGGCAATAAAAGCCATTTTACGCCCGCTATCGAGGGCCAATAAATAAGATTATTGTTTCAAAATGAAATAAATTACATTATGAGTGTACACTGGTAAAAAGGGGTGCTAATTTATCTGACCACGTAGTATACAAGTACATATGTATTTTAAAATTGAAAAATAAGTAGATTATTGAAATTTGCTAAATATCATTAATTTGGTAGAGCACGTGTCATTTCTCAAATCGCATCAAAATAACTTCGATCTGAATATACTCCTTTTTATAAACAGAATCCTTAAAAAGTCTGATTTTCGTATATAAAGGGAGTCTGTATGTGTCATCGTGTTCTTACGGATGCCTTTTCTTATTTAAAAATATTTAGTCCTGTACAGTTTCACTTGCATGGATCCATGATAGTCATGCGACGATGCCCGGATCCCTAAGACTAGGACTTTATTTGAGAGAGTGATAATAACCTCCCATATCCTTGGGATATCATGCATCTAACAGAAAGTGGCGTTATAAATCATACGATACGTGCGAGACGTGACAGCGAGGAGAACGCTTTGCAAAATAAAGCGTTTACATCAAGCCGCCATGACAATACTAATGTTCGCGATACTTACATAGGAAAGGGTTATACATTTAAATGTGGTAATTACTAACCCCCGAGTCTTAAAAATCCTGAAAATTGCGAAATATGTAAAGTTAATGAAAAAGCACGGAAAAGCATTTCCATTAAATGTTTTGTGCAAGTTTTTATAATTTAGAGTACCTACAGCTTAAGGTAAAAATTCGCAATTCCCCAATTTACATTGAGTGCCAAATCTTTTAAATTAAATAAAAATACATTAAATACTGCCTTGAGATCTTTAAACTGAATTATGAGTTAATTCTCACAATTGGAAAACATTTAGAGAAAACCCCGGAATTATTTTACATAAATTAACATAGCAACGTATTTTAGACCTAGCAAAAACGAATAGGTATCGTTAATTTACAGTGTAAACATGTTCACAACACTTTAAAGTTTAATTAATGATTGTGTTATTTTGACAACCGTTTTAATATTTTCCTAGAAGTGTTAAATCATTTCCGCTATTATATTGAGAAATAACCAATGTTACATCAATTATCCGACAATTCCATCAAAGACATTGATTTTGCTACATTACCATATCATTCTGTTAGTTGTAGTTTTAATTAATATTTATGTTTGCGTGTAGCGTGTATTATTTAAAATTTAGGATTCGCGTTGTAGTTTAAATTTATTTTGTAGTGGACTGTATCCTACTAGTTGCGCCACTCCGATATTTTAACATGTGTTCCACTTTCCTAGAAATCCTAAAATATTAGAACCCTCGAGTCCCCGAAAAATGTCCTTCGTTCCTAAAAGTAATAATTAGTCTCTACCCGTTGAAGAGCGAACATCTCGTGCTTGTTGTCGACGGCTAATTCAATTTTTGTGCACATACATTTGTCAGGTCATTTTGGTATTTTAATTAGCCACCTAGGCTTTAGGGCAGCGTGCCCGTATGCTAAACCCTTTTAGTTACTTATTTGGCTCCATCGCCTAATTCCATAATAATGATTTTGCACATATTTGGCCCCAAACGCAGTATTTCTCGTCAGTTGGAGCACCCCTTTGCTGGTACTTTGGCAGCCGGGTGTTATCGCTCGCAAGAATTCCGAACCTTCTAGAAATCACGCCGTTGAGGCGACTGCGAGGCTTCGTGCTATCTTTGTCACCGGCACTTATTTGTTTTATTGGACGCCTCGCCATTGGCTGTCTTCGTTACCGGAACTTATTTGTTTTATTGGGCGCATCGCCATTGGCTGTCGAGAGTCACGTGGTAACGCCGTTTTGGCTCACGCCACTTCAAGCGTCGTAACGCTCCTTGCGGGGCCAGCCTGTTTTTCCCGTCTCGTGCTGTTTCAGCGAATGTTGTGTAAATTGCCGTTGTTTGTTAGTACCGTTGCTGTAAAAGCCTTCCTATTTCCCGTGCTGTTTTAGCGAATATGCCATAAACTGTTTCGCCTTTAAGAGGTCGCGTGTGATTGTGCGAGTGGCAAGTCTTTACGTTAAAGCGTGGGTGTGTGATGGGCTTCACGGGGCCAGTTCTGCGTTTTTGAGAAAGGGGGCTTTCCCTTTTCAACTCGCTGTTTTCGAGGATCTTTCTAGGCAGGACGAAGTAGGCCTTTTTGCGGCCGTAAGTGTGCTCTCAGGAGAGCGTCCTAACGACGCCATCGTGGCGGATTCCAACCCGTTTACCCCAGATGCCGTGTTTTGGCGGTTGAGCTGCCACAGACTGCCGCCTTCTACCAACTGACTGCACGCAACTCTCATAGACCGTCTACGGACTAAGGTATTTGTAATTACAACCATTTAAACATATTAACTGTCGCTTGTGCGAGCGGTGGTGCTTTTGTGCTCAACTTTGTGTGGGCGGATGCATGCCCCTTGCTTGCTTGTCGCGGCTTTTAATGCCGGTTTGAGGCCACCATGCTTCAAGACGCTACTTTCCTAGCCTACTAGTAAGTTCATGTGCGCGAGTTTCGCGTTTCATCGCCTAAATAGCTAAAGAACTCTGCGCCTATGTTTTGGTGTTACGTTTGTGCTAACTTTTAATTCAGTAACGTTAGGTGCGCGAGCTTCGCTATATTGTACCGATTAATACATAAATGGAATCAACGCCTCGCCGTGCTGAGCCTGGCGCGCCCTAATCTGTCCGAGCTCTTTGTTTATATTTGCGAGGGCTTTGTGCTTTGCTTATCAGGTGTTAACCGCAGCCAACGACTGCGTGGGCGACGTATCAGGGGCTGGCAACTTTTCCAAATTCGCATGCTTTAGTGAGGCTATGTTAGCCCCTCTTCCTGGTCAAATATTGCAGTCACGCTGCCCCGCTGCCTAACGAGTTAGGCCTTCAATTAAATCGTCGCGCATTTGTGCGGCGTCGTGCTTTGCTGCTAGCTACACTGCTCCCGTTGCCTTTGCGGGTCGGCGTCTGTTATCGCGAACTAACGCGCCCTTTTCCGGAGTGCGTATTTCTAAACTGTACTCTAATATGTAAAGTGTCGAGCCTACTGCGGCCGGCCACCCATAGTGTGTTGTTTACTAGCATAGCGCGTCCATCAGCTGGTGCTTAACGTAAGAAATAACATAAGCTTGGCGGCACGATTTGCTGCCCAGATGTAGTTATCGACCAATAGACGCATATTTAATTAAGGGACATATTATTCCTATTCGACCTGTGCATGCTTTGTTTCAGATAGCGCCTTTTACAGTGTAAAGATTGGTGTACGGCGGGACGTGAGAGATAAGAGCGTGCAGGTAGGTCCAGTGGTTGCGCAGTCGCGGCCCAAAGAGTCCCAATATTACCATTCCAGTATTTGCGATCACGAAATTGTTATTTGAGCTTGCAGCTCATGAGAATTCTTATCGATGGAGTATCTTGAATACTTCGCCCCCGTCTAACCGCCCAGGCCCGGTTATTCGGGTTAAGACAGGCTTGGTGGCGCCCTCTTTATTTTACCGTTATTTACCGACCCTCTAGCCGTTACCCTTAGATAATCTCGTTAAAAACCCGCCCAAGTCCACTGAAAGTCTAGCCGGCCTATCTTGTTGCGGCTTGGGTAGCGGCCTAGGAGAACTTTCGTCCCGATTTTGTCAAATATCGCCCGCGCCGGCCGTTTGGTTGTTGTATGAGCCGGTGCGGTGTCGTAGAGACTGTTTAAGACCGTAACACATTGTTCTTGTCGTAAAATACGTGTGTATCTTGTACTGGGTGTTTGAATCCCCCCTTCAGCGTTACGAAACCACTTACCTCCAAGCCTTATGTAAGGTAAGGTAAGTGGAGCAATTTTGTTTGTTTATAGTCCACTTGTGTTTATTTGTATCGTCGCATCGTATTTAATCGTTCAATTATTGGTCCTTCGAGACGGATTATTAATCAAAATTGTTGTTTTGTATCGCCAAATTATATTCGTAATCTATTTACCCACCAAAATACATACGTATATCGTAAAAGATTCGTTGAGTCACAGCGACATTTCGACCCTTGGCTGAAAACTAATTTTTCGAACGTACTACCTGCGTTGACCGCTATTTGTCAAGCCATGTCACTTGCTTTGTCCCATTTTTCAAAATGAGTAAATTAGTGCATTTGAAAGCGCTACGAAACATTGCTTTGAATCGCTTGCTCGAGGCACAGGAAATTTCCCAAGAAGCAATAAATGACAACTCTTTTTGGCCAATTCGGAAAATGCGCGCAAAATATACGGAGTCGTATTTAACTGAATTTATGTCGGTTCACGTCGAAATTTTAAAGTTGTCAAAAGAATGCGACTTGGGTGCGGAAGAGATAATCCGCAAGCAAGCTGATGATGCATTTTTTAATATTAATTGCACAATGGATACGCTATTTCCTGCAACTCCGATATTAAGTGGCAATAATAAATCAACTTCGCAAAATAATGTCCGTTATCAAATATACAAAAGTTTCAATATTTAATCATGTCGCTTTCCAAAACTCCTTTGTCCGTTGTTTCGAATTTACCGGTAACTAACGAAAACTATCCTCAGGCTTATAAGGCGCTATTTGAACGTTATCAAAAAACGCGAACGTTGGACACTTATTATTGGAAAGAAATTCAAAATGCCACCCCATTATCCAGCGAATCGCCGGTTTCCATGCGCAACTTGTTAGATATATTCATCGATAATCTCGCAACCCTAAAGTTATTAAATTTTCCTGTTGAGCAATGGGATTTCGTTTTGTTTAATTTGCTTTTGGAAAAATTAGATGGGGAAACACGTAGGTCGTTTGAAAAGGAGCACAGTACAGTGAAACTTCCGTCGTTCGAAAGCCTAAAAACATTTGTGTCGAATCTTTGTGAAGCATTATCTAGAACTGATTACCCATTTTCTAAATTGGCAGTTTCCAAATTTCCCAAAGCTGCACCCGCAAAACCTTATTTCGCAAAACCTAAATCATCGTTTGTTGTAAATAAGGTCGAGGGAAATGACACGTGTACTTTATGTGATGCCGATCACTCGTTATCACGATGTCCCCAATTTTTGAAAAAATCTCCGTATGACCGTTATTTGTTTGTAAAGGATCGAAAATTGTGCTTAAATTGCCTTTTACATTCACATATTCAAAAGAACTGTACGTCAGCGTTTGTATGTCGCACGTGCCGATCAGCCCATCATTCGCTGTTGCATTTTAAGTCGAATTCTAGAACCGTAGAAAATGTAACTTCCCCAACAATTGCGCAGCAACCTATTGTTTCCAGTAATGCTCAATCACTAGTACCGACTGTTGCTGCTAATCAAACAACAATCCCTCAAGCATGCAGTTCGCAAACAGTTCTTACAAACACTGTTGATGGGCGTGCTACAATTTTGCTGTCCACCGCATTAATAAATATTATTGATGTTTGGGGAAATCCTCGTACGGTTCGCGCTTTATTAGACAGTGCGAGCCAAGCTAGTTTTATTACAACGAAGTGTGTAAATAAGTTATGTTTACCTCGATCTAGATCTATAATACCTATCCAAGGTTTAGGTCAAATTTTGTCTCTCTTAGATGTGAAATTCGTTCACAAATTCGTAACTTTTCACCGCTTGTAGAATTTGTTGTGTTAGAAAATATTTGCGCTTCCATGTCAAATACTCATCTCGATGTATCAAACTTGGACTACATTTCTAGCATCCAATTAGCGGATCCACAATTCTTCACTCCCGGTAAAATTGACGTTTTACTCGGAGCTGACGTTTTCCCGGAATTAATTCAAAATGGGAAAATTGTAAGCAATTCCACTCAACCCACTGCAATCAACACTGTTTTAGGGTGGATCATGATGGGTCCAGTGGCTCATAAATCTCCTGCAATCGTTTCGTCGTTTATAGTGTCTATAGATTCTCCCCTAGATTCAACACTCAAAAAATTTGGGGAACTTGAGGAAGTGCCTAAGTGTCCACCTTCAACTCCCGAAGATCTCTTGTGCGAAAATCTGTTTAAAAACTCACATTTTACAACTGAGTCAGGTCGTTATACAGTCTCGTTGCCCTTTAAGGGCCCAGAACCTATCTTTGTTGACACTCGCTCAGTAGCACTGAGAAGATTTTATTCGTTAGAACGTCGCTTCGTCCAGAACCCTTGCCTCAAAAAACTATACTCAGAATTTGTGAAGGATTATTTAGATAGCGGACACATGGAAGTAATTACCGATACTTGTTTCAATAAAATCTCGTATTACATTCCCCACGACTGTGTTTACAAGCCAGATAGCAGCACAACAAAACTCCGTGTCGTCTTTGATGCGACCACAAGGTCAGTGAATCAGCTATCACTTAAGGATTATCTATTGGCTTGTCTCAAATTACAAATTGACATCGTCACCATTTTACTTCGTTTTCGTCTTCACTTTATAGTTTTTACAGCTGACATTAACCAAATGTATAGACAAATTAGAATATATCCGTCTCATTCTGACTATCAAAGAATAGTTTGGCGTTTCTACCCTGATGAACCTGTTCAAGATTATTGCTTAAACACAGTTACGTACGGTGTTTCTTCTGCTCAATTTTTGGCACTTAGAACAATTCATCAGTTAGCTGTCGATGAAGCAGCTGTCTTCCCCTTGCGTTGAAGGTTCTTCGAACGGATATATACGTCGATGACGTAGTCACTGGAGCGAATTCCATCGATTCGGCTCTCGAATTACAAAGACAGCTTACTGGCATTCTGCAAAAGGGCGGATTTGATCTTCGAAAGTAGGCTAGTAATCACCCCATATTACTTGCCTCCCTGCCCGGGGATTAAAATTTTCCTTTCAAAACTCAAACTGCTAATCAGTATTGTAAAACAGGATGGTTATGGTTATTTTCTGTTTTTTTTCTCCTCCCATATGTTTTCCTACAAAATATTCTGCCTTTGTAGTTTTTGTCTTTTTATTTTTGATTTTTGAAAATGTAATTTTTTTATTATTCGTCTTTATATTTGTTGATTGGTAGTAACCATATTTTTGAGTAAATATTTTCTTGTTAACCATCCATATTTAGTGTTGTATTTTCAAAAAATTTTTGTTTTTTCTTTTAAGTGTTCAGGTTTATGTTTGTTTTGTATTATGTTTATTGAAAATTGGCTTTAATTTTTAGGAGTATTTGGATTATCATTTCTTTCGAAAAACATTTTTTGGTTGATACTTAATTTATTTGATAGTGGGGCATAGACTGGCTTGTTGTTTCAAATTTTTAACTTTATTGGACAATTAGTTTTCCGCGGAACAAATTTTTTAGGTTATAGGCGCCCCTTTACTTTCTACGCTTGGCAAAACTTGGTAGAACTATCCGTAAAGCATACATTTAATAACAATGCCACTGTTAAAACCTTTCCCTGTATCAATCACAGTTTAAAACGGCATTATTTTTCGGTAATTTTCAATGCAAGGTTTGATGACCTTCAAATTTTATATAGGGTCAACGAAACATTTTAATGACCCCCTGGTCATTCTTTGTTATAATTTCTGACGAAATAATTAAAGAATTAATACTAAACAAACAGGAGATTTGATGCAAAGTAGGCTGAACTTACATATCAAAAATAAATTTTGCAATAGCCACACCCGATACATAATTTGAAGGTCATCAAACCATGATTTAATCCAAATACTCCTAAAAATTAAAGCCAATTTTCAATAAACATAATACAAAACAAACATAAACCTGAACATTTAAAAGGAAAAACAAAAATTTTTGAAAATACAACACTAACTATGGATGTTTAACAAGAAAATGTTTACTCTAAAAAAATGGTTACTACCAATTAACAAATATAAAGAAGAATAATAAAAAAATTTCATCTTAAAAAATAAAAATAAAACGACAAAAACTACAAAGGCAAAATATTTTGTAAGAAAACATATGGGAGGAGGAAAAAAACAGAAAATAACCACAACCATTCTGTTTTACAATACTGATTGATAGTTTGAGTTTTGAAAGCAAAATGGAAAAATATTTTTCAATTTTAAACAAGAAAATTTTAAATAAAATTTTAATGTGTTTTTAACAATACAGAGTTCTGTTTGAAACTTATTTTTCATGTAGACTTTTCAAGTAGCTAAGCTAATACAATAACAAATAGCTGAGTTCATCTCAAAATTACTAATTCATATACCAAAACAGCTGTAACCGCAAAATTTAAATAATAGGAAATATACGAGTGAGGCACTAACACAGAAAGCTTTATATCTCAAGAAATTGACAGCTAAACGACGAGTGAAGCCAAAAAAATTTCACTAAAAAATTGAAATCTTTTGAAATTCAGCACACATGATGTTAAAAGAGCGGACAAACGTCGGTGTTTAAAATGAAAAGTGCCAGAAGTTAGAAAATTAAATCATGAAGTTGTTCCCTGAATGTCATCTTTGGCAGTGGTCTATTATGAGATGTTATATCGGACTCCGATAAAACATTTCTTAAGTCGTCAACTTGTCTTAACAAACTACAAAAGCAGTATTGTACTATTTCACTTGAAATTAATTACCGTATTGTAGTGGCAACCACTCATACCTATGTCAACAATAAGTAAAAAAGGATACATTTCAGTTATTCGACATTTATAGCCTCAAAGTAAAGTTTCACCTAACATGAGAATTAATATATAAAAGTGAAATTTGTCACATCAGACGACTTTTATATGTTTTGTAACAAACTTAAATTAATTCTAGTCATGGCTAAATAAAAAAAGCTATATTCAATAATGAATCATAAACTGTTAAACGATTAATATCAGAATGCTTAGTTTTTGATGTTGACGTGTTACTATTTTTTATTACCTTTAAGAGACTACCCCTTAAAGTTGAGAATTAGTTGTAAAAATGGGAAAGCACTTGCTTTAATGTCAAAAAAGGGTTAAGCTCACATATTTTCTGTTTTATAAATAAATTGCAGAGACGCGCGGACGCCCCGACGTACTTTTGCTACAAAAAAACTAGGACAATTTCTAAATCCATTAGCCATGAAACTTGAAACAGGGCAATTCGTGCCAGCTGTATTGATATATTTTATACTTTTTTCTTATATACATTGCTAGCAATAAGCCTAACCGTATCCTTTATGGCCTAGCATGTTAAGTTAGCACGCCGTATGAGTAGTCGAATTGTGTTAAGTGGACACGCCTCATAGTGCGTTAGCGCGAGTCTGAAGTAAGTAAAAGCGCAATAACACCTAATTTGGAACGCCAAATGCTAAAGAAATAGCAGCGTTGCAGTTACGAAAAACTGCAACGATGCCTTAAACCCGCGGGAATTTAGTGACACCGAAGCCCTCAAACAGTAAGTAGCGACCTACAAGTCAGGGCCGCGAGCAAATAGGTCACTCGTGCTTTACGAAAATAGTGAATGTTTGGCTTGCAGTAATCGCCGCCGGCCCACGAAGGCTCTGAGCGCCGAAATACGCCGCGATAGGATCCCACCACTTGGGCGGTCCCGCAAAAGGTTTGCTGCATCGTTCCATAGAAAAAAGCGGTGATCTGCCGCCAGAGAAGCGCTGTTCGTGCCCTGCCACGAGAATACTGGGGTAACCAAAAACCAGGTTAGTTCTTATTAGAAACTACAAAATAAGAGGCGGCGGCAACATGCCTGGTCATTGCTCCAATGCATGGTGGCGTATCAAAGATGAAAGGGATTTACCTGTAAGCAGCTGACGCAAGGTTAGTGCGTCATCGGCCGCCTCAATTAAATTAAACGACCAGGTCGCGCGACGTCCAAGCGCATTATAAGAATAGAGAGGTTTGAGGTGTTCAATTCCATTTCGCGTCAGTGACATTGACTTTGCGTTGATAATCGAACTTGAGCGGCATATTTAAACTATTTTGTATGCCTCTAGCGTATAGCCTTTGTATTGTGTATTTTTTATGTTTTTATGTAAACTGTTGGGTTTTAATTGCTGGCAGTGTCTGCCAGTGTAAGTTCAATATTTCAGGTGACAACGAGCTGACCTTCAACAATATTAGATTACCCTTAACCGCACTGATGATATCAATAGAATCTCATAACTCACCGACTGAATAAACTAGCGACTCAGGGCATTGTAAGGCTAGGCCAAAGGTCGTGTTATAAACTGTACTATTTTAGGTAATTATTCCCCCCAAGCTGACAGCGCAAAGTACCTCGGTATCCACTTAGACAACAAATTTATCTGGACAACCCACATATAGACAAAGCCCAAACAAATGGGGTTGAAACTGCAAAAAAATTACTGGCTTCTCTTGCAAGCAAGATACTCCTTTACAAAACTATGCTAAAACCCATATCGTCCAATTGAATACAATTATGGAGTACTGCCAGTACATCCAACATTGAAATCATCAGACGCTTCCAATAAAAGGTACTCAGAGTCATAGCAAACGCACCATGGTTCGTCCCAAATGAAACAATAGCACTCAACCTCGCAATTCCTAGAGAAAATACAAAAATTTAATCGGCTATTTCAATGCATTTGTTGATTAAATGACCTTGACTGTCTTGAGCTAGTTAAATTTTAATGTATTTTGATTCAAGGACTTGAATTTCTGTTGAAACCAAAATCCTGTCTAATTTACTGAATACTTACACCATTTTCTAAGCAAGAGATAAACCTAGCTCTAAACTAAACTAAACTTACTCTAGGCATAATTCACACTGACGTTTTAAAATAAATTCAACTGTTTTTACATCTCAGTTACCAAATAACAATTCAGATTCAGACAACTAAAAAAACTTTGTCCTAGTTTTTTGTAAGCAATAGTACGTGGAGCGTTACACATCCATGTGCCTAAATCGGATCTTACGTAATGTATTTTTACACAGGGTGCCTGCTAGCTTTTATTCAATAAGTGTCAATAAGAGTCACGGTGGACAACTGGAAGATGCCACGCACCAGAATTTACCGAATTTTTCCCCCGTGTTTCTTATTTTTACTTTATCAGGTTATTCCGTTGAATTCAGTAGCTTTCCATCTTGGTTGCGTATGAGCAGAGCTACTGACACCGCCATTAATTTAAAATTTTGTCAAAATAATCTTTAAAACCTTTTTGTGGCGTGCTGTAATTCATATTATTTTTATGGGTATTGCGGCACTCCAAGAGTTCGACATTTAATATTGGTAAATACTAATAAAAAGAAATTTTGATATAAATTTACCGATACCTGTAAACTTGAGAATTCAACTACGTCCAGTCTAATTTCAACATGTATTTCGATTAACCCCTTAAATGCTCCCAGTCAAAATGAAAATTAGTAATAATTCGATTGTCTGTAAAAACAAAAAGGATGCTTTGTGGTTATAACAGGACACTGGCCTATAATAAGAGGAAGATGAAAATTTCTATTGAAGGAAACCAACTGAACTATTTTTAAAAAAATCGTTAGGAGCTCTTTAATTTCCTTCAAATGTTATAGATCCCGAACAGGACCCACACGTTTGTTCATATTTTGAGTACACAAATAAAACATTATTTCCCTTAAATAATGCATGTGTCTAGAAAACCTTATTGTCTATTTACTGGGATTATGTCAACCGATTCCTGTTCTTAGTTAAGAAAATATGTATTTTTATCACCACTCAATATGAAAGAAAGTAATAAATGCAGTTTATTTCGCGACGCTGCATACTGTTCTTTAAATTATTTTTCCTACGACTGCTTCTAAAATCAAGCTTTCCGCCTTGTTGACGTACGTCAAAAATTGATTGTTTTGAATCAGTTCATCGCGGCAGCCGTCATATCTAAGTATATAATCGTGAATCGTAATACATAGCAACATACATAAATTTTATATAAGCTTTCATGATTATATACCTAAGTCGGCTAGTGGTCAGCTATTTGAAAACGTCAAAGTTGACAGCTGTAACTGTGAATTTGATTTAAACCTTTTTTCGCGATTTAAAGTTACTTGTGCTTTATTTTGTGTATTGTCGGTGTTTAGTATCAAGAAAAATAAGAAATGGGCGATAAAATATCCAATTCTGGTGTAAAAATTTGCACGTCGCTGGAAATTTTAGAAATGGCAAAAAACACCAGTTTAAACCTATTTTCGAAAATTTTACAGTCGTAGGAAAAATTTTGTATGCAACACGAGCGAAAAATGCATTAGGCGTTCGTTCGAGTTTTTTCGGACCTCGCTTCGCTCGGCCCGAAACTTTCGAACTCACGCCTAATGCATCATTTTTCGCTCTAAGTGCATAAATAACTATTAAAATTAAGTTATCCCGTAATGTTCGTTTTCTACTTAGGAAAGAACAATTCTTATGTAATAAATAAAATTCCAGCACTCATTCGTTTTGGTTCACCTGAAAATTCCCAGAATGCACTTACACAATTAGTTTAACGGAAGATATGTTATTTAGTAATATATTTTCTAGAATGCTCTTAGCTGGAGAGTAAATTCTTATTAACCACGGTAAAAACTATATGCGCGGCAAATTAAATTAAAACAACCTGTTTCCCAGTGTAATACTTTATGATAATATTTAAAATTTTGAGAAGTAAAAGATTAAATGTGAAATAAATTTATACAGGCGAAAAGGTTATGCACAAAGAATCCCTATTTTGACAATATTATGACAATGTTTAAAAAACATTTTAAAATGTAAGAGCAGAAATTATTTCAATTGCGTTAATATAAATAATTGGTTTCGCTTAAGCTTGCAAAGGATAGTAATTAACATGTTTACCAAGTCGGAAATTTTTAAAGTTTCAAGACAGTTAATACAAAAAGATTATACAAATGAAGAAACAAGTGATAAAAGCAGCCAACACGCAAATATAGAGTTACATAAAGATGATTAACTGAAAAGTGTAAAACCAAACAAAAATAATTAGTTCTCTCAAAAACAGTAAACCGTCAAACATATTGGAAAAGAATCCTTATGTCAAAATGACATCATCATTTTGTATGATCATTATGTATGAACGATTTGTGCTTTATCTTCTGAAGCCTTCCGTAAGTGTTTCCATGTTGTTGGATCAGCTGTTGGTCTAATCACTCTAGTCCATTGTTTAACTGCTATCCGATGTCGTCTATACTTGAGCCGCCGAACAGATAGAGTGGAGCAGGCAACCCAAATAATATATTACAAAGGTCACTCGATAATATTTTAACTATAATTACTAAAAGGATCCGAGATGGCGACCCTTATAATTATATCTAATTTCATTTGACATTAAATAACTTTTTGTGGTTATGATGCAAATATCGGGAAATCCAAAAAAGGTTATCAGGTTAGGTTTTGCGTCAGTTTTGACACAGACTGACGCGAAACCTAACCTGCTAACCTCGAATTTGACATAAACTTACAGTGCGACCAACATATTATTCATTAGGATTAGTTTTCTTTATCTCTCAATATTTGCAGCATTCACACGGTGTATATCAGAGTCTGGATGGCAACGCGCCACGATAAATCGGTTGCAACAAAGAGGCAGAGGTGTCTTAAACGTGGATGTAAGAGTGCACAGCACCCGGGCAGCAGGCCTACGCGGCGGCAGCTGCACGTTTGTTACATAACTGATTTCTTCAAATTCGAAATGGAGTTTTCCTTTACGCAACTGGTGGAGATAAAGCGTCACAACCAATGATATAACGTGACCGCATGACGACACGCGCACGAAAATAAATGGGTAAATTTTGGAACTAAACATAAAGGCAGTCGATTGTAATAGAGATTTTATCCACCTACTATAAATTAACGACCTCCAAAATTTATCGATTACTTTGCACTTCAACTTAACATTTCCTGGCTCTGTTGCCGAGGGTTGCAAATCATTTTACAAATTGAAAATTATAAAAAATTATTTAAAATCAAGTATGATATAAGAAGAGCTATAATAAGTAGAGAAAACGGCGTGGATACAAACTAGCTTTTAAGCCGATCACATGGGTGGCCTTTAATAAATAATAAATATTTTTGTATTTTTAAACTTGAATTGTAAATAATAGGTAGTTACAGAAGATGTTTTTAACTCCTTTATAAAGAAAGCACATTGCAAAAAAAACAACTTTTGCTAGATCGAATAACGCTTGCAAGCAATTCAAAATGAAATAGAGAATAGGTAAAAATATCTTAAATTTCTAGTAATACTGAAACAGTAAGAGGAAACACTTAGTAATGCGAATTACATTACATAACGAAAAGAATTATCGCTGTCGATGGTATTTCAATCTGCGCTCCCGGCGAAATTCAATTGCTAGTCAGATGTTTTAGATACAAACTAAGTGGATCAAAGCGCAAAGAGCAGCGTAACGAGTAAATTAGAGAGATGATATAGCAGATGATCGAGCAAAGCCTCAGGTGTTCATAGTAAAGACGTTTCAACTCAATGTAGGAAGTAACAAAGTATTGCAGACGCCATACTAATTACTGTACCTTATGTAATAGTTCATTGCTAAAATATTGGTGCAGACAGCGATGTACCACTGCAACAACAGGTAAAAAGCAAAAAATAAATGAAAACGACAGGAATTAGATAAATTTCATCACTAATATGGGGAACTCCGAAATTGTCCATAGATTCCTTATTTACGCGCTAGGTTAAAACTCCGCTGCCCGAAACATTTGCTCATCTTTGTATTACAAAGGATACGGTGACGACAGGACCAATGGTGGACTAGAGTCCCTGTATATGCAAGAGTTGATCTACTTTGGATCCAAAAACCATGGAGTACCAGATTTTAAACCTTATGCATACTTATTTTTCCGGGTTATGCCGTGGTCGTCGATTTGGACTTGACGTTTCGCTGCTCATACTGTCAGCTTCCTCAGAATTTTTCTAAAGACTGATGTTGGTGCTTTTCGCTGCTGGTTATATACCGCGGAATCGTTACGGTTGGCTGCTCATGTAGATCTTGTATGTTATTGGGACTTGTCGTTTTTTCGCTTGGTTGCTCACCTAAAACTTGTTTATGGATGGATTGGTTTTTTAGTCCTGGCTAGTATGTTTACGGAGTCGTAATTTATTATGTGGTCCCCTGGTCGTAATAAGTGTTCTCCGATGGCTGATTTTTGTATGTTTCCAAGTTGTGTGTGGCTCTGGTGTTCTTTTATTCGACATTTGATGCTTCTTCCCGTTTATCCGATGTAAGAAATCTTACATCCCAATAACATACAAGATCTACATGAGCTGCCAACCGTAACGGCTCTTCGGTATATAACCAGGTGCAAAAGGCACCAACATCAGTCTTTAGAAAACTTCTGAAGAAACTGACAGCATGAGCAGCGAAACGTCAAGTCCAAATCGACTACCACGGAATAACCCAGAAGAACCTACCATTATGGACAACGGCCGTGAAAGCCTGCATTCTACTGTTTATGCATACTTCTTTTAAATAAAATAAATTAAATGTAATTCTGCTAAATCACATGCTTCCTGATTTGTAGATCCAATGGCACAAGTCTTAGTATATATATGATCTCTATGGCGAACGAACTGCGCCCGATTGTTAATATTGAAAAGGTGGCAGACGCAAGGATTCAGACACACGGGCACAACACGCATTTATATATAGGGATATATGTGGCATACATAGTGTTTAAGGCTTTCGGGGTTACGCGAATTATTCTTCTTAACATAGAATTTCGGCTCAGATCACGTAGTATGTATGAACACCCAGCATTATCTCACTTAATGTGCCTTGCACCTTGTGAATTCGAGCAAAAACCAGCGCCATGGCCATGCTCTTTCGTGGATCGTGTTGTTTAAGTACCTTGAAAACGAGGATACTTAGGCAGATTTGTTCTTTCTGCTGTTATGCATCTATATTCACTAACGTTTCGCAAGACTTTGCAGCTTGCATTATCAGAGTGAAAGTTGCATTTTTATCTACAAGTACTCCGCGGTCTAAGCCGAAATTCTATGTTAAGAAAATTATATGTTGCATATTATTATTTTATTTAATAAAAGGAAGGAACCTCCAAATGTCTTTTATACGGCCCTATTTTACAGATTTATCTAATTTTAAGGAATCAGACATTCTGTATACAGATAAAGGAATTTATATAAGATTTTTTTTCACATACTGTAGTAAAATGTACTGTATTCCTAAATACAAAATCGTTTAAAAAAGTGATACCTTCCTACACAGCAGCACATTTCTGCATAGCAATGGTCAATCGTTTAGAAAAGTGAACTTTACAAGAGTAAACCAGTCCCTTTTTCTTTGTTGTAATAACGATTCTACGTCGCTTACCAACATGCCAATATGTATACTTCAAACTGTAACAAGTTTAATTGCTTTGCTTTGCTCCATTTGCTCTCCGCTCCACCATTTCTCTACCCTTTACAAGCGCAGCTAAATTCCCTTGCCTGGTGTTGCATTATGAAAGATACGGTTACATCAGATCTGATAGCGGACGAACTGCGCCCTATCGTTGTCGATAAAAACGTGATACACGTAGACTAATACACATGCAAGCACAATGCCCTTTTATATGTAAGGACGATACTGTTAATATAATGAATTGGCTATAAGAAAATAAAGAAAAGCTGATGTTGGCAGTGAAAAGTAACAAATATTATTTTCAACATTTAATTGATATTTTGATGTTTTCAAATTACGGGATTAATAATAAATAAATATATTTCGTTTACGTTAAGAATACTTCCTTCCCATTTAGCACATCCCAGAACACAGAGGGAGCGGCATATACGGCTTTGCACTCCGGCGGCTTGCATGCTAGAGACGCCCCTGCAAAGAGGCGCAGATATTGGACTTTACATATGCAGAAGGAAGACGAAGCAACGGTGAGTCTCCAGCGAGGAACTGTATGAATTCTGCAAAACTACAAGAACGGGAAGCGTGATCTTTTCTCCGGGTGTGGAGACCGCTCCGGATACTAGGTGAGAATGAGCGTAACTTAGCGATCACACGTACTTCCCTTCCTTAACTGATAACCTAAATAGCTAGACTCGAGGTGGTGGCAACTGAGCCAAAGGATGAAAACGAAAAAGGCCTGAAATGGTCCAAAACATGTTAAACAACCTGCAAATAATTTAACCCACAGTACTTACATACCGGAGACGACGGGTGGCAGGTAGTGATGTCAACTTTCGTTACTTTTCGGTACTTGTAACTATTCGTTACTGTTAGTTGTAGTATTCGGTACTTTGTATTCGTTACCGAGTACTCGTTTATTCTAAAGCCTACGCGCGTTGCAACCAGTTCTGATCGAGAGTATCCGTTGGTTTCAGATAGGGTGGCGAGTACTCTCCACACACGGAGCTGCGAAAGCGGCTGACGTAAACAAACAAAACTGAATTGTTACTTCTTTATTTCTCAGAATTGAGCATTGCGCTCATGGCTAATGCACGCGTACCTCAGGAGTTCCATTTGTTACGCTTTTAATATATAAAAGAGGTGTTAGAGAAAACGACCTGTTTTCCTGGTTAAGAGGTCTGTTTTTATTTTGTTTTCTAAGTAACCTTATGAAAAAACAGGTGATAGCAACCTACCTGATCTATGATCACGTTTTTTAACATCTGTTAATAAGTAATAGTTTCTTCCGGAAATTACCTATTTTATTTCACGGTATTAAAAACTGCTAGCTAATTTTTTTTTCGTAAAACTGCTATGAAAGAAAACATCCCGGAAGCCTCGTTTATATGTTAACGTATATTAAGCATTTCGTCGGGAAATTACCTATTTAATTTTAGAGCATTAATCCCTATTCGAATGTATTAATATAATATTTTCATAAAACCCCTACTTTTTCAGATAACATTCTAATTTTAAACACAATATTAAACTTAATAAGCTTCGCACCCTAAAAGATGGCGAAGAAATAAAAAGCAAGGTTAAACTAAATACTCTTTGGTTAAACTGCAGCGTTGAGTGAACAAGTACTTGTTTGCTCAATGACTATAGTAACTGTTTTCAAAATGTAATGAATACTTTTGCAAGTTGATATCCGTTACTTCGGATCTTGTTTTGTAACGAGTACTCATGTACCGAATAGTTACTTTTTTGACATCACTAGTGCCAGGCGAGTTTAGGCAACCTTATGTGCACCTTCGAAGAAGAAGCGAATAGGCAACCTAACATACATCCTGATTACTGGATAGCAAAACTATTCAGGTAAACGAATATACTAAGATTAATGAACATTTTTACACCTAACGATTTGTTAGTTATTATTTGCTTAATTCTTATCAATATTATAACCCATGAAGTTCTATTACGAACTACACAAATAACACATTTTTGAAGTACATTATGACAGTTACAATGATAACCAATCAAGCAACTGTCTAATTATAGCCAGCTAATATCATTGCATGGTTTGAATATTAATTGCTAAAACCACAATACCGAAATAGAATTCAATTATCTGAAATATTATTTAAACATGTAAACAGTAAATATTTTAACAAGAGGACAATGGAAAATGTTCTCGTTGGCTGAAATTGCAGAACAGTTATGCGTCATCCGTTTCCGCGAAATATTACCTTACAACCTCAAGAATTATTGTAGATCGGGCATACCAAAACTTCAGTGTTGTAATTGAAATGTCATAAGCTTGGCCACGTTTTCTCTTCAAAATAAAATGTTGTTGCCTTTATTGCTGGCAATCTCTAGAGACTTTCTCGTATAAATCCTTCTAGCAATTTGTTTCGGTGACGTTGTCATGAGATCTCCACTTATTCCTCTATCTCACCCTATTTGACGCTCCTCTATTTTCAGCAGTGATTCGCGTGAATAACTTTTGAAATTCCTCTCCCTGATATCGATTCATACTAAAGAGAGAATTGTTCAATTATAATTGCAAAACCAAAGCGCCGATTAAACAAATAATTGTTGCACGGAGATTTACTAAAGTTAGCGCTGTTTAGGTGGTTATCTGCAAGCGTATTCAAACATCTTAATGTGGATTTCGAAACTTAATAAAAAGTTATCCAGAAGCGTTCCTGCGCACTTCCCAGAGATTCAACAGACATCGTAAACACAGATTTTTATTCCCACTGAATGCAAAATTATGAAGCCGCTACGAACTTAAAATGATCCAGAAGGAAAACATTTTTATAAATTATCGCGTCTTTCTTTCGCTGCCTTAAGTTTTAAGTTAGTGGGGTGAGAAAACAAATTTTGATTGTTTCAACAAGGACTGTTTATTCCAAACCAATTTAAAATTAAAATTAAATTCGCTCCCATCATCCCGCCGTTTTGTTTACTCATCTGTTTTCTGAAGCAAGAACTCGCTTCTGTTCGAGTTTAATGAAATGCACCTAATGAAACTCGGATTTGAACTTCCAGCATACACATAATGAAAACTACGCTTTTATGTTTACTATTCGGAACAATAATACTGCACGTCGCTAATAACTGCACCGTATATATTTCTAGGAGCACAAATTTACATTTAAAATGTTCAATTTAGAAGCTTCATTATAAAGGGATCATATTGTAGATTTCCCAATTTATTCTTAATAAACTTTCCAATCCCTTTTCATTGATACTAAAAGCATATTACTTATTTCAAGGCAGAATCTGAAAGATATGCAAGATTAGCTTATCGAATAAAAAGGAAAATTATTAAACTAATTTCGAAAGCTAAGATAAAACCAATAATATGTATACTATTAGACAAATAGAATACCTGTAAGAAACTGCAATCAATTAGTGCAAATAACAAAAAAACAATTATTTTTAAACGCTGTATATTAACGGCCACAATTTAGTAATATTTTTTACAAAAAACACCGAAATGTTATATGGAATAATTTAAGGTATTGGATTTTGTTTAAATAATGATTATAATCAAGGTATTCACTGCCAGCATATATAGAAACACATCAAAGGAATAAAAAGCATTATTTTTCTCAAGTTATAAGTTTGAAGCCCAAGGTCGAAGCCCGAGGGCTAAAAACAGACCAAAGAAAACATTGTATTATCGCTGGCCATGTATATACTATTTCTTCCATGACAGGGAGTAGAAAGCAAAGATACAAGTATTTTCATAAATAACGCATTATACCAATCCCTGAATTGTGTATACGTTACGAATACCATAACAAACATTTCCTAATGTGTTCTTATATTGTTTATAATGAAAACTCCCTAGAATAGTATATTGTTTAACGAGTGACGAAAGTAGCATTGGTAGCCATTGCGTGGGAGTTGGTTTTATAACACCGGTAATCATTCTCATGGTGTTATTTAGCTGGGCATCTAGTTTTTGTTCATGTGGGCTATTTAGCTTGAGCTCAGTATTCAGCAGTTGAGAAGACAAGACCCAAAGCAGAAGAACGCAGAGTGGAGGCCGATGCTCCCCAGGTTGCACCACATAGCTTTTGAATAATGTTGTTTCTTGTTTTTAATTTTTCAGCTGTTTTTGTTAGATGACCTCTGAAAGATAGTGTTCTGTCAAGGGTTACGCCTAGATATTTTGGTGTTTTATTGTGGGTAAGTATGGTGTTTTCGAACTGTATGTTAAGTTCTCTTCTGGCGAGTTTATTATTTAGGTGGAAACAAGTAACTTCTGTTTTGGTGGCGTTTGGTTGAAGCCTCCATTTGCGAAAATACTTTCCCACTTCTTCTACATCTGCCGTTAAGGTTTCTTCTGACTGTTCGATTGATCTGCACCTTGTTGCAAGTACCCAGTCGTCGGCATAGCCAAACTTTCTTGATCTTGTTTCTGGCATGTCTGCAATGTACAAGCTAAAGAGGAGTGGAGCAAGGACTGATCCCTGTGGTAACCCGTTCTTTAGTTTCCTTGGGTAGCTGATGTCGGATCCCATGACTACTTGAAACACTCGATCGCTTAGCATGCGGCCTATCAGTCGGGCGGTTGGTTTGCAAGGAATTACACGAAGAAGCTTATATATAATGCCTTCTCTCCACACTGTATCGTAGGCCGCTGATAGGTCGATAAACGCAGCTGATGTTTTAAGTTTTCTTTGAAATCCTGCCTCGATGTAAGTGGTGAGTGAGAGGACTTGTTCGACTATGGTATGTAATAGATACTTTATTGCAAAGACAAGTACGCTGTTTCCTAATCGAAACGATTCAAGATATACACTTCGATAATGCAATAAAAATTAGATCAAATGGAAAACTGTCAGATCATGTTCCATCTAATAAAGGCATTAGACTCATTGACTCTCTTACTATTTAACATGATTATGAATGAAATCATAGAAAGCTTCAAAAACTCTAAAGGATATTGAATGGGCAATAAAAGTATGAGAGTATGAGAACAATGAGAACGATCTCCAAAGATTACTGATGCAATTCAGAACAACCTGTGAATCATATAATATGGAAACTGCCGCAGATAAAACAAAAACAGTAGTAATTGCTAAGGAACCAATAAGTTGCAAATTGTCGGTAATAGAACCAGTTATGAGTATTAATTACTTGTATAAGTATAAGCAATTGCGGAAGCTGCTCAAACGTCTGTCTGTGAAATAGACAATTCGGTGGAATTATGCGAAAACAAATTAGAATATAAAACTAGTTCATAACATGCACCATTCAAACTGTCTGTACGCAAGAATCAGCTTTGGTGTCGGCTTACTGGCTCAAGCAGCAATATTATTATTGCGAATAAAAAGTCTTTGTACAGACAGCAGTATTACAATTGTACCATCAGGTCAAATTTCATACACATTATTTACAAGCAGGGAATTTTTCAATACACTTTTAAACTTTGAAGTGTACTCATTTGTGACAAACAAACAAAGGCTACAAATGTATTAAGAGCTAGCTACTGCATTCACATATTATCGCAAAATCCTTCATCTCATCAAGTGTAAACCTCTTCAGTAAGGTAATTTGGTCCTATAACTATACAATTTATGTTCCGAAGTGTGTCCTGAACGAGTGCAAGAAATAATCCACGGAACTACACAAATCAAAGGCTTGCATAAATTTAAGGAGCATCCCGGACAGAAACACACAAGCAGAAGTAAACGGGCACTCCCAGAAAGCTAGCAAAATATCGAGATGCCTCAATACAATGATTTGGAAGAACAACTACTTAAACATAGAAACAAAACCAGAATTTACAAAACCTTAATTAAACCAATCATGACTTATGACGACAAAGATAGACCTGAAACATAAAAAACTAGACAGATGCTAGAAACAACAGAAACGGCAATCCGAAGTAAAATAGTCAATCAAACCAGACTGAACAGAAATATGTAGAATTAACAACGCAAGAGCGGTACCAACAGTAAGAGATAAATTCGCGAGTGGAATAAGAACTACAGGGCAATCTCGCAAAAAGTAGAGCGATAGTCTCGGAGGTGATTAGAGAGTAGACATTTTTATCTATAACGAAGAAAAGTTAATAAACCTGTATTCATTCACAAATTCACCATAGGATTTGATCGCACCCCATATATTACATTGTAACGCTTGCTCCTACATTGAGTTTTTATTATACCCAAAATACATTTAAATTTAACACATCGCGCTATTAAGCGTTGTATCTATTCGCAAGGCGAAAAGGCGATAAGGGATTCGGATCGCTCTGCGCAGCGCATCACTAACTAAACGACGGAATCGTTCCCTTTCCATTTAAAGCGGGGCAAGTGTACCGATAACTCCGCACAAAAATATATAAAAGGAGACAGCAGTACCAGTTCCAAGCTGCTTTCGAGAATATCTTGATCTTCAGATTACCTGACCTGTCCTGTTTCCAATTCCTCTCCTTGCCTACCTCCCCATTCCGTCCTGACAGCGCTTACTGTCTCGCGGAATAAACCTTCAACCCTTATTCTGTATGCACTTAGGGAGATGACAGCGCTTACTGTGAGCGTAAAGTAGCCTTAACTTACCCGTAGTTCACCCGACCAGACCGCCTTTATTTACCTGTACCAACTTACTCTCAGAGCACAAATTTGAGCGCATCGAGTAAGGCAATATTTTATCAAACTTAATTATGTTAACGTTAAAGCATGCAGAGTTTTTCCATCGTCGTCGCTACAGGCAAGTAGCTACCACCTAGAGATTGTTCTACGAGAAGCTCACCTGGTGAACCTGTTGCAAACGCCTGAAAACTCTGCCCCAAAACTTGCCGTCCGTGCCCGTCTACAGCGAGTTCACCGCCATTCGAATGCAAAAACGTCGCTTATCGGCGAAGAACCAAAGGTTTTCTACCTTGCTAATTACTTCAGCAAATTACAGTTGCCGGTCTTTGTCAACAATACAACGCCGGAGGTCAAATCTGAGAGTACAAGCGAGCTAGGAGAAACATTTTCTCAAAAAATTACGTGCGTGGTGATTGCCCGAGTCGAACCGAACGACCTACCTGTTCGCTTTTTTGGAGGATTTGGCCTGCGTCCTAGCGGACCGTCCCCGACGAGCCCGCGTTACGTTCCGGCATCGTGGGTTGCGGCCCGGGCCAGGAAAACGAACACAGCTTCAGTATTCAATAATTTCATAATGTATAATTCATTCTTGCCTTATTACTGTACTTATCTAAAAACATTATACGTTGTTCTGATAATTATCCAGTGATTTTACTAATTTAATATATATTTGAGCGAACGTATTTCTCCTATTTGAGCTTTACCCAAGGTATTAATTTGGCACCCTTAGTAAAGGGGTTGAAACGTCACAACATTATTTAATCTTTGGGTAATAAAGAGTCATGAGCATGTCGTTAAGAAAGTCTCTGATTGTATTTACCCCAACACGATGAGTGTATAATTTTACTAAAAGCTTCAGTTTGCAGTATATATAATATGGCAGCTACAGTGTAACTTCCAGACCATGTAATTGTAGGTTCTATACATTGTTTTCATATTTTATTCAAGTATGAATGGACAGGATTCTAATATTACATACTTAAAGCTGTACGAAGGCCAATGACAATTAGAAACTGCACTTCTATAAAGTAATTTGGAAGTATTTTATGCAGTGTAAAGTACTCCATCAGCGATACGTTCCTAACAAAAAGATATGTTATTTAATTACACGAGGCTGCCAATTTAGAAAATTACTGCAAACGGAAAGGTATATACAGTTTAGCATTTCCGCAATATTCCCAGCAGTAAAATTAACTTAAAAAGGGAAACAGCACCGGACAAATTGCCGTTAAATCCTTTTTAAATCGACTAATTAACCTCCATTACCTAAATAACACATCAGAAGCAACAACGCGATCTTATATTAGCGGAGACACTTCCTGGAAATCTGAACGCTGCGATAATTTGTGGAGACGCGAGCGACAAATCACTTCTAATAAATTTCCTTTTTCTTATTTTATATCCTGGCACGGGTTTATATCACCTTGACAACCTCCGCGTAATTTTCACTCTTTATTAGAGTCACGCGTAAAGATCCGTTTTTCTTCGCTGAAAAAGTCCTCAGCTTTCAGCCGTGAGATATAGAGAGAAATCTCCGTGTCCTAATGTTGCACAAAAACCGATGCAGCTGCATTAGACAATGTAGCGTCCAGAATAAATGCCGCCCTATTTGTTAGAAAAAGCCAGGCGTTTCGGAAACGCGCACCTACTTATCCGAGTATCATTTCCTCGCAAATGTATGTTATTACACCCGCAATAGTAATTAAAACAAATAGTTAATTATCATACTCCCCCGTGCAACATTATTCATTATCCAATTACACAGAGGTGTTGATGTACTCCATTTTATACCGCCCGTAATAATTGTTTTTCCGGGCGCTACAATATTAATTTCGTTATTAAATCTCTGAACAGCATGGGGCGAACCGCAAGAGAAGAACTTTGTAGAGGGTTGCAAATTGTTGCCGCAAAGAGCGTTTTCGTGTTTTGAATGCTTCTTTTATTATAGCTTCATTGGGAGAAAAACCTATCAATATGCGATTTTATAATGTATATTTATTTGACTGTTATAGAATTTCCGTAACTAACCGACTCGCTATATCAATTGTGATACTTTATTGAAGTGCATTTGAATTTTAGTTGGCATTGTTCGTTCGTGTATGTACAGAAATTAAATATGCCGCAATCAAAAGCTTTTATTACAACATGTTCTATAGGGAAAACGCTCTTAATTTTATTAGCCACTGTTATTCAAGGCGATTTGTTTGTGATTTAGAATTTAGGCAATGGATGCGTATTCGAGATATTATAACGACATGTTACACTTTTCTGGTAAAATACTTATTTATGTACCTAGAGCGAAAAATGATGCATTAGACGTGAGTTCGAAAGTTTCTGGCCGAGCGAAGCGAGGTCCGAAAAAACTCGAACGAATATATATATATAACTTTAAATAGCGAAAAAAAGTTTAAATCGAATTCACAGTGACAGTTGTCAACTTTGACGTTTTCAAATAGCCGACCACTAGCCGACTTAGGTATATAATCATGAATGCTTATATAAAATTTATGTATGTTGCTATGTATTACGATTCACGATTATATACTTACTTATGACGGTTGCCGCGATGAACTGATTCAAAACAATCAATTTTTGACGTACGTCAACAAGGCGGAGAGCTTGATTTTAGAAGCAGTCGTAGGAAAATTATTATATCATCATCATCATGACCTAGCTATACCAGACCATTCGACATATTCCTCACGTAAATGTCTTACAACTTCTGTCTTGTGCGACCTACATCCAATTTCTGTGAATGCGCATATCCTTATCCATTCATTGAGTTGGCGGCCTACAGGTATTTTGCACATTATTTCGATTGTCACTTTAAAATACTTTTGGTCCACCTATTATCAGTTGTCCTCGCCAACTGTCCTACCCAGTTCCACTTGACAGTAGCTATTTTGTCTACTGCAGATAGCACACTTAGTTTTTGACGGATAACTGCATTGTATGCCGTATCCCTTAAGGACAGGAATAGCACAAAATACATTGGTTGTGTACCTTCCTTTTAAGGCAAACAAAAAGGCCGGAAGCAACCCATAATCAGATCTTCGAGGTATTTCATAAGCCTAATTCTACTATTAATGTGGAGTTTGTATCGAAGATATGCTGATGCTTGTTCTTTGTCAATTCCATCCACTTACTTGATTGGTCATTGCTTGTGTTTTGGCGCAATTAGTATTCAATTCAAGCGCAGCAAAAGAAAGGGTTTCTAACATTTTGGTATCTTTGTCTATGCAGTCTGTATTAAAACTATAACATCGTAGAATTTCAGGTGACTTTTTCTGATACCATTACATCCCAGTTGATTCATTCGCTCGTGTATTCAAGAAATGTGTTAAATGGTTTTGACGAGACAGCATCGCCTTCCCTCGTCCCTCGTATTTCATACGTGTTGGTACCTTTGTTGAGTATCACACATGCTGTGGGGTTGTTATAAATATATCCAATTAATGTGGAGTAGCAATAATCTATTTGAAAACTAAGGTGAATCTTACGTGTACACATGGCTATGTTGGCTATGAACAGGTAAACAGGTTACTAATGTGTGAGAGTGAACTGCTTGGACGGTCATTTCCAAAATTTTTGTTGTCATATTTTTTATGCATTACGATGACAACTGCATTCTTCCACTGAAATAGGGTTATTTCTTTCAACAAACATTCGCTAAATATTTATGGTACAACGAAGAATACCCTCAATTCCCGGCAGTTCAAATGTGTCTGGCTACTTTGGCAGCCAGAAATGATCTAAACTAGAAAGAGAATCGCCGGGTTGGACCAGGCTACCAATTTAGACCGCTACTGCAAATAACTTTATATAATGTGAGAACACTGTCCTCTGATCAAAATCCTTTATAAGGGGAGAAATAGTTCAAGAACATAAGGTGGAAAATGTCCCACTTTATCTTCTTGTAGTTCTCTCTTAAGCTAATGGCTAGAAGAAAAGGAGAGGACCAACTTATACCCAATTCTGGCAATCTGCTACATTATATTTAGGCGAAGATGGCTCATCAAATAGAGTTATTGGGTTGTTGGTACATGGACAACACATATCCATAATACGAAGGGAAGGTATAAGCAGCGGGATTTTTATTAAATTTAAAAATGTATATAAAAACAATAATAAGTGTATGCACCAACAACTAAACACTGTGACATAGAGCTTGAACGTTTACGATCAAATAAACCAATCAATAAAAAAATACAACATACTACACTCTCGTGGCAGGAATTTTTTTATAAAAAGAAACCACAACAAAAATTTAGGTCAATAACTCCCGATGGCCACAGATAGAACGAAATAGACTTTATAATTGCAAACAGGAAAAAGATTTGGATGTGCCCAACAAGTTCTCAGTTGGCAGTAATCATAGAATGACGACAGGCTGTTATAAACATGAAGAAAGGAAAAGCAAAGCTGGCGTCCAAGGCAAATATTAGAAAATGGAATCCTCCCGAAAACATATCAACATCTCAGAGGGCCGGTTGCAGAAAGCAATGTTAAGTCTGGTGTTAGCTAACATCGCGTCAAAGTGAACAAAATCGCATCAAATTTTGTTTACTAATGTATTAGTTACCATAAGCATTTGAGATTTGATTCGTTTTTGTTCACTTTGACGTCGCGTTAGCTAACACCAGACTTAACATTGCTTTCTGCAACCGGCCGAGAGAATTCTAAAATGTAAAAGAAAACTTCCCAAGCTTCTCAAATTGAGAACCAAATATTCAAGAACTAAACGAAATAATTGTGACATAGGTCAAAAAAGCAGAGTAAACTTGGCGGCACAAAAAGGGTAAATTTTGCTATTTTTTCAGGTATGGTGATGTTAATCTGTTGATGGATTATATTTTTATCAATTTACATTTCCCTATTAATAATTTGAATTTTACCGAGATTGCTTATTCTGAAATCTGATGTTCTGATTTTTAAATTTTATTTATAAGTCAAAAATAATTTCTGTCAAATGATATGTCAAACAGATTTGAAAATTAAATGACAAATACCTTATCGTTTCGTTGCCACACAACAATATCAATCGGTAAGTAATTCTTTAATAACAAAATCATCTTTTTAGTCTTTATTTTCTTATTTCAGTGCTTACCTTTCTACTTAATATCTCCCACCTTGCACTTGAACTTAACAATGTCCTGGATGTCAACCAAGCTGCTCCACTCTGCGTACGACTCCAACCTCTTCAGTCCCCAAACACAACGAAAGGGTCCAATGACAAGACAAGATGTCCAAACTGTCCAGAATTAGGGATACAAACTCTTCCACAGTATTGCACCATACAGACCCTAGTTTTAGCCACCCAACTCCAACACTGTATCCGCCAATATCCTGAAACGTACTTCCTCTACTGATGGTCCGCCCTTGGAACGCTCCTTTAGCACCAACATCTCGACGTGATCCAATTCAATTATTATACAATGTCAAATGTAATTTTCTAATAAACTTCACTTAGTACTTTACCCCAGTTTTTTCTCATTTGTAGTGTAATGATATACACCCCTGTGTCTGTTAGAATCAATTTTAGAAAAGATTAAGGGATTATAATGGGTGAAAATAATTAAATCTAGTCAAATATAAAGTGGGAATGTGAATGGTTATAATGCAATTACAAAGTAAAAAAGAATTTATAATTGAGTGGAAAAAGGCTATTTGAAAAACAGATGGATTCGAAAATAGAATAATATTTTGTAAATGTGAGCTTGAAAGGAATGACAAATACTTGATTGAAATAAATTAAAAATGTAGTAGGTTTAAATAAAATATGATAAGACTAGAGTGTATAAGGAGGAAAACTGATATCGTTAAGTATTTTGTTTCTATTATTGAAAAATAACAAATTTTGAAAATGTAAAAAAAATTTAGTGTGATTAAAATATCAAAAATAACCCTGTTTTATTAATAAAATATTTGGATAAAATAATAAGGGTAGTAATGAAATCTAAGTGGTGAAGTAAAATAGAAATTTAAAAATGCCAAGAATAATTAAATACAAAACTAATGAAGATTACAAGTAGGTGAAAATTAAAGGCTATCGGCATTAATATGAAAAGGTAAATCATTGGAGAAGAATAATAAGTTTTTTTTTTTTTTTTTTTTTTAATATATACAGTAACCATTACAACTCGCTGGGGTTTTTGTGGTTATGTTAATTGAACAGTATCACAAAATTCACAATAAGGACAACTTAGAATAGTTTCCTCTGGCACTACATGTTGACATTCACTAACACTAGGTTTTAAGTTTTAACCATTACATTGTTTATTTTATTCACTGTCATCACTGCTCGATAGAAATATATCTTGAGGTAACTTGCGTTTGAGTCTTTTGTGTATACCTTTAGTTCCTAGAGAATAGTGAACCGTTGCTGGACAGTTTTCTAGATTTGAAAAATATTTACTGCTCACTTTTCTAATATATTCGGTAATTGTTGGCATTCGTAATTCCCGGTGCAATTGCTCATTTCTAATAAACCAAGGTGCATTGGTTGCTATTCTTAAAATTTTTGATTGCAGTGATTGTATCTTCTTAATATTTGTCTTTGAAGTTCCACCCCAAACTGGACAAGCATACATTAATCCTGGTCTGATAATTGACTTGTATATTAAGGCAGCACACTTAACTTGTAAAGCCGATTTTCGATTTAGAAGGGGATAGAGTAGTTTTAGTTTTACATAGCCATCACTTAATTTCTTATTGACGTGAATACTCCATGTTAAACGTCTGTCCAGATAAACTCCCAAATACTTAACGCTGCTATCGTTTGGATTCCAGCTAATGTGTTGGTTATTTATTACTAGTTCCTTTGGGACGTGGGGTCGTCTTAATGTAAAGATTTTTGTTTCACATTTACTAGCATTAAGAGAAATGCACCACATTGTCATCCAGTTAGAAATTGTTCCTACCGCAGTTTGTAGTTGTTGGACGGCGTCATCTATATTTTCATTTTGGGTTACAATTGCTGTATCATCGGCGAACATAGAAAGTACAGCGTTTTCTGGTTCCGGTAGATCAGATATGAAAATGTTAAATAACGTCGGGCCCAAAATAGAGCCTTGTGGGACACCAGCAAAAATAGGTTTTGTTTGAGACGTTGCATTATTTATTTTTACAACAAAGCTTCTATTAGTCAGAAAAGAAACGATGACTCTGACAATGTAATCTGGTAGACCAACATGGAGTAGCTTGTATTGTAAACCTATGAGCCATACGCTGTCAAATGCTTTGGCAATGTCTAGGAATGCCGCTGTTGTATGTTCCTTAGCTTCAAAGCCCCGCTCTATAGTTTCAGCAAGTCTTTGCAGCTGTTGGCTAGTAGAATAGTGCTGCCTGAATCCAAACTGGAATCTAGGTAATGTGTTCTTGTCGTCGAGCAGTTTAATAATTCGTGTATGTATAATACGTTCAAATAGCTTTGATATGGTTGACAATAAACTTATGGGTCTATAGTTTCCTGGGTCTCTCGGATTCTTTCCAGGTTTGTTGAATACTATTATAGCTGCGCATTTCCATGTACGAGGAAAATAACCCAGTCTCATACAAGAGTTGAATAAGCTTGCCATCATAGCTAATGATTTTCTTGATAAGTTTCGAAGGACAATATTAGGAATTAAATCAAGGCCGGGGCTTTTTCTTAGAGGCAGTCTTTTGATATATTTATAGATTTCCCTGGGAGAAGTAGGTTTGAAAGCTCCCGATTCCTGTGGCATGTTCTTCTGCACATAATCCGCTACTTGCTGATGAAATAATCTATACTGTGTATCTTGTTTGGTCGTGAAAACTGCTTCTAAGTGATTAGCAAAGATGTCGCATTTTTCTTGGTTAGAGCAGTACATCTGATCATTAACTTTCAAATCAGGAATGATAGGCTGATTTTTTAATATACGTCTTGTAGCTTGCCACATGGAAGGATCATTTGGTTGCAGTTCTTCAATGTAGCGTTGATACGTTTCATATCGATGTTCGTCGAGTTGATACCTTACTTTATGCATAAGACTGTTAAGTTGCATTTTATATTGGGGTTGCCTTGTTGATTGCCATAATCGCCTGATTTTGTTCTTCTCCTTGATTAAGTCAATGAGATGCTGAGGTAACAAAACAGTATTTGTTCGAAAATTATGCTTTTTATGTTTAATTGTGGACATCTTAATCGAATCCGTGATGGCAACGGTGATGTTTTCCACTTCGGTATCGACATCTTTTTTTGTTTCTATCCTGTACGGGCATTTGATTTTTTCATCTAGTATATCTCGAAATTTCTCCCAGTCGATTTTCCCCTGAATTAGTCTAGGTATTGCTTCATAGTATTTAGGTACATGAGAAAAATTAATAATCACAGGTAGATGGTCTGAGCTTAGTTCGGTTAGAACATTTTGTGTGATTGGGGTAGTGAAATTTTTGTAAAGGATTATGTCTAGTATATCGGATTTGCGCTCACGCTGGAATGGAACATATGTGGGAACATCGGGTGCGGACACCTGTACTGTTTGGTTTTCCATAATTTCGAGTAGCCTGACCCCATTAGGATTAGTGGCCCTGCAACCCCAGATATTATGTTTACAATTAATGTCACCAATAAGTAGTGTTGGCTTGTGGTGGTTATTAAATATCTTAGAGATGTCTTCGTTCATGATCTTATGTTTGGGCTGTTTATATGCGCATACGAGCTTAATATCGGGAGTATTTTGTACTTGCAACTGAACTGCAATGACTTCTACATTATCAAGGTCCTCTGTTAACAAAGTGTGCAATACCAATTTCTTTTTGGCAATAATAGCCACTCCTCCAGATGCAGTTGGAGAATTTCGATCGTTGCGATATACACAATAGTTTGGTATTGTAAATGTTTCTCCATCAATAAGATGCGTCTCACTAATGCACGCAATGTCGATATTGTGATGATGTAGAAAAACAGTGAACTCGGACTTTTTGGCTTTAATGCCATTGGCATTCCAATTTAATACTGTTAACTTGTTTACTTCTGGGGGATTATTTCCCGCCATTTAGTAGTGTTGCTGATATTAATGATAAAAGAAATTCTTTAATTTTGTCCATATAAGGAGTAAGCATATCAAGTAGTAGTTGGATTAAAGTGTTTCCCGAGGTAGTTGTGACAGCTTCGATAGTAGACTGATTACCCACAGCTGCTGCATAAGTATTAGGTTTACGTATATTTTCTGTATTTAAGTGACGTTGTGTGTTATGTGTGATGTTCTTAGTGTACACTTTTGACTCAGTTATAGGCGTAGAACTTACAGTATCTCGTGCAGTGTTATGTTTTGGTAGTTTTGTTATTATATTTTGATAATAGCTACAGCCTCTATAATTAGCAGTATGCTCACCACCGCAATTTACACATTTGGGTTTTTCAGTTTTCGATTTTTCACATGCTGTATAATGATGAGAACCTTGACATTTTACACACCTCGGGTCTAAATGGCAATAGTTTTTTGTATGGCCATACTTTTGGCATCTGGTGCATTGTGGTAAAGTGTTCGATTTTCGCCTAGGTTCAATTGATATCTTACAGTGGTATAAATATTCTAAGCCAAAGATTTTGTTTACGTTATCTACTTTTTTTAGTTCAACAGCACAAATAGGAATTGGTTTCTTATCACGATTATATAAACGCGTTACCTTCGTTACAGGGTGCTTGTGGTCTATGAGTTCCTTCTTAATTTCTTCCACCGTTATTGAAATAGGTATATTTCTTAGAATTACGGACAAGGTGTCTTTGTCTGGATTTTGATATGTAAAATACTTAATATTTTCATTATTGTAGAAAGTTGTTAGTTTACGAAACTGTTCAATATCACTTAAGTTGATTCGCAATTGAGTACCACGAATTTGTGTTGAGAAATCGCCTTTTACGTTAGTTTTAATATCTTCAATAACTTTTTGATAATTTGCTGCTTCTGGAATAAAGATCGGAGGAATTTTAACCGATTCTGGAAGCGGATTCTTATTTTTATTGTTATCGGCAGATGTACTGGGATTTTCACTTAAGTGATCTTGATTATTTAGTGGTAAATAATACCTGTTTTGTGTTAATAGGTGATCTGTGTCAAACACGTAGCGTTTGTTGCTGGTATGTTCGTTGGGTGACTCATTAGGCCGTTTGCTGGATTCGCTGGGTCGATGGTCGGGTGACAGCTCCCCGTGGTTGATCACAATTGCTTCAGGAGTGAGATAGGTGTGTTCTTCTGTATCCATGTTTTCACTGGTTTTATTGGAATTGTTTAGTAGTTTTTGATTAATAACTGCTTTATTAACATTACAGTTCTTGTTAACTTTATTTGTTAAGAGTTCATTAGATAAGTCCCGTGCGTAGGAAATTACACGTGTGTTATTTATTTATACACTGGACAAGCTGTTATCGCCGCGCACAAGGCGCGCGATTTAAGTAAAAAGTTAGTACGCTATGTAGATTTGATGTCCATTCACGGTACAATATAATAATTCAATTATTACCAAAGAATTGGCCGTGGCCGCGCTCGTTATACGAAATCGCTTATCTTATTACACTCGAACAGCGAAAGGTACGTGTGCACGCTAAGAAAGCCAACTCGCAACCGAATAATAAGTTAATTTTATTGGAAAACTCCATTTGACATAATACATTAATAAAATTGGATAATGTCAAGCTGTGTGGCACTAAGGGAGAGCTCCAGAGGAGGATCATCGGTTAAAGAGACATATTACAGGAGGTTGGCGGATGCATTATTGCAAGTAGGTGTCTGTAGATTTGGGCTGTTGGTTTCGTACTGTGGGAAAGGTTTAGTTGCTGATTTTGGACAATTGGGACGTCTGGTCTGTTTGTGGGGTCATCCATTGCGGGAAGGTGTTTGAGAGAGTCGATTGGTAGGCGGAGGGGAGCAGTTTGGTTGAGTTCCTAAACGTTGTGCTGATAAAGCGTCAAGTGCGTGATTTTAGTATTAAAGTCATAACTAGAAAAGGAAATAAAGACTATAAAAAGGTGAATTATTTATGAAAGAATTACTTACTGTTTTAGTATTGTTGTATACGATTGTAACAATCTGGTATTTATCATTTTAATTTCAAAGCTGTTTGACATATAGCAGACATATGTTATATTGACTTATGAGAATGATAAGAAAATTAGAACATCAAATTTCAGAAATAAGCTATCTAGATCACGTAATCCACCCCTGATTTTTCAGAAGCTTGTTCTAATAACAGTTACTGATTTTCTCTACATGAAAGGGAAATTTTAATTTGATAACATCACTTATAATAATGCAGAAGACTAAAAGCCGTGTTTACACAACTAAAAGTACCACGGTTGCATTCGTTTATTTCTATTTTCGGGTTTTTGTAAACAAACTTCCCTTAACTTTTAATAGCGATATTATCACAGAAAACAATCACTTATAATAATGCAGAAGACTAAAAGCCGTGTTTACACAACTAAAAGTACCACGGTTGCATTCGTTTATTTCTATTTTCGGGTTTTTGTAAACAAACTTCCCTTAACTTTTAATAGCGATATTATCACAGAAAACAATTATTTATTATGCATATTTTTTGTGTTTTTTAAAACTATTGACTCAGCTTCGAAGGCAAGTCCACTTTGGTTAATTTTCATATCTGCTTATTGAACGCTGCTACAATCTAAGCCGTACTCAATCCTCAAACGCTAAAAAGGCGTGTCCGTTACATCTTACATAACAACATAACCTATATTTCTGCAAATTTTTATGCGTCGCCTTTCGTTTCTTCTAGCAGTTGCTACAAGTATTAATTCTGTTAAATGGTCTACTGTGCATCAGATAATTGTAGTACAAAGCAAGGTAAGGCATTAGCGTTGTTCACATCTTATTGCTTCTCTTCTGCAGGGTCACTTTGAAGTTACGCAAATTGAAACTAACGCTGAAGGCATTACAACATTGAATACGAATGCTGTACCAACTATTCTTATATCCTCTATTGCTGGAAATATTTCTGTGTGTTTCAAATCGCAACATCCAACTGTACGAGTGCATCTTCGACTGTAGTTATTAACAACGCAGCCATGACCGAGGTTTGTACACATTTGTATGTAACGACGCTAAATTGTATGCAAAATGTACTTGTAAATTTATGAAAATATTAAGCATTGTTGCATACAGAAAATTGGCTGCTAAATTTGTTGATGGGACATTGCGCTGAGTAGACGTGGTGTGCCAGCTGCTGCTAAATTTTATAAATATTGTGATTCTCCTAATATAAGTGCGTTACAACATGCCTGTTACTAGAAACGGTGAAGCTATTGATGTCGAAGCGATTGCAGAGAGGGTAGTTGAAAAACTGTTAGATTCCGATGCATTAACAAAGAAGCTACTTCGATCATCAACGCTTCCCTGGAAACCGAGGTTGCTAAAATAGTGGAAAAGTACAAGCACAAAATCTCATCTTTGGAAATGCAACTCGAAAAACTGAAAGCCGAAACGAAAGATACAATGGACGCACATGAACAATACAGCCGTGTAAATAGTTTAAGAATATTCGGCGTTCCGCAAAAACCGAATGAAAATACCAGTGAAGTAGTGCGCAATTTATGCCACGAAAAGTTAGGTATTAACCTTGCCGAAAATGATATCGACATCTGCCATCGCCTTGGATCGAAAGAGGGAACTCACCGTCCAATTATTATAAAATTTGTGCGCCGCAGCATTAAAAAACTTATATATAGTAATAAGAAGAAATTAAAAAACTCTCCTGTGGTTATTCGGGAAGAGCTCACGAAACGACGAGTGGCATGGTTGAAAAGCGCCGTTGAAAGATTTGGAATGAACAAGGTATGGACCGCCGATGGAAACATTTTTGTTAAAACGGACTCGGGGATTAAAAAAGTCGCGTCATATAAACATTTGCAAAATATTTAATATTTTAAATTCCTAAAATATAACAAAGTTATGTGCAGCAGTGATAATGTGGAGCAGTGATACTAGCACGCTTTGCATGTTGTTGCTGATAGCAGAATTTTTAGTTTAACTGATGGTTACTATTTATATATTTGGTATTTGTTTACATTTTTGTTTATTTCTAAATAAGGCAATTTATTTTAATGAATGGTGAATTGGTGGGCAATTGTTTGTGTGTGGCACATATTAATATTAGGTCACTTTTGCCGAAAATCGGTGACATAAACTATTTACTTGAACAAAAGGGATATGATATTTTAGCATTATCAGAAACTTGGTTAAAATCTGATATTACCCTTTTTCATTCGAAATATAACATTTTCCGGAAAGATCGAGACGCTCGAGGGGGTGGAGTTGCAATTTATGTAAAGAATCACTTGCATGTAAAAATTATTCAAACAAATGATAATATTGAGCAATTGTGGCTGTCATTAAAAATCAGTAATGAAAGTTATGTTTTCGGGGTTGTGTATAAACCACCTCAATTTAATTATAAATTTTTTGTAGATGAGGTTGAAGAATCCATTTGTTTGTATACTGAGGCTTCAGATAGGGTTATTTGTTTGGGTGATTTTAATATAAACGTGTTGGATTTTTCTGGTTCGGTTACGCAATACTTAAATTATATGTTAAATACATTATGTTTAAAACAAATTATTACAGAGCCTACTCGAATATCTGGAAATAGCAGTACTTTGATAGATCTCATAATTACATCGGATACCAGCTGCATTATTGAAACGGGTGTGTGAAAATAAGTTATCCGATCATGAGACAGTTTTTTGCAAAATATCAACTGGTGAGTTCGTCAAACTAAGTCCTATTATACGGACATTTCGGAATTTTAAATATTTTAATTTTAATGACTTTTACTGTGACCTACACAAGTTACCTCTACATCAGTTGTTTTATGAGCGGGATATTGATGCTAAATTAAACATTTTAAATTATTATATGTACAGTGTGTCCCCGGATTGAGTTCACTATAGGTATAATTGACCAAAAATTGTACAATTTTATTTTAATGTTTTGGGATTCCGCCCTGCTTGGTCTAAAGAGAATTTTAAGAATATTTACAGTTTTTGAAAACACAAGTTGGCCTTGACAGTGAAGCAAAAACTATTTTCTTTTCAGGTTAACTACCCTTTCTGTTCATGATACGGCAAAATTTTACCAAGGAAAATTGTTCAGAATGATAAATTATGGCCCTATACAAAATTTCAGGAAGATCTACCTAAACCGTTAAAATTGTAGGCTACCTATTTATTAAAAATTACGGTTTGATTTAAGTCGGTAGAACGTCCTGAAATTTTGTATGGGGCCATAATTTCCCATTCTGAACAACTCTTTTTAGTAAAATTTTGCCGTATTATAAACAAAAAGGGTAGTTTACCTGAAAAGAAAATACAATAGTGTGTCCTAGAATTGATGTTACAAGAGGTGTGATGGACTAAAAACTTTTGAATTTTATTTTAAGGTTCTGGGATTCGGTCCTGCTTGGTTTGAAAAGAATTTTAAGAATATTTTCAGTGTTTGAAAAACAAGTAGGCCTTGGCAGGAAAGCGAAAACTATTTTATTTTGGGGTAAACTACCCTTTTTGTTTATGATACGGCAAAAATTTATTAAGAACAGTTGTTTAGAATGATAAATTACGGCCGTATGCAAAATTTCAGAAAGATCTGTTGACTTAGAAAACACCTTTATTTTTTAGATAATTGTCTTTTATTTTCAGGTAAACTACTTTTTTTGTTCATGGTACGGAAAAATTGTATTAAGAAAAGTTGTTCAGAATGAGAAGCTGTGACGCCATACAAAATTTTAGAAAGATCTGTCGACTTAGATGAAACCGTCATTTTTAATAAATGCAATTTGTTTGATCTAAAAAATAACGGTTAAATCTAAGTCGACAGATCTTTTTGAAATTTGGTACAGGGCCATAATTTTTTATTCTGAACAACTTTTTTTAATAAAATTTTGCCGTATCATAAACAAAAAGGATAGTTTACCTGAAAATTAAATACAATTATCTAAAATTATAACGGTTTTTTCTAAGTACACAGATCTTTCTGAAATTTTGTATAGGGCCATAAACTATCATTCTAAACAACTTTTATTAACAAAATTTTGCCGTATCATGAACAAAAAGGGTAGTTTACCTAAATAGAAAATAGTTTTTTCACATTTTTCATGGCCGACTTAATTTCTAAAAATTAAAACTCTGCTTAAAATTGGTTTCAGACCAAGCAGGGTGGGATCCCAAAACATTAAAATAAAATTGTAAAATTTTTTGTCGATTATACCTATAGTGAACTCAATCCGGGGACACACTGTATTACATCCATTTTTGACTTGCATGCCCCGTGGATAACCGTTAAAATGAAGAACAAACCAGCACCTTGGTTTACTGATAATGTTAAGTTACTGATAAATCTTAAAAATAAGGCAAAATCAAAATATAAACAATCTAAGAACCCTGGGCACTGGGAATATTATAAAAGTTTGCGGAATTTTACCAATCTTGCAATTCAAAATAAAAAGAAAGCTTACTTCGAGCATAAAGTTGGGATTGGAGGCACAAATGCTATTTGGAAGGAGCTAAATTTAATAAATATAAACATTAAAAAACCAAAATTCTATTCCGGAAACACTCAGTAATGTACAAGAAGTAAATGATTTTTCTGTAGACTCTATACCTCACAGCACTCCTGATCAAAAGCTTCTAGATTTTTATCGTAATAACGAACTTACATCAGAAAAACTTTCTTTCAGGACTGTTGACGTTGAGGAAGTACAAAATTTAATTAGAAGTGTAAAAAGTAATGCAGGGGGTATAGACGGTATAACCATCAATATGATTAAACTGTGTTGTCCATACATATTACCGTTTATTACTCATGTACTGAACTGCTGTTTATCAGAAAATGTTTTTCCAAAATGTTCGAAAAATGCAATTGGGTCATTCCAGCCCAAGTGGTCCAGGTGGGTGTGCTCACCATCTCAGATTTTGCTGATTTTTTTTTATGGAATGAGTATACTAAAAAAATGATCCATGTCAAATATTAGCTTCCTAGCTTTATTGGGGGGGGGCCTGTAGCCACCCCTAAAAATGGGCGTTTGTGGCCAAATAGGTTTCTTCAATAATTTTTATTTCAGGTTCTGGTTGACATAGAAACATGTTTCTTACATCAAATTAAAGGTAATTTCATTCTCCAACTGCTGGTTTTGAGTATATAGCTGTACATAGTACCATTTTAGTGCAAAAAAATCACAAAGTTTAGTGAAAATACTACATATTCAATAATTTATTGTGAAGGGGGGGGACAACTTCATAAATTAATTTTAAGTGATTAATGTTCAGAATTGACCATAAAATCAATTCCAAGTTGTTAGAAAAAATGAAAATGTCTTACTATATGTGTATTGCTTCCCAAGCTGGGATGAGCTCCATACTGAGCGCTGGGTTAGTCAACCGAGGTGCGAAGCACTGAGGTCAGCTAAAAGTACGAAGCTGGAATAAGCCTTCCCACGAGGTATGTATGCCATTTTACTCACAACATAGTTACACATTTATTTAATTTCGACATTCACTAGAGATGGAAGGAATTTTGTATGACTATTTCCCACATCTCTTATTATCCAATGAAAAGCCATGCTTTTTCAAAATTCAACCAATCGTGTGTTTTTGTAGTGGCAAAAAATCGAAATTTTCCCTTGGGATTTTGTCAGTTTCTTTTGCCACTTGCATCCACGGCAACCACCAAATATGTTGCTTTAATCAAGGTGGGATTTAAGAAACGTCATTTAAACTGTCATTGCGCATCAGTATAAATGTCAAAATGAACCGATATTTGGGAAATAGTCCACAAAATGTATTTCGGGCTCATGATTTTGCTCGGAAAATGTTTTACTCACGATTTGTTGTTTTTTTGGCAATGCCCCTCGACAAACTAACTTTGACAAATTCCCTCGCCTTCGGCTCGGGAATTTGATCAAGTTAGTTTGTCTTGTGATATTGCCAAAACAAAATACTTTCGTAAAACATTTTTACTGGCAAAAGCATTTGCCCTTAATACATTATTACTGATAAAAATTCTTCAAAATTTGTCTATTTTCTGCCCATTCTTCTTTTTTACTTCCTTTTACTATAAAGGAAGTACCTATTGGATTCACCCCAAAAATTGGAAATTGAGTTTTCAACGGATCTCTACGTTTTAGAGTCCCCTGATCCCAAAAAACATATTTTTTTTCATTGGGGTGTGTGTCTGTCTGTGAACAGAATATCTCAAAAACGAAAAGAGGTATGGCGTTGAAACTTCATATATAAGTTTTGTGTACTATGTAGATGAGACAGCAAGCTTTTGAAGAAAAACGCATAACCGGAAGTAGATGTTTACTCTTGTGATTTTTCAGTTTTTTTCGATTTTTTCAAAAACGGCTCTAACGATTTTTTTTAAACTTTACATTTTTAATGTGTATTGATGTGAGATAGGTGATTTTCCAGTTGAATACTTCTAAAGTGGGTTTCTTTTGTTTTTTTTTCTATTTTTTTTATTAACTCCTATTTTAAATAAAACACCTGGTATATTATTACATTTTTGAATTCACCTTAAAATTATAGAGAAAATTTGTCTCTTCAACTAACACTCGATTTTGTACCGTTTTTGTAGAATTTGTAATTTTTGAAAATTTTTAACAAATGGTTAAAAATTAAAAATGAAATTTTTGACTAATTATAAGATCACTGTAAAAGGAAGTTGTGTGAGTGTATCACACCAGATTTTTTGTAACTGGAATTATTGCGACGACTTGAGGAGTCCAGATAACTAGATAGCATTTCTTTTTATGTAACAAGTGCAATGCACCCTGTATTTGGTGAATATATTCATGGTTTTCATTTACCACAAACTGTTTCAGTACCTTATTGTAAGAACAAATATAGCCTTTGTCATGTGCAAGTGATTCCATCAAGTTGGAATTGAGATATTTAAATGGACATTTAACTTCCACAAGCTCTTCCTCGCCTGCAAGGCCATCTGGGGTTGCCCCAAGGTATCCTCACTGATGGAGCCATAGTCCAGCAGATGTCACAGAAAGTCCAGTTGCTGCCCCAAATGCTTCAATTGCATTATTTTCATATTCTCGCCCCCCACCGAATGGCCTTTACTCTGTTACGGTATTAAAAGAACTTTACGACACCCACCCAAGGTGAGCATCGCACCACGGAATCAGTCCTGAAAAACTGGCACACTTGCCCTGAAATCGGTTCGAAATAGGCTAATAGGCCACGGCTGGAACGCTCAGGGAGTCGGGCGTGAGTCACACGATACGTTCTGGGCAAGCGTGTTGTGGCATAATATATACAGGGTATGTCGAAATCATGAGGGCGCCACCAAGCCTGTCTTAACCCGGCTAACCGGGCCTGGACGGTTAAACGGGAGCGAAGGATGCACAATACTCCGCCGATAGGATTACTCAAGAGTTGCAAGGTCAGATAACAATTTCGGGATTGCCTTATGCAAGGATTGTAATTAGGTGTCAATCCGACCGCGACTACGCAGCTGTCTCACTCACCTGTACGCTCACAGCTTCCTCGTTCCGTCGTACAATAATCAGTACAATAAAGGGGCGTCTATCTGTAACAGCACATGCACAAGCCGAAACAAACAATAGTTCCCTTAACTAACCAATCATATATTGAACTTCGGGTTACAAAGGGGTAGCAGAATGCGTCGCCCTGTATCTAAACTTAACCTATAATTAAGGGCACCAGCTGGCACGCGCGCTCTAAACTTAACGACAGATGTTGAACATTAGTGAACAGCAATGAGCAGGAATAGGTAGCAATGAGTACAAACGTGTACGTGGCCTTAGGCGGCGGGCAGCGACGATTTACATTAGCATTCGCGGCATGAACAGTCTACAAGTCTGAATGAATGCACTGGCGCAGTAATGAGTAATGAGTACAAATATGCACGTTGCCTTATGCAAGGGCAGCGACGATTTATCTTAGCACTCGCGTTCATAGCGGTAATCAGGTTAAAGACACATACCTTAGTGCGTAGGCGGCGAGGGAGCCTGGTACAGTTGAGTTGCGACAAGCTGCAATCGTAGGTGGCAGGTACCTTCGATGCTACAACGGCGAAAGGGGGTGAATGCACAACCGCCTCAATGGCGACGGGAGACACGTCAAGACGCGTACAACGGGACGACGAAAAGAAAGAGGCCACTCTCGTTCTGCTGAACCAAATCCTCGTAGGTCGAGATGAAGGGGGCACGACCCCTCACTTACGGAAGCAGGAACTGGGCTCCAAAAACACCCACGCTACGCCGAAGACAACTCGAAAAAAACTCCGACTCACAACCACCACACAAGCGCTCTCTGCCACGGGCTGCGGACAACTCCCACTTAAGGCGAAACAGTCTATCACAAGATTGCTGAAGCAGCACTTGACGGGAAAAAGGGCTGACGCCCCCGCCAAGGGCGGAAGCGCCGCACGAAAACACACACTCCGCGACCTCTTGTTCGTTCGACGGTTCTCGGCTGAATGCCACGAGGGAAGCGTTAGCAAAGGTCACCTTGGCCGCGTCCCGCCACGTGACTAAACCTTGACAGCCAATCGCAAGGCGATAAAATGAAACAAGCCAATGCGGGCCACGATGGTATCACGCCACGACAGCGTGCTTTCTAGAAGATTCGGAATTCGAAGAAAAACGCCATCAGAGGAGAGCTCCAACCGACGCAAAATACTGCTTTTGGGGCTAAATATGTGCGAAATCGTGATTCTGGAATTAGGCGATGGAGCCAAATAAAGAACTAAAAGGGTTTAGCATACGGGCACGCTGCTCTAAAGCCTAGGTGGCTATTTAAAATACCAAAATGACCTAACTAAAGGCGTGAAATGCGATTAAGCATCTGCGACAGCAAAATGACTTAACAACTCCATCTAAGTTATATGTTCCTGCATAATAACAGAACTTTATGAAAAAATGTGAAAAATATTTTGCAAAGCAAACCTGTTAGTTTTTTGAAAAGCGATGCAGGGTAACGATTTCTTTTGCAAGCTGCTAGCACTGTACCGAACTAACTGGCTGTTAAAGGAAACCTGCGAATAATTAACCACAAGGGATTTTTTACTGCCCTATGGTTTTCTCAAATATAGTTATTACTTGGTCAGGAGAAACATTCACTTTTTGTTCAAAATAACTAATTTTTCAGATATATTTTGATATTCTGCAGAGAAAATTATATCACTAATCTGTAGAACAATATTATCTTCCTGTGCAGTAAGTCTGGGTGCTAGAAGCCAACTGAATCCTACCACCCCTCCAAACGAAGCCAATTTTTCTCTAAGCGTTTCGATCTCTTCCTTGGTAACACTTCTCTTTGAAGCTCGATATTCCTTAGACGGCAAAAACCATCCATCGATTGTTCTCACGTTTTCATGAAGTGCTTTAGATTGTTTAGGCACTGACCAGCTACATGCCTGGTCTGTAACTGATATATTATAATGGGCAAATAGTGCCAGTGCAGCAACATGATGACATGAAACTTGTCCACGAGGACATGTGCAAGAAGTTGAGGTTATGTTTGTGTCTTCATCGAAGAAGATCTACAAAGTAAAAATATATACTTAGTATGTATTCGTTACTACTTAGAATCCATCTGAAGCAGCAATCAGTATTTTAAATAATTATACTTTTTAAGCTAAAATTTATCTTACCTCAACATTGTATCACTATCACTAAAAAAAGCTATTTTAAAATTAATAAAATATAGAATATATGCTGCAGATTTATTAAACATTGAGTACATAGGTTGTACATACATAAATAACTTCAGGAGAATTATAAACATTTTAAATAATTGCCATAAATAAAAAAATTAAATTAATATAAAGTAAATGTTAAATGAACTAAATATTTTATTATAGAAATAACACATGAATTCTAAAAATAAAAATATGGCTACATAGAATATAGTACATATACATAGACCTAAGTATGTATACAGAAAAAAAATTGTTCGACTACTCACAATCTGAAGAATCTGTGTCCGGGATGACTGGTTTGGAGGGATAAAGTACTTGACTATTAATTTTTTTAAATTAAATCTGTGCTTATCTTGAAATTATGTAAATAGATACCTATTTCTTGAAAGAGCATTTAAATCCGCTTTCAACCGCAACTTGCGACTTCTTTATGTGAACCATAGATAGCAGCAGTATTTGATGATAATGCGGGAAATGATAAAATCAGTGACAGCATACATTAAATCATGTATTAAGACTAACACACATTTTTTTCTATTTAATCATTTAGTGGTACAATTTTTTATAAAATTATTTTAATTAGAATTGATACAAAAATCGTGAGATAAATAGTCCTTATCGTGAGATCGTGAGATTTGCAATGAAATCGTGAGAACTCACGATAAATCGTGAGATCTGGCACCCCTGCATGTACCATTTAATACTGAACAGAAAAAAGGAGACACTATTCAATTCAACAGTATTGGCGGTATCCAATATGAAAGAAAGTTGCCCGGAGGCTATCCAAAAATGTCCATAAAACGCTTTCCAGAGGCGAGCGTTTCCTTTCCAGAGACTTTCCATTTAAAAATATATTTTTTTTAACTTTTCCTTACTGCCAATCTCTAGCGTGTTTTTAAAACTTTCTTTAGTGAAACAAAAGTTATTAAATCCGTCCTACATTTTAAGTGCGGCATATGCCGCGGGTTTCAGCTAGTACAAATATAAGTTAAAAATAGATTAAGATCACGATACCTGAAGGTAAATAGCAGATTTAAGGTGCTGCAAAGTGGACATCTATGACGGCACAACGCTTGACAAATTAATAATAAAAAATAAGAGCTCATTAACAAGTAAATAAAGACAGCTGACGCGTTGTGATCCAGTACAGTAGATTAGTTCCGCTGTTCAATTAGCTTTTCTCCACATACTTGTATACTTCCTTAGTTTAATTTCTCTTCTTAGATTAAATTTCATTTCAATATTACAACGCCAATTTAGTTTTACACTTAACCCTTTTCAATATCCAAACATTACTTTAAAAATAAGGTTTGTTTTATACTTTTAATTACATCAAAACTATATACTGCTACATTTTTTTTCAAATTTGTTATCTCAATAGTTAAAAACAAAGTTCTTAACGATATGATTTTATACTTTTAACACTCTATATACTTATTTTTTTTATTTCTACCCTTCAAACCTTATACGTATTTTTAAATATTACATTATATTTGAGTCCATCTGTTTCTCAAATAGCCATATTTCACTCAATTATAAATTCTATTTTCTTTTCTAATTGCATAATAATTATTCATATTCCCAATTTCATATTTAAACTGATCCTGATTTTTAACTATTGTAATCCCTTAATCCCATTTTAATATTGATTTTTATACCCCTGTGTATATCATTACAATATAAAGAAAAATTAAGTAAAACTATAACACAGCCTCTACAAAGTTCATAAACAAAGCCAGCTGCAAAACGATATATACCGTGTGTCCACAGGAGTACGCACCATAGATATAAGATAATGCTAATAGAATATAAATATCAACCAGTGCTATGACCACCGTCCCTTTTCTTGTACCATTTATAACAATATTGTTTCATATAGTGGCGGGTAGAAGCCAGAAAACAACGTTTTCGCGTGCCGGAGATCACAGCATTAGCCGATCTTTCTATTCTATTTGGTTATCCCTATGGTGCGTCCTCCTGTGGACACACGGTATATAAAGCCATAATAAAATATATTAGAAATTATATAACGAACGGCATGTCGAGATAGAAGAACATAACGTTTCACCCACTTTATTTGGAGCCTTTATTAACAGAGAATTAAAAGAACAGTGGACAATACGTTGAATTTCTCTATCTCACGAATCCCGGAAGTCGTTGGTTACATAATCGCAAGGGCCGTGGAAGGCTCCGAAATAATCAATATATGAATTGGAAAAATCTACACCGAATAGATCAAGACTAATAAAGGTAAATAAAAGCTAAAAAGTTCTGAGATAAAATCTATCTGTAGGTAAAAATAATGTCTGTACGCTTAAAAGCAGTGGTAAAGAGACACAGAATAAATACTTAACATTTAGAAGCCGTTTATGGGGAGCTCTGTCACAATAAAAAAAAACGCCGAATATACTGCCATTCCTAAAATATTTCTTCAAAGAATATTCTAGAATAAGAACTATGAAAGTAAAACAATCTCTAGCAGATTCGAAAAACAATAAATCACCAGATTAACGCGATATCGTGATGGGAGCTAAAAACTGGAAGGAGAAAATTTCGTACGTGCTTTGAATCCCAATATATTGTTTGTTTTGCTTCGTTTTCGTCTTGTCACCTTAAGGTATGTTCTAGTCATCTCCATTTACGTTTATTAATTTGCTAGTGAGTTGTCCTTTTGCTGCCATCTATAACTGTGCAATAGCCATAGTTTTTGTCCACCTCGCGTTTAATTGTTTTCTAGACGGCTATTTTCAAAAACATTGTAATTTATGTGTTAATTTCTGTGCTACAAGCTAGGATTTTCATTCATACAAGTGTTCGAAGTTGGGATTTTGAGTTTTCATGATATTTTAAACAAATCCCAGACTGGAACTAAATGAGAATTTCACCTTTTGCTTTGTTGTTTCTTCATTCAATATTTATTTATATTCGTCCTATCTGTATTTGCTATACCACAGAATAGCAGACATTTTCTAGTAGTTGGACATTTTAGTGCTCAATCATACGTTGTCTGCTTTCAGTACTTCTTATTCTCAGCCATTTGCTTTTTCGTATACTAATATCTAGGGCGCGGATTTTAGGCCGTTAAAAAAGTTAAAATAGGCTCCTTATTCAGGCCACAAAAATGCCAGGTTTAGGCACTAAAAACCTAAAATAAGCAATTTAGGCTGCATGGCCTAAATTAGGCAAAGAATACTGTTTTGATTTTTTGAACTTAAAAGGATTGCCTAAAAATGTTGTAGATATTAATTTATATTAATTGTGAAGCTTAAACATTCCAATAAAAAATAATAGATGCTATGGAATAAGCAAAAAGTAAATGGTGGAAAAATAATGTCTTACTTAGTCATGCTAACTAATAAAATAATGATAATTTGATAATATATAATAAATGTATATGGTAGTTGATGATAATATAAGTACAATATTAAAAATACCGAGCATTTGCCTCACACACTAAATATTGCTCCAAATTTTCTGATGAAAATCCACTTCGCTTCTCAGTAAACACATTTTGCAGCATCGAAAACGACCCCAGTACATCGCAAGATGTAATAGGTGCGTATTTGTATATACTCCAGTTTATATCAACATTTTCTATTTCTACTTCTTCGCCACTCAATAATTTCTTAAATTGATGTACAGTCTCATATCCAGGATTTTTAGAAAGTACATTCTTAAGTTTATTGCAAGCTGCACTGCTAATTAAATTATTAACATCTTCATTTTGCTGGCGAATAGTTTCACAGATAAGATGAATCCCGATCGGGATTGTTGACAAATAACGGCATCGGCAGGGTGTGTTCAAAAACTTCGCTCGAGCGTTGTGGTCATGTAGAGACTCTTGTAGATTCACTTAAAACCATTCATAAACGCATTTCAACAAAAAAAATACTTAAAAGCTCACGTTCATAGACTATGTTTCAAAAATTCTTCATGCTTGGACAGGGCTTTGAGATAAAAAGAAAGCACATCGCTCAAACAAAAAGCACTTTCATGAAAGTGGATAAGGTTTCTGAACCACTAAAATTCGAAAAACAACGAAAGCCTATTTTAGGCAGTAAAAACAGTTGCTTATGCGTTTATTTTACATTTTAGGCATTTAGGCTTTAATACATATGCATTAAAATATTTGTTTTTGTTTGAAACAAATTTCTGTTCCATACATGGGCCTAAAAAAATGGAAATTAGGCAATTGCCCTAGAATCCGCGCTCTACTAATATCCATCTCTATCGATGCTACTATTCGTTTGAGTTCTAATAATTTATTTGTCGACTTATTGAAGTTTTCACTGAGTAGGTCCCACAGTGGGTCGCTTTTAGAAATTTCTGGCAAAAAGTAGGAATGATTGAATTTTAACGACTTGCAGGAAATATCTGTTATTCTTGGTCAGTGCTTCTCAACGCGAGTTATATGCTTCCCCAGAGGCCACGCACAATTAGTTGGGAACCACAGCAGTTCTTAAGGGTGCGCAATAGGCTTCAAAGGAAAATTAAAAATATGTTGTATCGGCAAAATATTACGAGCACCGATCCCTCAGGGAAAGCGTTGAATCACGTGAACACTGTTTACCCTAAACAACGATCTTGTTCGCTAGAAGAAATGTGAAGTACTAAGGCCCAGACATAACTTCTGAGTGTACTGCTGATGGCGACCAAGACTTTAAGTGAACCACACTGATGTGGTAGACTCTCATGGGGACGACGAGAAAAAAAATGAGAATCATTACTCTTCGAGGTGTTCGCTTACACTCCACTGCATGCCTCTTCTTCCACTGTTCACAGCCTTTTTCATTGCTTGGAAATGGCAGGCGCCTTTATCGAACGCCCGTTTTTACCTCAATATTTACTTAAGCTCCCTTAATGTAAGGTAGCGAAGACAATTCCTGCGAGTACTACCTACTCGTAATCGGCAAAACAAGTAGTTGTTCCCGGCAATATACAGCCTGTTCCCCGATTGAGTTTAATGTATGTATGATCACCCAAAAATGTTTAAAATGTGTGTTCATAATTAGGAGAACGTATGTTAAACTCAATCGGGGAACGCACTGTATAATATTGATACACAGGTGCAGAGCGCTGAAAGCGTTACTGCACTGCGAATGGTACTAATCTTACTCTAGTGCATTTTAACATAGATGCAAATTACACATGCAATATTGGGTCATAAGCACGCACAGTACTTAACTGAAATGTAGTGTTGGCCAAACCTACTAAATAGTTGGACGCCAATGTTGAGTCAAATTCTCGAGATCGAAGGCAGAAGCAACCTTAAAAGTTTGACATGAGGAAAGTTACGCTGAAACCGTTCGCAATGGTCGTGGAATTTTCAGTCGTGAAAGTGCACAACATCTGCCACTTTTCAAAGATTGATTAAAAAATTGGATCAATTATGGATAGTAAATCTCCTGTGCATCGTCGTTCCAGCCGGTCTCTAAAACGTTGCAACTGTGATTACACCCGTATGCATAGTCGTTCGCCAGCGGCTCGTCGGCGACTGGCCGGAGTTTCGTTATGAATAGTATGCTGGCGGCACTGTACGTCTGTGTCAAATTCGAGGTTATCAGGTTAGGTTTTCCGTCAATTTTGACAGAAACTGACACAAAATCTAACCAGCTATCCTCGAATTTGACATAGACGTACAGTGCCACCAACATACTATTCATAACAAAAACTCCGGCGAGCCGCTGGCGAACGACTATGCATACGGGTGTAAGTGTTGCTGAAAATCTGCGAACGTTACTACACGTGATAACGGAGTTCTCGTGGCCTCAATTGGAAGGTATGGACCTGGAAAATATGTGGTTTCAGACGGCGCAATCTGCCACACTGCGCGTGAAATAACTGATTTATTGGGATAACGATTTTTGGACCGCATTGTCTTCTGAAACGCCAAGGGGAGTTGGCCACCTAGATCGTGCGATTTGACGCCGTGTGACGTTTTTCTTTGGGTTTTTTTGTAATCTCAGGTCTATGCGAATAACCCTCGCACAATTCCTAAGCTCAATGCCGATATCCAACACGTAATTAAAGAGATAGAGCCTCAACTCTAAGAAATCGTCATATATAATTTTATCAAAAGTGCAAGGGCCTGCGTGCAGAGTCGCGAAGGTATTTGAATGATGTTTAATTCCATAATTAATCGGAACATGTCTACTTTAAAATTAAATAAAACTATCAGCAATCCCTCAAAAAAACCTGCGTTTTATTTTAAAATTAAGAATTAAGTTCCTTTTGAAACACCCTTTAGATGTAAAAGTTGTAACACGGCCTTTTGCCTAACCCTACACCTACTGAATTATTACGTTAAAATGCTCTGGTTCGCTAGCTTATCCAGTCGGTGAGCTATGAAGCTCTATTCACATCGTCAGTGCAGCTAAGGAGAAGCTAATATTGTTTAAGGTCAGCTCGTTGTCATCTGAAATATTGAACTCGCACTGGTGAACACGGCCAGCAATGAAAACTCAACAGTTTACATAAAAAGACATATGATCTGCAATAAAGCACAAATACCAGCAAATACACATATAAGAAATACACAATACAAAGACTTTACGCTAGGGCATACAAAACAGTTCAAATAGGCCGTTAAAGTTCAAGTATTAACGCCAAGTTCAATGTCAATGCCGCAAAATGGAATTGATCTCAGCAAAGCTGTCGATTCTTATAGCGTTCGGACACGTTGCGCAATCTGTCCCGTTTAATTCACACAGCGGATTACGGTAAACGATGACGCAATAACCTTGCCTCAGCTGCTTACAGGTAAATCCCCTTCGTTTTTGGTACGCAACCATGCATTGGAGCAACGCCCCGGGATGTAGCAATCGCCACTTATTTGTTAGCACAGTTTTCTGTATGAACTAACCTGGTTTTTGGTTACCCTCGTATTCTCGTGGTAGGGCCCAAACAGCGCCTCTCTGGCGGCAGATCACAGCTTCCTTCTACTGGATGCTGCAGCAGACCTTTGGCGGAGTCTCCCAAGTGGTTGGGTCTTCTCGCTGCGTATTTCAGCGATCAAGCTGCTTCGAGGGCCGGTGGCAATTACTGCCGGCCAAACATTCACTTGCGGGTCCCAACCCACTGTTTGAGGGCTGTTGTGCGACTCCTGCAGGTCTCAACGTACTTATGGGAGCCTCGGTGCGACTTAATTTGCCGCGGATTCACGGCGTCGTTGTAGTTCCCCGTAAAATGCAACGCTGCGATTTTATTACCGCTGGCGTTCCGAATTAGCTGCCTTGCGTTTTTATTCACGTCGCACTCGCGCGAAAATACTATGATGCGTGTCCACTCAACACAATTCGTTTGCTTTTACGGCGAGCTAACTAGGACATAAAGGATACGGTTAGGATTGTTGCATTTCCTGGCTGGCTAACTTACGCAAATGGTACGGAGTAACATCCATCGAATTGTTCCGAGCTGCAGTCAACAAAACACGCATAGCTGTAATGATAGCCAACATCCGGAACGGATAAGGCCGAAGAAGAAGAAGAAGAGGGCTTGTTGCTGGCAATGTATATAAGAAGCGCAGTGTATTCTTAACCTAAATGTAAGAGTCTTGTTGATATATTATTATACACTGGTAAATATAATTCATATATTATTATAATAGTACCCTAAATCAGGTACGTCAAATAAAACAAGAAAGAGTAATGTCGGGTATACTGTTATTTCAATTCATTATTGAAAGAAGGAATTTTAACTAAAACAGATGTTAAATAATATTAAACAAATCGAAATTAATCTCAAAGGCTTGGGGAGCAGATAAAATAAAGTTCCGGTAACTGCGTGTCACAAATGAGTGTTTAGACGTTCTGAGTAACCGATAATCAAATAGAAAGATAATTATGAAAACAGTAATGTCTTACAAAGCGTTGATTTGTACGAGTTCACAAACAACAATATCAAACAAATGTAAAGTACATAAAGTTAGGTGTTTATCTAGAAAGATGACGCGGTCTAAATCGAAATTTGATTTTAATTTTATAATTCGTATATTATCACCACCTAAAATGGTATTGTAGCCCGTACTTTAGAAAATGAATGTCAAATTCTGGTAAAATATAAGGCTAGAACATAAAGAACTCAGCCAAGAAATCCTATGCATGATAATAATGTTGTGTCCACATTTAGTGGTAAACCCTCAGAAGGTAGTAGCTGTTCCATGTATTAGTGGTTACCTACTTATTATAATTCGTTGGATTCCTACAGTGCTTTCCTTAGAGTAGACAAACTATTAGCTTTAACAGGGGCTTCGTTTATATCGCAAATTCTTTTCTAAAGTAGTTAAACGCGAAAGCTTGCTGTAATAGATATGGACCGTACTACGAAGGAAAGAAAGGTTTGGAGTTTTACCTTACGAAGGTTAAATGATATCTTATAACGACGTAACCAATATTTTCTACTTATATCTGTTACAATAATCATCGGGAAATCAGTCCCCGACACACGCACTGCAAGTAAAATTAATAATTCTCCCACAACAACTGTATCTCCAAAGAAAAAAATTCTATTTACGAATGAAGAACTTCTAGCCAAAAATAATTGCTATCTTGCTGACCAAAACGTTTTATCACTCACAAACGCTTTCTTAGAATCAACTCACCAAACGTAGAAAGGCAAATTATATTAAACCAAAAATTCCCCCGATTTTGTTACGTAATACTACAGACTATCAATCGGTAATCATTGAAGAGCTAATACAGCGAAGGAATTTACGACGGCAATTTCTTGAATATCACATTAACATCAATATACGATTATCGGACACTGACCAAATTTTACAACGCCAATAATACCATTCGTTTAATAACTCCACCGATGAACCGATGTTGCTTTTAATATTTTGCGTTCTTTACTCTATGACTACCGAGGAAAACAAAAAAGAATTGGTGCACCTGCTGCGGCTCTAGTGTCTTACCATATGCCATTATAAATTAGAGCGTATTTTTTTTTAGATATCGGGTTCTTTTTAATTGTTTCTTTGTTTCCGTAATGAAAGCTATGTCTATTATTACTTTTTCTAGGTTTTCTTACAGCTCTTGTAGTTTGTTCACCAAACCGCGTACATTCCAAGTACATATATTAATATATTCTTTTCTTCCTAATAGTACGAGCGGCGCGGCGGTGACACTAAGTCAAGTGTGATAAAACTTTTCAATGTCATATATATATAATTCGTTAGGTCATTGATGGGGAAACACAAAATGGCAGTGCTGCCACGTGTGGACCGAACGGCACTATAAAAAATTAGTCTCTAGTATCTAGTATCATAATACTTCAGGATTCTGATTGTTTCTCAGATCCTATTTTCTAGTATCATCGAACTTCATACAAATTCAAACGTTATCTGAAAGATTATCAATTTCTGTGTAAGAAAAACCACTGCTGCCTTTTCCAGAAATTGAAGAAAATGGCGGCAGCAGCATTTGAAAGTCGCGATTTCGCAACCGAATTTCGCGTGCTCATTCGGTTTTATCGGCATTAATCCGGCTTTTTCGATTTGTACTAATGAAATACACGTGATATTGTAAATTGCAATACATTTTCTATTGCATTGATTGTTTAAACAAATGAAATTGTATTTTTTATGTGATATTTTTCGAATTTTCCTTATTTCTCTTGTTTTTTTTTATATTTTTCAAGCCTTCGATTCCAATTGAGAATGAATTAGTTCTATCTAAATTAGATTCTATCAATTATTCCAAGTTCGTTGATTTTTGGGCAGCTTTTTTAGGTCTTTTCGTTTTTTTCACAGCACGTACGAATCCGTTTCGCAGTTTTATTGAAACATGCCATTTATTTATCAGGACAGGGATTGTTTGAACAAATTAGAAGTATTTAACTTGGATGTTTGAGCTATTTTTAAGCAGAAATTGAGTCTGCGGCGTTGATTTATTTCACCAACTGTAAGAGAATGGAAGCGTGTTTAAATAAGTAATAGTCTTGTTTTGTGAAAACGAATTTAATTTCTTTCTAGATTTATGCATACAAATGTTGGTTTATAAAAAACACAAAGATTATGCAAAGTTTGCAATGAATTATTATTGAAACAATTTGCCCATTTAGTAAATTTGGTATTATGTTAAAAGTTAAAATTACAGGAGTAGCTAACAATTAAAGCATCGAAGCAACTTATCACTAGTTTCCGTAGCCAGAATCAAAACTTTCTGCGTCAAATTCTTTGTCATCTTCGTCGTTGTTATCTCTTGCCAAAGATAGTATGTCGTCAACGAAACAAAGCATTTTTTGAAGAAGTAAAATACGTTGAGATTAGAAAAAAGGACAGCGATGCGACCATTGCTGACTGCTTCTCAAACGAAAGTGAGCATAAAGCATACCAACTACCGACGAATGGGCTTTGTAGGTCCTTTTGCTACCCTCTAGCCAAGCAGAATGTGCCACTTGTGAATAGCACAGCCGGGGTCTTACAAAGTAAGTTGGTAAAATAAATCAACGCCGCAGACACAATTTCTGCTTAAAAATAGCTCAAAAATCTTTGTTCCCAGTAAAATACTTCTAATTTGTTCAAACAATCCCTGTCGTGACAAATAAATGGCATGAATAAAAAAAATGCGAAACGGATTCGTACTTGCTGTGAAAAACACGAAAAGGCCTAAAAAAGCGGCCCAAAAATCAATGAGTTTGGAATAATTGATAGAATCAAATTTGTTTAAACAATGATCGCAAGTATTGTTTCAACGAATAGAATTCGTTTATTCTCAATTGGAATTAAATGCATGGAAACTATGAAAAAAAACCTGAAAAATATGGAAAATCGAAAAATATTACATAAAAAATAGAATTTCGTTTGTTTAAATAATCAAAAACATTGAAAAGTTATTGGAAATTACGATGTCAGCGTATTTCATTAGTACAAATCGAAAAAAACGGATTAATGCTGATAAAACTGAATGGACACGCGAAATTCGGTTGCGATAAACGCGACTTTCAAATGCTGCTGCCGCCATTTTCTTCACTTTCTGGAAAAGGCAGCAGCGGTTTTTCTTACACAGAAATTGATGATCTTTCAGATAACGTTTGAATTTGTATGAAGTTCGATGATACTAGAAAATAGGATCCGAGGGATCACTTATCTCCCTGCTGCCGCTGATAAGAGTTCGCTCGGGGAGTGGCAGCACTGTTTTTTCTTAAAGCCCTACTCCTTCCCTGTCTCGAGGAACAATCAGAATCCTGAAGTTTTATACTAGATATTGAAAAAAAAACTTTTTTTTTAAATAATTTTTTTATAGTGCCGTTCGGTCCACACGTGGCAGCACTGCCATTTTGTGTTTCCCCATCAATGACCTAACGAATTATATGTGTGACATTGAAAAGTTTTATCACACTAGACTTAGTGTCACCGCCGCTCAGACTATAATGGCTTTTCCTTAATCCATTTGTACATCCATTATTTTAATTGTATGTATTTGTTTCTCGTAGCAAGAGAGTTTTACCGTCTAGCCGTTTCAAAATCAATTTCCCGGCCATTTTCGTAGTAAAGTGAGTCAGTCTTGCTTGAGAGGGTGACCAGTCCTCCCAGGTTTTTTTTCGAAGTTTAATCCTCTAGACTCGGGTCCATGGTGGCGTTACTCACCAAGCTAAGTTATCTTACCCCTACGAAGGGCAGGAGGGCACGATTCTTTGGTAATAATAGTCACATTGGAGTTTGAAATAACTATTGATATGTCAAATTGACAACTGCTCAGGGTGCACAGTCTGCTACATCTCCAAGTGCTCTTTTCCTATACAAACGAGGGTTTTTTATTATTAGAAAATAATAGTTAGGGCAAATCACCACAATTCTCAGGATATTTTTATTGTGCTAACTTTGCCTGTCAGTAATTTAGGCTAGTTAAAAATTTTTTTTTTAGACATCCCCGTTTATTTGCAAACTGTATAGATACATTCAGCAAATGGTGTATAATACATTGAGCGTGTAGAAGTAAGCTCAGTAGCGTACTTCTGTTACAAATAGGCCTCAATGCCTGTTTTGGCTTTAGGGAAATAACTTACAAGCTAAATCTTAAGAACTAAAACTATACTACGCTTAAATAAACTCAAAATCTGGTTAGCAGATCTGTTGGCCGTGTCTTTGTAGCCTCCTGTTATTGGGAGGTTCATTCATAAGGTTCACCACTAAGTTATTTGGGTGCGCACTAAGACGATCCCGGTAGTTGGAGCTGTATCGGCGAATTTCTTCTTTGACTGATGTAATCTGAAGGTCTCTCAATATAACCGCGTTTGGTACGAACCAGGGAGCGTTCACAATCATGCGCAGCACTTTCGATTGGAAGCGTTCTAAAATTTCTATGTTGGAAGTGGAAGCGGTGCCCCAGAGCTGGATACCATACGTCCATATTGGTTTGATGGTTGATTTATATAAAAGGAGTTTGTTATTCAGGGTGAGTTTTGAATTACGACCGAGTATCCAATACATTTTGGTAAGGGTGAGTCCCAGTTGTTTCTTTTTTGTTTGTTTGTTTGTTAATGGACAAGGTCTAGGCATGCAGAGTACCAGGTACCTTAGACACCGACTGCTTTGGTCATATGGTCAAAGTCCTACTTAGAATTGTTGTTTCCTTTTTGTGAAAATATGTTTGCGCCAAGTAAGCCTTCTATCAAGGTGCAGTCCGAGATATTTGACTTCCTCCTTTTGCGGGAGTTGATTATTGTTCAAATAGACTGGAGGGCATGTTGCTCGTCGTGTCGTGAAGGTTATGTGGACAGATTTGGATTCGTTGACTTTTACTCGCCAGTTCTTTAACCATTGTTGAATTGCTGTTAGATTGGCTTGTAGCTTCTGAGAAGCAACGGCAGGATCAATGTCAGAGGCTAGAACTGCAGTATCGTCAGCGAAAGTTGCTGTTAGAACTTCTGGTGTGGTTGGCAGATCTGCAGTATATAATAAGTATAGCAGTGGCCCAAGGACACTGCCTTGGGGCACTCCGGCTTTTATTGGGTGTAGTTCTGTGTACTCAGTTTCAATTTTTACCAGAAAGTGTCTATTATCTAGATATGAGTTAAGGATAAGGAAATAGTTTAAAGGAAGGAGGAGACGTAGCTTACAAAGGAGTCCGGCATGCTAGACTTTATCGAACGCCTGTGTGATGTGGAGGAAAGCTGCTGAACAGTACCGCCTGTTTTAAAATGTTTGATTGATTGTTTGTACAAGTCGATGGATCTGCTCTATAGTTGAGTGCATTCGTCGAAACCCGAACTGGTGCTCAGGTACTAACTCATTGTTCTCAAGAGTTGAGGAGAGTCTTTTAAGTAAGAGCTGTTCAAAAACTTTGGGTACAACGGGTAAAAGACTTATTGGTCTATAAGAGTTTAGTTCGCTAGGTGGTTTTCCTGGTTTTAAGATTAGGATAATCTGCGCGACTTTCCACTGCGACGGAAAATACGCTATGTGCAAAACTGCATTGAACAATTGAGTGAGATATTTTATTCCAATGACAGGTAACTCTTTGAGAATTTTTCCCGTTATTAGGTCGTATCCCGGTGCTTTCCTAGGATTTAAGGAAGAAATTGCTTCTTGAATATCGGCGATTTTGAAACGCTGAAGAGGCGGTTCTAGTTGGTAAGGAGTCTTCAATATGCTAGTGAGGTTAGCTTCTTGCTGGGGTTGATTTTCCGGCGGATGTGGTTGGAATACTTCGGTTAAGTGTTCCGCAAACGCGCGCGCTTTTTCTTCATTGCTTCTTGCCCAAGAGCCTTGTAGTGTTCTAATGGGTGGCGAAGCTTTTTTCACCTGTTTAATTTTTTTTGTCAACTACCAGAGAGAGTAGTCCGTGGTTTCTGTAGGTGTGAGACGTTGAAGGAGTGTTTGAATGCATTCGTTTTTATTATGATTAAGTAGCTGTTTTAGTTCTTGAGTTGCAGCGTTCAATAATCGTTTATCCTCTGGTGTTCTCCATCTGTGCCACTGCCTCCGGAGTCTTCTTTTTTCAGCAATTTTCTGCCTGATTGATGCAGGACAGTTGTAAGTTGGTAGAGTCTCTGACTGTTCTGGCGTTGCGTTCCAACCTGCCCATTGTATGGTATCATTAAATAATTTTACCGCAGCTTCAATATCTTCTTCCGTTTTGAGAGAAACCGATAAAGTCAACTTTTCATCCACCAGACTTCTAAAGTCATCCCAGTTGGTACCCTTGTTGCTTAATTTGGGCTGTGTGTCCTTAGCAAGTACATTTGTGGATAATGTAATTAGAACCGGGGAATGATCTGAAGACAGATCAAAACATGATTTTGCTGTTGCGAAGTTCGGGGGGATGCCTTTTGTGATGCAAAAGTCTACTAGATCAGGCACTTTATTCCTGTCTGTAGGCCAATACGTAGGTTCGCCCGTGGATAGGTGCTTTAGGTTGTTGCTTTCTAATGTTTTAAGTAGTTCTCTTCGTTTGGGTGTTATGAGTCTGGATCCCCAATCTGAGTGCTTGGCATTGTAGTCCCCACCTGCAATAAACCGTTGTCCAAGGGTGTTGTAAAAGTCTTCAAATTGCTCCTGTTTTACCGTGTGTCTTGGGGGAAAATAAACTGCAGAGATGGTTAACGGACCGATTGAGTCCGATATTGACACGCCGGTTGATTGCAAAAAGTTTTTTCTATAGTCGTTTGTTTGGTAATGCTTAATTGTATTTTTAATTATTATAGCAGTTCCACCACGAGCGGTTCCGGCTGGGTGGTTCGTATGATAGATCGAATACTTAGGAATTTTTAAGTAACTTCGTTCTGTAAAGTGTGTCTCCGAAATTAGCATGATATCAATATTATGATTAAATATAAATGTTTTTAGTTCTTCTGTGTGTTGTGACAGGCCGTTGGCATTCCACAAGGCAAGTTGTATTGTATTATCCATTACTTAAGTTTAGAGATCACGGTGGTAAGGAGGTTTAACATAGTACCTATTTGATCGAACAGATTTTTCATCATATTTTTTAGTTCATGCATGTCATTAGGTTGCTGATGTGATGGAGGTGTGTTCTGGATTTGTGCTATATTAGTAGGGAGGTACGACTGTTGATTCTGTCCAGTGATAGCTTGTGAGTATGTTAGTCCTGGCTGGACTTGTTGATAATGTTTAAATTGTGCCGGGGGGGGGGGGGTGTATTGTTTTGGTCTAAGTGGTGGATATTTTTTTTCTGCAGTTCTTTATAAACCATACATCCCTTATAATTAGCAGGGTGATTACCTTGGCATAGAACGCACTGGACGTCGCGGGATTTTTCTTTTCGTTGACACTTATCTGTAGAGTGATCGCCTGTGCATTTAACGCATTGTGGCTTTAAGTGACAGAAATTTTTGGTATGCCCATATCTTTGATATCGTGCACATTGGACAATTTCTCTTTTGAGCCTCGGAGGTTCAAATTTTATTTTACATTGCTGTATATGTTCTACGTTGTAAATGTCCTTGTTATTGGCGGATGGCTTAAGTTCAACAAAAAACATTGGAATAGGTAATTTAGTTTTGTATTGTTTAATGTTCCATATGTTGGTCACTGTGTGACCTAATTTTTTAATTTCTTTTTTAATATCCTCAGTGCTGATGGAATAATGCATATTTTTAAGTACCACTTTGTAACTTCGCTCTTCTTTAAGTTTATAGGTGTGGAATTGCGTTTGTTTTTCATTCAAAGTTTTTATAATAACACTATAAATCTGGGTTGATTTTGGTTGAACCTTTACCTGGTTGTTAGCGAGGGCTTTAATTTCATATTGCTGATTTGCAATCTGATCTAAAAGTTGTATGAGAGTTGCAATTGTAGCAGCGCCCGTTATAAATATCGGAGGAGGTTTAGGGGTTTTATCGAGATTTGTGTTCTGTTATTGATCCTCTTGTTCTTGATTTGATAGGGCTGAATAACGATTTGAAGTGGAAGGTGGATTGAGCCAGTATTCATTGTCTTTTGCGTGTTTGGTTTTTATTTCAAAATCATCTTGAGTTCTACCTCTTTTGTGAGTAATTTTAGTCCAGTCGTTATGGAATTCTGTTTGCGGTGGGAGCGCCGTGGTTTGGATTTGGTGATAGGGCTGGGAGTAAAAGAATTGTTGTTGTGGCTGTGGAATGAAATTACCTGGCATTTGTTGAAACTGAGTATTAAACATCTGGGTTTGGTCGGCCGTTAACATTGGCGTTGATGATCCCATTGTAGATTGCATCCCCCCGTTTGACGGGAGAAAGGCCATGGTGGCCCTCGCATATAGGCTTCAACACAGGAATTTATTGGCGCTAGCTTGGTAAAAACGATTTGATTTGCGAATGTATGCGATGACACCACTTATCACGAGGTCACTTTGTATCGCAGACAGCTGCTTGTACGTGCGACTTTCCTCTTTGAAATTCAAACAGGAACTAGTTAAAAATGAAATGTAATTGTTACTGTTCAAATGAAATGGTTAATTGCCTATTTTTATATTTTATTGAACTGCAATAATTTTATGCTAGCTCCGGCAGAACACAAAACTGCTTTTCTCAGGTGGATTCAGAATTCGAGTTCATATGCGCGATTCTAGCACGTATTATTCCTAACCTTACAAATTGACGTCTGAACACAGAAATTTCGTCAGTAAAAACAGCTTTAATTTTACGATTTAAATAATGACATTCAGCAAGGAAACATCAGGTAAATTGATTTAAATTCCGGCCTGCCAACAACTGACTCGCTTTTGTTTTAGCCGTGACGTAAATCGACGCTTGATGATTTTTGTCTTACTTCCTGTAATGGTTTGAAAATCCGGCCAAAACCGCAAATTCTAATGACGCCGTGCAGATTACGAAGATTAAGGCGTAGCTGGGCGCTTGAAAATGCAATGGACTTCTTCCGCAGGGCTTATTCTCAGAGGTCAACAGCTTTTCAAAACCTCCACACTCAAATAATTAGCCAGACCCTACCTAAAACGTTCTTGCCGAATTTAGCCCGCAGATGATCGCAGGTGACGCTGTTCGATTTCTGGTCTTGGAATCGCTCTCCTGCCCGTAAATGCTGCTCTGGGCTGCTTGTACACACCTCTCTGATGTATAGGAAAGTAGTCCCCTGGGTTCAGCTGCTTAAATGAGCCGTAGTTGAAGCTTGAAGATTTCAGGTGTCGGCTGCCGTTGTCCACTCGGAGATGGTCTTGAAAAATTTACAATTTTACGTCGGGGAACTTCCCACAAACGTTACCACAGCTGCTTAATAATGGCTATAGTAAAATGCAAAACTTTTTAACTGGGTAAAAACAATTTTATTATTGTAAAACATTAATTTAAGGGAGCACAAATTTTGTCCCAAGCCTAATTAGTTTTACAGCAATTGTTCCTGCTTTTCTTATCAACAAAAAAGCATCGAGTTGCTATATTACCACAATCTGGTATTGCTAAATGGAAATCAATTTTGATAAAAAAATTACATTAATGGAATAAAGTTTCTTAATTATTAACATTTGTTTAAATTTAAAAATTGTTTTTCTTGCTTATAACTAAAATTGTTCTATCTCGTTACACACCAAAGTTTTGTAAAACACTGCTCTGCTTTAGCACTTCGTTTTTATTAATGCCCTGGTTCTTGAGTTTATAATTTAACACATGTCACTTGCTTTTCTGCTTTTCAGTTGCCTTCATTTTCTATTGCTCTTTGCAATTTTTATTTTATCTTCCTTCAATTTCAACTACCTTTCAGCTTGCTTGCTTTTCACTGGCTTGTACGTTTATTAATAATTCTACGCTCATTTAATATGCACAGGACAGACCTTTTGTGTCAATTAATTTCGTTTGGTCTGGTTTTAAATATGCACAACCCTATCATTTTAATTATTTTATTTTACTCAAATATCAAATTCAAACCCTCTGAAATTCGCTTTGCTTATGCTTGCCTTTTTCCTCTCTCATTAAAGCTTCTTTCATCTCATTATCAATGCCTTTTAATAATTTCTACTGTTTAAATTGCAATTACATAATTACAGATCTAAATTGTGAGCTTACAAACATTTCAATATCTAACAGGTAACAATATTTTCGAAAATATTTGACTTCCAATCATATTTTTATTATAAGAATGATAAATTCATCTTTTTCATTTTTTCTAGAGCAACTACACAGAAGTTTAAATTGAGAATCGAAGAAATAGTTTTAACCTCTTTAATTTATGTTACTTTCGTATTAATAAATATCTACTACTTTTTCTAGTTCTGCTATTATTTACTTGCGACTACAAATTATAGTATTAATTGTTGTATATATTTCATAAGCATTATCGTTCCTTTTGCATTATTAACAATATTTAATGAACTTCAAAGTTAGCTAATTGAAAAGTTATTTCAATCCGGAAAAACAAATTCCGTATTGATGTAACTTAATGAGTCTCCTCTTCGGATACGCCGCGCCCGAACAATTTATATGTAATTTTATAACAGGGTAGCATTTCACGGGCGTTATCTTACCTTGCCACGCACTCGAATGACCAAGTTACACCTACCTTGCTCAAATCCTTCCTCGCCAGAGCAGCAGAAAATAATGTCACTATAGGGTTTCTCGACGCAGCAGGAAGTTAAACACTACGCCTTATAATAATTTAGCGCGAAGTCAGTTCTGGCGATTTATGGCTGTTCTTAGTGCATGCTTATTATTTCTGACTGTAGAGCATAAATCTAGATTTACATGAGTGACTTGCAATGTATCTGGCGGAAACGCAGTTGATAATCGAAATTACGCCCCCAAGAAGCAGTTACAAAGAATTCGCCTTTATTAGCTTATGCGAAATCTGCATTGAAACGAATGAGCCAAATAACTACTAATTATTACTGGAAATGGAACTTAAAGAACGGCTTCTTTCACAAAAGCGCATTTCCGTTCCTTCCAGGCGTTTATACGTCGAGAGATATAAAGGAACATAGAGCATAGGAGCAAGGCATGAATTTACAATAACACCAATGAAGCAAATTCCAAGAGGGATTTAGATGGAAAGGTCTCCGGGGATTGCAGACAGTATTGGCAAGACGATTTTACCGTAGAGGGCAGAATGGTATTCTACAATTTGTATTTATATAGATATGCAGTGCTTCGTAGTCGTATCGACTCTGCAAGATTAAGAATAATTCGTGATAGTCTGCGCAATACAAGAGGAACTTGGCCGAAGTAATCGGATTTAAAACCGCGTAAGGCAATTAAATTTATGTTAAAAGAGGATAATTGTTTTTTAAAACTTTAGACCTTTAAATTCAAATTTTTAACACAGTTTCTTCATTGCCACCTCGTTAGCCCTGCCCTAACAGTAGTAGCCCCGAGCAGAGTTTTAAAAGATAATAACGACCCTCTAATTGCACAGTAATTCTGAGCTTATAATTCTTTTCCGGAATAATTCAGTTATACGAAAATGTCGCCTGTGCTTTATGACACTTCTAAAGAACGAACGCTAATGACAATGGCATTAATGTCCTTATTCAAATTTGATCGCTTTTTAAATACAGCCCAGCAAATAAAGTGCTAACAACTTATGATTAACCGTAGAAGCTAATTAAAATGATCTTCGCTCCATACAAGCAAACTTCAACAAAATCAAAATAATATTTAAAATTAAATTTAAAACCATCGTGACTACCTGGGCACATTTGAGGGCTGGCTAGCTAACCGTGAATACGGAGTGCGGTTCCTTACAAAAGCTTAAATTTATTCATTAATACAAAAGGGATTCAAGTGCCTCTAAATGCAACACATCACAATAATCCAAAATGTAATAAATACCTTAACCAGATCATAACTCATTTTGCAGTTAGGAAAGTTCAGATAATCATAGTCAAATCTATAATATTCAATAACAATTACATTAAAAAGGACAAACTATATAGGGGTGAAACTTCGATTAGGATGCAATCTACGAGAAAAAATTCCCATTATCCCACAATGCGCAAACATGAACATTACTAACTCTTGACGACAGCAAGAGAACTCAAGGCCACCTCACAAAAGCGAAGAGCGGCAATTTACATAAACAGTAGATTGAAGCCTGACAAAATGGACAAAATCAAAACGACGGCGCAGCCTATATGAATAATATGCCAAAAACTCCAGATCACAATACGTTGCAACAATGTTTACTGACTGTGTCAGAAATAATCCGTTTTTATGCAACATTTCTTAATTTTGAATTAGAATTTACTAAAGCACCTATTCGTTCTTAACGAAATTTTTAATTGAAAAATTGCCATTTCGTCGTTGAGCAGTTTCATTTCGTGGAGTGCTATTTAATTCCTTTGATAATTGCTGAAGTATCATACCAAAAATTCTCAATTTGCTCTTTTATGTCGTTAGAGAGGTACCATGTTCTGTTTGCTTGATTTGAATGGACAACATTAAAACATTTTGAAAATGACGGATACGTTGCTTATCGCCAGCTGGTTGCAATTCGGAAACGGTAAAAATCGGAGTTACAAGAAGAATTTCAAATGTATTTATTATCGCTTAAACTATTAGAATATAAAGTACGATATTTTTTAGGGTTAATGAAAAGTGTATTACTGATTTACATACTATATTTGGATCGCTTTATTCTTCTTCTTTGCCTAATTACGCTCAACTTTGGGCTTCGATCTCCCCCAACTCGTGCTCTTTTCGGCTCTAAATGCTTCTTATACAGTCATAACCTGATAGTCCGACTATGTCGCCATTCGATATCATTTGTGGCCTCCCTTTTTTTCGTTTTGCCTACCGTGGTTTTTATTGCTGTATGATACTGACTCGTCTTCATGTTTGTCGTTGTGCCCAGCGAATTTTCATTTTTGTTTCACGGCGTGACCAACAGCATGTTTTCATTGGTTTTTGTCTAATCAAAATGTTTGTCTTTTTGTACTTTCTCTTTATATTTAGCGTACGTCTCTCCATTGCTCTCTGTGTTTTACTAGTTGATAAGTGTTTATGGTTAGTACCCGTAAGTCGTAATTAGCATTATACACTGGTCAAAGACGCGGTTTTTAAATGTTCTGGATATATTCCACTAGCAATTTTTGCGTTTCTTCGCCAACTTTTAGACTGTTAAGCTTCCTCCCATTCACGTTAATACTTATGATCTTGTACCATGATAGCGATTTGAAGGCGTCTTTCAACCACAGATTAATTTTTGGAAATATAACACCTTCCTGCTAATTTTGCTTGCTGCCTTTCTTGACTGTGGTCTGGCCGTTAACGGGGCGTCACGTATTACTGGGAGTTTTTACCAAATTCCGGAAACAAATCAAAATCGAACGCCGTTGACGACTGCGAAGAGGAGTACTCCTTAAGTACGACACTGCGTGGTTGCACAGATGTATTGCAACGACATGAACGACGTTTGAATTAGGCTAGAAATGCTACAACCCCCATTTTATTTTTTGTATCTCTTATCTTTGTATTTCTTACTGTCGGAAAATTAGTTTATAGAAAAGATCATAGGGTAAGTCCGACAATCGTAGACACTATTACAGTCTTAGACACAGTGATTTATTATTTGGAATTAGAATATTACTGGACCTTACACTAGATAGGCAGTTTTCTGTTGCGAACATTACAGTTTCAACTATTAGTCTTTTTCTTGGTGGTCTCTTCTAAAATGTAATATTTTACACGTTGTAACATACAAAGATAATTTAAATTAATTACTACACTTAACTGTTTGACATACCAATTTACAGAGCTTTCTTGCTATTATATAATCTAAATATAGTTCTGTACCGATCACTGCATATACCAGAGACTATTCGCAATAGTGCTTGTTAAGCTCATATCAATCGCATTTGCCTTTACTACTTTGTGTTTCGCCTTTTGCTGCTAATTTAGAAATGAAAAAAAATATTACTTTTTGTCGTTACAGCATTTAAAATATCGATTAAACATAAATAGAGACCGAATTTTTAGCCAATATATTTTAATATTTATCAGAATGGCTAATGGATGAATTCATTAACCAAACATTAAATAATAGCAAAAATTATTATTTTTGTTTCCAAAAATGTATATTAATGCATTTCGTGATTCTACATAACTATTGTAATCACCCTTCCGTTTAATGATAGATATAGGGGTTTTAAATAAAATAATTAATTAGCAAGGGGGAAACTACACTTTCTAATTATTAAGTTTCATTTGAAATTCACCTGTCATACTCAGGACAAATTAAAAGAGGGTAACATAAAATTACGACAAATAAATAGTTTATCGCCCTTTTCATATTTTATCTATTTACAATTAGCGTTGTGCTAACTTCGTGGAGATGATACAATATTGGTTCAGGGTCGTAGGTTCATAAAATTTAGGAAAAACTTGGTATAACAAATAACTCGTTGTATGACAAATGCTCTCAAATATTTCGGGAAAATGCACAATTTCATCTGGCATTTAGCTAACCTCTAAAATTGACTCAATGATCTGCTAGTGCACAAAACAGCGTAAATTAAATTCTAAAACCACCAAATGGCAAAGACGCGTGGGGTAAATATTAATGCTGTGACGGAGAAACTGCTAAACTGATTTTGCTTTTAGTGTGACGTCGCAAGAGACGCGCGACAGCTTTTTGTTTCATATCTGGAACAAAACTGAAAAATGTCGCGGCATTTCGCATTTTCAAGGGATGCTACTTACATTTCTGGAAACTGGACGGCTCTGGACCACTGGAATATGGTTCTTCACTTCGTAGACACTCTGAACTTGCAGAAGTCCAAAAGTAATGAACCTACGCCAACCCTTTCCTTGTGAAATTCTATCTTAATCTGAGGCTTCTTTCCGCTGGATACGTCTCCCAAATGACGCCACACGAATAATCCACTATGAATGGCTTGTTGGATGGGATTTCTGCACGTACTGGTTTATGAATGTCTTCCGTACATGTAACCGGCGCTATTCTTGCTGGGCTAAACTGCTTGCTTACAGATATGGGTCCCCGAAGGCACTCGCATTTGAACGAATTTGTTCTGCTGGCTTATCTGCTTCAACTAGACCTTTCAACACCTGGCAATTTACACCTACAGATGCACAGGACACTCGTGAATAACTTTAACCGCAATTTATGTAACTTTTTTATTTATTTATTTTACGTGATAATTGAGCAGCTCAATGTGGCCCCAACACACAATTTTCAAGCTTGTTTTGCTATTTTTAAAAAATGACAGTCAGGTCTTTTAGCAACTAGATTTTCAAATGTTTATATTGGAAATTAGGATTGATAACATGTTTAACCTTATGGACTACAGTTTTGATGTCATGTCTTTGCTTAACCATTAATATTGCCTTTTTCTTGGAAAAATTGTTACAACACATGCGCTGCTTTTAAATCACTTTTGTCTATAATGCACTGATACACTTGGAGTTCATTTAACATCTCTCTAATTGTCTTTCCATCGGTTGCCTTCCATTTCCATTGATCTTTGCAATTATTTTGCTAACACGGTTTCGTTTACCTTTCAGCTAATTTTCCTTTTGCTGGCTTATACACTTTTACCACATTACGCTAATATATTTTCTGTATTTAACAAATTATTTTGTATTATTTTATTCACCTTATGTCTGACATTAATAAGCTCAATTCCGTCAATTATAAATTAAATTGCATTAGCCCTTCCGAACATTTATCATAATTGAAACTCTGAATGTCACCCTTCTGTAACCTGCTTTATTTCATGCTAACTTCTATCCCTCAAATGATTAGTTATTGCTGCTCACATCAAGTGCACTTATTAATGTAAAGTATTGATATTTAATTTTGTGCTCATGTTGACCTTAATTTAGTTAATTTCTATGGACATCTTTATTAAATAGCTTTTGATAAAATAAAGCATATAAGGTACAGACATTATAAGATGCTACAGGATAGTAAATGGGTTTAGAGCAAGAGGTACATTTTCGTAAGACTTTTTAATGCAATATATTACACCAAATGCTCTTGGTTATAATACTCGTAAATACTAAACTCGCGTAGTTCAAAATGTTAAACTAAAGACTAAATTCAAAAGAATATTTTGAAAAATATTTAGATTTTAGTAATTTTCGACTATCAGTAACGTTCAGAAACAAATCTTCCTGAATACATCCAACAAGCGTTAATCATAACAGTGGTCGCAATACTCTCGATATTGAATAATCTCCAATAGGTTTCTTCCCTAAGTATGATGTACCTTCCACCAAAATCAGGATACGAACATGGATAGAAGCTACAAATAAACCAACCATGATGACAAGAGTTTCACATGATAATAAACTAGGTGACACTTTAAAACAATGTGATGATGAAAAAAATACAGACAACAGAAGAAACTGAGTTTCGATCTAGGTCCTCTAGCGTCAAGCTCCCTAGCTGGATCAATTAAATAAGTAATTTCTGAAGTTATATATTAGCCTGAGTCACCTTAAAGAATTTGCTTTCTTAGTCTGTTAAAAATGTGGTAGAGCATGGTAAAGATAGAACGGAAGACAACAGAAACATAAGACAAGCAAAAGAAAAACAAGTACAGGTAATATCTCAAAGACCAAACGGTGTTTAAATATTTCTCCTCCATTTTCGCTTTTGCAGTACTTTCGGCAACGTTTTACTTGCAGAAACAAACTTTCCCTCTCAATAAAAAATCAAGTTTAAGCTAACTGATATTTGTAAAATGTTTTGTAAAGTTAATAAATTATTTTTCGATGCACTGGCCTTGGCCAGCTAAATGTGTAGAGACACACACACAAACATATGGTAATCGCTAGGTGCCGGATCTGGACTGTAAGCTGGATGATCCGAAACCACTCAGTTGAAGACGTATCTAGAAACGAATGTTATTCCGCGACTATCACTGTAATAACCCTGCCTTTGCGTGGCCTGACGGATTTCAACTCTTCATGTCTTTCGACATACATTTTCAGCGAGTACAGGCCAAGAGTATTTTATTTAACCCTTTGTGTACCCGGGGTCATCACCCTTGCGCTTCCCGCTGTGGGTGAAACGGCAACATGTTCATTATTTGTTACATATTGCAGATTTTAAACTTGTTATAACTTGTAACCAATAAACAACCATAACTAATTTAACTTGCTGGGTTTTCTTCCAGATTTACTCTGTAGTTTTCCTATGTGTAACACTGACGCGGGCGTTCATTCGGCGATTGGGAAGAAGAGCATTTTTGGGTAAGCAACAATACCACATCTATAACTGCTTCTGTTCGATGAGGTCTCGTCGTAGGCCGATCACTTTTCTCAATAGTTTTGAACTACTATGTGATCCTCTTTCTATTGAAGATATTGGTACTTCTTCGAATCGATTCTTATTGCTGCTCTTATATAATTAAATTGTGCCTGTTGTGCTTATAATAAAATTACGTATGCTCTTCATTTCATATTGTTTTAACATTATAGTATTTTGAATGTAAAAGATTCTTATCTGAATTCTGGATTTTTTTTTTATTACCGGAAACCTGGTATAATTTACAGATTTGACTTCCAAGTGCATTTTGACTGCAATGACTTTGTTGTTATTTACAGATGGCTCGTAGGAAAAAAACCTTTGACGGTAAGTCAATTTTATTTAGATTGTTACTTAATTTTTGTTAGTTATTTTGGAACAAGTAGCGTCAACCACTTATGGTATTTCAGATTTTATTAGGTACTTTGCCAGCGCCGTGAAATTGTATTCCTTTTACTATCGCATCTACACCTTGAGCTCGATCGTAATCCAACCCGTTCAGAGTTAGTCTATACACATCTTTTTAACATACTACCATAAACCAGCATCTTGCCAGCTACGTAACTCATCATCTAAAGCAGTGATTCCCAAAGTGAGCTATATCGCCCCTTGGGGGGCGGTGGAACGATCCAGGGGGGCGATAGTAGCCTCGGATGCATTTGGGGGGCGGTGAATAAAAATAAGGGGGCGGTGAAAGCTTAAAGAGGGAAGAGAAGATAAGAAGATTTAGAAAAACCATTCGTACATATTTCATCTGTTGTATAACATAATGTAACATTATTTTCCAAATAAACACACAAAATACAAGTTACAGATTTATATATTCCATAAAGACTATTTACCATTATTAAATGTTCGTATTCTTCTTCATACCATTTGTTACTTTAGTTATTCAGTCTGTTTATTCTCCGTTTTTCTATAGGGTATATTTTATTATAACATTTCATAATTGACTTTTTCAAATAATTATTTGAGTTTGGCTTTCACTTTAGTTATTCCGATTGTCAGTTAATACCTACAAATTAAAATCTAAGTCCTGATGTTACCAAACAACTATTCCAACTAAATCAACTTATATGCTCGAACATTTTTAATAAACTATTCACAATTTAACAGTAACTGTATCTAATGTATCATTCAATTCTCAAATATGTATGTTGTACTTTTAATGTATAAATTCCCGCTTGTACTTTTCTTTCAAAATAATTTCCTACCTAGAAATACTCTTATAGATGATTATCAGTCTCAAGAAGCTAGCACTAGAAATCTTTCTGTTTGTTAGCTTAAAGAATGTAGATTTCCAGGGGGCGCTGAGTAATTTTTTTCCTGAAAAGGGGGCGGTAGGCCAAATAAGTTTGGGAACCACTGATCTAAAGCATAAAAGAAAATAGCACACAATTTTAAAAGATACAGATAAAAAGCAAGATAAAAGATAAAAGGCAAGGAAACCTCACAAACGCTTTCGAAGAAGAAGCAGCTCTTCAAAACATAAACCTGAAAACCGCCATATCGACTTTCAAAGATTGTGTCTCTATTGACATATGAGACACTAAATGAAAATTGCATAGCTCATACTGTAACGTCCCTTTTCATTTATGCGTTACTTTTTTGAAATTCGGTCCTCATTGCAGCCCTCATCTCTAATTTTATTTTCCACGCACTCCTTTCCTACAGAGCGTGCAAGAATTTGATTTTTTCGAAAAGCATTTGACCTTGGATAAGAGGTACCTGAGTAGTATGTTAGGCGAGTGGTCTGTTTCGACACCAAGCATTGATCGAGGGCAGCTGTGCTATCGAATCAGCTCATCTCATAACAAAATGCATATGGCATGGAAAATTATACGAAATGAGACGGGGAAGGCGAACGTCGAAAAGCGTTGTTGTGAGTTGACACACGAGGGAGACAATATAACTAATTCGGGCCTGATAGCAAATGCGTTCAATACATATTTTTTAAACATGGTTAGCACTGCTGGAAGAAACACAAACTTATCTCGTATTGATACTTATCTAAGCAGATTAAACAAAAATCACCCAAGCTCATTTTTTTATAAACGCAACGAACAAACATGAAATTGAAAGAAGTGTCTCCACTCTAAAGAATAAATATTCTTCTGGTTATGATAATATTTCACCATTTCTCGTAAAACGAATTATAGATTTAATTTCAGAACCACTAGCTGTGTTGTTCAATTCTTCAATCACACAAGGAATTTTTCCAGACTGTTTTAAATTGGCCATCGTTACTCCATTATATAAAAAAGATGATACTAAACTTGTTACTAATTATCGCCCTATATCCCTGTTATCCGCTTTTGCTATTCTGTTTGAAAAAATTATGAACACAAGGCTAGTAGCTTTTATAAACAAACACAATATATTATCAAAATCTCAACATGGTTTTCAGAAAGAGAAAAATACTCAGTCAGAAATTGCTGTGATGATTGAAGATATAAGCAGTAACTTGGAGGGAAAATTATTCTGTGGAATGATAGCATGTGACCTTTCGAAGGCATTCGACAGCGTGGACCACGGTATCCTGCTGCATAAGCTATGGTTCTATGGAATGCGTGGAGTTGCCCTTGATTGGTTTACTAGCTATTTGACAGGCCGATCACAGAAAGTAATTCAAAACTCAGAAATTGAGGGTAGAGTTCTATCTGATACGGGTGTTATCAAGACTGGGGTCCCTCAGGGCTCCGTTCTTGGTCCGACCCTTTTCTTGTTATTCATAAATGATCTTCCAAATACTATTTCTGATGCAAAAAGTGTGCTTTTTGCTGATGATGCAAATTTTATAATAAGGAGCAACAGCTGGGAATCCCTTAAACAATTAGCAAGAGAGTCTATTGACAAAATAAATTGTTGGTGTGTTTTTAAATTTAGATAAAACACATTTCATTAACTTTTCTCTTAACTTATGCAGCGATAAATTCTCATACAACAATGTCAGTTCGACTGATGCCTTCAGATGTCTAGGTCTTATTATTGACAAAAAATTATCTTGGGAAGGTCATATAAATGAACTTGTAAAAAAATTAAACAAATGTTGTTATTCATTGCGAATTATGTCCAACATATCAGATTTGAAAACAACACTAGCAGTATACTATGCATACTTTCAGTCTCTAGTTATTTATGGCATTGCTTTTTGGGGAGGTTGTGCAGAGAGAAATAGCGTTTTCACTTTGCAGAAAAAAGTTATTCGCTCTATTCAGCACCTAAAATTTAATGAGAGTTGCAAACAGCAATTTCGAAACTTGAGGATTTTGACTGTACCATCATTATTTATTCGCGAGCTACTTAAATATGTTCATCAAAACAGGAGCCGGCTCACACATTTCAGACAAAACTCTAGAAATCCAAACATGCTAATTATTCCATCCCATAGACTATCGAAATCTGCCAAAAATCCAATAACTCTTGGTATAAAAATGTTCAATCGTTTACCTGAAGCCATAAAAACACTAAATTTCAGTCGCTTTTGCACTAAAATAACGACATTCTTGGCTGACAAAGCGTACTATAACTATGATGAGTTCTTAGCCGATAATGATATGTCATCTTCTTGAACTTTTGAGGATTAGCAGAATTTGTTTTTTATATGATCTTAAGATCTGTGTGGTTGGCATTTTGATGGACAGTCCAGTTTTTGATTACGTTAAGCCATTTTTTTTTCTTTCTTTTTTTTGTGATTTCTTTATACTCCGAACTAGCACATTATTTTCATATTTTTAGCAAATTGTATTTAATTTGTTTTTCAATATGTTATTTACTCTTAGGTTATTATTATTTGATTTCTTTTGTTTTATTGTATAGTATATGGTTTCGATGCTTATACTTTAATTTATGTATTTTTCCAAACTCATACAAATGTATGATTACATGGAAATAAATGATAAATAAAAATGAAAAAAAAATAAATGAACAATTAAGCCTTCAATGGGATTTGGAATGACTTAATCAAGTAGGCATTTACCTGTGATTTTGTTTTCGTAACAATTGGAGGTAGTAGCTGCACCGTCCTGTTGAACACACGTTAAGCCGATTTCCATCTTTGGTAAAATTTGCCTTTTAATTGTTTAATTTGATTAATATCGTGGCACTTGTTCCTTGTTCCTGCATCCTAATTTTACTGCTATGTTATTACCACCACACCACTATATGTTTTCGTCTGTGAATCTGCCGTTTTAGAGGCGCTTGTAATTGAATTATTCGGTATGCCGATGCCGACTGCTAGCCTTCTATGGCGATAATCTTTGCAAGAATGCCTAGTCCTGCGGCAGCCTCCCCAAAAGATCGCTTCCGAGGGCGTTGATAAAGACGTCGTAACAGTAAATGCACACTACCTTAATTTCAGCGTTGATGTGTCAATTAAGGGCGTTAGTTCCTACAGTATTGCGTGTTTTAAAATACGAAGACATTAGAATCTAATACACCACACGCGTTAAGTTATAACAGTTTTTGGCAAATGCTAAAAGACGTTTTTATCACTTACGGAATGCTGAAATTGTGTATGCACTCTGTTATAGCTTCTCGCAACGTGTCCTTGGACGCTCAGCTCACAGTAATCTCAACTAATCAGATTGTATGCCGATCAATACGGCTACATCCTGATTGCAACCTGATTTCAATTGTTACATATCACATTATTTTGTATCACTGTAAATCTGAAGGAGTAGATTCTATTTACCATATTTTGTTGACTGCTATTGAACAACAGGCGCTGCCTGAATTATTTTGTTATTGACCATTCCATGCTCACTAGCTAATAGTAAATATTTATTTCTGTTATGGTTAACCTGTGGGAGAAATTAAAGTTGCCACTGTTATTGGTAATCGTTGTTATTTTGTTACAACCCTCCTTCAATCTGCTCGTTTTTAAATAGATATGAGGCCAAAAGATTCTAGAGGTAGGTGAGATATGATTTATTAACCAGTTTTGGTTTATGTTGTGTTTAACGAGGGGCGCCTAAAATTTGTTAATTTATGAAGTTTATTTTATAACCTTAAGGATAGCTGCGTAGTTCTTACACCATTATTCTCCTGAGGGTTAGAGAGGCTAGGGCTGTGCCGCCTCTGGTTTAAGGGTGGTACAATACTAAAAAAATGTTTTATAACTACAGAAATCTGTTATGAATGTGTAGAAAATATAATCCCTCACATGCATGGGGTGTAAATTTTCCAGGTGTATACTCTGTTCACATATATTTTACATGAAGACTCACTATAGAAGTGTGCACACTTTAGCTGTGTAAAATTGCATTGTTATTGTTGCGATTTGCGTTCTTTAATTTAATGAACTATGTAGGAATATACTGTACTTTAGTTAGCTGTAAGCCATCTGTATAATATTTTAAGGTAAAATTCGTAGGAAAATGTCATATTTAAATTACAACAAGCGGATGTTTAGAAACGTGCCTTTCGCTTGGGAAGCTGGAGATATTCCAATCTCACGAATAAGATTAGAGTAAGTTTATGCAGCGTTTACTTCATAAACCGAAATATTGAGTGATGTATATGACCGGTACGTGATTAGAAGAAGCAACGGTTGCAACTCGATCATAAAAACTATTTGCAGCTGGGACCAAATGCTTTAGTAGAATTTTAAATCTTTATAGCGGTAATTTACTAAGGGTCCGAACAGGCCACATTTCCCCATGGGAAATCCTCAAGCTTGTAAAAATTCATAGAATTATTATGAACGGTCACGTCCGCGTAATGCCAAATGTCCAAAATTTAGACCAGCTCTGATAGGTTATTGGGAACTTTGTAAACGCCCACCGAGCTTTCTTGGTCAGAATGGACTTAGAATTAAGTTAGTTAATAAGAAGATGTAAATACGTAAACTTAAGGTTTCTGTAAACGGCAGAAAAATAAATGCAAGTATTTGTATCTACTTAAGTGTTCTTATTAATCTCAGTAGCTTTGGTCTTCGTGTCCGAGTGTGTTTCAATTAAAAGGATTGCCAGTTACCCCGACTTTAGGCGTCTCGCAATAGTGGTGATCAATCGGTGTAATTTATAACTTATTTAAATCGCACGACAGAAGATTTCTTTTGTTTCGAAGTCGGTCCAAGTGCAAGCGTTGAAATATACAAGTGGTGCCGTGACCAGGATGGGAAAAAGCATCTAATAAACTGAGGCGGTACAACGGAAGCGGTCATTCCGGGAACGGCGTAGAGGACTGGGGACGGCGTCACGTAAAAGTGGCAACGTTGGAAAACCAGCGAGCGTCGAGGAGGTGACGGCAAGGAATCCGTGGAGGCGGCCAGACAACGGGAACGTTCATTGCGGGGAGCGGCGTAGGTAAAATCCAGGAGCGTCGAGGAGTGAATGCAGGAATTTCCGTGGTCCAACGGGAGCGGTCAATCCGGGAACGGCGTAGAAGACTGGGGACGGCGTCACGTAAGAGTGGAAACGTTGGAAAACCAGCAAGCGTCGAGGAGGTGACGGCAAGGAATCCGTGGAGGCGGCCAGACAACAGGAGGGCAGTCATTCGAAGGGGCGGCGAGGCAGCATTCTGGGAACAACGTCAGGTAAAACTGACAACGAAGAAAAACCAGTGTAGTGCAGTAAAAGCCAGTAAATGTGTCGAAGTGAGTGACGGCGGAAACTCCAGGAAACAAGACAGGACAGCGGCTTCAGGACAGGGAGGCGGCGCGTCCAGATCTGTGGGAATAAGACGACAGCACAGCGGGGAAAGCAGAAAATTCCAGTTGTGGGTAAGTAATACTTGTTGTTTGTTTCGGAATTATATGGTCTTATTATGCGATTTAGTAGGGTTGTGTATATATATTTTTTGAAATAATAGGATCAGGTATTGCTCGTAGTTGTCAGTAATAGTAAATTTTCGACGGGTTGTGAACTAGTTACGTTTTTACAGCAGCGATAGATAATTTACGAGTTACGCAAAATTCCTGGTTTGCAGAATTTAAATTTTTATCAAGTGTTTCATTTAAAAAGAAACAATGGTTTCCGAATACAGTATTTTTTCGGTGAACGAATTAAAATACGTTGCTAATCTGTTGGAATTACCGGAGAAAAAGAAAAAGGCAGAGATCATAGAAGAATTGATTAAGGCTCAACATTCGGTAGAGGACATTAAGGTAGAATTAGGTGCCTGGGAGGAAAACCCTCGGAAGGACAAGTGGGAAGAATTAGCTGAAAGGGAACGAAGAGAAAGGTTAGAATTAGCTGAAAGGAGAGAACGGTTAGAATTAGCGGAAAGGGAGCGAGAAGAAAGATTGGAGGTAGCTAGATTAGATGCTCAAGTGAAAATTGCTCAGGCCCAAGCTCAAACGGCAAATGAAAATAATGTACATGATGTCAATGCAATTAGGAATATGTCCTTGAATATGACAAAACAATTGCAACCTTTCAAGGATGACGGTGACATGGGATTGTATTTAACAAATTTCGAGCGGGTTTGTGTGCAATTGAACTTCTCCAAGGAATCGTGGCCAATTCGATTGACGAGTGTGTTGTCACCAACAGCGAATGAGGTCGTGGCTCGATTAACAGAAGAGGACAGCAAAGATTACGACAAAGTCAGGGCTAGTCTGCTCAAGAAATATCAGCTAACAGCAGAAGTTTTTAGAACGAAATTTCGGTACGGGAAACGGAAAACTGACCAGAGTTATGCGGAATTTGCATACCAACTAAAAACCAATTTCCAGGAATGGATCAAGAGCGAAGAAGCGGAAGGAAACTTCGACAAGCTAACTCAACTGATGTGCTTGGAGAAATTTTATAGTTCGTTGCCAGGGGAGATGAAATTTTGGGTGGAGGACCGAAACAAGTCCAAGACGATGGAGGAAGCTGCAGAGCATGCAGACACATACGTCACCAAAAGAGGACCAGGTACGGAACGGCAATATAATGGAAACTTCAAGACATCGAAAAATGAGTTCGAAACTAAGCCAACGACGTCGAACTTGAAAAATGACTTAGGGAAAAGTCAATTGCAAACGGAAAGTGTTGTCAAGGAAAACTTGGACAAACGCAGTTTCGACAGACGAAGGCCGGGGAAGTGCTTTGGATGTGGTGCAGTAGGTCACTATAAAGGTTCACCGGAATGTCCCAAAACACAAGTCGTTTTAGCAACGATAGGCCAGAGCAAGAACGAGGAAGGTCTTCTAGAACCTTATACCATAATAGCGAAAGTAAATGGAGTGGAAGCAAAATTACTACGAGATAGCGGAGCCAGCTATGATATCGTGCACACAAATTTAATCAAAGGAGCCGATTATACAGGGAAATATGTATATGTGCAAGGACTCCTGAATGAAGAATGTGTGGCGTTACCAGTTGCGAAGGTAAAATTAAATTTGCCAGAAATTCAGGTGGAAACTGAAGCAGCTGTAGCGAATCGTTTGCCTCGAGATTATACGTATCTGCTATCGAATAGAACGTGGGAGATGCTGCCGAAGGAAAAGGATGTGGTAATTCAACAAGTGCTCGCATTAACGAGAGCGCAGGCGAAGGCTATAATGGAAAAGGAAAAGGTTCACGATGAAAATAAAGAAACGAATGCCGAAGTAAAGAGTTCAGAAGACAGAAAAGATTCCGACGAACAGGGAGAAGAAGCGGAAAAGGAGATTGGGTATAAATCACCGAACCTGGAAAAGGACGAACAATTTTCAATACCTAAATCGGATGTCGATTACTCGGACATAACACAACTTACACCGACAACCTTAAGAATGCTGCAATTAGAAGATCCAAAATTAAAGGAGTATTTTGAGATGGCAGAATCAAAGAAGGAAAACAATGGAGCAAAATTCTACATTGCTTATGAAATACTGCACAGGAGAATTACGGACAAATTGGGTCGGAGCTTTGAGCAAGTGATGGTGCCAGAAAAATTACAAAGCAAGTTGCTAGATATCGCACATGATAACATGTGGATGGGACACTTGGGTTGTAACAAAACCATTGACAGGATCAAGCAGAATTATTGGTGGAATCAGATGGGACGAGACGTGAAAAACAAGATCAAGTGCTGTGACGTTTGCATGCGCGTAGGGAAGCCCACTGATAGGAAAAAAGCTCCAATGTGTAGAGTGCCAGTAATCACCGAACCGTATAAGCGAGTAAACGTGGATATTGTAGGACCTTTAGCGAAAACCGAGAAGGGAAACAGATATCTACTAACGTTAATTTGTAGTGCCACAAAATTTCCTGACGCGATCCCATTAAAAGTAGCAGATTCTGAAGCGGTGGTAAAAGGGTTATTAAATATATTTTCGCGAGTAGGATTTCCATCCGAAATCCAGATGGATTTGGGCACTGTATTTACCAGCAATCTAACGACCGAATTTCTTGACCGATGTGGTATAAAAATCATACACAGTTCAGCATATCACCCGCAATCAAACGCAGTAGAACGATTCCACGGGGTATACAAGCGAATCCTAAGAGCGTTGTGTTACGAAAACGGAAATGAGTGGGATGAATATATCGATCAAGCGCTTTTCGCTTTGAGATGTGCACCGCACGCGGCACACGGATTTAGTCCCGCAGAATTGGTTTATGGACGTCAGATTAGATCTCCATTAAACATGATCAAGGAGTTGTGGGTTGGAAAGGAAACCGACGAACCGGTAGTAGTGTACATATTAAAGTTACTCGATAGGCTAAGGCAAATGCAGGAAATCGCGAAAACGGCGACTTTGGAAGCACAAACCAAATCAAAAGGTTATTATGATCTGAAGGCGAAGGCTTCATATTACGAGGTTGGCGAGAAGGTTATGTTGTATCAGCAAGCCAGGACCAACAAATTGCAGATGCAATGGACTGGACCCAAAGAAATTGTGGAGAAAATTTCCGATACGAATTATATAATTAAAGAAATATCGGGAAAACGTAAACAAACTCTTGTCCACGTCAATTTGTTGAAACCCTATTTTGAAAAGGCTGAAGTTATTGCGATAGTAATCAAACAACCTGGGGAAGAAGGAGCAGAACTCGATCTTCCAGAACTGGAAATAGAAGACACCGAAATCTTAAGTGCTTCGGAAGTGTTGAAACAAGCCAAAGGGGTAGGAAAACTCATGGAAATCCAAATGAAAAGCTTGGAGGAATTAATCCAAGAATTTCCAGGGTTATTTTCAAATCGACCCGGAAGAACCAACTTAGTGGAACACGATATTGCTCTCAAGGAGAAAAAATTATCCGAACTCGAGCGTATTCACACTCACCGAGGGTACGCCAGATTATCGACAAAGAAATCGATAAAATGTTAAAATTGGGAGTAATTAGGCCCAGTAACAGCGAGTATTCATCGCCTATGATGATTGTGGAGGCTGAAGGGAAGGATCCAAGGCCTGTGATCGACTACAGAGCGTTAAATGCTATTACGGTGCCACAGCAACATCCTGTTCCTAATATAGAAGCATGTGTGGAAAAATGCAGCAAGGCCAGATACCTGAGTTTAATCGATGTAGTAAGAGCCTACTGGCAAATAGGGATGACTGAAAGAGCAAGTAAATATGCTGCTTTCATAACGCATCGTGGAGTTTTCGAACCAGTGACGTTAGCGTTCGGGCTGCAATCTGCTCCATTTTCGTTTCAGCGGCTAATGGACACCATATTGGAGGGAATGGACGATTTCGCAGAACGATTTTTGGACGATGTGGCGGTACATTTGATGACTTGGGAGGAGCATTTAGGACATCTACGTGCGGTATTCAAGGCAATGCATCAAGCAGGCCTAACGATAAAGGCTAAGAAGTGTGAGTGGGGAAAAGCCGAGGTGATATATCTGGGACATAAAATAGGTCAGGGATTTAGACAACCGTCGGAGGTAAAGGTAGCGGCCATACAGGAGTTTCAACGTCCCCAAACCAAACGGGATATTCGATCATTTCTCGGGATCACTGGGTATTATAATCATTACGTCCCGAACTATGCAGACATAGCTAGTCCACTTACAGACGCATTACGGAAAAATGCGAAAACCAGAGTAGAATGGGATGATCAGAAAGAAGTTGCCTTCCAAAGATTGAAGGACGAATTAATGAGCGGTAAGGTGTTGAGAGCTCCAGATTATTCCCGTGAATTTATAGTACAAACCGATTGTTCGAAGCGAGGAATGGGGGTGACTTTATCGCAACGAGATGCTAATCAAGAAGAGCATCCGGTGCTGTATCTGAGCAAAAAACTCACGGATAGGGAGCAAGCTTATAGCGCAAGTGAACTCGAATGTGCAGCTTTAGTCTAGGCAGTCGGAAAATTAAAGCCTTATTTGTTTCTGAGCCATTTTACCGTAGAAACGGATCACTGTCCTTTGACCTGGTTACGGCAGATGAGCAATAAGAATGGCAGATTACTGCGGTGGTCATTAATTTTACAAATGTTAAATTTCACTGTTCTCTATAAACCGGGAAAGAAATGCGGAAACGTGGATTCCTTATCTAGGTATTTTGTTTAGTTAAGTCACCGAGAACCAAAGTAGTACTGACAATTACACCAGATAACTGATGTTAATTCACGTAGGTTAGTTAAATTAGGGTAAGCATAATGAGACCATATAGTTCTGAGATTTATGACTGGTATTGCTTAAGTGCGAAATAAGAACGTCTTGTGGTGTAAAAATCGATAGATTAAACCCCAAAGACTATCTTAATCCGGGGGCAACTGTTGCGTTTTGCGTTCTTTAATTTAATGAACTATGTAGGAATATACTGTACTTTAGTTAGCTGTAAGCCATCTGTATAATATTTTAAGGTAAAATTCGTAGGAAAATGTCATATTTAAATTACAACAAGCGGATGTTTAGAAACGTGCCTTTCGCTTGGGAAGCTGCAGATATTCCAATCTCACGAATAAGATTAGAGTAAGTTTATGCAGCGTTTACTTCATAAACCGAAATATTGAGTGATGTATATGACCGGTACGTGATTAGAAGAAGCAACGGTTGCAACTCGATCATAAAAACTATTTGCAGCTGGGACCAAATGCTTTAGTAGAATTTTAAATCTTTATAGCGGTAATTTACTAAGGGTCCGAACAGGCCACATTTCCCCATGGGAAATCCTCAAGCTTGTAAAAATTCATAGAACTATTATGAACGGTCACGTCCGCGTAATGCCAAATGTCCAAAATTTAGACCAGCTCTGATAGGTTATTGGGAACTTTGTAAACGCCCACCGAGCTTTCTTGGTCAGAATGGACTTAGAATTAAGTTAGTTAATAAGAAGATGTAAATACGTAAACTTAAGGTTTCTGTAAACGGCAGAAAAATAAATGCAAGTATTTGTATCTACTTAAGTGTCCTTATTAATCTCAGTAGCTTTGGTCTTCGTGTCCGAGTGTGTTTCAATTAAAAGGATTGCCAGTTACCCCGACTTTAGGCGTCTCGCAATATTATGTTTATAAGAAGTTTCCATTGACGTTATAGTTTCCAAATCGTTTAATTTTAGAAAGCATGATAAACACCTTCAAATGCAAACTTGTTATATTTAAGCACAGGGGAAAATAGAACCTGAATCATTTTTATGTATTTATACAGCTTCGGTAATTGTGTAAATAGAGACATTTTTAATGAAGTATATGGAAGATCTAACAATATTTTGGATTTTAAATATTTCTCCACGTGTACTTCCAGAATAAGCAGTCTCCTGTGGCACCACAGCCCAAATCGGACCATGGTTTCCTTAATTATCCCCCCATCTCCTATCCGCTGCATAGACTTTCCAGTTCCCTATTTCTAGTATATTGGCAAGATCTTCCGTCTTCTATCTTTTCTTGGGTCTCCATATGGGACTTCTCCCTTCCATTTCTCCCCTTGGTGCTCTTTTTCGGATTATTTCCTCTCCCATTCTAATAATGTGCCCGGCACATCGAAGTCTGTTTATTCTTATGTAGACCTCAATTGTTGGTTACTTGAGATGCGGGTATAACTCATGGTTATACGTTTTCTCCATTTCTCATCCTCTTTTCTTGATTCTAGTCTTCAACGTAATATTTTCCTCTGAAATCTATGCACCATTTCTGCTGTTTTTTGGTTGAACGTCCATACATTTTTGTGTGACTGTGTAAGTTTCCGGATCTGAAAATTGGTAAGAGTGCGAAATATGTTTTGTTTGCTAGTGATATTCTTCTGTGGCCCTCTGCTTCTTCGTTTCCGTCAGGTGATATTGTAGCTTTTAAATATATGAATTGTTGCACTACGTCTATGTTGTCGTCTCCTATTGTGATATTTTGTCTGGTTCTATTTGACCTTGTCTGTTTCAACATCTTTGTCTTTTCCACGTTTATGGATAGGCCAACCTCTCTTGTTAAATTTTCTAGTTTTATATGCCTCTTTTACTGCCTCAGTTAATCAGTCCATTATGTTGTCATCGGCATATGAAGCCAATTATATGAACTTATTAAATAGTGGGTTGCTTCTGTTAACTGACATCTCTGTTATAGCATATTCCAGGGCTATGTTGAATAGTAACGGCGCTAGGCCATTTCCCTGCTTTAAACCCTGTGTTATAGTTATTGGGCCATTCAGTTGGTTTTCTATTCTGATATGCACTTCGGTATTTACCATTGTCATTCTGATAAGTTCTATTAGTTTCACCCAAAAGTCTATCAGTCTATCATACGAGAATATTATATTCCAACAAATGACAGTAAATTTTTGGACGTTATTCAGGTTATACAACAAAATAAAAATTCATGGGCCAATGTTTTCCATGAATCAAATACTATTTTTTTATAGTAAAGTTTCCTGAACACCAAACTGATAAATGTAATTTCAGGGTAAGTGACATTGACAATAAAGTACATGTAAAGGAAAATGTAACTTACACCAATAGTAAAATTTGTAGAAGTATTTTATTGAGACTGCTGGTCAAAGTAAATTGCGATAGCTTACTGGATACAGTACTTAGGTAAAGCATAAAAGTGCAATATGCGATTTTATATATTAAAATCTGGGTCTGAAAAGAACTGTATATCAAATATTAGTAACTCCAAAACTGAATTGAATATTGTTTAATTTGTAATACCGATTAATTTATTGGTTAAAATATAAGGATATAATAGAAAAGCCTTCTTCAAAAATAAAAAATTGATAGTAGTGACATAACGTTTGTTATTCGTTTTCAATACAAACTCAGTTACAGCTTCTTAGCCCAATTAACCGAATTAGAGCAATTGCGATATGATAATATCACTTTTTTGTATAAACTAATAGCCAGGAAAATGTGAAATCAGTTTGAGTGGATCAATTCTCGGAGTAAAACTTTCACAAAAGCTTTATATCCAGGAATGTAGCTGGTAATATAAATTTGTATCCCTTACAGTCGTTAACTGACAAATGTGGTGTGAAATCGTTCCCAATAAATCCATTTCAACTTGATTGATAGTTGTTTGTTACTCCCTCTCACCATTACAATATTTCGATGAAGTGTTTATTAAGCCTGCTGACGTTATAGTAATATTTCAAATATTTTAACTTGGTAAGGGTAGTTTGATACGTACAATATCGTTTTTTATTGATACAAAACCGTCAATGTGGAAAATTATGTTTATTACCGAGTTATTAAAAATCGTGGTTTCCATTACATACAATTCAAAAGAAGTCTAGTCATTGTACAAAAATTACAGTCACCTCAAAACGCTTTCGTTTTCTAGCTTCTGACCACTTATGCAATTAGCGACAGAGATCAAAATTCTAGCCAAAGGATAGAACTCGGTGACACTGCTTTGTAAGTAAGTCCTAAGCTCCAAAAGGGTATGTATATACATAAGTGAAGTAGTTACAAATATTATTACAGCTTTCAAATTCTGCTGTTACACGTAATAACCTACATCATACTAATACTGAAAGTAACAAGAAAAGTACTGAGATAAGTTGTACAAGGATGTACTATTTTAAAAAGAGAAACAGTTACTCGATAATATACTAGCACTGAAAGTTTAAGTCGGAATATTGAAGATAGCGATTCCCTAGAACTTTAGATTCTGACCATAGTTTGAATGACACAAATTATGAGGCTTATGCAAGTGATATATTCTAGAACGTAGACTTGAATGTGCGATAGTATATGGTACAATCATTGAATATAAAAGAAAATCATTAGAGCTAGCAGCACCAGTTACAGTAAAGGACGTTCTAGGAAATGAAGAAGGACGAAGTCTGAAAGACAAAGCAAGTATAAGATAAAGAAGATAGTTGTGAGAAATATTATTATACATTATACATTTCAATGGACCAAAAATGGAAAATGGAAATGGACCATCATATAACTAAGTTCTCTCGATAGAAATCGTTCGAGCTGTAACTCATATAAACAAGTTTGTAGGTGGATTTAATTTAAACAAATACCTGTAACAAGTGTGAAATGTATAATGCTAAAGAGAAAAAGAAGGAAAAAATAGTTAATTTAGCAATGAAAAAATTCATTAGAGACAAAATAAAGATATCGACTTAGAACTCAAGAGGACTACTACAGATATGACCAAGTTGAGACCGAGCAAGCTCTTTATCGAAACTGTTGGCATGGAGCGATTCTTGTTATACGCTCCTTATAAACGTTACTAGCTGACCCGGCAAATGTTGTTCGGGCCAAAAATTATTTGTCTCTGAAACTCCGATTCACCGCTATACGGTTTTAATTTTTTGTCGTGTCCACCGTCTTGGACTTAAAAATAAATGCCATTTTCGCAATCAACGTCCCAAAAAACCTCAATAACGACACCCATATCGATTTGTAGGCTTATTTACCCCATTTCACCTCCTAAGGGGTTGATTTTCGCAAAATCACGAAATACGTGTTTGCTTATTTTTTGTTTTTAGGAGTAGTCCTACGAAGTTTCAAGTCGAAATGTCTATTTAATATTATTTTTCAATACAAAATTGAAACCCCAATTTTACCCCTTTAGAGGTTGAATTTCGAAATATCCTTTCTTATTCCTTGTACACATCATAAAAAGAACCTCTGTCCAAAATTTCAGCTTTCTAGGGCCAAGGGTTTGTGATGGGTGTTGACGAGTCACTGAGTGAGGACTTTTTTTATAGTACTCGTGCATACTCGTAAGATATACATGTTCGCTCTATATGTGTGCAGACTTTATTTAAATATAATTCGCAAAAATGACGGTAAGTAACAACTATTACGAACCTTGACGGTGGAAATCGATTTAAAATTCAGTCGGCGATTTATCAATACCGTTAGCGGAGAGTGTGAGTGGGGCAAAAAGGGGCGGAGACCTAAGGTGAGAAGAGATATAAGTTCGCATCCGCACCTTTCGATAAATTAAAAAAATCTTGCCCTGGTTGAGATTCGTGCTTGCGATTTGACGCTAAGCAGCCGAAGATGTAGATAAATAACTGTTAGACTCGGTAGCGGGTAGATACTCTTCTGCAATCTGATCAAAGAGCGGATCTACTTTAGGGTTAGCAACCGTGCTCACGTGAGCTCTTGATTTCCCCCACTTTCTACCCGAAGGGAATCTTGGTTCAACCTTAATACCAGCCACACCCAAATTTTAACCCTCCTATATCCTATCCGGTCTCGAGGGCGGAAGAGAAGAAAGACTTCCATAGCCTAGAGATGCCGATCAGCCATCGTGGTAAGCGGTAACCTGTGTCTCGCTGACAGTCCACACTGTAGGTGGATGAACCAAAGTGGTCAACGGCATAAGATGTTGAACGCAACGAGAACTGACAAAATTTAAGATCCTGACGGATATTCCTATTATAAAACACAATGTTGCGGAGTCTCAATTCGCCCACTCGGATCTCCGCGGGGGTGATTTGAAAGTAGTCAACAAATTCAAACATCTACAAGTAAAACCCGGTTAGGAACTTGGAACGTGAGAAGCATGTTCCAAGCAGGAGAGGTTCATAACTGAAAATATATTTCCAATATCTGATAGAGTAGTATTAATACTGTAACGATCCTGCGGCCGGTCATTGCCCCGGACATATGACCCTGTGCCCCGATTATTCCAGAATATCCGAGAAGCGGCCTTGGAGCCAGGTGTGGCGGATGAAGTCGGCAGCCGTGGTGACTAATACGCGTGCAGCCTTCCGGATCGATCCAGAGCCAGGTGCAAAGGCTGACTTACGCTTTCGGGAACGCGCTCGAGGTCAACACGAATATGCGAATATGCGTCATGCATTTGCCGGAAAAGCGAGTAAAGCCTCGATTGTCCTAGAATGACTCATTCCTGATATATAAATACGTGTCAGTAGGAATAGACAGTCAGTTCTCATTCAGCTCGAAAGGCATAAGCTGCTACATAAATAGACGCGTCTAAAATAAATAGCCACATAAATAATTCATTTTTAATTCAGTGTAAATAAATAGAGTGTCTAAGCATATAAATCATTACTGTTAAGCCGTAATTATTAATTAGTGTATCGTTGTTAGAAATAGTTCGTACTTTAAGTAATTTGTGTTCTGCCTTGATAATTCTTGTATTTGTAAATAGTCGTAATTAATCGTGTAAATAAATGGTTAATACAACAAGCGTAGTATAATTTTTAAATATCCCGAACGGTAAAAACGTAACAATACAAATAAAAGCAGAACCAACTTACATCCACATAATACAAGTATATGCGCCAACCGATGAGCTAGTGGAGAAATTCTACAACGAAATTGCAGAAGCAATAAAGAAAATAAAGAAGAACGAACTCATAATTATAATGGGGATTTTAATGCCAAAATTGGAAATGGAAAAGAAGGAGTTGAATACGGTTTAGACCAGTGGTCGCCAACCTGTCGATCGCGAGCTACCGGTAGCTCGCGGGGGCAATTCTGGTAGCTCTCACAACGAAAATACAAAATCAGAGAAGCTTCCTAAAATTCCACAAAAAAATCTAATTGTCATAATATTAAACATAAACAGCGGCAACGTTGCGGCGAGCGATCTGCCGCTGACGCCATCAAGCTAGAATCGGCTAGAATCGGCTAGAACCGACCAGCCGGACCAGTGCGTTAGTGTTCGAGAACGATCTGGATTGCTTTGAACGGGATAAATACGCACGGCGCGGCGACATTGCGCTTAGTTTAAAACTTAACGCGTAACCAAACGTCCAGCGGTTGGGTTAGTAGTGAACAACAAAAAATAATATTATGGCAAGCAGTTGTAAGAAGGTAAAGACATACTACCACTTTCATTCGGAATGGGAAGAACAATACTTTTTTACAGAAGTTAAAGATAAAATGTGTGTTTGTTATGTAATACTTCGGTCTCCGTTGCTAAAAAAGGAAATATTGAGAGACATCATAAAACTGTACATTCTAATTTTGAAAAATCATTCCCACTACATTCTGCCGCCAGAAAGGAGAAACTGAAACAGTTAAAAAAGCAGTTAATTGGACAACAATCAATATTTTTAAGAACAATCGACAAAAATAAGGCTGCAACTGAAGCATCGTACCGTGTGTCCCAGATAATTGCACAAAAAAAGAAACCTTATGAAGACGGGGAAATGATAAAACAGGCGTTTTTAGAAGCTGCTGACTCGTTATTTGCCAACTTTAGAAACAAAGACGAGATAGTTTCAGCTATAAGATCTATGCAACTTTCTGCTAATACAGTGATGAGACGTGTAGAAGTAATGAGCAATGATATTTTTTTACAGTTAAGAACTGACTTAGATAACTGTGTTTATTTTTCACTTCAACTGGATGAATCAACAGATGTCGTTGACACTGTCCAGATGGCCGTGTTCGTCAGGATGGTTTTTAGTGATTTTACGATTAAAGAAGATCTTTTGAAGTTTATTCCACTGAAAGGACACACTACTGGACAGGAGTTGTTTTCTCATTTAAAAAATATTATTTCTTCCGAGAAAATTCCAATATCGAAAATGGTAGGCTTGACAACCGATGGCGCTCCAGCTATGGTGGGTTTTGATAAGGGTCTGGTGGCGTTATGTCGTAAAGATGAAACTTTTCCGCAATTTCTCTCTTACCACTGCATTATCCATCAGGAAGCATAATGTGGAAATTTCCTGAAACTAAACAACGTTATGAAACTGGTGGTAAAAATTGTGAACAAGATTAGAGCTCAAGCGTTACAAAGAAGATTATTCAAAACCTTGGCCGATGAAGTTGACTGTCAATACGGGGACCTACTCCTTCACTCTGAAGTCCGATGGTTAAGTAGAGGACGGGTGCTGAAACGTTTTAATGATGTCCTATCTGGCATAGTTCAATTTTTCAAAAAACGCGATGAACCGACTCCGGAACTAGAAAATTCAATCTGGCTTAGAGATTTTGGTTTTCTCGTGGACATTACCGAGAAATTAAATGAACTTAATTTGCAGCTTCAGGGGAGAGACAAAGAACTAGCAGAAATGATTTCTGATATAAAAGCATTTATCAAAAAGCTGGAGTTTTGGGAACAAAACCTAATTAACAGCGATGCCAAGCATTTTCCTATTCTTTCAGAAAAAATATCTCAAAATCCATTAGAACCCTATGACAGCAAATATCATGTAGAAATAGTTTCTACCCTGAAGAATAACTTCAAAAATCGTTTTAAGGATTTCAACGAAATGGCTTTAGTAGCGCAGTTTGTTGTTTCACCCTTTATGGAAATTGATATCCAACAGTTTGCAACTTGTGTTATGCAGAACTTTGGCGAAGACATCGCTGCAACAGAAATGGAAGTAATTGATTTTCAAAATGATTTAACCTTAAAATCGTTAGTCTCAAGTACCAAATGTATCTGGCCTATTGTAAGTAAAGACAAATATTCAGTTCTATGCCGTGTTGCCTTGAAAGTGAAAGCATTATTCAGTTCAACCTATTTGTGTGAATCTTCTTTTTCCAATATGAAGTTTATTAAGAACAAATATCGCAATCGACTTACAGATGAACATTTGGATAATTGTATTCGAATGGCTGTATCAAATTATACTGCAAACATTAAAAAAATTATCGATGAGTCTGAGTGTCAGCCTTCTCATTGAACGTGCTTTTTTATTTTTCAATGTTTATGTTCATGATAGTGCGTTACTTTTTTGTTGTTATTATTAACTATTTTTAAATCTTACGTGACATGCCGTTGTGGCTGGATAAAAGTTTGTGTTTATTTTTCAAACAACTTCGTTTGGTAGGTAGGAATGTAGTTATTATTAGTACCTATGTATTATGTATTACCAGTTAAATAAATAGTAAAATAAATACATATAATGATAAATTAACTGTGGATTATTTCATTTACGTTGCGTTACGTGGCTTCCGTGTGGGTAGCTCGCTGTTTATTCCAAAATTAACAAGTAGCTCAACACATTGAAGAGGTTGGCGACCACTGGTTTAGACGAACGAAATCCTGGAGGAGAAGGATTAGTCAAATTCTGCTCAAAAGATTCATATCCAGGCACAAATACAATCTTCAAGCTTCTACAAAGACGGCTTTACATATGGAGGATACCTGCAGATAACAAGGATAATATCATGAGAAATCAAATTATTTCTATTTTAGTCAACAAGAGATTCCAAAACAATAACACTGCAGTTAAGATATATCCTGGGGCGGGTGTAGGATTAGATCACAATCAAGTGGTAGCGACAACACAAAACAACACAAAAAGTTATTAAAAAAGAGAGCAATTCGTACAAGTGTAGATATATCAAAGTTGAAAAAATCAAGTAATTGCACGAGAGTTACATCAAGAACTGCAAGTAAATTTTAAAACAATAATAAGTAAAACATTAACGGCAATAGATAAGTTTTGGAAGAAGAGAATAAAACAAACAGCTAATTAGATCAGTGCGAAACTCCTAAAATCAAATAAAATAGGAAGAAAGAGAAAAGACTGGGTGGAGATATCGGCACAAAAAGCCAAATATATGACGATAAGCACAGATTGTTTAAAAAATAAATTACAACTTCAGGACGACATAATACAACAAGTAACCTCTTTTAATTACTTAAAACTTAACATAATCAGTTACGAAAACCTTAAACAGCAAGTAATGCCACAAGTTATAAAAGCGGCCACGATATCTGTTGCACTAAATAATACAATATGGAATAACAAGTACATAAATGAAGTAGTCAAAAGCAGGATTTACAAAACCACGATAATGCTAATACTACCGTATGGAGTAGAAACAAGGGCAGATACATAAAAAACTAGACGATTGAAACAGCAGAAATGAACACATTAAAGAAGGTAGTAGGGAAAACACCAAGATACTGAATACGGAGAGAAGACATAAGGAACCAGTGTAACATATAAAGAATAAATGAGTGAACATCAACTAGAAGACGAGACTGTAACAACCACCTTCAAATAATGAATGAAAATCGCATAGTCCGCGTTGCAGGAGACAGGTCACCAACAAGTAAACGGTCCCCTGGAACACCAGCACGAAGATTTGGAGTTGCTGTGATGGTGGGAAAAAACAGGAGTAATCCTATAGAGAAGAAAGAAGAGGAAGAAGAACACCTAAGCAGTACTATAACAGATCAATGGAACCATGTTGTAGAAATAAAGTGCAGAATAGCCAAAGCCAGGTGATAAACGCTGATCACAAAAATAAGACTTCTAAAATGCTACGTTTTCTCCGTACTTCTGTATGGAAAGGGACCAGATAGAAGGCGTATATCGTGTCTAAAAAACCTCAGACAACGGTATGACAAAATCACAATGGAACTCTTTAGGGCAGCGGTTAACAAGACACCTATAGCCATTATGGTTACCAACATCCGGTAACGGATTGGAACGAGAAGAAGACTGGCAGAAAACGAAAATGAATTGAAAGACATACGAATTGAACTATTTGCACAAATTATTATCTTCGGATGCGAAGAACACGACGAGAAAGAGGAATGTTGAAATATGGACTTAAAGAAACTTGCTGACTTCGGTGATATCGATTTTGCACGTAGGAGGCAATCCAAATTTTATTTCTCTCCATATTATTTGAAAGTAATAAATATCCCACTGAGGTATTTTCTGTCAGCAAGCTTTGAGATGCACTGATCGAATATCCATTTATTTTCTGTTTAAATGTACAGTTCGTTACAAAACGCATCTCCACAGTTAATTAAGTTGATATGCACATAAAATTAATAAATAACACTTACTAGCAACCAGTGAGACAAATGTCTCATTTAATAAAACAAAAAAGACCGTTTTTCAAATAGAACGCGCATTAAATAAAAACGTGATTTCTCGAAAACCGGAAGTGTCACGTGACTGAAATTCAGTTCCTGACCTGACATGACCATTCCAAACATATAACTTTCATAACTTTTTTCTGTATCTCTTACGGTTTGACTGCTGAAACAGCGTCCCGGACGGACCAGCGTTCCGGACGGACGGAAATCACGTGATTTCTCGAAAACCGGAAGTGTCACGTGACTGAAATTCGGTTCATGACCTGACATGACCATTCCAAACATATAACTTTCATAACTTTTGTCTCTATCTCTTACGGTTTGGCTGCTGAAACAGCGTCCCGGATTAGTCTATTAGATAAAAGACTAGCAGTCCAGTGAGACAAATTAATGTCTCATTTAATAAAACAAAAAAGACCGTTTTGCAAATAGAACGCGTATTCACCACACGTACGTATATGACGTCATTGTTGGTAGCAAACTGTCAGTCGCATTCGCCTTGATAAAATTTGCCTAGAATCTAACCTAAAAAGTTAGGATTAGGATATAATTAAGATAATAATTAGTTTTAGAGACTGAAATTCGGTTCCTGACCTGACATGACCATTCCAAACATATAACTTTCATAACTTTTTTCTCTATCTCTTACGGTTTGGCTGCTGAAACAGCGTCCCGGACGGACCAGCGCCCGGACAGACAAGTCTATTAGATAAAGGACTAGCAGTCCAGTGAGACAAATGTCTCATTTAATAAAACAAAAAAGACCGCTTTGCAAATAGAACGCGTATTCACCACACGTACGTATATGACGTCATTGTTGGTAGCAAACTGTCAGTCGCATTCGCCTTGATAAAATTTGCCTAGAATCTAACCTAAAAAGTTAGGATTAGGATATAATTAAGATAATAATTAGTTTTAGAGACTGAAATTCGGTTCCTGACCTGACATGACCATTCCAAACATATAACTTTAATAACTTTTTTTTCTATCTCTTACGGTTTGGCTGCTGAAACAGCGTCCCGGACGGACAAGTCTATTATATATATGGATAATATTATAATACGGAAGAGGCCATAATTATATATAACAGCAATAAGATAACATGAACAACAAAATAAAATGCTTGATTAAGAAAGAGATGACCATACGATAAAATTATTTTAGTAGGCATGTTTAGTTGACTTACGTCATAATTAAAATAAGCGTCATACCTACTCGAATATTTACTACTATATTTATCTCTTTCTTACTCAAGCAATACGTGTTATTTTCTTGTTCATGTTATCTCATTGCTGTTATATATAATAGTGGCCCAATCGGTATAATATCACGGTAATCATGGTAGATACTGGATGAGTAACGCAATAATTTAACAATTTCTTAGAATTTCAATAGAATGTGATATAATATAATTATTAAACCAAGTAATAAGTAATACAATAATATGAGTAATATTAATTGATGCAGGCATAAACTGTCGAAACAATGGACAGCTTAGATCTGGCCCCAATAGGTCTGTAATAGCCACTGGTTTTCACGAAAAAGAAAATCTTTGTGAGTAGTCGCAAGTTTGAAAACTGTAGAGTAAATAAAGAAAGCTATGAAGAAAAAATGCTCCAATGTTAAGGAGAGTAAGATTTTGAAAGGAAACTCTTATTATAAAGAGTTTAACATTAAGGAAGGAAAACAAAAAATAGCTACAAAAAGTACTATTTTCTATATATCTACCAGCTCTTTACTGAACGGAAAGCCGGTAGCAGAAATTAAACTTAAAAATATCAATAGATGCCTTGACTTAATTTCTTTGGCACGTTTTACATAGTAAACCACTGTTTTATAATGTGTACAAAAATATTACCGTAAATCACTAACAGGTACTCTTCAGAAGCTCTTGTTTATTTCACAATATGTCTAATAAAAGAGTGAAATTCAGAATAAAAGTAGTAAACACATTCATCAGCTAAATGACGCAATTAAAAAATTGACAAATTTGATTAAACATTGGCATCAATATTGTATCAGTAACAATTAATAACATTCGACACAAAATAAAGCATATACAATCTACACTATCTACAGCAAAAAATATTCGAATGGCAGATTATAAATTCATTAGAAAAATATTGTGATCGAAATCGAATACATTACCGACATTTTCAATGCCTTAACTGAGCAATTAAAAAAGCTTTCAGTTCAAAGAACTTCTACATTTCGCCTTGAAGCTTATTTATTTACTTCCGGCAGCATTGTAATCGGTTTCTGAAATTTATATAAAGAGGAAAAAATTAACTTCATTTCCAAACTGCGCAGAACCGGAGAGCATACTCTTCCATTTGCACTAATTACCGCAAAAAGCAAATGGAGAAGTTGTTAACGACATTTTAATTTATGTCGCCCCATTTAGGAGGTACTTTTAAATTAAATGTGATGTTTGGAGCATTACTTTACAGTGGTGTCTATTTAGTGTTGCGATGGTAAACAAATACATTGAAAATGCATTTTGTATTTAATGGAGATCCATGTAAATAAATAATATATGTTCGGCCGTTTTATAAAGAAGGAGGAACTAATTAATAGCTGTATGACTGCTTTTAATTTAGGTATTTTAATTAAATGTGTAATATACTACATCAAACGAAAATCATCTACTCTACCGCTGCGAATAATTAAATACGTTTTATTAACCTTTACTTACAGTATACAGGGTACTGCTAAAAGACTGTACAAGTAACAACTACAGATTCCAAACATCAAACCAGTTGTTTCCTTATTAAAAGAACGTGCACTGTGATGAAGCTTTCATCTAGGTACCAGCAGAACTTCGGTGATGCGCAGCGTGTTCAACGTACTATATTGAAAAGATTTTGAATCTGGAAGTTCATAGACAGTAAAGTACTCTCCATACGGCGTTATAAAACTATGCATTTTGACCCCAATACTGATTCCCACAACCTTTTGTGTGTATTGCGTTTTCGATAAATTTTTTATGCATATCCTGAAAAATAGAATAAACTTCAGGAAATTAAAATTCTTTCTCCGAAATTACAGAGCTTAAGGATATTATAGAGCTGGAAGAAAAAAGTAACATTTTGCGCCCTATTGCCCCTGGGCGTTTCCCATCTTCTTATTAAGACATGAGCTATTAAAGAATATTGGATACTAGTCGGAATACAACCATTTACATTGTCAGGACATTTTCAAATTTGATGATTGTGCGACTTCTTGGAGTATTTTTCGGTTCAAAAATTACAACTTCGTTGTATATAGGTTTTACAGACATATTTCTACGTGTATTAGTTCATTAATGTGTGTGTCAGCAGCTATAACGGCCGCTGTAATTTTCTGTCTTTCATAATTACCCTTGTTGGCTTATCTGGAATTTTGAGATCTAGCACACAGCTTTTCTAAAAGTTCGGGGAACTGATCTGGCCTTGGGCCGTCTGGTTGAACACCTGCGTTTGGATATCGTTCGGCAGCTGTTTGGAGCTGGCTATTGGAGTGCTTTTCTGCAGTAAATTTAAAACGCGAGCCTATGGGAGCGGCAGAGAGGTATTCGCTCGATCGCAGTCTTTTCAGTTTGCCCCGCCAGTTTTTGGTCGCTCGACAGCATTGGTTTGATAGTTAGTCACCGACCGCTACTGCAGGCAGTTGATATAGCGTGATTCTTGCCGTCCCGCGCCCGTTCGGGCGCGGAGGCGGGTTGCGTTTTCGGAAGTTCTTGACGGTCCTTGACAGTGAAGGGTCCTGCTTTTGGGTGCTTTAGTGCCTGTCGTTATCGATGACCGCCGTCGCTCGCTCCTAGTCGAAAGCCTGCATAGCGATTTGGTCCTCCACGTGGTAGGGATTCCATTGAGCGTGTGATCTACAGGTCTCGCAGTCTTTTTTCTGCCCAGGCGGGCTCTGTTTTTTTTCCTGAAAATAAGGGGGACTTTTCGGACATCGTACACACCCACACATTAAGTCACATCCAGATTATTCTAGCAATAAGCGCCCCGTTTTCGACCGACGCAGCCAGGCAAAGCCGCTTAATTAAGGTAGAGTGATATACTTGTAATTAATCATTTATAAGTTTGCAATTAATAATTCATGCTTACAAGCCAGCAGAGAGCTCGCGCTATGCTTGTAATCAATCATTTATAAGTTTGCAATTAATGATTTATAAGTTCACAACTAATCATTGAAGTTTACAGGCCAGCCGGCAGCTCAGAATATTTTGGAATTAATCATACATGTTTACTGCCTGCCGGCAGTTTTGGCGTGGGTCGTTTGGAAGTCATAATTCACGCGCTTAAACCCCAGCCGCTTGGGCTGTGCGAAAACTCTATTAAATGTTTTTCAAGGCTGCTGCGAGCCACCCTCGGTGGGACCGTGTATCCATTGTTATTTTCCTAGTAAGGTGACTTACCAGCTAGGCTCTTAGCTATAGCGCCCATTTGTTATCTGCCATTTTTATCTATGTACGCTGACTGCGTACTGTAATATGTTGAACCAATAGAGCGGTTTACTGTGCGTTGCTTTATGATTTTCCTGCGAGCCTGTGCATGTTTATTTACAGGTTAATTTATACACTGTGTCAGATTTATATGAAGTGGAGCCTGAGAGCAGTTCAGAAGGGTTGCAGGTGAGTCGGTGCGCTTGTCGCTGCAGTGTTGGGAGTCATTGGCTAGACACTAATATCCTATCCCGTTTAGCTTTGGATTCCGCCAAGCTGTAAAGTCGAAAGGTATGTTCATTTGCATCCAGGTTTCTCTATGGGCGTACCTTTGTATTTCGTTCTGGTTGACGGAACCGGGTGGTGCCCTATTTAATTTGTCACTGTGTACCGTCCCTTAGGCCGTTGCCCGTAAGTAATCTCGTGTAGGACCACCCCTCGCGCCACTAACCTTTAGCCGCCATATATTTTTGTTATGGACAGGGCAGCGGCCGTAGGTGAGTCATTGTCCCGTTTGTGAGAAACATCGTTCGCTCTGGCCGTTTAGCTTTTACGTAATTTTTGTATTAGCAGGCGCGGTGTCGTAAAAGTCGTTTTAGACCGTAACAACATAATATATTAAAAATTTTATTTCAAAACTAGTTTCTCCATAATAAAGTACAAAAAGGAAAAACCTATATATTACTTCTATTATCTCCTTCCTTGCAAAATCATCAATGGAGGCAAGGCAAATCACCACTAAAAGCCCTTTACAGCGAAAATTGCAGTACAGAATGCTCCACCCGACGTTCTGCGTACTGGCCAACTAACCAGAACGACATACCTTATTTAATCAGTTCCCTTATAACTAGAAGAAATTGAATGTACATCAATATAGATAAAGAAATAGATCGGTATTTAATCACTCTGGAGTTTCATACTAAGTCATATTGTAATACACAACATGGAGAATACTAAATAAACATACGAAAAGCTGGAGTTATGAAGGATCTCTGGGGAAAGAATCAATCTGAATATAAACGTAAGTACTCGAAAACAACTAAAGCGAAAAATATTTGTATGCGACATACAACATGCAGATTGAAAGAAGCTAAATAAGAGTGACCGACGTATATGAAAGGAGACTAGGACAACAAAAGAGAACTTACGAAATAACATAGCCCAAAAAGTAAGAAGGGATATATAAAAACTTCAAAATGGAACTATTGAAAATCAGTTAATGGAATTAACAAATGGCAGCTCTACAGATTATTCTCTGGGGAAAATCACCAAAATTTTAGAAAGACTAATACTGTCAAATGAGCTGATAAGAAAAATCGATAAAATATGGTTCATAAGCCACAAGAAAAAGTAGAAAAGTTTGTTGACTATTTAAAAAATATATTCAATCAAAGCAGTGTTAGAAAAATATCTGTCAATCGCTTACTCAGAACTTCCTACGCAAAACATATTACTCCATTCGCTAAATGTTCAACTATTTATTGTTATATTTAGTGACAACCACTGGAATTTAAGTTTAAATATATGTCTGTTCTGATTTGTTTTCTTTGCCAGTTCTTGTCTAAAGTACAGCTATAATCCAATTAAATTTAAATCTAAGAAATCGATAGATGTACAGTTATTTTCTGTTTCTATTGTAGATTTAAGTTTTGGGTGAATATTATTGAAAGTGTCAAAAATCGTTGTTATATCTTGTGAGTTAGCTACAATTAGAATGCCGTCATTACATTTTTGGATACTATGTTCAAATTGTATACGTTTTTTTGTATTTTGTGCACACTATAATAGGTCAGCAACTGTATTTAAAACATGTTGGCGCATTGCTATTCGATTTTTTTTTATAGATTTGACGATTGCATTGAAAATAGCTAGTATTAAGCGTGTCCTGTACTGTTTTTAAAATTCCTTCTTGGTATGTTATTGAATTTTTATTTTCCTCGTCTAAAGAAAAGTTCGAACCTGAACCTTTAACGACTTCTCTCGCGGTCTTCAGTATTAAAGTTCTCTTCCAAAAAATCCGTTCTGAAGCGGTGCCATGCAACGCTCGCCTTTAAGGCAATGTAGCTAAATGGCTTGATTTGTACGAGAGCGTTGTTCCACGCGCGTCAAAATTCCAGCGTGACTCTTCAGGCTGACACCTACATATTCTTGCAGCTGCATAGAGCGCGAGGTTTCTGGCTTGATATTGTGAGACGGCGATGTATGCACATAAGTTAGACAAGAGGTAAACGTGCGTCTCCCCCACTCAATCCAGCAGTGTGGCTTCCTTTTTCGAATTCGTTCATCTCAGGCATTCTAGGGGAGTAGAACGATAATTCTGCACAGCGGCCTTCAGCGCTTCGAGGACTCGGGCCCGCCTTTGTTGATCTCGTTGGAATTAAACTAATTGCTGAATTGTGTGCCCAATGCCTCGGGGCTTCCATAGACGTTTTGTTGAGTGCCTTCGTTCGTCGTAAAAGACGCTTCTTCGATTTTCTCGGATAAGCACCCAGTGGTTATGTTGTCTCTCCTCTTGTAAGCCCGGGGATGCATCTCTGGTGGTCCCGGGCAGCATAAAAGTGCTAATAACCTACTCGGTCATATCGAATAAGAAGTGCAACCACCGTCGTCACGGATACCATTACGAGTTAGGTTTTGTTGTGCCAAGTTTCGCGGAAGGGCGGTGTAAGTAATCGTCGAAACGCTGCCGCAATTTCCCCAGTCGTTCCGTCATCGCCAAAGGGATCGTTCCCCTTGTTGTTCCGCCATCGCCAAAGGGACCCTTTGAGAGAGCAACAAAAAAAAGCAAACAAGGTAGGTTTTAAGACAGCTGGGGCCGTTTCGCAGAAGCGCCGTAGTACCACAAACTCCACTGAATTTCAAGCTTCTAAAGGGGGTTGCTGAGAAACTTTGTTTCAGCCCTGATTATCAAAACTCGCGGCGCCCGTTCTCCCACTTAATCTAGATTATAACCGCCCTCAGTGTGACAACACTTTCCCTAATTAACGTCATGTTACGTTCGAACCATCCCGTCTTTTTGAGCAATAGTCGGTAAATTATCTGGTGCAGGACAGTTGAGTTGTGATTAAGGTAGGCAAACGATATTTTGCATGCGGATTATATGTCCACCTTACTAGAAACCGAACCTACCTCAGGTCAAGTATATACAGGGTGAGAACTTTAAAAATATAATGTTTGTTTTTGCTTTAAGTGAGAAATATATAAAAGTCCATGCTTTACTCTTTACGAAAATAAGACCTAACACATACAAGGTAAACATCACAAATACGTAGGATAGAATTGTATAACGTCTTTGTAATGCAGTGAGAAGAGCAAACAATGCGCGCCTGGTCGTGGCGCTCTAGTTGAAGCATCTCATTTGACCCGGCAAGCGCCTGGGAGCTCGATTTCGAATCTCGCCGTCTGTAGTGCTTTTCTTATTTACAAAATAATGTAATATGCATTACTAAGTGCTCCCTTTCACTGTTTCAGTATTATTACCAATGTCACGATATTGCTACATATTTTGTACATAATTTTAAACGCTCTCGTCTCTTTTGATATTTGCGGAATTTGCAGTTTTAAAACTTCCTTTTTCGGAGGAAGTTTCGAGTCGCGGCCTTTACCAATATTTGTATTTTGTGCCATTATGTTTTAATAGTTTCTACTGCTAAAATGTTAAGTAACGATGGGGCCACAATTATATATAACAGCAATGAGATAACATGAACAAGAATATAACACGTATTGCTTGACTAAGAAAGAGATAAATATAGTAGCAAATATTCGAGAAGGCTTGACGATTAATTTAATTATGACATTTGTCAACTAAACATGACTACTAAAATAATTTTTTCGTATGGCCATCTCTTTCTTACTCAAGCATTCTATTTTGTTATTCATTTTATCTCATTGCTGTTATATACCGTGTGTCCACAGGAATACGCACCATAGGGATAACCAAATAGAATAGAAAGATCGGCTAACGCTGGAATCGCCGGCACGCTAAAACGTTGTTTTCTGGCTTCTGACTCGCCACTGTATGAAACAATATTGTTATAAATGGTACAAGAAAAGGGACGGTCGTCATAGCACTGGTTGATATTTATATTCTATTAGCATTATCTTATCTCTATGGTGCGTACTCCTGTGGACACACGGTATAATTATGGACCCATCCGTATATTAGTATAAACAGATACTACATATAATTAGAAATGGATGTCATTTTGAGGTAATTTGATCTGATCTATATTATTTTTAAAGGTCCATGAATCTGTACTTTTGTGTTTGAGTTACAGGACTCATTTACGAAGCAAAAATAGGTCTGTAGTACTTAACTCATGTAGTTTTGAAAGACTATACATTAGAAGCAAGTTTATTAAATTTAATTTGTTTTTTTATAAGTAATATTATCCAGATAGTCCTTTTCGAATCAGGTTTGTAACATTTTGATATTAGAATTATATATTGTGTGAGTGGGATCTTTTATTTCTTTATTGTATGTCTGAATCATTAAATAATTTTTTATTGTGACCTTTTTTATTCGTTGATATTGTTATTTGAGTTTTCTCAGCCTTCGTTAATATATTATATTTAGGTTGTGAAAAAGTGTTTAGTGTTTCTAACTTTTTGTAATAGTTCTCTACTAAGTTCTTGGTCTGAGGGTATTAATAGGTTTTTTATTTTATGATTCGTTAAAATGCTTCAAGATCTAGTTTTGGTTTGGTCTTCATCTTTGAAGTTAATTATACCTTGTCCAGTATTTGCTATTATGTTTTTATTTAGGTTATTTTTTATCGTAAAACTTCAAATACAAGTCTTAATTTTAAAATTTCCGGTGGTATTTCTATATTGCTCATGTTTTCATCTAATTATTTTCTTTAACGTTAGAAAATCTGGGGTTATAATTGAATACATTCTATATTGTTTAAAGCTACAAACCATGTGAACTGAAGACGGTTCACACCAAAATCAAGTTAAGTATTTCCATTTATAAAAATTTTACCTTGACTGCAGAACATTTTCCAACATAAAAGTAATGAAGGAAGTGTGAATTCACCTAAATATTTATTTTTATTTGCGTCATCTTGAAATACGTTTCCGTAATTTTCCACAAACGTTTTACTTTCTTCTTCATCGTTGCTGAAAACTCCTTGATCAATTGTCATTGGTGGTCTTAGAATATCCTTTATTGCTTTCCATACACCTTTATGGTTTGTGTGTATGTCCGATATGTATTTCTGATAGTTACTTATGTCGTAATGATGGAGAATTTATAGTGTCTTAACGTGAAAATTTTGACTTGACATTTAAAAGCATTTAATTGGATTTTCTATTTTTGCACAATTGTTGGTATACATCAATTGCTAGTTGAAGATCTGTAGTAGCATGGTAAACATCGAAAAGAATGGAACCTTGAGGAACTCCTGCTGTTAAATTTTTTAAACTTGATTAGTTCTAGTTTATTCTTACTTTATACGTTATATAAATGAAAAACAGCGAGATAAGATAGGCGAGTGGGTTGAGTTGTGTTAGTTTGTAAATGAGGTCTTCCAGCCAAACCTTATCGAAGGCAGGTGCAATATCGAAGAAAGCGATTAGGGTGTGTTTTTTGTCTCGAGCCCTCTTGCCATGATATTGATCGTTGAATCATTACTGCGGATACCATATTGAGTAACAGAAATGATTCGATTGCCGTTCAAGAACTTGTTAAGGCATTAAGACGCATTTGCGTGCAGAAAGGGACTACTTTTCATATAAACGTTGCCTAGCTACCAAAGCAGGTGTTCCTTTATCTATTTCGGTTAGTCTTATGGCAAATAGTATTTGAACCTTTTCCAGCTCATGGAATGACCATATTCCGTACATTCTAGGCAGCTTGCATATGTCAATACTAACGAAATTGATTGCATTAAAAAAAACAAGCAGTCAGTTACGAGGCAAAAAATCGAAAACCTTTACTAAGGAAGAAACCTCAAAAATTTCTCCACAAAGAGCCTGACGAAGAAAATTATTAAAGAAGGTAAATAATGTTTGACTAGTAAACTATTTTCCTTAGGTTCTTTTAATTATTGGACATGACGAACTTTTTAAAATCAGTATCCATGACATTGAAGATAAAGGTTCGATTCCAATAGTACGAATTTCTGATTCTAAAACACACAAAAGTCGGGTGTTTACAGTAACAATCGATCAAGAAATTTTTTTTTAAGTTTTTATAGAAAAGACGTTGCCTTAAGATTTGAAACTAATGCTTTGCGTAGACCTTTTCTAAGATACCTTAACGGCTAATATACAAAACAGGTGATAGGAATGATCATTATTAATTGCTCAATATTTGAATTTAAAAGAATTTATACACAAAGTTTGTAAAGGGTAAGCTCCAGTAGGTAATACTTAAAAAATAACAATACTTATTCTCAGAATTATCATTTAAAACATAATGCAGGCAATACTTTAGTTTTAAATTTTTCCAGGCGCTACTCCTTATTCCTTAACATTTTATAAGAAAGAGAAACTCAAGGGCGACTCTCAGAAAATCGTTCTTGGTGATTTTTATTTCGGAGATTTGCGAACAACAGTTTAAGAGATGTATATTATGAAACACGGTTTAAATATTCTAGTAAAAAATAATGAAAACGTCTACTATACCGGAGGATGGGAAGCCGCGAGAAAGCATTTAATAGCTTTCGCTATAAAAAATGTGATAAAAGAGAATTTCTCATGAACAGGAGTGACACTGTCGCCTGGCGTTCCAGGTATATGCAACGACGAACCAGGTGCAAACAAAAAACCGGCAACGTTCTTAGACAAAACATATATTTATCCAAATTACGGAGTAGGAAAATGCTGGCAGTCAGATGATGCACCAGGTGTTTACAAGAGTGCAAGAGTTGACCAAGTGTCGAGTTTATTGGGTGCTAGTAATTTTTTTAGGAGGTTAGCTTTACTGGAAGGTTTAGGCAATTCACTATAGTATCTATTTTATATAATCTCTTAGTACTGTTGTAATTTATTACTTTAAAAATATGTATTGAATTCTCGCTTGTGCTATTTACTCTTATTTTTATATCAATAAATTTATTTATAGGTCGTGCTTTAGTAACTGTTATATTTAAAAGGAATTCCGAGAATTTTTAAAATAATAGTTTAAATTCGCCATGTTTACAAATATTTATTATTTGTCTACAAAGTGTAATTGCCAGCGCCAGCCTCCCCTACTTTGAGTCGTTGTGTGCTTGGTGTTATAATTCTATGATTAAAACACTTGAACTAAAGCTGCATTATTCTTTAAGTGTGCGATAACGAACATTTAATGGAAAATTGTCTATATACTTTGAAAAAGCAATAGCAAACTGGAAAAACAAATTCAAAGCGATAGGAATAAAAATTAATAACACTTATTTACACAGTCTCTGCTTTACTGATGAACAAATAGCGGTGGCGGTAGACGAACAAGATATTACGAGCCCAGAATCACAACATTTAGCCCTGTTAAGATTTATCAGGAATCTTCATATTGTACCCACAAAAGAAAATGTTTTTGGGCAATATTTTTACATTATAATTGTAGGAATTTTTAGCAATATTTTAAACAGCTTTAGCAATAACAAACTAGGTAAATTATCGATTCATTTTATTTGACCCATGCGATCAAAATATAATTTCTTTCACTGTAGCATGTTTTGGTTGAAGTGAAATAAGCTGTTTGTTGCTTAATAACATATTGGCAGTCTGGTGTCTGTATTCTTTTTGCAAAAATGGTAGTTGGTAGAGCTATTGTCAATTTGCTTAATTCTGGTAATTTATGTGGCAAAATTTACAAACAATTACAATAATCGTATATAGTGTATGAAATATTGTGGAACTATAAAACAACAGGATCCATAGCAGAAAAGCCAAATTTAGGACGAGCTCCAAATATTACACCAGCAAATATAAGAGCTTTACGTATCTGCGCCAAATGATATGATTCTGGGCTTATAACTACATGATTAGAAAGTTTAAAGCATTCAAGAGATGTGACTTTGAAATAAATATAAAGAAGACGAAATACATAATAGTATGAGGAAATGAATAATGAACAAATTGATGTAGCAGCCATAAAGATTTAAGCGTTACAACAACGGAGAGAGGTAGAGACATCATACAGGGACAGAAGTAGCAAATTAGGCATTAGAAGAAATGCAGTAAGACAAATAAACTTGATACTATGGAATCAAGATATACAAAACCAACTAACAAAAAAATATATAAACTAATAATTAAAAGCGTTGTCACATACCACTAGAAAATATGAGACTAAATGAATGCTGAATGGAATATAAACAGTATTACAACACTAAAAATGGTATATCCAAATTGGAACATGTCTCACATATAACAATAAGAAGGAAAATCGATGTAACAAAACATAATGAATGTAGTGCAAAATGCTAAAGTGGTATGGCCACTTAAGAAGAACGCCTAAAGAAAAGCTCAGAGAAAGTGTATGACTGGAGCCCTCCTACAAGACCACGGCGTGGGATACGGAAATTGCAAGATCATTGGCAAGCAGAGGATTAGAAGAGGAAAGCTAGCGAGATCGCAGAAAATGGAATCTATTGTCAGGACATTTTTAAAGTGTACAAACGTACGGCTATTAACCTATTTTTCTAAATTACCACCCCACCTGTATATGGGTTTTTCATATTATTTCGCTTGAGTTAAGCCTATCGAGTTTTATGCAGCCATTGGCTTTCTAACGTTACGCAGCTGTGTTATCGCTTAGGTCTATCTTGCTGCACACGTGTTCATTTATCGCCTCGCGGCAGTCGTGAACTTGCTGTCAGGCGTGTTTTCTGGCACGAATTTAAAACGCAAGGCCATGACTTTGAGTGAGAAAGCTATGGCTGTCGTACGCCACTATATTATCGATCGCGTTGTCTGCCTGCTTTTACGAGGCTGTCTGAGCGGTTTTGTGAGTCAGTTCGCATCAGGCACGAAAAGGAGTGAGTCGCGTTTTTGAGGTGCGCGGCCAGCGATGTCGCCCCTTCGGGGTGGCGTCCGCTGGGCGTTTGCGAGATTGTTTTTCCTGTTGTTTGGGGGTGTGTTTCCGGACTTGAAGCGAATCAGTCGGTTGCAGCAGTGTTTGTCCCCCGTCGAATTGCTAGGCGCTTTTCGCTTTCGTCAAATGCGCCGTCGCCCATATATAACCACTTATGTGTATGTGGGATCAAATTGAGAGGGGGTACCCCTGGTCAAGTTTTACGTGCGAGCCTGCTCGGTTACTTTGGTCACATCGTGTATTCTGGTTAGGAACATGTGGAACTTCATTCAGCTCTTTGGAATCCCTCCCCTCGTTTTGTAGACCTTGGGACACCCATTGAACAGCAAGCTGGACTCCCTTTGATCGTCACAGGTGAAGTTATGTGAAGCTATTGTACTAGACGTAAGCTTACCGCGCCTATCATTTTTGTGCACTAACTAACGTTTGTTACCTCACCCCTTTTTTCCATTATGCAGTGCAAATAGATTCTCAATGTATAGTGCCATATGCAAGCGCATCACATTTGCGTACTAATTAATGTCTGTAATCATATTTGTGCACCACTTAACGTTTGTTACATCACCCCTTTTTTCATCTGCAGTGCGAATAGATTCTCAATGTATAGTGCCATATGCAAGCGCATCACATTTGCGTACTAACTAATGTCTATAATCATATTTGTGTACTAGCTAATGGTTGTTTTTAACATCCCCTCTTTCGTTACACATTTCGAACTAACTGATGTTTGTGTACCTTATTTGTGTACCGTTTGAGTCTGAAGAACAATAGACCTATTTGTCAAACGCTTCCGCTGTATTTTATTTGTGTTGCATGTTGAGTTTCAGTGTAAGCAATCTTTAGTGTCGTCGCCGGATTGGCGACTAGTGTATGATTGGTGTAAAGCGGATCCTAGACGAATTTGTGGGCGTCAAGGGTTCGAACGCTCCAGCTGTCGGTTCCAAAGAGTCCCAAGGTTGTACCCATAATCTACCCTTTTGGCTTTTGGGTTTCTGTCAGACGCGGTCTCAAATTGCGAATCCCGTGGCGCCCTATTGTTTTGTAACACCCTGTATATGTCGTCACGCTTGTCCCTACGGCGTCCCGTTCGTAGGACCACGCCCATCTCCCTGAGCTTATTTAGCCGGGGCTATTAGTTTGTTCTCGAGAATGCTAGGGCAAGTGGTGACGTTTAACGGAAGTGATAAGTTTGGTGGCACTCTCCTACCCCGAGTTGTCGTAAAAACAGTTTTCTACCGTAACACTATGAAGGAACATATACAGTCTGTTCTACAGAAAGGGTCCATGGCTATAGCGACTTTAACTGTATTATTACTCTAAAACACCATATACAGGGTGATTCAAAAATGAAGCATTTTATCTGGAGGGGTTGTTGGAGACTACTAGCGGAGTATGGAAAATATCACAAAAAAAATCTTTACAATCATTCCTCTGAAATATTAACAGCTGAAGATGCATTTTGAAATAAGCCAACATTTTAAAAAAATTCAACGTTTGAATCGAAGATTATTATTGTTGTTAAACACCCCAATTCAAAAAACTGACATTTTCATCAAACTTACTTAAAATTTTAGTTTTCAAAATTTCATTTTTGATGCCTCTAGTTTTAACATGAAACTGGCAACGATGCTTGAGCTGGACAGTTCTCTTGTACCGGGTGATTATAAATGCTTTTCCATCAATTTCCTTTTGAAATATTTGTTAAATTTGAATATGTTGGTGGCACTGTACGTCTATATCAAATTCAAGGTTAGCAGGTTAGGTTTTGCGTCAATCTATGTCAAAACTGACACAAAACCTAACCTCTAACCTGGAGGCGTGTTTATGCAGAAAGATTTCCGAACAGAAGACATCCTGACCCAAACGTAGTAAACCGTCCCCTGCAAAGGAGCAGAGACACTGGACAATTGGCTTTATTACCAAATGCAAATCGAGGCCGACCACGAAATGTGCGAAATACAAACATGGAAGAAGCAGTTTTAAATGCTCTAACAGAAGATCCTACCAGAAGTACAAGAAGCATTGCACAAGAACTGGGGTTGTAGCAAAGTTCCGTACATAATTGCTGACGAAGGAGTACACCCTTATCACTACACAAAAGTGCAGGCGGTCTTACCCGAAGACTTTCAGTTAAGGAGGAATTTTTGTAATTGATTGTCGGGACAAAATGAAAATGACCCAAACTTTATTTCCCGCATTTTATGGACCGATGAGGCAAATTTTAGTAGGAAGGGTTTCTTTAATTCTCACAATTATCATATTTATGCCTTTGAAAACCCTCATGCAGCAGTTGTAAACCACCACCAGCAAAGGTTCAGCGTGAATGTGTGGTTTGGAATACTTGGTATCCACCTACTGGGACCAGTCATTTTACCTTCTCGACTAAACGGTGAGATTTTTTTTAATTTCTTGCAAACTGAGCTGCAAGAACGTTTAGATAATTTGCCACTTGCGGCTATCAGAAACATGTGGGTCCAAATAGATGGAGCACCAGCTCATTTTGCTGCTCCAGTTAGAGAGTGGTTGGATGGAGGATTTAATCAGCGATGGATTGCACAAAATGGCCCTGTTGGGTGGCCACCGAGATCCCCTGATTTGACACCGCTAGATTTTTTTCTTTTGGGGATACGTTAAAGCATGCGTTTGTCCAACTCCGGTCCATAACGTGCAAGATCTTATTTTTCGTATTCAAGGTGCCGCTCAAACTGTTAATGTTGGTATGCTCCAGAGGGTTCAAGTGAACACATTGAGGCGAGCACAAACTTGTTTGATAGTGAATGGTAAAAATGTTGAACAACTTTTTAAAACCATTTTGATTTAGAATTTATCTTGATTTTCCTCCATGTTTTTATTACGAATTATTTATTAAAATTGATTTTTTAATTTCTTTAATATTTTACAAACAGAAGATACCTACCGAATTACCTATCTAAAACCTCATTACAAAGCTTATCCGATTTCGTTAGCCGGATAAACAAAATGCCCACTTATTTACCCTATCCTTAATAGATCACCGTGGTTTCGAAACAACAATAACGAACGACACATAATCTACATTATTTAGTAACATACTTAGATGAGATGTTGCCAAATTTAAGATTAAGTTTTTTTTAATATCTGAATTTGGAAAGGACATCTATTTTTTCTGTAATTTTTTCCGTACTCCGCTAGTGCTCCCTAGCAACCCCTCCAAAATAAATGCGCTATTTTTGAATCACTCTGTATAGTGTTAAATGAGACGATCTTAGCTACAATTTGACGAACAAACGACATTTTTAAACGTGGTCATTTATGTGTTGTGACGTCACCGACAATTTGTATAAATTGGTCAGTATAATTTCTTTGGTGTGTTCTTGTAGAGAATTTTATGTACTTTTCGCGGATAAAAACATTTCATAGGGTTATATGATGGAATATTTCAAAAAAATGCAAAAAGCTAGTTGAAGTTAGTAGGCTATTTATTAAACTTTTGACGAAAGAAAACAATTACTCATAATCAAAGAACCTTAAAAACGCTTGTTTAACTGTAAATTGGTGGAATTTCAACTATTACTAATAAGAACACTATTGTTACATATAACACCACAACGATAATAAAGCAAAACTATAGAAATGGCTCGAACTGTGAGCCATTGTTGTCTATTCATAACTGGCATCGTCTTCTCACACTATTTACTACACGAATTAGTACACCGACGGGCATATTTGCGATAGCCTGTCCGATTCGGTCTTCTGGCTCGTCTGATGTTTGGAACAATGTTGTAAAAACGTTGTCTTATAATTCACACTACATAAAAAAATCAAGCTGGCTTTGATCGGGGGAACGAGGGAGCCATTTAGTTGGGCCATTATTAGTACCTATCCAGTACCGCCCAAACATTTCGTTCAAACAATTTGTTGTAGTATTAGTGTTATGGACAGAAGCACCATCTTGCCGAAGAAACACATTCTGCCTCACAATCAACACTCGACTGTTAGTGTGCCGTCGATAAAGAAAGGGCCCACAATGTTCCCACCCAAGATGCCGCACCAAACATTAACACTAAATCTTGTATGAAAATTCCGTTCTCTCATTTTCGTTGGATTTTCATAACTCCAGAGATAATGTATGTTTCGATTAAACATGCCATTGTTGGTAAATGTAAATTAGGGTTTTGCTGGCACAAATTTAAAATCCAATTTGAAAAGCTTGTTCTTTTGGCAGCATCATTCGATTGTAAATTTTGAACTAGGTTGGCCTAATAACGATTTTTCCTGCTGGAAATCATATTCGCAGCAGGATGAGTGGATGCAGGATCTCTGAGAAGCTACAGAATACATTCAAACACTATGAACTTTGTACTTTGTGCTGGAATGTGAAACGCACCTGTCAGGTTTAGGAAATTACTTAGATCTCCGATTAACTTTGATCCCCAGCAAAAATAACATTACTCCTTGTGCTCTGTGCCTTCATCGGCAATATTTTGCTTCGTGTTGCGAATTTATGGATGGCACAGTCGTAGGTATTGAAAATTAACAATTCCATGGCATCACTTCGGGTCGACGCAAAATTGGACAAATGTAGGCTTTGTGGTGCGCTGCAAACGAATCTGTGGTTAGGTCTCTCTGATCATTATCACGTAGTTTTTGCTGGCTATTGCATCTTCAGTCTCTTACGTCCAAGCTCTTCTTAATCGCCATCTCTTTCGTCTATACGCTTGTAAAGCGGCCCCTTACTCCGCCCTACACCTACTGAACTATTACTTTAAATTGCCCCTGCTATGATACACTTTTTACATCCGCAGAGTGGCTAAGGGACACCAACATCATTTGAGGTTTTTCTCGTGGACACTTGAAATGTTGTACTCACCAATACAAATATAAATAACCAGAAGAAGCCCAACAGTTTACAATAAAGACATATAATCTGTACATAAACACACACAAGAGAATACATATAAGCCAATACAAAATAAGGCGCTACATATATGCAAATGCTTTAAACAGATACTTAAAGGTTCATTTATCAACGCAAAGTTAAAGGGCGGGCTCTAACAAACTTAACGCGACGTTGTCTATTCTTGAAACGACCTAGTAACAGAATCCCGGCCTTCCAAAATAGCGAGGGCACGCTCAGATGACGTAACCGCGAAGCTCTGTTCGCAGGGGGTTCCCCGTGCTAACAAACACGAGTGCAATAGCTCCAGGTGTTGCAATATTATTTCACCTTGTACGGCGATTATAGCTAGCAATGACCTTGCTTTGGGGTCTTCCCGATGCTGTAATCGTATACTAAGACAGGTGCTTTTCCTATGGTGTCGCAACGATAGTTGTCTTTTGACAAAGGCTGCAAATGCAGCAGGATTTGGCTGCTTTTGGAGGCTGACGTAATTTCAGAGGCACAATGAGCCAGCGGCGGATAATGCCGGCCACAACACAATATATGAAGCACTGTTTAGGGCTGTTATTAGCCCGCTTCGTACTGCTGATAATTCATAAGTACAACCAGCGAGCTTGCATACGACCCGCACCTGTTAACAATCTTGGTGCGAATCTGTTGATCCGCGTTATTCGACCACTCGGGCGCGAATGCTTTTCTTGCAGGCCTCCGGCGTTGATTCACATGCCGACCGGTTATTCCCCGAACTAAGCTGCATTATCGACGAATTCTTTTACGAACTCACGTCGCGTTACACTCTATAATCATTGACAGCGTATACATAAATTATTACTGCATAGTGCTAAACTACATGAATGAACACAAAACACATACTGTCAGGCTTCATAGCTAATTAGCATATAATGAACAGATATAAAATAAATAGATACAGGTGGCACGAATTGGCCCGTTTCACGGTGGAACCCATATTCATTCTTTCTCTAATTTTAGTATTTCGCACTCTGTCTACTTTAGTTAATCCACAGCATTCCAGATTTCAATTTATTTGTATTTCTTTTACTAATCTGCCATAATTCTGCTAAGTGCTTATACTCTTTACGATTGTCTTGCAGTAGATCATTTTTTTGTCTTTTTAGATATTCTGTTGATAAAGCTATTAAGCTGAAAACGTAAAAACTGTATGTTTCGTTTCTGTCACAATTTTTTTAATCTGGAAGCGGCATTGATGATGTGCATTAACTGAAGTAATACCTACTCATACTTTATGTCGTTTTTATTTTCCCTATACTGTAAAGTTGAGGGAAGTTTAATTTAATGCTCGTTGTTAATTGATTTGAAAGGTATCAATACCGCAATTGTACATTTTGTAACAACATTTCAGAAACGATATCTCGCTAGCTTTATGAAAGCAGTAGGTGGAAAAAGTGTTTAAATTGAATCTTCATTAACGTAATTTCTATTAATTTTTGCTGGGGTATGCACGATTTATACGATAGTTAGGGCTAGTCGGTTTAATCTGCTTTCTAATGAATGTCAATTATCACGGATATTTTAGCATTGATAACAGATTGAGGTTGCTGTTATTTTGATGTCAAGGGACTCAAAAATTGTCTGATTTTACTAGTCTGAAAATGGTATTATTTTTATGTTTTTATAATTATTAGTGAATATTTTACAGGCAGCAGTAGGAAACCTTGGTTTGAGAAGTGTAGGTCAGAGAAAAAGTAATCCACGGATGGAAGTAAATCAACTGTGGAAATTACGGTTATATTCAAGTAAGCCTAATTATAAAGTTTTAATTATTCGCCCCTAGAGGATCCGGAGGTTTTCTAACTAATACGGTGCATTTACTTTATATGAAATCAAATACAGTGGGCAGACGATGTACTTTGTGCAAATATACGAAATTTCACACCAACTGCACTCAGTTTATGTTCAAGAATACACTGAAGTTTAAAGTGACATTGGAAACATTTTACAAATAATTAATTGTCATTACTCGTTCTGGACACTTATCAGCACGGTAACTACCGCGGGATCGAAAAAACCCCAAAATTAGGATGGGCCCTGATCAAATTATTAAAGTCTGTTATCACCTACATATCAACGTTCTTTTCGGTACATAGCTTCAATGGTCCGCTAGCTAATGTTAATGTATTGTGATTGCATTTGTAATAGGTCAATAATAATCAATATACCAGATTTGGGGATAAATTTTTAGAATTAAACACTGCAACTGGAATTTCGACAATTAGTGAAATATCTGCTTTATTTAGATTTGCTCTATTTCAGGTCTCGGTGTCAAACATGTATACAGAAAATATTAAATATTATTGCGAAGCAATTTCCCATTTTCATGGAAATTCCCGAAAAGGGCTATCAAAATTTTCCACCGAACATTAATTTGAGTGCAAAATTAAAGTAGACTACACAAAATTTAAATAAATATAATTTTGGTTACATTTTTAGCGTTTGGCACTATTCAGATTTCGTGTTTTAGATGAATACTGCTCAGAAAGTAAATGAAAGTAAATAATTTATTACTTCCGCGAATTTGAAACGTTGTTCTTCAAATTTATTGAAAGAGCTTTCTAATTTGGATTTTTGGAAAGACTTCCGTTTACAGAAAAGTTTCATAAAACATATTAGTTAATTACTTCTCGATAGGCTATAAATAAATTGGGAGTTGTTTTGGAATTCATAATACGCTTACGTACTTCATCGCAAGAATTTTAAAATATTAACAAAGACTTTCTAATGTCATCAAATGCCCATAAAATATTATGTAAACATAAACTAATATAGTATGTGTACGTTCATAGGTTGAGCTCATTTGGATGTTGTCCTTTGTTAATATACTTTCAATTTATTAGCTGTTTTATCCTTCAAAATTAAATTACAGCTTGGTGTTTGAAAACAATTTCAACCCTTATGATTTTTCCCTATCTGATTTTTTCATAATCTCTTAAACTTTTTTGTGGCGAAATACCCCAATAAAAATATGAATGATTTTTTCATAGTCAAATCAGCGTCAGCGCGGTAGTAAGCGAATTAAAAGTCTATTAAATTATCAGTATATTCTAAGTTTCATTAGATCGCCTATATATTGTAACTTAGAACAACCATTCTTCTTCTTAAGCTTTTCTCCATCTACAGCAGGACGCAGGCCCTTTGTTAAAGACCTCCATTGCTCTCTAATCGGCGTCTTTTGATGCTACAATTTTCCTGCGATATCTTTGACGTCATCCAGGCATCTTTTTTGAGGTCTACTCACTTTGTGGTTCGTGGTCACCAGCATTATTCTATTGGGTTACCTCTCAGGGTTGTGTCTGGCTACGTTGTACCACCCTTAAACGAAGGGGTTGACAAGGGCTCTGCTAGCTCTTTTAACTCTCGGCAGAATATGGCGTGGAGTAAGGATCAGGCTGAGAAATGCTTGGGGCTTTTACTATTAAACAACAGATTAATAAAAGAATTGGGCGCCATGTCGTTATCCACAACAAATAAACCAACCTAGCTAGCAAAATAAATCAACGCCTACCTTATAATCTTTGCTGCGTATCTCAATCTAAATGTAATAATGCTAGCAACAACAAATACTAACAGTAACAGTCAAAATAATATTTAATATCCAGCACAAACAAATCAAGGTTGGCGTCACCCAACTTACACACACATGTAATTGTATATCGGGACTAAACAGATAAAACAACATTTTAAAAACTTTAATCCAAGTAGCATTTCTGAACTCACTAGTTACAGTTGAAATTACAACTTCTGGCTCACACCTGTGCAATCGCAAATGACATAAACATATAACGCCAAGGGCGCTATCTGAGATACAGTACACATGCTATTTCAGCAATTTAGAATTATTTAAATACTCGCACTTTTGCGGTAATAACAATTAAACCAATGGTTGTTTTGACACGCTCAGTTTGAGTTGCTAAGATCTTAGTAAGAACTGACATAAGTTTGCGGCATCATGCCTTTGTCGATAAAAAACAGAACTGACAATGACATGTATTTACAGTTTAATTATTGATGTAGTTCAGTGATCGGCAGATGAGTCCTGTTCGTTGTATTTTTCTATAAAGACTAAAAGCCAACTGACTGCATGAGTCTCAAAATCCCAAGGTTGACGCTCGAAAAAAAACTAGCATCAAAAGAAATACTTGGCCACGTACAGGCGCGAATTCGGGAAAGTGGTTAGCTCAAGAAAGAGCCAAAACATTAGCTCCGGGATACTGAATTTAAACCTTCCTGAGAGCTCAAATAGCTGCTTGATTTTTGATCCAATACTAGCGGTTTCTAACCCAAACTAGCCCATACTAAACGATCTAAATATTGGAAAATTAGAAAACGAAATTATGCACGCAAAAGCATCTTTACCAATGATGTTCACGGCCTAATTCAGAAGACGCCTCGCAGCGAATTCGATGAGCGGAAGTGCAGAGAAATCTAGCCTAAATAACCAAAATTAATACTCAAAGAATAAAACGCGAACAATGTTACAAGCGGCTTCGCTTGCTTGGTAAACAAACGCCTCTCCAAAAATCAAGCACCAGCTGTTGCACTGTTTTCACAGCCAACGCGGATAGAAAATCGACGACAAGTTCAGACGCAAAGATCTGCAGGTGTCGGTCGCTCCGCACACACACTGCGATTAGCTTGAATTTTCTTGCTGCAAAATATAGCTAGAAGGTGGTCCGAAAATCGGTGTTAAATGCATTAACGCGCGTTTGAAATAACATTGAAACGGGGCATGTCTTGTCCAGTTCCACGTAAGGTGCGCTACATGCTGAACATCTCTCTGTCGTGTGCTCGAGCTCGAGCACGAGCACCAGCTCGAGTACTAGCTCAAGCTCGAGCTATCTTATTAGTTTCCTGGCGGATTGCTTCATTTCTGATTCTATCGCTTAACCCAACTCCTGCCATAAGACATTCCATTGCTCGTTGGAATACTCTGAGCTTATTATTTTGCACTTTTGGCTGTTAGTTTCTTTGTTTCTGAACCGTATGTAACCACTTAGAGTATACATCAATTATACACCTTAGATTTCAACGAGCTAGGGATTTCTGGATTTGTTAGTACATAACCGAGTTATCCAAAGGCCGCCCAGTTTAATCCAATTTCAGGGTTTATCTCAGTGGTTTGGTTGTCGTTACCTAATTTTGTTGGATAGCCAAGGTACACGTATTCTTCCAAGATCTTTATTTGCTAGTTATCTAGTGCTTGGTCATTTGGGCTCAATATGTTTGTCTTCATAAAGTTCATTTGTAGACCTGCACGTTTGGATGCGTTGTTGTAACATGGTGTGTAAGCCTTTTCTATCAGAACTGATTAGTATGATATCGTATGCAAAGCGTAGGTAGTTTAGATATACTCCATCGACATTTATTCCTTTGCTTTCAAATTGCAAGTTCCTAAATAGTACGTCCTCTAAAGCCAGAGTGAAGATCTTATAGCTTATCATATTATCATTTAATGTTATCTGTATGGTAGCATTGTTGTATATGTCCTTCAGAAGATTGGAGTATCTGAAGTCTACTCTAGCATTATTAGGCGCCTGAATTACAGCCAATTTCTCTGCCGAATTGAAGGCTTTGTGGCAATCTACAAATGCTAAGTTTAAAGAGATGTTATATTCGGTAGAAAACATTAGTTGGTTATATTTATTTATTCCTGATTTATAGCTTCTATCTGATAACCAACGATAATAATTTTAAAAAAACACAGAAAGAAAACATATGGATATGGTAAAATAAATAGTTATTCATGTACGTAGGCATTGAAGTTCGACTTTTTCACCACAATAACAGTTGTATTTGAATTCCGCGCACAAATAAACTGGGCGAAGTTGTCTATTCTTGAAATACGCTGGTCGCTGGGAGCGCGGAGCACGTTCAATTTGAGCGACGAGCTGAGTGCGCGGATGACGCAATAACTTTGCGTCGGCTTGCAGGTAAACCCCCGTTACCTTCGATGTGCAATCATTCATTGAAGCAATTTCCAAAGATGTTGCAATCGCTTCTTATTTGGTATCAATATCTCAAATAGAAATTAACCTTACATTCAGTTGTTTCTAAGAACGATGCTTCTACGACGTTGACACAACGACTTCCTTCTGGCAGCGGCAGCAACCTTTGGTGATGCTGTCCTAGTGATCTAATACCTTCGTAGTCTATGTTCCTACTTAGGAACCCCTTTATGTCGGCGGAGATGATTGCAGGCCAACATTTCAGAATTCTGGCCACTCCTGGTGCTGTTAATAGCACGCTTCGTAAATTGGTTAATTAGAACGCACATGCACGAGTCGCCTGTCTGCTTGCGTCTAAACCCCCCTGCCCTCACGACATCGCTGCAGTTATTCATTAATGGAATTAGCTATCTTGGATATTCACAAATTCCTCTCACGCACGTCCGATACACTTATGTGTGCTAACGTAACACATACTAGACATATAAGGGATATGGTTAAGCTTTATTGCTAACAAGATGTAATAAATATATAGATATGAAATGCACATGTACAGGTGGCACGAATGGGTCCGTTACAGCAAATGCATAACAGAGAGAACTTCAAGTACAAGGAGCTTAAATTAATTTTACTTACCCCACAAATTGGTTAAACTATTGTTGATAGTTGACTTTGCTCAATATTGAAATGATTATAGAAGCTATAAGGGACTACCTGCACCTTTGGAAAATACTTTTAAGTAACTGTGTGAGTAGATACTATCAGGATTTACAGAAAGTTAGTTCACCTGTTTTAGCAACTTAAACACTATGTTCAGTACTGGTTTATCTTTAATGGCAGTTTTACGCCACTACATGAGTTGTTAAAAAATTTTCATAAGTCAGAGTCTGCTTTTGGAAAATAGTCTTCTCTCAGTTTTCTATTATTTCCCCCAAAATTTCGATTTGAGTATACTACAGCTTTTAGATAGGTATAAATATACAAGATATACAATCTAAAAAATGGTAGGCACCGATTCTAGTAGGTTTTTTTGTGGCTGCTGCATACACTAACATTAAAAACAGGAAAAATTAAGATATAGCTTTTAAGACGACTTATAAACGCCCTATATAGAAAATTATCCAGGTGACCCAAAAATGTAGAAAAAATACTTCAACCACAACAATTAATTCCAATAAAAAAATTATTATTCACTTTTAGAAGAGGCTACTTAAAAAAATAATATAGACACTATTCAACGACTACTGACTCAAAAATTAATTCATCTCTAAACTTTAAACAACACGAACAATACTACTTTGAATTACAACTAAAAATCCATATGGAATGCTTTCCCTTCAAAACCTATAAGCTTGCAAAGCTTTACAGGGTGTGTCACAAAAGTTGAAACCTCTACTGTTTGTGAGTGCAACCCAACGTATAAATTAAGAAAGTTTCAGTAACTACAACTCTGATTAATATGTGTTTCACATAAATTGAGGCTATTTTTATACATTTACAAGGAGTTGTTTGCCCAATGGGTTCGCAACCGTCAATGCGTTGTGTGGATTGGACATAAATTGCTGGCGCCCTTTTTTTACCTTGGTAGTTTCATTTTAGACAGCGTTGTCGCAACTCGTGTGCAGAAAGGTTGGGGGTATCCTTCAAAGTATTTAATAACTTAAATGGTTCGTAATACTGTGCAATATTGAGGGGCGAGTCAAATGGGAGGTATTTTGCTTTCCGCGTTATCGATGAAATAACTCGATAATAAGTCGATTATTGTCACTTAAGCTAACAATGTAGTGTAGTTTGTTATATCGGAGGGTACCGTGTGGATCCTGTAGGAACTGCTCCACGTCCAGGACAGTCAAAGGGATTTTGAGCCAGGTGTTTGTTTAGTCAGGCGGGTTCAGGACCTGCATTGGTTGCTGAGGAAATCTTCAGGTACCCAAGCTATAGCTCCAGATGCTCAACGAGCACTTCCCATATGTGTACCCCGAATCGTGTTCTGCCAGTTAAATAGTTGTAATTATAACATCAACGCTTAACTTTGGAGGCTTCACCAGATATTTGCTGGAGATTTGGACATATCGCTCGTTTATGCGGTCATATGTTATTGTGTCGAGCGTAACTTCCTGGACTTCCCCTTTCACATTTTTAGTAAATCATGGAGCAATTGCGGTGTTAAGAAGTATGTTTATTATAGGTTACTTGTAACAGTTGTATCCGTTGAGAACTGCTGACTGCTAACAATCAATCTTTACACATTTTCCAAAGCTGTTAGAGCTCCGTCCTTTCTTTGTTAGAATTGCATGTTGGCTTGCTATCCCAGCAAGCAACATAATTTTGATTGAGTGTGGAAAAGTTGCAGGTACCTGAATAAATATCCCTCAGTTATATACAGTGGGGAGGTGTGAAACACTTTAATATCTCAGTAAATGTGACTTTTCCAAATTACACCAACTTAAATACTTGTTTAACACCACTGCTTCATGTGATAATTTCAGACCCTTTCACTCAGCAACGTTATGCAGCGATCGCTCCTGTTTAGTGTTCTCCTGAGTTTGTTTCCAGTAAATACTAGTCGCTATTCATAACCTACACGTTATTGCCTGAACGGCACGTGTTACTATCAATAGGTAATTTTTGTTAAAACTCTTCCTTTTGCCTATGAAAGTGCCAGTTGAAACCACTTGGCGCCCTATAATTTAGTTTTTACCTCATCGAAGATAAGTTGACCCTGATCCAGTTTTCTTAGCTAGTCGGTGGCAGTTTCCATTCTTTATAGGAAGAAGTTTATGTAACGGTATATTGATATGTGTACGTTATGTTGGAGCTTCAATAAATAAGGAACTTAAAATTTTATGGCGCACCCTATATAAACCAAATAGGGATATAATGCCATTTGATATTTATATCTAATCACAATTATGTGATCTTCTAAGATATCAATAGACATTGACCGAAAATTAAAGTATCCTTTTGTATACAATTCTTAAACTCCATCTTATAAGTGTAGACCTAAGCTCTATTATTATCCAACACATACTGAAATAAAAGTGTAGAAGTTTTCCAAGACAGTATTCTTTTGCTACTGTTAAAAACAAATAGTACTCCGTAGTGAAACATGAACTGCAACCTGTATAGCTTACATTCAGCAAAAAACTCATCTTTGTAAAGTGTCTAAGCCCACTGCCGCACATAAACTGCCCTCACAGTTCAAATAAGCGTTTATAGTCTCGGCCGTGAGCGCTGTATTTAATTTTATTAGGTATATTAAACGACCTTTATTAAATATGCCCTGTTACGACGTTCTATGGCTTATCCTTAAACGCACTATTTTTACATGACTGCCACTGGCAAACGCCATACTGATATCATGGCAATTTTTTTATAACAAGAGCAATGAAGAAACTGAATTTAACATCGAATTTAGTATTTGCGAGTATAGGCTTATGGTTAATGACAGGAGTAGATTAATAAGGATACCAGCAGTGTTCTGGATTTTGTTCTCCAGGGAGATGTTGGACCCTCCATTTGCTGCCATATACGAAGTTGTGCCATTATTGCCTGCAAAAGATCAACCTGCAACTAAATTAATCTCTATTAGTATTTATATAATTATGATGACACGAACAAAACATAACATGACATTAAATAGAGTGCTATTTGATTAATTATGGGAAAGCTGTTGTACAAAACGGATATTTAATGATGCAGTTACTGTAAACTGCAAATATTTGCTAATTTCAATTAAAATATAAACGTCGGAGTAAATACTGCTAAATTCAAAGCTTTCGTGCGTTAAATGTGAAAATAAACCGATACCTTTATGTCAGCATTAGACCTGCATGGAGTCATTATATTTATTACACCAAATATTTATTCAAAATATACACAAAAATGTGCATTTGAATAAAACTTCACCAAATCGGTATAGAAATCGCTATAATAATTCAAATAAGCTTTACAGAAATTTCACAGACGACAGGTAACCAAAAATTGTATCAAGACCACTAGTTAGTTGATTAGCAACGTTTTATATACAGTATGAATAAAGTAACCACACAACTTATTATTACAGTCTGAATATTTGAACAGTGATAACATACTTAACTTTGCCCAAGTATTTTTCTAAAATTATTTAATATTACTTTTATTGGTAGTCGGCTACTTCTCTAGACACCTATACTAGTCCAGTCACTATGTACGAAAATATGGCCCTTGCTGGAAAGTGAACCGAAATTTGAAATTCCTTTTTTGGGGTGTTGAGGGGGTCCAGCAAAACTTAACTTCAAGTTGTCGACCCAGATTTCCTAGGTGCTATTTTCGCCATCTTAACAAAAGGTACATTTGATTTTTTTGCGATAACTCAGTTTCCGTTAACGGTACGTGAAAATGAAGTGAACCTTTTATTAGTACCTACAATAAAGATAGCTCAAAAATTGTCAAAACTTAAACATAAGAAAAAAAGTTCTACCCTGCTGCAAACTGTTTAGTACTCTAGTACTCTCCTCTTAATAAGTGGTAAAAAGTTGCACTACCTTGCGCGTCGGGTTTAGACGGGAGGGAGGTGGAAAGGTGGTGAAATGGTAGGTTTCAACAGTTTTTCGCAAATATCTCGTCAACTATGAGGTTCAGCGCAAACTTTATCTTATACAAAATTAATCAAAATTTAATTTATAATAAAAATGGTTTTATGCATTTTTGCGCTCCAATAAAGTATTACGGAGATATGGAGGGGGTAAAAATTTTACTTTTTCTGTTTGTCAAAAAAAAAGCATGAACGCATATGAACTCGTAATATTCGCCCCAAGTGTATTATATAAAGGGTTCAGGGAAGTGGAGAGGCTAGATGGTTATAGCGAAGAACCCAACACAAAAGACGAACAACATTTGAACAGATCATCCACTACTACACATGATGAAGTGAAAGTGGAAGATGCAATTAATGTCACTCTTGGGCAAGCAGGACTTTTAACTAGTAGTAAGAACAAGATGCAACTGATTGCTCTCATCACGGTACACTTATAGCAAGCTGGCTGCAAAGTTATTCAGGCGGAAGGTAATGCTGACACCAAGATCGTTTTTACTGCAATTGACGAATCAAAAAAGAAAAAGAGGCTATCGTGATTAGCAATGACACCGATTTATTGGTTTTGTTGGTTGTTCATGCTCCAGCCAACAAACAGTTAAAGATAGCTGGACCGAAGAAAGGTAACGAAGAAGAAAACGTTTACTGCAGTGGAGATATTCAGCGTGGTATCAAAGAAATGAAGGATGTTCTCTTTCTTTAATTTATAGAAAGAGAAAAATAACGTCTTTTAAAAAAGTGCAACGTGACAAGGAGCTTTATACAAAGCTGTTGACTTTTAACAAACCAAATTCAGATCCAGATGCAGTAGCTGATGCTGGAAACCATTTCTTCTTTTCGATATTTCCATTAACAAATGCAGATAATTTGGATACTAACCTGTACACACAAACTTCAGGTTGGCTGTACTTCCACCCACTTCAGCAGCTGCACAACAACATTCTTATAGAGTTTACCATCAAGTGCAGCAATAGTTCAATGTCAATAAAGATTTATTAAAATTGGGTTTGGAAAAGTATTAGTGACGGTGACGGTATCGATGAAGATAATCTTCAACATGAAGAAGAGCTTGAAGATTTTTAAGTTACTGATTGCCGTTATTTATTATTATATAACTATCTCGAACGTTGTACATAGCACTTTACATTGAATTTACTGAAAAGCATGTATTATGAAGAAAAACAATTTCCATTATTTTTTATATTCAAGCTTATTAGATAAAGTTTGTAGCTAACCTTGTGTTAATTCTATCCACATGATTTTATCTTTTTAGGAAAATATGACAAAAGATGGAAGCAATTTAAGTAGGTATAATTATAAAAGCACAGATGGGAAAAGGGAAAACAATATGATGAATTATTCAAAAGGAAATATAGGCAAAATGAAGAGGAAAACCACAAAGGAGGGGAGCAACGTAAGTATATCTATTATCAGATACATACGCATAGAAGTACATACACACAAATGTTTCTATGTTATTTATGAGTCACTACGTACTTTTTTCATGAATCCCAAGCTAACTGGAAAATAATGACATCTTTACCCCCTCCATATCTCCGTAACCCTTGACTGTAACGCAAAAATGCATAAGACCATTTTTATTGTAAATTAAATGTAAACTGTCAAGAGAACATCTTTCATTTCCCCGATACCACGCTGAATGTCTCCAATGCAGTAAACTTTTTCTTCTTGGTTGCCTTTCTTCGGTACAGCCATCTTCAATTGTTTGTTGGCTGGAATATCAACAACCAACAAAACCAATAAATTAATGTCATTGCCAATCACGATAGCCTCTTTTTTTTATTCGTCAATTGCAGTAAAAACCATCTTGGTGTCAGCATCACCTTCTGCCTGAATCACTTTGCAGCCAGCTTGCTGTAAGTGTACCGTGATGAGAGCAATCAGTTCCATCTTGTTCTTACTATTAGTTAGAAATTCTGCTTGTCCAAGAGTGACATTAATTGCATCTTCCACTTTCACTTCAATATGTGTAGTAGTGAATAATCTGCGCAAATGTTGTTCGTCTTTTGTGCTGGGTTCTTCGCCATAACCATATAACCTGTCAACTTCCCTGAACCCGTTATCTAATACACTTGGAGCGAATAGGCACTCATGCTTTTCTTGGACAAACAAAAAAAGTTAAATTTTTACCCCCTCCATATCTCCGTAATCCTTTATTGGAGTGCAAAAATGCATCAGACCATTTCTATTTTAAATTAAATTACGATTAATTTTGTATAAAGTAAACTTTGCGCTAAACCTCATAATTAACGAGATATTTGCAAAAAAACTCTTGAAACCTACCATTTTACCACCTTTCCACCCCCCTCTCGCCTTTACCTGACGCGCTAGGTCGTGACACTTTTTACCACTTATAAGAGGATGGTACTAAACAGTTTGCCGCTGCGTAGAACTTTTTTTAATGTTTTGGTTAAATGCTAGTTTTACTGTACTATGTTTAGCGTTTTTTGTGCTCTTCAATTTATGTTGAATTACTTCTCCACGTACGAGCGATATTAGTCGAGATATCCAACGCTAAAGGATAACGTGAACGGGTCGAGATTTTTTCGCGCTTCTTCGCTTGTATTTCGTTTCTCGGCCTATTTAGCGAAAAAGTAGTTATTATAAAACGTCTACTGCTTGAAAATACCTGAAATTTGACCCATTATAAATTAAAATTAGACTAAAATTACGTCTTTAGAGCGGTCCAAAGTCGTCAAGTCGGGGAGTAATTTTAATTTCATGTATCGTACTAATACATAAATGACATAATAAACGTCATTACATTATTAGAATCATTCTATTTCATAGAACATCTTAGTGGACAACTTGAAATTTAACTATCCTGGATCCCCAACATTCCAAAAAAGGAGTTTAAAATTTCGGTTCTTACGAATTTTGACTATTAAACATTGTACTACCTACACGTACAATCCGAGTCTCAAGTATCATATGTCTCTTTTGCAGGATAAAACAAAATTTTATTTTAAGTTTTCTAAATTGTAACAATTTCGAAAACTACGATTTACAAAAAAGAAATAGGTATTTACAATTGCGAAAACTGAACTTAACTTCTATACACAAAACCGATAAAGTTTATCATTCATGATCACCAGCGGCAATTCTTTTTGGGACATCCTGTAGCTATATATATGGTGTTCCAAAAATAATGGGACACCGATTAGTTATAGCTTCCTTACGTTATAATAAATCCATTAAACCTAATATACCTTCAGTAAGAAGTTATGGGGCCTTGAAGTTAATTTTTATTTTTTTTGTTTTTTTGTTCATTTTCACAAATGTAGAGATATCCATTTGAATTTTGGTATACATGCTTACTATTAAATACTGCACTAATAAAAAAATCATAAGTTAGACTTGACTGTAAGAGGCACTTTACCTATCTTTGAAAACTTCGTTATCTGTAACATTTTTTGAAGTTTTAGGTTAGTATCTGATAGAGAATTAAAAAGCACAAAAATAATGTACTCTTAGTTCTTAAGCCTAATAACAACCGTTTACCTTAAAATGCCTATCAACGGTTTTTGATTGTCATTAAGACGTGCAGTTATCAAGTAGCCATGATCACAAAAACAATGGTCATCTAGTAAAACAATTAATGACATTAGTGACATAAGAATTTGTTCTTCTATGTTTAAGAAAATGCCGCTACATAACGAATTCTCCAATGTTGAAATGTTCGTTATGTCGCAACATTTTCGTAAACACAAAATACAAAAAACTGATGTCACCAACGTTATTGACTTGTTCTTGTAGTTTACTAGATCACAATCATTATCCATTGTTTTTGTGATCATGGCTACTTGATAGTTGCACGTCTTAATGACAACCAAAAACCTTTGATAGGCATTTTAAGGTAAACCGCTGTTCTTACGCTTATGAACTAAGAGTACATTTTTTTGTGTATTTTAATTCTATTTCTGATAATAACCTAAAATTTAAAAAAGTGTTACAGATAACGAAGTTAGAGCTAAAAAAAGTTTTGAAAGATAGGTAAAGTGCCCCCTACATTAAAATCCAGGTTATGCAGTACCTCATAGTAAGTACGTATACCAAAATTCAAATTGATATCTCTACATTTGTGAAAATTAACAAAAAAATAAAAAATAAAAAATTGAACTTCAAGATCCTATAACTATATTAGGTTTAATCGATTTAGTATAACGTAAAGAAGCTATAACTAATCGGTGCCCATTATTTTTGAGACACCTTGTATAGGATGACTCACGGAGGAGGTATGACGTCATCGATGTTTTTTTAATGGAAACCCCCTTTTTTTATTAGGGAATATGAAAGAACGCATTTTTTTACTTACGCTAAGTTGATTTTTGAGTATAGGTCACGTGACCAAAAATTAAGAAAAAAATGTGCAAACTGCAAAATACTAAATTTAATTGAAATGATAACTTTGAAAACAACTAAATTAAATATTAAAATTGTGCACTGTGTGTCTGCCTGACAGTAGCCAAGACGACCGACATGTTTTTTATTGATTGCTGTCATTGATAAAATGGTAAAATCATACTTCCTAAAACTAAATTTTGTATTTATCTTAAGTTTTGGATTCTGTTTCCAGAAATGAATTTCGCAATTTTACCTAACTAGGCACTTACTTCTAGAGTTGTAAATACAAGAAAATATTTAATAACAATAGTATATGAAGCTCAGTATATATATGGTTTTTATTTGAGCCACCTCCTAGCAGAAAAACCTTAAAAATACCATAAATTATGATTTATTATTAAAAAAAAAACGCGAGGTTTTAGGAAACATGTTAATAACTCATTTGAGCGATACACCTTACTTTTATTATTATACATTATTATCGCCGTTGTCGGCATCGTGGGTCAGTTCCCCGTCACTACCATTGTTGACTTATAGGAAGGTAGGTTCTTAATAATATGGTAAGTAGCTTTCGGGAACGCACTCTCTCGCCAGCAGCATCACATTATCATATTTCAGTATTTTTAGTGGCAAATTTTGGTTATATAATCTATCTGGCTGTGTATTTATATCGACTGGACTACATTGAATGTTGAATGTACCATAGATGGTCATATTGCAACTGTGACTACGCTGTATTCCACTACTTTGCTGATCATACAGTATAAGCTTGTACTTACTTATGGCGAACTTTTATCGGTGATGGTTGATAACTGTTTTTTTTTAATGTTGATTTAAATGACTAACAACTTCAAAAATCATACTTTGGTCTACTGCTATAACCTTAAAGTATTTTTTGTTACATTTTCCATAAGGAGTCATATATTCTTCAGTAGTAAACTAAAGTAAATCTTTTCTAACGCTTTTTCTACAACACCGAAAAGCCTGTCGCATGGTAAGAACGAATGACCAGGTTCGGAGTAACAATGAAGTACATTTTGGAAACGATTAGCTTTCACGAGAGCAAATAAGTAATTTACCAAGCTGCTGTTTTTATATTGAGCGGCACAGTTATCCGAAAATATGTACAGCCATTTCACGTCGTTGAATATGATGTTTTTGAGATAATGGTAAAGTAGGCTAAGGGTTTCATTTGGTGTTTTCTTACCAGTTATTTCATGGTATATATAAAAATGCGAGATTCTCGTTTTTGTCAAATAAATACAAAAGTGTATGCGTGAATAAGAGGACTCCATCCAAAAAATAAATATGTAAACTTACCGTGTATTTATGAGAAACGCTTCGTTGTCGACCTTCTCTTAATTTTAGACGTTTTCTGGTTACTTCTGACGTACTTATTGAACCACAAAGATAAGTAGCTAGCATTAATTTCTCGCCAATGTCGTTAAAGTTACTTAGAACTCGCGTTATTTCTTTTTCGTTAAAATTTGCAAAACATTTGAATTTGTATTTACAGTCTTGGCCAACAACTCTGTAACCAAGCATTTTATTAGAAATATTACGCCGTATTTTTCCAGTAGCTGTCTATTGTATTCAGATTTCTAGCCGACTTTGATTCATTTATTAACTTTCTGGTATTCTTTCTAACTTCTAAATCACCATCCTCACTATTTGTTGCATTATTGTCTATATCTGACACAAACACATCACTTGAACCACCACTCTATGCGACTCCTCCATGTTACGATTATTAAAAACACACAATTAACTTGCTGAAAACTATCACTATCTGTAACAATAAACACACTGCAAGTTAGGTAGATAAATATCTAGACAAAATAATGTCAAAGAAAGAGGCGCTGTGCGTTTAGCACAAAAACGGTGTAGCTCCGGAAGCTGCATCCTTCTTGTTCCAAATGCCCTGTGACGTATATTTCGGATTGCTTAGATAAGGCATGAACAATGACTGATCTGCGTAGAATTTAGAAATGTTTTTAACCATTTATCAAGCCCATGAAAAATGGAGTTGCATCCTTCTTGCTGCAAGGTACTCAATTAGGATGTTGTGGCTACTTTGCTCCCTTAAATTTATACTGTTATATCTGACACATTGTATTACACTGGTGTAACTATCGATAGGGCAGAGGTATAGTTACGGACACCTCAAAGTGCACGGTTGTTTGTTACTATGGTTATTTTTGCGATTTTCGGCTTATTAAATGGGGGTTTCTCCAGTGGCGTTGCTTGTGGTTATAAGAATAGGTATTACATTTTTAATGTTTGTATTTTAGCAAAGTTTCAGAAGTAAGCAAACTATATAATAATATGCATTTAATAAATATGTATCAGTATTCAATTGCTACTACGCTTTGCAGTTTGTTTCGCATAGAGTTGACCTATGTTTCCATATTGTATCCTCTCAGTTCCTTCCAAGCATTTCTTATTCTTTCCCATAATTCATCGGTTTTGTTTGGTGCAAAATCCCTGGTATACATTGTTTTAATTAAATAGCCCCAAACATTTTCGATGGGATTCAAGTCCGGACTTCTTGCAGGCCATGGTAATAAATTGATATTATTCTCATCAAACCATCAATGAACAACCCCTGCTGTATGCACAGGACAGTTATCCTGTGAAATTAATGTTATCAATTACGTTAACATAAACAAAATTAATTAATTAGGTAATATCTCGCCTGTTGAAAAGTAAATTGATTAGGAAAGACCTCTCTTACAGATGGCAGCATCACATTTTGCAAAATGTTGCGATAATTTTCAGCATTCAGTCGACCATTAATTCTATAGCATGCCCCAGATCCGTGAGCATTGATCCATCCCCATACGTTTACAGAGAATCTTCCACTACTCTTTAAGGGTTGAACATAATATTGCTCCTCAAATCTTGAATTTTGTGGTCTACACACCCTTAACCGTCAATTGGTAAATGATTCAAATATCTTTTCACCTGAAAAAACAGTTGTGTTCCAAAAGTCGTTGATCTCATTCAAATAGTCGGTTGCAAATTCTTTGTTCTCTGATGTTAAAAAAAACTTTTCTTGCAGAAGTCTCTGCTGCCAACGATTTTTAATTTTGAAAGTGCAGCTCTTGCTTACATGCAAATCTGTTGCGACTCGACTCAGCGACCAGTTCTCTTCCATTTTCTCTGCTTCTGACAAATGTCTGGGAATTTTCCGAGTTTTCAGTTCTATGACAGTTGATGACAAACGTAAACGTCAAAACTCGACGTCTATGATTAGAATATCGTATTAAAAGCTAAAAATCTGCCGTGCACTTTGAGTTGGCCGCAACGGTACAAAGGTCCGAGTGTATCTATTAAACTATTTGAAGAACGCAACATTATAAATGAAGAACCTGTGTTGTGTGCTAGATCTGATGTCAATGCCAATGTAACATTAGCATTAGCTACATAGGATATTGTATTAGGAACACGTCCGCAGCGATATTCACTCATAGATGACAGCAGGCGAAAAATCCACGTATATTTTTAAATGGCCAAATTATGCATTCCGATTAAATGTGGATTATCGAAACGTGATTTTCTCTTAAAGCACATATCTAATTAGGGAATGGCTAAGTTGAATGGAATATTGAAATTCCCTGATATCGAAAACCATTCTGAGTCAAATATCTCTAAAATTCGTGTCAACCGACTAATGAACCCATTATAATCTCCGTCTCGGCTGTGCGGATCTTTTGGTGAAGACCCCAGCCCACTAGATCCCTCGTATTGGGGGGGATGTTCGTATGTGTACAAGATTCCGGTCGCCATGAACCTTCCTGAAGTCTTGGATCTTCTTCATACGATAGGTCGTCCGAAAATGAAGGCAACATCAACTTTTGAGGTATGGTGGAAGGCAAATAAATTTTTTTTGTTTTTTTTTATAAATAACTGGTTCATAATATTTAATTGTACTAGCGAAACGGAGTGATTCTGAGTGTAGAATTATTCTTAGAAAACACTGAGGGACGATTTTCTTGGGGGTATCGTATATTTTCAAAAAAAATCCAACTATTTCAAGAAAAAAATGGCATGTCTAAATTTAATTTTAATTTTGTATTTGCAAACGTTATTCCAAGTTTTAAATGAAGTACTTGCAATAATAACGCCAATTTGATTTCACACATTTCTTACTCAGCTATGAAAATGGCTACCTATTACTAGTCCGAAAGTTCAGCTATAATATCACAGATAGCGCGTACTTAAATGCCTAAGAGTATGCAAATGTGTGGGGTAGCCAACGAATTCTGTCACATCTGGTTATAGGGGTCGAATCATAAGTTTATAAGGTTTCGCTAAAACAGGGAACGTGCTTTGCATTCTAATTTTTACACTATTATTTCCTGCATCTTTTGTTATTTAATCGCATGCCATTATTTTTCAAAATGCAACTAATTTGTTTTCTGAATGATGTCATTTTTGGCAGTGGTCTATTATGAGATGTTTTATCTGACTTTTTCCACCGTCTCGGGTGTTTATCACACGACGTTTCTGGAGTTTCTGATCTACTCCTTTGCTCAGGTGTTCTGGTTAGTCCTTACAGTGGAAAAACTCCGATAATACATCTCATGCATTTGTATAGTGGTAACAAACTAACATTTTTCCTTGGCATTTTATCAGTTAATTTTTATTACTTGTGTCCATGACCGCCACCAAATATAGTTTTAATCAATATGGTATTTCAAAGACGGAATTTAAACTGTCATTGTACGTCAGTATAAATGTCATATTCATTGCGTACTGACTACTGATACAAATTGAACCGATTGAGAAATACAGTAGTTGCTCGAATATGTGAACTTGTGTATATGTTACAGTAAATGCAGGAAATTAGTAAATGTTAGCAATTCCTAGTGAAAGTTGACATTTACTAATATGTTAGTAAAAGCTGGCAAATAAAATTCACTCACAATTGTTAGCATTTACTAGTCCTACCCAGGAAATGTCTAACGATACAGTTTAGTTGCTGTCCCGAAGCTATTATTTCAAAAGATGTTCCAGAAAAGAAAATAAGCCTACGAACAGTTGCTAATTTGCAGTCCACGGGTACAGGGCAAGGTTTTTTAAAATGTCAATGCAAAACTAAATGCCAATCAAATAAATGCTTTTGTAAAAAAAGAACATTTTATGTACATCGAAATGCCACGCGTCACTACCGTGTGTAACAAGTAAGAGTCCATTTACTTGTTTCTACTCAGAGATTAGTTTATTATTACACATTATATATTAGTTCTAAGAGTTCATTTTTCTTTATAAGCAGTTTTTATATTTTCATGAGAAATATACTTTTATTTTGAGCCTAATTTATTACTTTTACTGCCACATACCAGTAAATGTTGCTTTTTCTAGTAATTGCTCGCATTTACTAGTAAAAGTCAACAAGGATTGCAACGAAAACAACAATCACTAGTGCAACTAGTAACTGCTAGCTTCTGCTAGTAAATGTTAGCATTAACTGAACTTCCAGCTTTTACTGTAACATATACAAAAAAGATGTTTACTAAACCATATCCGGACACTTAATCACGCCACACATAATCATGGGACGTTTAAGCACAGACAGTTAAACACGCCGACAGTTAATCACACGGACATTTAAACTCATAGACATTTAAACACTGAGACATATAATCACATGGACAAATAAACACATTGCGTTTGAAGTGAATTCGGAATAGTAATAAGCGTGTTACGTAACGTACAGAAACATAACTAAATGTTACCCAAGACTGCAGTAAAACTAAAGTATAAAAAAATTATGGAGGTTTATTGAGTATTATACATAACAAGCAATCCAGTGAGACAAATGTCTCATTTCAAAAAACAAAAAAGACCGATTTTCAAATAGAACGCGTATTAAATAAAAACTGTACCCAGACCTGGAAGGTGTCAAAGTGGTTGCCTAACCGATCGACGTTTGAAGGCGCAGAGGGTCGCAGCTCCGTTTGGCTGCTGAAACATTTTTATTTAATACGCGTTCTATTTCAAAAACGGTCTTTTTGTGATTTCTCGAAAACCGGAAGTGTCACGTGATTGAAATTCGGTTCCTGAGCTGACATGAGCATTCCAAACATATAATTTTTATAACTTTTTTCTCTATCTCTTACGGTTTGGCTGCTGAAACAGCATCCCGGACGGACGGACAGAAAAGTCTACAGCGTCCCGGACGGACGGACAGACAAGTCTATTAGATAAAGGATATTATTTATACATGCATACATATATATTAAAACACATGGGCAAGGGTTCTCAAATACTGAATTTTATTAGCCGGATCGCAGCATGCAACTATTTGTTCGACTCTGGTGTTAAGATCTCTGTATTTTTTCCTTCTGCGGAATGCGTTGACCACTCATATGCTGTAAATAATATGAGTGTTGCAATGAAATTTCTTTTTGTAGTCCACCGAGAAATCGCCAAACGGTAGGATGACTGCATTGAAATAACGACTGCAATCCTTAATTAAGTGGCATATCACTCCTATACATTTATTTTAAATTAGTATTCTTTTTCAAAAATGTGTTTATATATGTCCATGTGATTATATGTCTCAGTGTTTAAATGTATATGTGTTTAAATGTCCGTATGATTAACTGTCCGCGTGTTTAACTGTCCGTGCTTAAATGTCCCATGATTATGTGTCGCGTGATTAAGTGTTCTATACCCTTAGGCCGTCCGCTCACTGAGACGACGCGATTGCGACGCAACTGAAGAGAAACTCATAAGCGATAATCGCGTGGCGATTGTCTTATGGGTTTATGTACTTCACTGCACACTGCTGCGATTGCGATGCGACCGCGATGCAACTTGCACAAAATAATTGCTCGCGACTGTCAGTGCCAATCGCGAAGCGATTAGTTGCGTTGAAGTTGCGGGGTAAAAATGCAAGGACTGTCAAATTAGTACAAAAATACTCCTATATTAATGCCACGTCATTCAATCGACGACTTAAACTCTTCCACTAATACATTAAAGTTCTCTTCTGACATTCGGTAACATGATTATGCTCATGTTGGGTGAGCTTCCTTGCTGCAATAAAATAAAGGTATTGCCCTCTTTATTATTTTTGATATAGGGGTGAAAGTGGACTTCCTTTTTGGTTCCCTTTCCTGATTTCGTATGTATCAGTAAGCTACAACCACGTCATTATCATCATCACTCGAAAATATTTTGCACCAGACTGAAAATAAATTGCTCTGATGTGCATAACACAAGTTGCCGTCGCGATCGCATCGTAGGTATTTCGTAGTTGAGTCGTAATCGCATCGCAGTCGCGTCGGGCCAGTGGACGGAGAGCCTTACTAAACCGAATGTACAGTTTAAAATAGGCTTACTGCATTTATTAGAATAAATTTTATAAATGAACAATAATACATATAAATATGTATACAAGCGAATTCATTTTGCTTCATGACGTAGCTCAGTTTTGGCTGAATCTTATTTTCTTGTGAGTTTTTTTGAACATATAAGGTACAATTTTTGTTGTTCAATATCATAGTAGGTCAATAAAGAAATTTTTACCGCTAATTCGCTGTAATGCAATACAAAGACAATGCTGGCATTTCAAAAGACATAGTAATTCACAAACATTTTGTGGAATTTGAGGATATGGTATGTCGAACCATATTACACATTGAACTTCTATATGATAAAATAAATACTCAATAATGCTTGAGAAAAAACAAAACACTGTGATTGAGAAATTGTCTTGTGGTGTAGTAAAATTTTTCCAGCTAGATCCTGAGCAGGATGGGGTGGGTTGTCCGAAAACGCCACTTATGCGAGACGGTGTAAACCAGAAGAGCTACAGCTGTTGGTGTAAATCTCTAAACAACATACCATTTTCCATAAAGGAATAAATAAAAATCAGGAATTACTATAACCCAATGTCTATTTACGCTATACATAAAAATCTTCCAAAAGCAAGAATATGCGTAAGTGCAAAAAAAATGCCAATGCTTACACTTACCAAAGCAAATGAAATCGTCAAAGTTATAAATCCATAATTTTGCATATCGCAATGTATTTGTAGCGAGGTCCTTTAATCAAAACTTTTATCTTGTTGGAATTGTTGTGAATGTGAAGCTGATTTTATTCTTTTATATTAATCCTAATAGTTCTAAATGTGTAGCTGTTTATCTATGCAAACTGTTCTATTGGTAAAATTGAACTGAAATAAACTGATTAACGAGCAAATAGTTGTAAGATTTCCTCGCAATGCCCTTCACCAGCACGCATCTCCCAACCGTTAGTAAAAAAGGGACACGGGGCTAAAATTCGCATATATGAAGCTCTGTTACGTTACAAAACCGACCCGTCCAACCCAAGAGTCCATCTTTTTCAGTACGCAGATGACACCGCCATCTGGGTCAAATCCATCAGCAGCGCCCGCGCCTCCAACCTTCTGTCGCCGTCACTTCTGTGCTTCGAACGCTGGTTTCGGCGCTGGAGAATCAAACCCAACCCGAACAAAATCCAGGCCATCTTGTTCAAAAACCACATCACCACAGCAGACCCTTACTGGACCCCAACAACGTCACCTTGACACTATGCAGCTCCAGACCAGAGCTCTCCACTTCAGTCACCTATCTGGGTGTCCAATTTACTTCCACTCTGAGCTGGCACCCCGAGCTTCAAAGATGCCTCCACTCTATTCAGAGAAGGAGTGCCATTCTCTCCGTGCTCGGAGGCAGCTTTGGAGGTTGCCACCTTCGCACCCTTATCCATACCTACAAGACATTTATTCGGCCTATTATTGATTACCGTTTCATCTACTTTAGCGCTCTACCTCGCTCCAGCATGAAGAGGCTAAGGGCAAAGGAGATGGCCGTAGCTAGGAGGATTCTGCACTTGAACTGGTTTTATCCCTCTCAGTAGGTTTGCAACCTTGCCAGCATCCCCCCTATAGACGGCAGACTCTCCGATCTCCGTGGCCGATTCGTGCAATGAGACATACAGCAAGACCACCATAACACCGTCACCACCCTCAGGACTCCAGCTTTCCAAACCAGGAAGCCCAGAATGAAGAAGAGGTTTCCCCCAGCCATCCCCTTCGGCGACCCGGAAGATCTTCTCGAGAAGTTCCAGGACATTCTAGAAAACGTTCCTTCAACTTCCGATAATCCCCACTTCACTGTACCATGTCACCTTATTCTTGTACATTTGTAAATATCCCATATCTTAAGCTCAATTTTTTGTAAAATTTCAGTTTTTTGTAAGCATGCAATATCTTAAGTTTAATCAAGTTTTTTGCAAAAATGCAATATCCTAAGCTTAAATTCAAATGTTAAATTATTTTTAAGTCCAAAACATTTCATGTACAAAGCCGAAGAGGGGTAGTCTCCTAAACGGCAGTAGGTTAGGTTTATTATAATTAACTATTATATAGACCTAGCTAAATAAACTTTGAAATTCATTTTATAAACCGACATTTGCGCAATAGTCCTCTGGCGAAAAAAATCTTGTACATTTCAATTCGTCTAATAGCCGTCAACGAGCAACAGCTATAAGCTTCAGTAGTCGCTCTCTAAAATGTCACGAAAAAAAAGTTGTGGAACGTGTTCTGAACTAAGTAGAAAGTTGATTGCAACAAAATCGCAGAATCTGACAGCGACTATAAAAATATTTTAGGTTAACTTTACAAGAATAAGATACCTGCGTCGTAACAGTAAATCGTAAGCAAAACGCTATAATAAGATCCGGCATATATACCAGACATGTTTCTAGGGTTCTCGGTCTCCGCATGCTAGAAGAGGCTCGACCACGATGGGGAACAGAAGGAAGTAGTTAGGAATGCACAATCGTGTAGGTTGGCAGCCATAAGAAAAAGTCACATTAAGTTCTGGTCCGAGGATCTGTGGAGAAGCTGCTCAAAAGCTAAAGGATTGAGTTCTGCAGCTTTTTCTTATAGATAAAACAAATATTCTAAATTCGTTAGACATTGTACCGCTATTGTATCGGTCCCCCAGTTCTAAAATTGGCATAGTGATTCGTTCACATCTAATTACAATACAAAATATGCAAAACCACTTTAAGAAAATATTGAAATTTACAGCAAATCCAATTTCTTGGGAAATACAAAGAGACGTAAATCAAGAATTCCTAAATTTCCTAAACCTTTTAATGGAACCTTTAACAACTAAAAATGGGCTTTAGAGGTGTGTACGACATTTCAACTTTGTTTGACAACAAAATATTTACAGCCAGTCTTATAAAGGCCACTAATCTGACGTTAACTTTAATTCGCTGTTAAAATAAACAAAAGCGCATCAAAGTTTGTTTACTAATGAATAAAATGTCATAAGCACTGACGTTTTGATGCGCTTTTGTTTATTTTAACAGCGAATTAAATTTAACCTCAGATTAGTGGTCTTTATAAGACCGGCAGTTAATGTATTGAATAAGCAAACAACTATTAGGGAAAGCACCCTTAAACATGACAATGCCCTGGCAAACCAAATACACTACTTTTGATAAAGAAAAGCTCTTTGAAGTTAGTTCAGTGTACGAAGCAGCAAAATTGTTAATCACTGGCAAATTATCCTTTTTTCTATAGCACATGTTAAAGTGTGCTTTTATCAACTCAAAACAAAAGGTCAAGTTTTACTTTAACAGCAAGGGTAGATAAAGTAGCATTTTAACATCAAGGATAGATAAAGTAATTAAATTTTCTAATTTTTGTTTAAATTAAATATGACAGCTTCGTATTATCGTAGCAACCCAATCTAGCTACTGACATTTTGAAATGTGATTGACTGTCCTTATTTTCTTTTGAAATTGTTAAAGTTCTTGCTATAGAAAAATATGTTGTATTATACACGACGAGAAAGTTATTTCTATCCACTCTTGAATCATTAACGTCTCGACTTCGTCTCGACGTTCAATGATTCACTTGTGGATAAAATTTAACTTTATCGTCTTGTATAATAAATTACTATGAGCATGTAATTTACCAAACTTTTAAAAATGTACTTAATACAGACTTATCCGCAGAATACCACGTTTCAGCATCGTATGTAAAGTTTGGCAATGCTATCAATTGAATAGCGCAGCAAGAAGTATCGATACAGGATACATCATCACAGTGTTTGCTAATCAAGTCGAAAATTGTTATGATAAGTTATGTACTGCTAATTAAATGTAGGTATGCTACCTATTTTCTGTTTTGCTTTTGATTCTGAAGTGTCTGAAGTGAGTGGGACAACGTTAATTTTGCCAGCTACGTACGTGTCATATATTATTTTACTGCTCATGGCTAAAGTATAACGCTATGAGTTTTTCTCATAAGTGTTCGTGCATGTGTTTTTTTTTATTAGACTAAATTATCGTGGTGTTTTTAACAAAATAAAATGTAGATGGTAGATTCTTTCCTGTTGCTGAGCAATGCTGCCGGTAATTCAAACCTATTTTCTGGTTGTTCCCAGCAGAGTAATGTTTTTTTTATAACGGCATATGCAACTCGTAGGGAGTGTCACTAATTTAGACCATAGCTAAAATTTAGTATCACTTTGACCTTCTCTTGTTGCTTGCCTTTTTCTGTTACTAACATGTATTCGCCTCTTTTCAAATTTTGATTTTAACTTAGCTGAGTCATTATACATATCGTTCAAATGGACAACCGTCTCTAAGGAATCCCAGCTGATCATCGACGGTAACGTTTTATTCACATGGAAAGGTTTTGGTAAAACTGCCGCACTTTTATCTCATAATTTACGTAACGCAACCAACTTGTCGATTTATTGGAGTGTTGGCAGAGCATTGTTTCATCAAAGCGAATAACCCTTGATATAATGCGAAACCTTCGTAATGGCATTGTTGTTCTGAATTTGGGACGACCAACGTTGCCATCCCATAAACGTAGTATCCCCATGGGACCTGCGTACCCTAGCTAAAATCAATAAAGCAAAATATGCTTCTGATTATATTATAATTATTTCTCTGAAGCACTACGCTATTTTTATTCGTTATTGGAAATGGACTGAACTAAATTCATTATTTGAAATGCAAAAAAGAAATACAAAACTCCACTTGACAATAGTGATGCTAATCTGCACGTAATAGGAGAGTTAACAAAGTTAAAGCATGTAATTGAACATGCAAGAAAATATCCCAGTAACTCTGAGAAGTGGAAAACGGAGAAGTAGCGCCGAGGAAAGTTAGTTGAAATTCCATACCTATTCAGGCGCTGTGTACTCTAATTCGAGAAGTAGTGCAAGCAGGACTGAAGTGTGCCGTATTTAATAAGACAGGACGTTGTAAAATTTCTTTGCGAACGAGTTATTCACTGATGTTGATTCTATTGATTATTTACCCACTTTTCCACAAGCGCTACGTAAAAATCTCTCGGTTTTACTAAGGGCAACAGCATTTTGAAACATACCACCGCATAAGAATAAGTACAACTAACACACATTTTATTCTGTATCGTGTTAAATGTGAAAGTACAGCAGCATATTTGTATCATTAAGCGCATCATGCATCATCTTGTAAAAACATATCCAAAGATAAAAGTAGATACAAGAATATCATTTTAGATTGTTTAAAATAATGAAACAAGTCAGTAATAAAACCCTCCCTCCTTAAATATTTAGGACATAGAGACAAAGCGTCTTTATTGCAAATCGAAGTCAATTTAGACACAATAAATATATAATGATTGACTTTATGAATATTTATACTTGAAAAATATCTTTCTCTTCAAAATATTATACCTTAAAATGTATTTAAGCCAGGTAATATAGCCAAAAATAGAAACGGTTAGCTTCAATGTCACACAGACCGGGATTTATTCTGAAAGCGTAGCTGGTTCGGCCGAAAAGTAAATTCAGTACGTATAAAACATTTATTAATGATTTATCGGGCGCTACTGGATCAGTTGCTTGGTGTTTAATTCACTTCGGAATGTAGCTACATATTGTTGTACAAAACATATGCAAACACATTGTAACAACTGAAACGCTAAATTGAGTGTAAATGAGTATATTGCTATGAACGCATTTTAAGCCTTTATGATTATAATAGCAATTAACAACGTTTTAAGCATATCAAACATTATCTTAAAAAATGTTCCAGAAATGTGCTAGATTATTTTCTGTAAATAGTATAAAATAGCATTGGCCTCCATAAAAATTTGTAAACGATATTAAAAATAGTGTTAGCCTTGATTTAAGCAAAATGTATTTAGAGTAGCCTTGGAAACACTGTAAAACAATAAGATCGAAAACAAACAATTGGGGGAAGGAAGCCAAGCTGAAAAGTGTTGTTAATTTAGCTTCCCCAATAAATAATACTTATTAATTTGTAAATAAGTTCCCTTTTTCCAATTCAGTGATTTTTAAAATTCATTGTATATCCTATGGGTATGTTGCAGTGAAGTGCATTGATTCGTAGCAGCTCTGCGGAAGTTTAAGAAAGTGTTTGACCTATACATCCAGTGTTAGCTTGTATTTCGGCCGCTGTTTTGGACATTATAGCAGATTAGTTGGAGCCCCCGGAACCTGGAGGTAAGCAGTGATTTTGGTAGAAAGAAGTGGAGCCCTAGGTGTAAGCAACGGCGTGAGCTGGAAGCAGTTTTTGGTGTCGCAACGGTCGAGCTACAGGAGCCGTTCTGCAAAGCGTTCAGCGGCTTGGATAGGCAGGACAACGGAGAAAGGTGGGACCAAGTATCGTATAACTTGCTAGGAGCTTGATTTGGGCCTTAATTTCCTTTCCAAAAGCTACAAAATGGCCAGAAAGCGTCACTCTAAAGGATTTAATTTAGTGATTTTTTTGGTGGCGTCGGTTTTATAAGCACAGCAATCTTTCTGGCCTAGTTTAAGTTCAGGACTGTAGTGCGAATATCTGTATTTGCTAATCGCGGCTTCGCATTCAACACAAATATATCCTCACCACAAATTATGGGCTCGATAGCTTAAAAATTTAAAATAATCTCTCAAAATATATTTTCACTTAGACGTTTATCATACATTTCAGCAGTTCCACTTTGGGTAACCTTAATACACCAATCGTCATTTAAGTGTTTGTCCTTCTTTTATTTCTTCGTGCAAAAACGAAGAGATTGATTTGGAAGACTGGTGAGTAAAATCAAATCTACTAGTGCACAATGCCATTCCCCAAACTACCTAATCAGAAAAGCTTATTTCAGTAGCTAATATATTTGATAGAATTTTGTCTTGCCAGAACTCCATTAGCAAATGCCGTTGGAATGGGGCAATACCACTCAACTCCAAAAATCTTAACGACGTAGCCCTATGTCGTAGTTTGAACAACTTAAATCTGCATGACAATGATAGAGTTAGTTTATTATGGATGTGGGTGACAAAATAAAAACCTATTCTATAGATATCTACGACAAGTGATGAAATAAAGATCCAATAAATCAAATAGAGCTTTATTAGTATATATGTTATCGGCAAAATGAAAGAGCTATAAGATAGAGAAGAAAATCTATAAACCGTATCTCTATTTTTTACAAAACGCTGTGTGCTTATTGCATAACATGTAAGTTGACTGAACACCAACATCATGATAAGACAACATAAGACCATTGATTGCTTAACCACATAAAGGAAGAAATGTACTTTTTTAACAGATAGTTACCATAAAGTACTATTAGCCCAGACATCAAGCAAAATAAAAGCGTGGAATGTTACGGAGCTGTTACTGACCGAGTTTAATATCAAAGTTATTTTTCCTTACCAATTCACTTTTCGCTTAAAAGGTTCTATTAACCGACAAAATTGTTCATACTGGGCTATAGAAAACCCACGGTGAAACAAAGAATCACATAAGGCACGTGTCCAAAGAATCTATATCTAACTGCATATGAGTTGAATACCATTTTATTGCAACTTACTTTTTAGGTTGAAATTTAACAGCCTTATTCGTGGAGGCCCTGTAGACTACAGAATACGGTTTCAATAGGGCGCCGGAATACATAGTAACAAAGCGACTCCGATACCGCTACGTATTTATAAATTACGTTTCCCCATTTTATTCCCAGCTAGCTTAATAGAAATTAGGTCTCTCTTACCTTATTTGCATCTCATAAGTGGTTGAGGAAAGTCACTGTTGATATGATCCAGAAGTTGACCTGGACCTGTACTAAGCTGAAAAGGTTAACTCAAACTCTATTCAAATAGAAACCAATTAAAAGACACAATTTTAAACAATCCTATTGTTATAACTAGATCATAAAACGAATGGCTATTCCTACCAGCATTTATATTCTCAACAATATTAAACCAACCGCCAAAACTGTCCCTACTATGCTTTTAAATTAAACAACAGTAAAGTCCATCTACGTGGTACTTAACCATTAATTCAATCTGTGTGCGAAAAGATGTGTGTACTACGTATATACATTAAATATGAGTAACCAACACCGAACCATAATATCACCTTATTCGCTGGCAACTGCTTCAAATACCGCCTAAACTGACAGTTCACCGCACATATGCACTCCCAACACGAGAAAAGCGCGCCGAAATGAGCTTGAGTAGCCATGACTCACTTAAATCCGGCTTCTTATGTCGCTAATAGCAGTGCTCCCACCTGCGGTGATGAATAATGAAATCTAAATATACGACACTTGCACCTGGATTTAAGCAGTTTCCTATAGCGATTCCTTCGCTCCCTGTAGTTGTTCCTTGCCTTGTCAACCTTGATGCGTTTTTACTTGGCGTAGTAGCACACTTAAAACAAACTGCCTCCCGGCGATACGTTGGGCCCGCGAACCAAAGCACTTTACAGGCCGACGCCATTCTTGCCTCCGCTAAAAACTCTTGGTTTCCGACACTCGCGGTCATCTTGGTGAGAAATGTTTCCAGATATCGATGGCGGATATTCACCCACATTTTAAAACTAACTAAATCTAATTCGAAATGTATATTACAACTTCAAATCGACTATATATATCTATATATATCAAAATATTATTACTAATAGACGCCACCTCAAGTTCCCGCTGTAACATTTAACTCGAAGTTTGGCATTACTTAAATTTAATATACCCTGCCAAATGGCTTCGAGCATTTTATATTTATTTGCCTTTGTTTTAGTTTTCCCGTTTCCTTATTGTGGCTTTCCTTTCTAGTTTGCACAATCTTTACGTATGCTTTTGTACCAGATATTTCAATTAATAGTTTCAAACAAATTTATCCCTAATATTTTTAATGAAACCCGTAAAAGCTTTATATCATCATGAAGATAAGAAAATCTGAATTCAATCAACTTTAAAAAAATGATTATCATTAAAAGAAATGTAAGGATCGCCAGTGCTCATTGTAATATAACATTTTAAAAAAATCTATTTCTTGATAAAATAATTACTTCAAAAATTATCATCTCTATACGGCTCTTTATTCCTACCCTGTATAATTTCTCTTTGTTTATTTACCCTTAGCTAAAGAATGTTTACGTCCTCAACATTCGAATGCGATATCTCTTAGTCCCATGGCGACATTTACTTAAGGGATAAATCGAAAGCTGTTATTTAGGTAACTTTAACCTACATACCTGCTGCGAATTATTTAATAAGCTGAAATACGAGAACCAGTTCATCGCTTTGTAATCAAAGTAGCGGTATATCGTCTACAAATAAATTTGTCTAGCAACCGCAGATACATTTCATATGCAAACTCGCTAAATTTCCTTTGATACCTAAAATGACATGAAAAGTTGAACACACGGCTTTTAAATAAATATAGAGTTAATGAGAGAGTTTGCGTCCACTTGTAAAAGCTGCCTTAATTATGCAAATGTTGAAGTAGCACAGCCTGCCCTCAAAGCAGCACTTTTGTAACCTAGCTTGCAATAACAAACAGATTACATTAACTCTGTAAATCGGTGTAATGCGACTTTATATTTCGAGGCGCAGTTAAGTATCTAAAACGCTGTTACTTACTTACTTACCAATCGGTTGGGCTAAAGCCACCTGCAACAATTTTATATATAATTACCGACTTTATTTTTTGTTTCAGATGTGAAATATTAGAATAAAAAATAGCAGTAACTCTAGAAAGGAGGCACATGCATCCTGCACAATAAATAACTAAAAACGTAAACAGTCTCTGAGGTTTCAAATATTGCCTAATCAATTAACTTAGAGGTATCTCCTCAGTGGCTCACCCTAAGCTGATAGGTTAAAGTTTTTGCGCTAGAATCAGGAGGTTAATCCTGCCACGACCCTATCAAGAACGTTATGAATTCTATAGATTTTTAGTCTCTAATTTAAAATTTCCTACATTAATTTATACAAAATCTGTTAATTGACATAACTATATAACTAGTTTGTAAAAACCAATGCTGGAACTGCACGGCATCACATCACTGCTGTCTATATTAGCCTCAGTCAGTATTAGTTGCTAAGCTAGTACGGTACTAACTGTATCTATGCTATAACATTTCCATCGATATTAGTGCATATTAATCACATACAGTTCCATTATCAACAAGATTTAGTTGCAATCTCTCCAAATAGCACATTTTGCCCCTACAGATTTGTGTTGCCAACGTTCACATTTCATATTACACTAAAATTACGTTAGAATACTACAAATACTTGCAGATTCTTCTTCTTTTTACGATTTTCTAGTCTTTAAAAATAGTTAGTATTCCCTAATTTGTAATCATCTGACTAACTGCCGTGAGGTAATAACTACCACGTACGGAGCTTTCGGGTGACGGATCAATTTGACTTATAACTTTACGCTCGCTATAGCTTCTAATATTTTTCATTCCAAATAGTTCGTGACTTCCTTTTCCCAGTTTTGTTGAACACTGACGCTCTTGAGAGTTTCACGAAGAATCTCTTTTTACCTCAGCCGTTGTCCAACTTTGTCTCCCTTTTCCTTCACGGAGTTCGCCGTCAAGTATGCTTTTATCTAAGGAATTGTCCTCCATTCGCGTCACATAGGCAGTCTTTCTTGAGCGTGATGAGGAAGGTAAACTTCAGAGATTGTACATTTTGCTCGATTGAGTACTACCGCGTTGGATATGCGATGAAACCATCTAATGTGCATTGTTTGTCTAAGATGTTATTGCTGAGTTCGCACTAACGGTTAGGTGCGTTTGACGTAGGGGACCTAGGTTTCACTTCCATATAAAGGAGCTGGTATAAGAACTGCTTGAAAAACCTGTTTTTTATGTCGACGATATTCGATAGAGCTGCCATAAAAAAAATTAAACAGCAGAGGCGCAAGAACTCTTTGTCGAACTCAGTGCAAATTTGTAAAGATTCTGCGATCTACCCGTTGTATGTCTCCGCTGCTCAGTTGTTTTCGTGTAGGCTTTTGGAGATGGCAATGAATTTAAAGGGAATAACAAATCTTGACATGATTTTCCATAATGAGTTTCAGTCGACGATCTAGGACTAGGTGAAGAATAGTATCTATATATGACAGTTGTCTGTTGGCCAGAGTTCTTGCAAGAACTTTGCCTGCGACAGTTAAAATTGATATACCTCTGTAGCTGCTACATTTCACAACGTTACAATATTTTCTTGAATATCTACGATTAGTGGTGTCGCGAAAGTCTTGCAGATCCTGCACTTGTCACCAATTTTTTTAAAACAGCGATTAATATGTGCAATTTGTTACACGCTAAAACCGGTATTACAAAAGCCAGTTTGCTACAGCAACACTCTATTTTTACAATAATGGCACTCGGTACACTACTGGACAAAAATGCTGGCTAGAAGAGTTCACCCTAATCACACCTCAACGGTTGCATAACAAAATAGTTGTCCGACTATACTCAGGGAGATGGGAGTGGTTGTATATGACCAGGCGATTAATTAGGGCGAAGTGCCATTGCAATAGGGGTGGTCATACTTGAGACAAGTACAAAAAAGGGGTACTATAGCGCTACGAGCTTGAATTGGGGTGGGGACAATATTTATGCGCGACCCTATATAAGCCCGAAGTCCACGACTTGTAATTACGTCAGCGCTCCTGGGCGACGTCTTCAGCTGGTTCGGGGATCTATCTTCAGCGGTTAAACAGCTCCCGTCGTTCCACCCTACATTAATTTTTACAGCTAGAGAAAGCCATATAATTTCCACACAAAACGCATGCATAGGTCATAAAGAAACAAATATTACTTAGAATGTATGTCTATTGGTTCAAATAACTAACTGCGTGTACAGGTACACCTCAAATAGTAGTTTCTTAAATTATAGTAACAAGCAAACCATCAAACGGGATAAACAATGAAGGACGCGGCCAATCGGTGTCGAAGGCGCGTTACAACATGTCAAAATTGATAACGTAAGCGCCTAATTAAAAATTACTGAGTTTTATTACGAGTTTGGCATCACTCCGCGCACTATGAAAGGGAACGCTACACTCGAAGTTCTAATGTACACTACATTACAACTGCTTGGACAGCACCTGATGGTTAAGCGATGAGCTTGGTGTTATTTTCCAGTAGGAAATGCGTTGGAAAGCCGAACGTTGCGCCAGGTGGTCAAAGGGGACAACGTTGGCAGCAAAGAATGGCAAAATGCGGCAACTTTGCCACCAGAAAGTTGGCCAAGAGACAAGTACTCACAATACGATGACGACAGCATACAGAATCTTGCATAACCAAGCACGGCGGGCATTGTATCGACAATGTGTGCCCCGCAACAAAACTTAGATATCTTCGAGCCGGTTTCTTTTATAATTCGTAACAACGGTTAATGCATAATTTATGCAACAATACTATACAACAACAACAAATCGATTGACCCTTTATGCTGGACCGAAACGTACGGTCACCTTCTCCGACGGACTATTAACGCGTCTTCTACACTTGGTGCACCATTGCACTACTCGATAGTTAAAGTTCGAATCCTCCATAGCGGGCTCCAACGGCCACAGCCGCGGAGGCCGCTTGCACAAAAACACTTCGCTTGGCTATATAAGGTCAACTGCCGCGAGAAAAGAAGAAACGCTACCGAAAATGAGGGGAGAGACGAGAAGACACGACGCTAATGCGCTCCGTAAATGTACAGCTGCACGAACATGTGTCCAACTGTCTGGCTAAACGGCAGGTGTGAGGCAAATACGTTTGCGCTCTCTTTTCCACTCAAACAACCGATTTATTCTAACGCCGCTTTCCAGCATCAACTTTTGCACACCACAACGGACCGCTGTAGGATCGAAACAGAGTATATTCGCGCACGGGAGAAGCGATTGCAGGCAGGCACAGGATTTGAAATGCTCTCTACAAGAACAAGCGGTCGTCACTTTTCACTTTTCAGTCTCTGAAAGTATGCTATTTTAGTATTTGTTGAGTTGGTTGAGGACGTTGGTCCGGATTAGGTTGTTTGCTGTGCTGTGGACTTAAAATGGTGTAATAGTGTTTTTTCAGAGGTTTCTAATTTGTGCTATTTCTTAAAGTAAAATCACGGATTAGGACAATGTGTTCATCCTTTGAAATACTTCTGGGTGTTTTTTCAAGAGTATGAGGAAATACTTCATTTTCTTCACTTCACCTTTGCGAAATTTCTATATAAATACCGGAATTCTTACAAAAAACTTTGCGATGGTTGCATATAAAATGGAATAGCTAGTTTAAGATTGAAATTCTTTATTCGGTGTGGGTGAGTGTTCGAATGTTGCCAGCTGAAAAATAGAATTCTCTGAACTTTAAATATTTTCAATGATATGAATTTGTCTCGTGCAATCCATCCATCATTCAGTCGATATAAAGGACACAAAGATGGAAGAAATTATATGTGTAAGGCTGCTTGTGTATTAAGTTGGGACTATTACGCAGCTGCTCAGCTTTTGGCGCAGGAATTAGGGATCTTTTTATACATAAAGATAAAGACCCCTAGTCTTGATATATGACTAGCTCCAGAATTACAAATGAACAATATGTGATTAAAAAGGACCTAATAGCAGGGATGAAAATAAGGGATCTGACCTAAAACGAGTTGAAGACAAAGTGCAAATTCAACTCGGGACCTCGGAGTTGAAAGTTGCTTTGCTCACAATATGTGAGCCCCTAAGAGCTTCTATTCATTACACTGGTCTCTTTAATTTTTTTTTTGCTTTTCTCCTAGTTTAGTCAACAAAATTCGAAAATATGACAACGGAACCTTCGAACAATATACTAATACCTCATCGACTGTATTTTCAAATGCATAATAGTTACAAGCTACTACAGGGTTTTCCCGTTCGACGAACTTAAATCCGGAAAGTCGCGGGATTTTGGGATTTAAGTACAACTAAAACTTCTGCAAACTGGTGCGACTTTTGTACAAATGTAGGCAGGATATTTCGTGCAATAAAATTTACACACGCAGAAATTTCAGAATACACAGATGACCCTATCTACCTCATGCCAATGATTGTTCTTTTAATAACACAGGCTAATTAATGGTTGGAGTCCGTCCTACTAATACAACGAATTATGATCCACCTGTGCGGTTAAAAGAAGCACCATATACCATATAGAATATTTACCACCATAATTTAACAATTTATTTTTGCTATTTTACTACTTAACAACTATATATTGTCATTGAACATTTCAAGCATTACAAGCGCACTTATTGTGTTTTAATAATATGGCAAAATATACAGGCACTGCGACTTTGTTGTATGGACGTTAACATTAACATTCCTTACAATGGATAAATATGACTAGTAGTCTACAGGGCTTTGTAAAAGTTGTAATGTCAGTTCAACGATTAGTTTCAGCACTTAAAACAAATAAAAACTGGTTTTAGTTTCAGTACCCTCGAGGCACTACCAAAACTTTAAAATTAGTAGACAAATAAATGGAATTAAATATCTACAAAGTAAATGCTAATTCGACTTTTCTTGGTAGTTGTGGGAAGAAACCAATGGCACAATAACAAAAACGCAATATCGAAGTGGCACAACTAAGTAGAGAATTTAAGAATACCAAAGAGGATAATAGAAGAATTGTAGACTGCTAAAAAAAGATAGAGAGGTTAACTCAGGAAGGCGGAACAAGCCAATAACCTCTTTCTTAGCCTTCTCGAGTGGTGAAGTGTAATTTGAGCAAAACACACGGCTTTTCATGGAAAACCATCAAATTTCCTCTAGCTGATCCTGTCTACATATTCTATACACATTTTGGGATAATGATGTGGTTATGTCAATTTTAATACACGTAACCACAATATTGTAAAAGAACCATCTTGTCGAAAGTTGGTTCAGGTAAAACTGTATGAATGCAAAGAATTATTTTATATTTTTATGTAACTACATGAGATAACTGAAGTGATCTAAGATAATGATTGAAGTTCAGTGATGACGTCAGCCTTGCAATTGGCTTATTTCTTCGATAGTGGGCTCAGGCCTTTTTTTCTGTTCGGCAGTAGTAAAATATTTATTTATTTCATTTTGGTACCATAGTATTGTTTATTGGGTCTTAATATCGGGCGTAAAATGGCTTTTATGGCCCTAGAGCCTATAATGTACTGACCAGAGTATTTACAATTAAAACCAGATTTATAATTTTTATCAATTTTGGCAATTTATGATGTCACTGCTTGTCCAACTGACAAATAAAGCACTAAGCGGGCCTTAAGACACTTTATAGCCCATGGACTGTAAACTGACACATACGCCGTCAGAAAGTGGGCATAAGGTGACAAATTCCTTCCGGTTGTACATAATACACATGAAAACATATGTTGCTCTGCAGTGTGTATCGCCTCTATCGTTGACAGGACAAACTTTACTTTTAGAAAAGCTTCTGTAGGAACTAATCCTAATACAATAGAGAAATTGGCACTATGGTTCTCTAAATTATAGTCCTAATCCTAGTAGGAGTCAAGTAATTTGCGATCAGTAATAAACACGCTAAACGAAGTGGAAGCAGAATATATCCAACAGCTGAGCAAAAGGCCTCAACTCTCTCAGTTGAAGTCAGCACGGGTAGGTCGAATCGGCTAATGATTGAATTTATCAAGCCGTTTCTCTGAAGAATCGATGCGGAGTAAATTTAATCATTGGTCAATTCGATCTATCTGTGCTGTCCCGAGCGCTTCAGGTAGTACTGATACTGGTACTGGTACTACATACTCCGTACGTAGGCGAACGTACTGTAAACATTGCAAGTGTTCCAAAAGCTCCCATTAAGATGCGCATGTTCATACCTGAAACCAAAACTGAGTAATAACAAACCGCTTGCGTTAATTTATTTGTAGTTTACTTACTAGTTGAAATAACTACATCATATTTGCCACATGATCCGACTAGAAAGGAAGCTGACCGTTTGTTGATACTTGCAGGGTAGTCAGCAAACCCTTCGCAACTGCTGAACTCGGCCCCAATTCTGGAAAATCACTACATGAATTTCGTTAACATCAGAAGTAAGGAATATAATTGTGGAATAACAGCAAATGAATATTTTTGATCTCAGATAGTTGTTCCTATTTTATAAAATGCAAATTGTCGGCCACATAAATGTGAACGGAAACATTTTCAGAAGAAAGCTAATAAACAGAAGCAACAGAAATCAAATGATTTTTTGTATACACATACATAATGGAAAATGTAAATATAAAGCTGCACTACCACTCCTTTAGCGGGAAAACAAGCACTTTGCTAGTGTTGTGCTATAAAAATAAATAAACTAGCAATCGTACATAAAGGCTCCAATCCAGCTGCACAAATCTATATCCTACAAAATTTACCAAGGACTATTTAGTTGCCCACACGCATTGATAAAAGTAGCAAGTAATACTATATAATACTATATTTGTTTATTCTCAAACAGGCAATTGCCTTATTACAAAAGAATATGTACATACATACACGTGATAAGTATATATAACATGTGGCTTGTATAGTGGTTTTATATTAATTTATATCCTAAGCAGTAATGTGTGCAGAGTAATGTGTAAGAGGTAAGAGATAATGCCTAAAATAACGCATTTCACAATTACTCTGATTATGTTGAAGCAGTTATCAACAAGTAATTTTTGAGCACTATTAAAGGAGAGGTGTGTTTCAGCAAAGTCAATATCAATTAGTACAGAAACTTCCTTTGTCAATTTCATAAAACAATAAATAATTGGATTTCTAGATACTGACGAAAAATAAAGGTAGAACAAAATTACACAACAATAGACTAAAGTGCATCTCCTAATTCCGACTGTAATTTTAAACGAGGGTAATAATCAATTAAGGGTATAAAAGGCACTTTGTTCCCGCGTTATATTCGTCAAAGTCACATCCACCTTAAAACTTATCAGGCGTCTCAGAATGACATTCTCAAGAACAGTGAACAAAGTAAGAGTAGATAATATGTCCATATGTCAAGGATGTTCAAGAACTTTCACTTTTCCATCGCTGCGGTAGTGTCCACTGGAATAAATTCTGGGATCATTGCTTGTCTCCCATTTTATAGACGCGTCCATATTATCTCTCACGCATATAGTCCAGTTAAACAGAAACAAATTTCGACGTTTGACGGAGATAAATTATGAAGTTTTGAAACTTGGCAAAGATATTCGTTTAGGCGTAATCTTAAGCATACTAAAAATCCTGAACGTTGTCTGTTGCGATCGAGCCGCCATCGTGGAAAAACGCTGCATCTATTTAGTTTGCTAAACCATTAGCGGTATTGAAATATCGTTTCACATAAAAAATAAACCTTTAAAAATCCTCTACACAAGAAGTCAGAGCTGGGCAAATTACTTTTAAAAAGTAATTAATTACTAATTACCAATTACCGCCCAATGCAGTAATTTAATTACCAGAGATTCAATTACTCACAGGAAATAGTAATTCAATTACCAATTACTTAGTAATTGTAATTGTACAACATCAATTACTTTCAATAAAAATTATTGTCATATACGTAGTTTTATTTAGTAGAACCTTCTTGCAAGTTGCAACTATCATTAGTGTTGTGTCGATTCGTAAATGTAATCTAAAACTGCTGAATTGTTTTGTTAGCTATGGTAACCTACATACTCTTTCACTTTTGAAGGTTTTTTGATAATTAAATCTTGTAGCTACATGCACCGTTCATCAAAACCAAAAGTTTTTAGTTTGTTTTGAAGTAAGATGTAAGTTAATAAATAAATTCAAGGATAACAATTATACAGGGTGTCCCAAACAAATACGACACCGATTTGACATAGATTGCTTAGGTTATAATAAACCGATTAAACCTAATATACCTTAGTACAAAGTTCCTTCAGTAAGAAGGTATAGGGACTTGAAAGTTCAAATGTATATATCTTTTTATGTTAGTTTCCACATAGGTTATCAGTGAAGTTGAGCTTTTTATCACGATTGCGGATTTAGTTGCAGAGGCCCGTAGAGCCAAAGCAAATAAACCGCATGAGGGATAAAAAGGAACTTCCAGTGCCGTGGGGTACATTGTTTTTTTAAATCGCGAAATTACAACATTTTAACCAACTTTTGTACGTTATGTTGACGTCGGTTGAGGTTTACCTATCGTCCAGCCGTCTACACAAAGTCGTAAAACAATGGATTACTTCACTGCCCATTTCTCGTATTTTATTTGACGATTTCGACTTTCTTCATTGCCTATTTCGACATTCTTCACTGCCGATTTAAAAAAAAGATTTTTTTTGAATATCAAGAAATGTCGAATTTCATTTTGGCTACATTTTGTAATTATATTAGAAAAAATAGCACGCTGAATATGTTATAAAAGTAATTTGTCCATGTTCGTAATAAATTAATCCACTCGTTTTGCATCGCTCGCTCGTAAATTAAAAGTTGAAAAGCTCTCACTTCTCTTAACTTTTAGAACAATGTACGAGTACTATTAAATGCGCCTAACATGAAGCTGAATGAAGAAAATATATAACTTACCTAAGTATACAGGGTGGAGCATTGGATTTTTTAATTGTTTGGCAGCAAATTTCTATTTAGACTTTGTAGAACACTACGTGGTGATTCTACTGGCACAACTTGAGTATTTTTTATTGGATGAGTTAGAAAATATTGTTTACCCCTATATACGAAAGTAACGCCTATTAGGGGTTTCCCGAAAAAATACGTTTGGTTCCCTGGTCGGTTTCCAATGGCAGTGGGAGGGAATATAATACATAAACGACCGTTGTCATTAGAGACGGGAGGCAATGTGATTAATAATAAATCAACTAACCTCCTGGTTTTCATATTTAAATGTTTTTGAATGCAGCTGAATACAAGAGATTGTCACATCATAAAATGTAAAAGTGTTGAATGTATAAGTCTGGACTGAAACGTAAATTCCTTCCTTGCGTGATTACAATTGATTAGGTACTGTTCCCGCTAACCCTGAAAAATTAAACTACATTCGCGGAGGGAATGATACATTTTACTCCCTAGTAATACAAATAGCTATAAAAAATCTATTAGGTAATTTTAAAATAAAATATCAATTTGGTGTTGATCAGGGACTGTTGAAAGTTGACAGGTGACTGATAAACCTGGTTGAAAACCGCTGATTGAAATAAGAATTTGTGCAGCAGATACAAAAACAGCTACAAACTATGAAAACTAAAAATGTTTTATCTAACGAGATCGTATCAACAATAAAAGATGTTACCATTCCAACTTTTTGAAAGCAAAAGACAGGTAAATTGACAAAATTGAGGATACTTATTCTTTCACAAGTCCAAACACTAACATGTACCTATATTTTACAGATTGTCATAGTAATTGTACCTTTGTCTTATATTTTAAACCAATGTTAATGATGAAGCTAACAATGAATTAGCGAAACGTAAAAAATATTTCTAAATAAAGATAATTTTAATTATGTGTAATGACAAAACGACAAAATATTTTACTTACATTGTTAAAAAAATGTAAATTAGGTGATTTTATCTCTAAATCTGTAAAATAGATGTTTTTTGTGAGGAAAGTAGAACCCTTTTGGGTAGTCTTATTTCCAATCCAGTGAACGTCTATTCTATAATTTTACTAAAAAAAATAACCAAACACGAACAAAATTTTCAAACGAGTCGGTACTTCACATCATAAAAAAGTCCAAAATCCAAACCTAATCGGCGGTCAACAGGACTTTATTTGTCGATTTTGCTAGGTATTTAAAAAACTGCGGTTTGGATTCGCAGCGATTAATAATGGCAAATACGTGACATAAACATCATTCCTTCTGAAGCGATGATAAGGGAATTTTCAGGCGCAAATCTGACGCATAGTATCCGGGATCAGATTACCGAGTTAAAAACAAACAATAAACCACTATTAATAAAGTTCGATACCTTCAACAGAATTAAATTGATTCAATAATGTTAATACCCTAATATTCCCTCCAAATTGTACGTAAAAACCCTAGAAAAGTAGCTAATCACATTTTACTAAAGTTTGTCGTTAACAGCCTCTTCAGATCCTCTAGAATTAGGAACTTGTCCCCAAATCTGGCAACACTGCTCGTGACGCGTCGTACAAATTGCGATAGTTGCTTTTTTCGACTCGCCAGATAAATTAGGCTTCTATTGCGGTTTGCTTAATATGTAACTTATCTTATTTTTTGCGTTCTGGAGATTTGGGATCCAATCGAGGTCAGTAATTCAGTAATTGAAATACCACAGGTAATTCAATTACTTGTAAAGTAATTTAAATACTTTAGAGTAATTTAATTACACAAAAGTAATTGAGTAATTTAATGTAGTAATTAATTACTTTCAAAAAGTAATTTTCAAGTACTTTTTAACAAAAATGGCAATTCCCAATTACAATTACTGCATTTTGAAAAGTAATTCAATTTCAAGGCAAATACGCAAAAAGGAATTTAATTAGTAATTTAATTAAAAAGTAATTAATTACTGCCCAGCTCTGCAAGAAGTTATTCACACTGTTACCGTTTTGCTATAGTTAAACGCTGAATAATGAAAATAAGTGTTTCTATCATCAATTATTATCATTACCCCAAAACCCCAGAACTGCTTCGTCATTATAGACATTTCATCTGACGGGACTGTAACCACGGCTCTAATGAATGTCTAGAATTCCGGCAGACGAGAAAATCCCGAATAGAAAGAGACGACGAAGACGTAAAACGACTTGAAATCTGACTCCCTTGTCCAATCCTAACCGATTTCTAATGATTCACCGCAAATAGGTACAAAAGCAATGAAGGGCTATATTGATGATTATTTCCTTCATATCCATAATAGTGCGTAATCACCATGGTTTCTCTCAGTTTAATAATGACTAAATTCCAACCGTCAAAATTAAACCGCGGTTAAATTTATGTCAAAATTTAATCGCTTGTGCATAATTTTAACATGATTATTTCCTTCATATCCATAATAATGCGTAATCACCATGGTTTCTGTCAGTTTAATAATGACTAAAATTCAAACGTCAAAATTTAACCGCGGTTAAATTTATGTCAAAATTTAATCGCTTGTGCATAATTTTAACATGATTATTAAAGGTGCTTCACCAACTGAATTTTATCTATTTATTCAGGAAATAATCACTCCGAACATCCCGCGTGCATGTAAACTAGCCTAAATAAATTTTGACGATTTTCTGTCAGAATATTTTGCTCTAAAGAAATATATCTCGTAAATTTTCCGCTTCAAAATCCCTCGTGCTGCGCACTCGGGATTCTTGTTGAGCGGCAAATTTACTTGAAAAATTTCTTAGCAAAACATTCTGACAGAAAACGTCAAACTTTTAATCGGCTATTTTAATGCACTTGGGATATTACTGTTGATTATTAAAGGTGCTTCACCAACTGCATTTTATCTATTTATTCAGGAAATAATCACGCCGAACATCCCGCGTGCATGTAAACTAGCCTGAATAAATTTTGACGATTTTCTGTCAGCATGTTTTGCTCTGAAGAAATATATCTCGAAAATTTTCCGCTTCAAAATCCCTCGTGCTGCGCACTCGGGAATCTTGTTGAGCGGCAAATTTACTTGACAAATTTCTTAGCAAAACATTCTGACAGAAAACGTCAAAATTTAATCGGCTATTTTAATGCACTTGGGATGTTACTGTTGATTATTTCCCGCATCTCCTAATATACATACAATCAACTACCATGATTTTCCAAAATTCAACCAATCACGTATTTTGGTGTGTAACGCCCTTAAACGATGGGTTGGCGTTCAACAACAGTAAAGCCTTTATAAAGAAAGAAAAATGTATATCACTTTCTTTATAGATACTTTTACAATTTATCTGAAAGATGTATGTATAAAATCCTTTGTGATATTAAAGCAATTGTGACTTGTAAGTTTAGAAACACAATATACGCAATTTTATTAAGTATAGACGAAAAACAATATTAATTTAATGTGTTGTGAAGACCTTAGGGATGCAAATTCATCGTTGTCTATTGCAAAGAGTATCATCTAAAGACACATTCCCTTAGTTGACTAAATGAGTACGAAAGTGTAAGTAACAACACTCTGTTCTAAATATAAATAAGAATAAATTCGACTTTCAGATAAAATATTTCTGTTGCAGTATGTGTACGTACGTTGGGTTACAGTCTGAAGAAGTAAGGGGTCCCAACTTAAGTGACCCACCCTGTATGTATACATAGTGGAATTATAAAGCTGCTTTTCCGAAATTTATTTTATCTCATTTTATTCTTTTAATTTTTCAACAACTTTTTATTTTTACATTTTTTTTTCTTTTAGTTGGTTAGTTTTTAAAAGAACGACCGCAGATTTGCTATTAACATTTGAAGCCTAGATATCAGATTTGCTTAATTGTTAGTGCAACTAATGTAACATAGACACCAATGACGGCTATAATTCGTAAACTATATTAAATATGTATTGCAAAGAAAATTGCTCCTAATTACAATAGTTTTAAGTAAATAAGAAATAGGTAATTTAAAAATTATAATTCCCTGACATTGAAAAGAAACGAAAGGCACTTCAGGCTAGTGTTTTAATTTAAATATCTGAAACTATGTAAGGCGTCATTTATCGCAAAATGCTGGTACTGAAAAACAGTCTATTACGAACAACTTGGCAATGATAACGCATAAATTTATTTATTACTAAAAAGTAAACGTGGATTTAGCATGTCACATTTTTTATAATAACTATTATTTCATTGCGTTACTTAGAATTACCTAATTATTTAATATATCGGTCATGTCTCGAAGTTTATGTTTTCAAATTATCTCGCAACCAAAATTTGTGGTTTGAGCGCTTTGCAACTGTCGGACTCAAAATCCCCAGAGTCGTGTGTAGGCATAGTAGGGTGGCAAATCGGGTGTTGAAAACTAAAATACAATCTAATACAGCGATTTTCCGCGCCGCTACCCAGACTTAATTAAAATGTGGCGTGCAGTAAAAAAGTTCAGAACCAACTTTGTTATGAGAAAATAGGCCTTTTGGGCCAGTATTGAAGATATTCTATTCTCTAGTCCTGGCAATCTCTACACAATGTTTGTAAATAACGTGTTATTGGAATCACTTGCCATATTGAAAGTAAAACGCCCGTTCTCCTTATACAGGGTGTTTCAGAATTGCGCGGCACTATTTTAGGGATGTGTTCTATAGCATAAAATAAACAAAAAGTTTAACGAGTACAAACATATGTCTCAACTTAATTGTTTTTCCGGCACATTCAAGCATACAAATAAATATCTAAAAGTCAGATCTTAGTCAAATAGGTAGCTGTGGAAAACAATTGAATATCATTTATTTGTTTAACAGGATATTAAACATATGTTATTAAATCTCTTGGTTAGTATTAAACACTGCATGTGTAAGTAACTAATCTGTTTTACTAGTTCTGCGCTTGTTCGCGTTAATACTTCGAAGGCTTTTCAATTTTTTATTATCATGAAAGATACTACCAATTTTTTGACTTTTGCAGAACAAAAAGATCCGCTTTTAATTTAGGGCGAGATATATATGACGCTGCTGCTATTCGAAGATCTCACAAAAAATTTCCCACTAGAAGGATACCAAATCATAAAACGTTTGAAGTAGTTGAAAGGGAAGCTCACACTCTAAAACCTCAACGAATAAACTCTGGTCAACAAAGATTTCGACGAACTGCAAACGTTGAAGAAAGGATATTCGATGTTGATCAGTTATCTCCTAGTACTAGCACTAGAATACTGTCACCTCGTATCGATGTTTCATGCACAAGCGTATGGGGAACATTGCGCGAGCAACAATTGTATCCATTTCACGTTAAGCCTGAGCAAGATTTGTTATAATCTATTCCATCTTTAAAAAAACGATGGTTGGCCATGACAATCTGACAGATATCACTCTGTATATGAACTGACAAAACTGCGGTAAAGTTAGGTTAGGAATTTTGAAGGTTCAGAATGCCCGATGTTGCCATTAATGTGCTACATTATTTTTAGTAATTATAGAATAGATAACAGATCTTCCTACCTATAAATAAATGATGCACTTTTTAAGAAAATTCTTTTATGGGATAGGAATTCAGTGTACTCACGTTGAAAATGTTCATCAATCTACTAATAATTTGATCATTGCTTAGATCGGTTTTATATGGTCTGAAATGTGTGTAGCACTTTAACACACTGCTTTCGTCGCCGAAGACACAACATTGTGCATGCTGTTTATTAAATTTTTCACAATAATCACTTACACTACCACTTAAGTGTCGTAATGACATTTATTGACATATTTTCTTGTCTTTTGGTTTGGTAGCATTGGCAACACGGCATTTCAGATTTAGTTAGAAAAAGTTTGCCACTACAAAGAAATGAAATATAACTACTGCTTTCCTTAGTACTGCCAATTTAGGAAAAGAAAAGCATGGCAACCTATCGTTTTTTTAAAGATGGAATAGATTATACCACAAGTTTATAATAGGCACAGGAATTTCTGCTACTGGTTAATTCGATAATGCACACGAGATCCTAACTTCCTGAGCTGCCTGCTGGATAGCGATGAATCTTGTTTTAGAAGAAATAAGATTACTGATTTCCAAACACCCATACTTAGAACGAAGAAAACTCTCATACGACTGTTATGCATTACCAACATTTTCATCAAATCTCTGGTGTGCTCTTCTTGGTGACAATCTCATCGGCTCCTTCTCTTTACCAACAAGGCTTTCAGAAATATCTTAATTGATTTTTGGCAAAATAATCGGCATGAGCTTCTAGAAGATATTCCGATTGCCAATAGGCCGGGGATTTGGTTTATGCATGACGGCGCTCCTGCTCACTTTTCTCATATTGTCACTGAATATTTAAACACAGCATATGGTAACCAATGGGACCTGTTAAATTCCACCCAACGATCTCCTGATGTTATACCGTTAGATTATTGCGAGGGGTGAGACCAAGTTATTTGTCGAGTCCATTATTTGTAATCTTCACGGGCATAAAAGCGCCGAGTCGAATAGGCAAACTGGGTTTGCAAACTTATATTTTGTCGAATGCAGTTTTCTGCATTAGTACAGTTTCCTGCAAACTGCAATCTTCCCGCCAAATGCAGTTCTTGGCTTTCTATGTGCATCCTTGGCCATCGGCCGTTTTAGAATTTCCTGGGACATGTTTTTGAGTTTTGTGAATTGCTGGTGGTGTCCGAGTAATGCAGGTAAATCAATCAAGGCATATTTTGACCCGAAAACTGGTTAAATTAATTGTTTGAGCAGGCACATGTTTTTGTGAACGAACTGGCAGAATTTCTGGTAAGGAGTTTGGTGGTTTATTTGCTAATTTGGGGTGTATGTGTAGCTTTCAACCTAGGGGCCAAACCGACCGATTTGCTGAGAATGCAGTCTTGTCCGCTGTTAGTACAAAGGCCCACCTCCTCTTGACTTCCTTGTGACGATACGCTGGACAAAGCATCGCTGGAGGCCTCTACCTCGTGCTGTATTTGTTTTACATGCTGCAGGATACGTCCAGTTTGGTGGTTTGAATCTAATCGCCTTGCGTTTATTTGTATAAACTTATTTGCGATTGATTTCCAATTTATGTTTTCACCGATTTAACAAATTGTGTATTTTTATGTGTGTGCTGATTTGACGCCAACTCAGAGCTGAGTGGTTGGATTAAATTACATCGCCTTGTATGCCAATATTAGCTGTTCCCCCCTGAATATCGCCCATATTAAGCTTGTTGACTGGTAAAAAAGATCCTAGCATATACATTGTAATACAAACTGCCATACAGATATCTGGATGGGAGGTTATTCGCGGTATGAAATTAAATCGCTAAGTGTGGAACACTGTAACGTTTTATAATTCATTCAGCAATCTGGCTGTTTCAAAATTAATTGCTTTGGCTACTTTACAATATAAATTAAACCAGTTAGGATAATTAGTAGATATTTACTCAGCGAGGGCTGCGTTTACACGCACACTCTGCATGACTTGTGATAATGGCACGATTTTTTCGGTAGTTTTTCTTTGCACATTGTTCCATTTGGATTGTGCCTCTATTATTTCGCATTTGTGTAGTGCTCCCGGCCTTCCTCGGTTCCGCTGGACAGCGACTCTTAAATTGTAGTTTTTGTTTTCAGCGCGACTTTTTCCTTTGCCGTGACGGTGACATTGGTTTAACATCCAGTGAATTTTGCGAGCATGCTAGTTATGGTTTTTCGTTTTGGGCCCTCGCCGAATATGCGGACCATGCTGCCCTGGCAGTTGTATTGAGAGATATTTTCGCACCCCGTGTTGGCGGATCAAAAGCGCTTCACCAATCATTACCTATACGTGTCCCAAATTCATCTGGGCAACTAATTCGGAACCCCTGAAAATTGCAATCCTCGCAATTGAGCACGTCGGCTTGATCCGGTTCTAATTTAATACCTGCAATTCCGACCTTCAGATGTTTGGGCAGCATACCGCTCCCGCTTATCTGGGCTATCACATAATCTCACATAGAGTTCAGAACCTCAACCAGAGGAAACGAAGAACAATTTGTTTTCCTTTTTAAAGTAAAGTTATACAATGCTGCGAACAGTGGATTGGTGCTGAAGGCTTCACCCATTTGCTACGGAGTTTAGTCAAAACTTCGGACTTAGGCCGCTATGTACAGTTCGCTCCATGAGCTGGGTACCTGAACGATAATTTTCCAACCACGGAGCCAATCCTAATAGCCACCGCATTTGTTTTTAAACTGTTGTGGCTTATATTTGTATCGTTGTTTAAACTGTGTTATAAGCTATTGTTCTTTCTAGTAGAGTTACGCGTTATGAGGTACACCTTAGTTCTAGCATTTATGATTACCCGACTCATAACCGTATTGTCGCATTTATGACTTTATATTCAATTCTCACTTGCACCCCGTGCTGGGTTGTATGCCATTTTAATATATGATTATATACTTTGATATTAGTATTTTGGTGTTATCTATTATTTGTTATTGCTATCTCTTTTTTTTCAGGAAATTATGAGGTACTTGAACTTACGAGTTCTCGGTTGAATGCCTGGATACCCTTTTAGTTAATTGGTAAAGATTCATTGGCGCCTTTTTGACTTGTAATAATTTCTTGGTCTTTAAAGAACTGCATTCGTCTTCCTGAACTAGCCGGCCGGCAATTGTATTCAGGCAGCCAGAAAGTTTGTTTTGTTTTAAGAAATTAGCCGATGAATCGATTTGAAGCTAACACCACAATTTTCCAGACCTTATTTTTTTATTAATATTTGGTCGACTTCCTTGCCTTTTTTTTAATAGCCACTCCACAACACGATTTTTCGTCCATATTTTTATAGGAATTTCTTGTTCCAGATGACTGTGAAAGAGGCATTGTCCATGATTATTAGCGATGGTTGTTCTGAATTTTGGATAAATTTTGTTTTAACCCTTGCGTGGCCAAGTGGGGTCACTGAGTTACCCCAAAGTTATTTTTCTTAGTACTATTTCGTAAAAAAAATTCTACGCTACCATGTTTCAGCTAATTCTTGAAAATACTTAGATAAACGTATTTTTCATGGATTTTTGTATTTATCGCATTTACTTTTGCATTATTTTAGGAATTTCGTAAGTGGGCTACCCTAGTTGCCCCGCTTGGCCTTCTATGTATCAACGATGCGCCGGTCTAAGATAAGTAGTCACGTGCAGAAATCGGTTGTGTGTGGTATCGAAGCTGCATAAATTGCTTCATTTCAGTTGTTAACTTCATACTGTCACCATGGCTCGTAAATATTTGACGGAGGATAAATTATTCAAAATTTTAGAAGAAAGTGACAGTGATTACGAATATGAAATTAGTGATGAAGATGAACGTTACAAAATAAATTGCAGAACATTAGATATATAATTTTATTTCATATATAATACACTTACAATAATTCCTAGTTCATAAAACCACAATAACTGAAAAATTAATGTGGGGTCACTGGGACGATTACGTAAAATTTCAAATATTGGTCACGCGAGGATTAAAACAATTTTCAAAAGTTTTGGGTGTTTATGTTATCGCATCTTTCTATTGCATTTAAATATTACTGATGCAATGTCCATGAAACCGTTTTCGTTTCTAGCATGAACTATTATATATTGAAATGGTATTAAGCTCACAATTTGCCTCTGTTTGCAGTGCAAAATATCTAACCAAGTTAGTAAAGCACAGAGTTAGGATATTTTAAATTTTAAACAGTAATAAAACTATTAAATGCATTGGTAATGAGATGCGAGAAACAGTAATTAGTCGGATAAAGGCACGCAAAAGCGAAGCATATTTCAGAAGGTTTGAATTTGGCTTTTAAATAAAGTAATATAATTAAAATTATAAGTTTGTGCATATGTAAATCCATACGAAACGAAAGTAATTGACACAAAAGCTTATTATGTGCATATAAATGAGCGTAGTTATCAATAAAAGAAAAGCACAGTGAAAATTGTGAGCAATCTGACGGTAGATAAACATAAGGATAATATAGAAAATTGTAAATAGCAATCCTGAATGTAGACAACAGAAGAGAAGCAAGCGACGTGAAAATGGTGGACTCGGATACCAGAGTATTAAAAACCAAGTGCAAAAGAGCAGAGCAGTGAAATTAACAACGTTTGTGAGTGCAACGCTAAAGAACAGTACTAGTTAAAAGCAAAAGACAATATTTTAGATTTAAGAAAATATTAGATTTTTAATTTATGTAATAAAACTTTATTCTATTTGTGGTTAATATTATCAAAACTAATTTCTAATTAATAGTAGAAGAAGACCGTATCTTAGCAACCTGATGATTTTTTGTTATTAACGGGGAGAACAATTGAAAATTGAAATTAATGTGTTTTGTCGAATTTGTGTTTCATCTTTAGTTAATGTTCTTATGATAATAAAAGTGTATTACCAAGATAAAAAGTGGTCCAATTTATTGCCCAAGTGTGAGTGTACCTGTGGCGATTTCCACCACATATAAGTTAAATTTTCTAATCTCATCCTCGAGTGGACATCGGCAGCCGAGCAACTGGACTTTATGATCTTCGACTACGACCAAAATTAGCAGCGGAACCCAGACGTCAGCAATCAAGGACTTCAGCGGGGTCTGCAAGAACGTCGCTTTTTTTTTAAAAAAGGTAGGAGTGCTTGCAATTTGAGTGTCAGCGTTTTGGTAAACTACTTAATTACGAGATTGAACATTGCCCAAGAGGCCTAGCGCTTTTCCAAAGGTCCAATTACTTCGTGGTTTTCAAAAATCGAACGGCGTCATCCGGTTTTGCAAAATTGGCGGAGTTCCAAGCATCATAAACAAATGAAAGTTGGCGTGGGTTCTACATTATCCTGAGAATAGCGAAGAGGAGGGTCTACGTTATCCTAATAACGAAGGCGATGTTTTTTTAATTGTTGCCAAGCGGGAATATTCGAATTATTTACCTGACGCTTTCTCACATTATTTCACGATTTTAAACGTTCAAATACACGCTGTACGCAAAAACCATTTTGTGTTCATCTGTCAATTTACGAGGTCGTGGAATTATCTACTAAGAACAAGCAAATGAGCTACGTTGAGACAAATAACCTAAAATTTGAGAATATAGTGAATCTGACAACTCAACCTGAGAAAATCAGTTTTTATGTTCGCCGAGAGCTAGCTTAATAAATATTGCAGTTGGATAGAATACAAAGAGGGACATTTAACCATTTATTTTGAACAGTAATCAATATATTTCATTAACCGGCCTTAAATTAATAACAGGCAAAAAGTGAGCACAGTATAAAAATATAATCTGAGAATTGCGTGTATTAGATGTGCCCTAAATTTTAACTTATATTAATTTTGTACCCAAAATAAGTAAACAATATGCAGTTCATTACATATTTACAGGCACCATAACGTGGAGCTTTTACGACAGTTCATTAAAATACACAGAATGTCCCAAAAAGAATCGGACACCGTTTAGTCACAGATTTCTTACGTCATAATAAATCGATTAACCTAATATACCTTAGTACAAAGTCCCTTCAGTAAGAAGTTATAGGGTCTTGAAGTTCATTTTTTATGTTTTTATTATTTTGTTAATTTCCACAAATGCAGAGATATCGATTTGAATTTTGGTATACATACTTACTATTATGTACTGTACTAATTGAAAAAATTCCACAAACTAGACTTGACTGTAAGGAGCACTTTACCTATCTTTAAAAACTTTTTTAGCTCTAACTTCGTTATCTGTAACATTTTTTAAAATTTTAAGTTATTTTCTGAAATAGAATTAATATACACAAAAATAATGTACTCCTAGTTCATAAGCGTAGGAGCAACCGTTTACCTTAAAATGCCTATCAAAGGTTTTTAGTTGTCCTTAAGACGTGCAATTATCAAGTAGCCATGATCACAAAAACAATGGGTAATGATTGTAATCTAGTAAACAACAACAAAAAATCAATTAATGACGTTGCTGCGACAGAACGAACCTTTCAGCATTGGAGAAATTCAAATCGATATCTCTGCATTTGTGGAAATTAAGAAAATAATAAAAACATAAAAAAATTAACTTCAAGGCCCTATAACTTCTTACCGAAGGGATTTTGTACTAAGGTATAGTAGGTTTAATTGATTTATAAAGACGTAAAGAATCTGTGACTAATTGGTGTACCATTCTTTTTAGGACACCCTGTATGTGAAACATCTGCCCAATTCATTCCTCTACGTATATTTTGACCCATCTTGTCAAATACTACTATAACTACTAAATACCTAGGTTTCATCTAAAAATACTGGCTGAAAAATATTTTCTTGTATTACCTTTCTGTAATGTCACAATCTAATACTGGGTAGCTACATTAATTAGTTAATTTCTGTTGTTTTATCTTCTAAATTTGAATCCAATTTGTATTATTCACTTCTTTATTAACGAAACTGAACAGCAGAACGCTGGAAACTGTTTGAGTTGTTCATGGATATTTTTTGTATTAACAGATTTTTAGTCTGCGTACATTTTATATACCGGGTGGCCATAAATATCTGAGATCCCGGTAGCCATGGAATTAGCTACTTATAAATGTTGGTTAGCATTATACTGCAATTACAATAAGTATTGGTACCTATGTAATGGGATAAAATGCAATAAGAGGAGGGGAATGTGCCCCGGATTCTGGAGTTTAGCTTACGACTAGTTTATAAAAATCTCCTCTTCTAACTTCATTACTTATTGCAATCTGTAATAATTTTTGACAGATAGGAATTTCAGTTGTGATGACATTTATGACATTTAGTTTAGTTGGATTCATCACTTTAATAAAGCGGTGTTGATTCCAAAAGTAATGTGATATCAGATATTTATGGCCACCCGGTATGATATCACGAATATGGTTTAGCAGCCAAGGATCGAGTTTACCTTTAACTGCAGAAACTTTCTGCAGCATATTTTCTGTTTGTTCCCAATGGAAAGCTCTCCAGTGAACAATAACCAAGAAGTGGCCAAACATCTGCATTACACTTGTAATATGTCATTAAAAATATATTAATATTGCGCTTCTTTATAAACATAAGAAGAAGTATCACCACTAAATGTTATTTGTATTTAAGACAACATTCCAATTCAAATTCCGTGCAAATAATCCACGTGGTCTAAATACATTTTTAATAATCCAGGTGGTCTAAATAAATTTTGAATATAACACAGTTTGTTTATGTTTTGGCCAAATACTAATCGACTATTCCACTGCCCAAATTTAGAAATATGAAAATAGACCAATAACGTTATTTTTTCTAAAAAAAAATCTTGTGTGAAAACCCATTTTTCTTACTAAATATGATACCGTTTGGATCGCCTTATATTAATATATTTGTTTTGTTCTGAAATTTTAAAAAATAATCTGATAAAATACATATTTGAATACCTTTTTAATAAAAAAATATGTTAAATTAATGTTTTGCACGAAACTGTAATATTAAAGATCTGTAAAACCTTGTAAACACAAACAACATTTCCTAATAATATTTATTTCCAGTCTTTATAAATAAGGAAATTATGGGCATTTTGATCTTTCAAATGACATACTTCAAGCATAATGTAGGTGCCCATGGCCGTAGCATAGTGGTTGAAGCGGAAAACTATAAATATTAATCTCATTCTGTCTGGGAGCGTGAAGTTCGACTGCAATTCTTTTATTTACAAATTGATGTAATTCGTGCGAAGAAATTTCTGCGTAAACCCCTTTACAGATTTTCGGTTATTGTTCATATATAAACTAATCCCGAAAACCCATATTAAAATAACAATTAAATAAAATAGTTTTCAATGTGGCGCACACTTTTTTGGCGGACACTGCATCTGTCGGTTGAAGTTGAAACTATCTGAAACTATTATTTTAAGTTGCTCACAAAGTTGAACTTTTAATAGGGTATGAGCTTCAACAAAGAAATAAATTAAATTAAATCAATAACAGAATGCAACTAAACGCTACCTGTTAGCAGTAAATAAGTTAATAAGTGTGTCAGGTCATTTTGTATTTTAATTAGCCACCTAGGCTTTAGGGCAGCGTGCCCGTATGTTAAACCCTTTTAGTTACTTATTTGGCTTTATCGCCTAATTCCATAATAATGATTTTGCACATATTTGGCCTCAAGCGCAGTATTTCTCGTCATCCGGGGCACCCCTTTGTTGGTACTTTGACAGTCGGGTGTTAACGCTCACAGGATTTCCGAACCTTCTAGAATTTAAGCTGTTGGTGTGACTGCGAGGCCTCGCGCTGTCTTTGTCAGCGGCACTTATTTGTTTTATTGGGCGCATCGCCATTGACTGTCGAGGGTCACGTGGTAACGCCGTTTTGGCTCACGCCACTTCAAGCGTCGTAACGCTCCTTGCGGGGCATTCAGCCGAGAGCCGTCGATCTAATAAGAGGTCGGATAGTGTGTGTGTTCGTGTGGCGCTCCCGCCTTTGGCGGGGGCGTCAGCCTTTTCCCGTCTCGTGCTGCTTCAGCAAGTATTTGATAAACTGTTTCGCCTTAAGTGGCAGTTCTACTCAGGCGATCGAACAAGGGAGGTGTGTGTGTGTCGTTAGCGGCGAACTTATTACGCCAAGGCGTAGGTGTGATGGAATTCCATGCCCGGTTCTACGTCGTCACGTAAGGGAGTGTTCCCTTTAGCTCGTTATGCGAGGATTCCCTTGAGGTAGGACATCACTTGGGCTAGTTTGGCTGTCGTAGCGGCGTTTGTTGAAGCGCCAACCTTTGTCGCCATTTTGGGCACATCCAGACCATTCACACGTCGGCCGTTTTAGCGGCGAATGATTTGCCACAGGCAACCTGTTTCCCGCAATCTGGACCGCATGCTGATCTCTTGGATCGTCACCAATAAAATTAAGGTATTTGTAACCATTGAATTATACTAAGTTCTCGTGCGCGAGCTGTGCGCTTAATCATGTGAATAACTGTGAAATCTTGTGCACCGTTAAAAACGTACCCTTCGCATCTTAAATCGTTGTCGCGAAGTGGCGTCGCTCGCTCATTTTTGATCTAATCACTTCCCTCACTTGGGCTTTGCTGTGTTTGAACAAATTATCATGTGAGCATTTTTATGAACAAACGTTCCCTTTGTGGGACTCATATGTCAAACTGCTTTTGATTTTGTACAGTTATGGGTGTTGTTTAGTAACCGTAGTGCGCCCATCAGCTGATGCTTATTTATAAGAATTAACGCAATGTTTGCGGCACGCTTTGCTGCCCCAATGTAAGACTGGACCAATAGACGCTTATCTAATTAAGAGACGCTTTATTCTTGGTCGCTTTGTGCATGTTCTGTTTCAGTGTGCTGCCATCATTGAGGAGATGAATGTACGGTGGAGCCAGTGAGATCAGAGCGTGCAGGTAGGCTTGGTGGTGACATTGCCGTGTCTGAAAAAGCCCCCTTCATAATCTAAGTATTTTTGCCATCACGAAATCGTTGTGTGAGTTTATAATTCACGAGTACCCCTATCGACGGAGTGTCTTGAATACTTCGCCCCCGTCTAACCGCCCAGGCCCGGTTATCCGGGTTAAGACAGGCTTGGTGGCGCCCTCATAATTTTGACGTACCCTATATATATGCCTCAACACGCTTGCCCAGAACGTATCGTGTGACTCACGCCCGACTCCCTGAGCGTTCCAGCCGTGGCCTTTAGCCTGTTTTTAGCAAATCTCAGGGCAAGTGTGCCAGTTTTCCAGGACTGATTCCGTGGTGCGATGCTCACCTTGGGTGGGTGTCGTAAAGTTGTTTTAATACCGTAACAAGTGTTATATCAGATTAAACTCGAAATTCGATATAATTTGTATCTAAGTTTCTCTACCCTCTGCAAAAAAATGTGCAGGTGTTTTAAAATATTACATTAACGTAATAATAGAGTTAAAATTATTGGAAGCGTTATCACTAGATTGAATTGAGTTGGTACATAAGCTTCTGGTTACTATATTTGCAGTAAGGTTAGGTTCCATTTTGACTGGTTGGCACCTTACTTATTTTAATTGTAGCTTTAGCTATTATAAACTGAAGTCGTCCACAATCTTATACCTACATAGTTAAAATCAAATTACAAAATCACATTTCTATAGCCAGATTTATAATTGAACATGGTTAGGATGTCAAGCGATCATGAAACCTAACTTCACTGCAAAAATAATTTCTAGAAGCTTCTGTACCAATACAAGTCAATCTGTTGGTAATACTTGTTGACAATGGTGTCCGTAGAACTTTGCCATATGTAAACAATTACTGTAATTACTATAGTACTATGTCACTAGAAATGGTCGTTTTACCGCCGGAATTATGAGAGTGAATTTAATTATGTTTTTGTTCCACAAAACTCACTTTTCTAGATCAATAATTGTAGCAAATGAAATACATTGCTATGCTGCTATGCCTTTATGATTATAATAGCAACTAATAACACCATATCAAATATAATTTTATAAAATATTTCAGAATTGTGCTAGTTTAATTTTTGCAAACTCTATAAAACAGCATTAGCCTTGACAATAATTTGTAAAACGGTATTAAAAATAGTGTTAGCCTTTATTTCAAAAAGAAAATGTAATCAGAGCAGGCTTGGAAAAAATACAACAACGTAAGATCGAAGAAAAAAAACAAACAATTGGGGAAGGAAGCCAAGCTGTGAAGTGTTATTAATTTTGGCTTTTCCAATGAATAATTATTAATATGTGAATATATACCCTTTTCCCAATTACGTGTGTTTGAAATTAATTCTATATCATTTGGGTAGGCTGTAGTAGGCTGCATTAATTTGTAGCACTTTTGCAGAGGTGTTTAATTTGGGCATCCAATGGTAGCTGGTTTTCCGAGGCTGTGTACGAGGTTTGAGTAGTGTAATTGGAGACTTGTGAGCTAGAAGTAGTCAGCGACCTTCGTGAGAAGCAGTTGGAGCCCAAGATGTGAGGCAACGGCTGAATTGGCGTTTCCGGAGCGGCCAATTTTTCTCGATTCTACATTTTAGCACCGTGTCTTATCTAACACATTCTTACTGTTGTTGCTTGGTTTGGTGCTGCCTTAGTTTACTGTTCTGGATTTAAAATTATTTCCTTCAATTACTCGAAGTTCAGGTTTTTAGTTTCGTTTAGATAAGTACACACATATTACTTCTTCTGATCTAACTTTGGTGTTACTCCTTCTGACGCTTTTGTGTTATACGTTTGGCAGTACTGAAGTGTATTGTCAGTCTGTCAAGTTCAAGGTTGGTAGGTTAGGTTTTGTTTGTTATTTGACACAGACTGACACAAATCTTAACCTGCGAATCTTGAATTTGACAGATTTTGGGAGTGGGGAAAATGAGTGGGCAAGACGTTTTTGCCTCACTGCTTTCGGTTACGTTGTCATAGGAAAGAACGTGAGTAAGCAAAGCAACCGCTGTCTTGTTCAGTATTCAAGTAAGAAACAACACGTTTCAACAGTACGATTGAACAATAGTATTTAACATAATGATAGGTTCTTCCGGGTTATGCCGTGGTCGTCGATTTAAACTGGGCGTTTCGCTGCTCATGCTGTCAGCTTCTTCAGAAGTTTTCTAAAGACAGTCTTTAGAAAACTTCTGAAGAAGCTGACAGCATGAGCAGCGAAACGTCAAGTTCAAGGAAACTTCTTCAAAACTTCAGAAGTTTTGAAGAAGCTGACAGCATGAGCAGCGAAACGTCAAGTTCAAATCGACGACCACGGCATAACCCGGAAGAACCTATCATTATGGACAACGGCCATGAAAGCCTGCATTCGACTAGAAATTTACCATTCATTCAAAATGTCAAACTGACAAGCAACTAAATTCATCAATATGACACATACTAAGGAAAAAAACTCTGGCTTTGCAGGCTAGCATTTATCTATGAGCACGCTTGTAAAACTGACAGTTAACTTGTATAGTATTTAACATTACAAGCCAGGTAAAACAGGTTTTGCTGGCGATAGGATTGGGATGACTGGCGAGCCGTTAGGCGAGCCTGTCATATCCTTGAGCCAGTAAAAATGGTTACCTGGCGTGTATTGTTGAATGTTTTATTTGTTCCTCACATGTAAATAACTAGAAATTCACCATTTATTCAAAATGTCAAACTGACAAGCAACTAAATTAATCAGTATGACACATACTAAGGAAGACAACTCTGGCTTTGCACGCTATCATTTATCTATGAGCACGCCTGTAAAATATAACTGGCTAGCCAGTAAAAAATTTACTAGCTAGCCAGTTAAGAAACATTTTCAAGGTGAATACAGTGACTTGATAAATTGATGTTTACAAGTGAGGAACAAATAATAGTATTTTACAGTAGAAGTCCGTTAGGATAGCCTTTACGGCCGAGCCAGGAGTTTGTGAGACGAGCTCGAAGAGCGAGTCGAATAATACTGGCGAGGTAGTAAAGGCCCTAACGGACGTGTATTGTACAATAGTTTCTGTAATACTGACATGCAATTCGGCCATACTTATCTTTTTTAACTTATTTTCATCAAAACGCTAGATTTGTGTCATAACGTTTTAGAATGATTGAGAGTGCGTAGGACGTTGCAACTGTTGTTTATAAATGTCAATTATTTCCAATTTTGTAAGCAGGTGACAAACGTCACTTTGACGTTTAGCACACAATTTAGCAGGCCGTGGTCTTTACGGACACTTTTTACGGCCGGGCCGTAAGAGGTTGCTTACGTAGTAGTAAACAGTCCTTAAAGAAATATTTAACAAATTAATAGGTATTACAAAAAAGATTTTACAAGTTAGTAACTTGTTAAAATAAACTTTCTTGATTAATACAGTGACTTGGTAAATTGATGTTTACAAGTAAGGAACAAATAAACATGTTTTCTATCTGTCCGTTCGTCTATCTGACTGTCTACCTGTTAACGGTATAGCTCAAAAACAATTTGTTGGAGGAAGACGATATTTAGGATACGGATTAGATGTCTACCTGGAGCAAAACCGAATGTACCTTGTGCCAGAAAGCTGGTATTAAATGGGAAATATCTTAATTTAGGGTTTTTTTTTAAATCAAAACCATGGCGATCGGATGTGGTTGAAAAACATTACATTTGGGCCAAATCAAAGTTGTTACGTGACTACCCGTCAAATTTCAAATTTTTTGAAAATAATTGCGACAAATGCATTTACTAGCCAAGATAGAGAAAATCTTTACCATAAAAGTTGTTTAAAATGTGATTTTCTATCTGAACGCAAAACTTTGGCTCAAAATGTAATAAAAAAAAACTAAATTTATTAACATGTAAACAAGTAAATCTCCACATCTCCAACTGCAAAACCACATTTACAGGATTTTTGTAACAGTAATTCATTAACAAAGGTAGATTGTAGTTTTTAGAAGCTATTTAAAAAGCGTTGTGCATCAGAAACGTTAAAGTTATGCAAATATATTACTTTTCGGTAAACAATAAAAAATTTAAAAGAATTAATTTTTTTTTTATTTTAAAATTAAGTCTGTATGTGAAATTCTGAAAAATATTTCAAATTTTGAAAATTCAATTTTTGCGAAAGCTAAACAGCAAAGAGTTGTTTTCTGGCATAGTTAGCTAAAACTAACACACGCTCAAAGTTATTAACATCCTTTATCTAACAGACGTGTCTGTCTGGGACGCAGTTTTGTCTGTCCGGTACGCTGTTTCAGCAGCCAAACCGTAAGAGATAGAGAAAAAGGTTATTAAAGTTATATGTTTGGAATGGTCATGTCAGGTCAAGAACCGAATTTCAGTCACGTGACACTTCCGGTTTTCGAGGAATCACAAAAAAGGCCGTTTTTCAAATAGAACGCGTATTAAATAAAAACTGTTTCAGCAGCCAAACGGAGCTGCGACCCTCTGCGCCTTAAAACGTCGATCGGTTAGGCAACCACTTTGATAGCTTCCAGAATGTTCCGATGCCCTCTGCGCCTTCAAACCTCGATCGGTTAGGCAACCACTTTGACACCTTCCAGGTCTGGGTACAGTTTTTATTTAATACGCGTTCTATTTGAAAAACGGTCTTTTTTATTTTTTTAAATGAGACATTTGTCTCACTGGACTGCTAGTCTTACTTAATTTCCGAAAAATAACACATTTTGGTTTTAACAATTTTGAAAAAACCATTTTCTAACTAAGTGAAAATCACTTGGCATATCTACTAAGGGCTAAATAGGTTTTCCGACAAGCGCAAATTAGTTTTTTGAAAAATTAAAAATGACAATTTTTCCCATTCGATACCGACTTTTTGGCGGACACTGTATACAGGGTAAACACATTCAAAAATAAAATTTTGCTTCTTTTTGTTTCAACTCAGGAACTAAGGAAAAGCAATATTTTGCACAAAGCTCAGGTTTCCACCCTTGATAAAAATCGGAATATTTTGAACCCAAAACATACAGGCTTAACAAAATTGATTTATTTTTATTTTTAAAACTTGAACCTGCAAGGAGAGTTCCACGTTAAACCTTTTACTGGTTTTTTACAATAATTTTCATCTTTATTATAATAGATATTTATGTGCCAAGGGCGTAAGGAGGCGTTAATTACCCGCGGCGTAAAAGTTAGAGCTGAAGGCGTAGCGGTGGGTTCTACCACGACAAGGGCAAAGGGGCAAGGGCTAGTTACGCACGAGGAGTATACAAAATTTTAAGATCGAAATTCACGATTACAGCCACATTTCTATTTTTTATCGATTTTGGCACCCTACGATGTCATTGCTAGTGAAACTAACAAAGAGAACCCTACGCCGACCATAAAGTAATTTACGGCCCGGTCGCTTATCAGGACACTTTATGGATCTTAGGCTGTAAAATGACACTTTACGTTCTTAAAGAGAGGGTATAAAGTGACCAATTCCACCTTGTCGTACATAAAAAATATAATAAAGCAAATATTTTGAGGCTGATATTTTTCTATAAAAATGCGTCACTGCTAGTGTAAAATTAATAAATTCAATAGTGTGCGAAAACTGATGCTATAAAACCAATAAATCATGTCAAACGAAAGAGAGTGTCCGCTCAAAAAAGAGAAATAAGAAAAAGGTTTCAAATAGCAAAAAATACCACCCGCTGGATGGCATTCTAATTCATCCAGCAACTATTGGAAATCATGAATGAAGACGAGAGGATGAGGATAGTGACAGTGATAATCTAGAAGAACCTCCTCGATTAACCATAGAGGATGGAACCCTGGAATCACAGGAAAAGCCTCGATCTTGTCCCCAACATGACTATTATGACGATCTTCAACCGCCCTGGTCGTATTAGCTTGAAATTAATTTTCAATGACATCCAAGGGTGCCCGCCGCTCAAAAAGATGTACCGTTATCTTGAAAACGCATTTAGTTACTCGTAAGAAAAAGCCAAAAAGGATATGGATGAGCTATAGTGAAGAGAGAAGGGCACTTTTCTGTACAGCTTCTTTGGTGTATGATGAACATCAAACCTCGGTTTAGAGATACGTCTGATTTGAACTATGTTTATCGGCGCAGGAACATAAAGTTTCTATCAGTCGTGGAAAAAACTGTGAAACATATTTCATGTATACAAAAAATAAAACAATCAACAAATTACTTTTCGAATTTCTTGTAGAAATAAAAATAATATGATAGTTGTAAACAATCGACATGTTATTTACGTTGTAATCAATGTTGACCGGAGAAACTCGCTGTTGACCAAATCAAGCAGCGCTAAGTAAAATGTATCGGAACTTTAATGAACCATATCACCAAGCATTATATATTTACTTAATCGATGTTTTTAACACCATTGAAAATATTCCAAAAATCAAACCCGATGTAAGAGCTACTGCTGCCGTTTACAAAGCAGATTTATTAAAATACGAAAATGTTTTAATTGGGCAGATATCTCTCAAAATAACCGGCCTATATCAAGGTGCATACAGACAGAGGGATTAAATTTATTAAAATACAACTCAATGGTTGAAGACTCCATATTGAAATTTAAAAAATACAAAGAAATTAAACTACAACTAAAGCTTTTGTAAACAAATACGTAAAATGAGTGAAACTAAATTTTGCAAGAGTATTCGAATTTATTCTGGAAGAACAATTGACTGAAACTCGTTCGTATGAGAGAAATATATTCTTTAATGGGAAAACATCCCATAAACTTTCAAAATGTAAGAAAGAGAAATTCAGGATAGGCTTTTATAACGACATAATGGATATTACAGTAGAGTCAATTACCAGGACGTTTCCAACCAACGTTGATTTCTGTCTGGGTGTTAACTTGACTTTATAGTTTATTGTGTATTTTTTAATATTTTTGATGATTACATACTATTATTAATTTTTAGGCCGCCGACGATCAATTTAGCGGTACCATTTTAGGTACCCCATCTGCTCCTGGACATGAACTTCTACAGCACGTAAAGTAAATACAAAGTTAAATAAATCAATCTAATAACAGCAAAGTATTACATGTTTTCTAATTGTTGCTTTAAATTTACTTTTAGGAAGAGCTGACGTTGCTTCGTACATATATTTTATCAATAGCTACAAACGGACACACTCGTTGCTTTAGCAATATTACGAAAAGTCAATAAGAATCGAATCGCTACTGTACTCAAAAAGCAGTTGAGGTTCAGGTGGTTCAATTAAAACAGCATCAACATAAAATTCTCCTGATCCATCACGAACTGATGAAAATAATTTTTGATGTTTTTTATGTTGTACACGGTACAGGATACATATGTATGACACCCCTATATGGTTTAGTATTAGAAATCGAAAAAACTACAACTACAGAAGTTGTAGAGATTTGTCCGAACCACCAAAATCTGTTATTAGAGAAAACAAATGAGCATCACAAAATCCTAAAATAACACCACAGTCGCTTTTTCAATATTTTCTTAATAAACTTTTGATATTTATTTAATTTAATTGATTAAAGTTACAATTTCTATAGTTTATTTGATCAATGAAGAGCGTTCTAATGTTGATCAAGTGGATATTTACATTAAATATTTTAAATAATCAGCTGAATTAGTTACCAATTTGATGTCACTAATACAAAATCATTACAAATTAAATTACTTCATAATATCTTGCTCTTTTTACGTGCTTCGTGCAATTAGATTAAATTATAACAAATAAATGAATGTTTACTGACATATTAAATTTCTTAAATGGATAAACGAACGACGTTACCTAGATAATGTGGGATATTAAGAAGAACGAATTTGTCATTTTTTATAGTGTAATATTTTGGTTTAATATTGATAGTACCAAATATCTACAGTTAAAATACAACTAAAAATATTTTAAATATATAAATAAGTACGTCGATGCGCAGCAATGGTTGATCGTCCACTTTCTGATCCATTATTTAAGTTATTAAGTAACATTAGTAAGACATTAGTTTCTATTTATTCCCTTGGGCATAAACATCTTCATAATGCCCCTGGTGCATAAATAACTATTATGTCTTAGTAGTACATTATTTGTTGTTTATAATACCGAATATATAAGCAAGTTTATCATAACCGGAGCATTATGAGTGGGCAGTATAATTTATAACGACCGCTTCTCGTCGTCGGACGGACATAAATATCGTCATAATGCCCTTGGTACATAAATAATAGTTATATAACGAGTTGCACTTGCACCCCCTAGATATTTATAGGTACTCGTGTTTTGTTTGCTTTTATTAATAAATAACATTCTTCTGTAGCAGTATTAGCCGATATTACTTAAGATTACTTAACATTGGTGACATATAATGCAACATTTTCTCCGTAATTGATTTGTTATACTGTAGACCGTAGGGAGTGCACTTGGCACACACCATAGGCTTCCAGTAATAAATTCTTGATGTTTAATTATTTGCTTCACTAATTGTTATATTATATATATAAACTGCAAATAAGTGTTTTGCAGACAAAAATATCGCAGTTTCATTTACATTCGTTTTTGCAAAAGATCAAAATCAAGGAAACTTGAACTGTCATTTAAAAATAATCAGTCATGTTTTTAATCTGCAATTTTAAAACTGTTACGCATCCATTGGAGTAAGGTTGTGTATGTAATTTAATTTTTAAATGTTTTAAATATATATTGCTTGTATTAATATGTAGCTATAACAATTTTTTTAATGACAGTGGCTTATACAATAAAATACGAGGAGGTACATGCGCACCCAACCTTGGTATTCAACGTATGTTTTAGGCCCTTAATAGATCACTATGCAGGTTAATATAGATAAATAAGATTAAATTAATGGTAATAACCTTGATGTAGTGTGTACAGTTTAGGCTATACCTATATGTTGCCTTTCCAAACTAAAGCACTTGTGTGGTTGAAATATTTTGATGATTGTTGCCAACGAAATTATTTCTCACATTAAACGGCCATACCGAATCCCATGCGTATAAAAACAAATTATTTGTTTTAGTTGACTAAATTTTGCTTTACTTCATAACATGGCTAAACACGGAGCAATTATAGAATCTAAGCAATGCTGTAGGCTACGCAGCAGATTCAAGTGAAAATCTAAGCTGGAGGTGTTTATTTACTAAATTTCTTTTTTTTGTTAAACTGCATTTATCCATAAGTATTTACAGGAGCCGGCAGCTCAACCCTGCAGCTCGTACATTTAGCAGTTACCTGAAACCAGCATCGCAGCTTATTCGGTCCTCCTTTCTTTTATGTAAATATACCGATAGAAGAATGAGGAGCTAAGGGTTATTGACATAACATTAGACACCCGCATCTCGACGTTAAACAAAATTAGGTACCGAAATTCAAGCGGGGCGAGCACGTTCCAGCTCTGATTTCAGGCTCGGGAATAATAAACACTGAGAATCGCAGCTGAAAGTGTATCTATTGCTGAAGCAAATTCACCTGAAGCAGGGGACCGTACAAAATTAGGAATTGCGTTTGCAAAGTGTCCCGTAGCTGCCTGTGTGCTTCAAAGCAACGATCAGATGCTTTTCCTCCTCCGAAAGGTAGCTGTTCCGCACGTGGACGACCCCCGCCTTGCACAGCCTTACGAAACGCCTGCATACGCTGAGGAGAAGCCTGGCGGAAGAGTAGTAATGGGTGTGACTGAAAATGACTACGTGCATGGCGATCAACACCAGTTCGCGTTCCGGTTGAAACTGTGGAGCTGCGCTTCCGGGCTGCGCCACGCATGCTTCTTTCTCATCTCGTGAAACCACACTTGTAAATTGGGCATGAATACTTTATCTCTACATTAAGCTTTGCGGAATAGTGTAGCTAGGAAATTACGCTCAGTTGCAGCAGAAGCTTAATATCAAATAACAAATCCCAAAAACTTCAAACAAGTACATATTACACTTAACATAGTGACAACAATCAACTTGCATCTGGTTATGACTTTGAAGGTAAAACTTGAAAGTATATCAGTAATCCCAGCATTTGTATTCTTTCCGTTCGATATCGAATAAGAATACGAGGAGCTTAAAAAGTAGACGCATCCACCATCTAGCGACATAATGCTGAAAGCATGCTAGGGTTGTTAACAGCGTCACAAAGATATCTTGTACGCAACAGATAACTGTATTAACACATTATTGACATAAACATATTTGATGTATGCCTCTAGCAACCACTAGCCGAAGCAGTCGAGCTGTTTCTTGTAGCAACAGAATTTGTATAGAAAACACTGACAGAACACTTAACCAGGGTGGTGGAACTTCGATCCAACACTAGATAACTGATGAATAATACAGCAATAGCTGCTTTCGCATTACACATTAGAGTGCTCTGGAGTGCACCAGAGCAAGTTACCTCGCGTTCGAATTACAACTAAGGCCCTGAACACACGGGATTCCGTATCCCAGATTCGGAATGCGAGATACAGAATCTGAGTCTGTTCAGACACGGCGACTGAATCTCAGACGCGGGCCTTCAGTTACTTGCAGTGCCGTGCTGTTATGGACCTAGCATTGCTGTTCTTTGTTTCTGTCGAATTAGTCTAGAAGTGCTGTATTTAAAGTCAGGGATTGGGCTCTACTAAGCTAATACATTTTTCATTGTCAAATAATGTATATTCTATGATCGTTGTATACAGGGTGTATACGAATTCGACCGACAAACTTCGAGGGTGTATTTACTGCCTAAAGATGTACCTAAATTGTTCGTATACTTATAACCAATCTCCTTTCATTTCAAAGTTAGAACCTCTTTTGTGACTTTTCTTTTAATCTAACATTGAAATCGTCGAATGAAATTTTACTCAAATATCGAACTATACTAATTAATTAATGACATTAGGTACATATGAAACATGACATTTAATTAATAAGACTACCAGTGGAAATAAAATATTCAAGTTTGGAGATTTGAATGCGTGTAATGATTAGGAACACTAATTTTTAATATTTTTCGGAAGTCCAGAATTCTTTAAAGAAGATAGCTAGGCCATAGCTGATAATAAATGTTATTCTTGTATTCAAGTTAATGGATTTCTTCTAATTTTTATTTAATTTAATAAAATAAATCTTGAAAAATTCATAGTGTTTTTCCGAAGTGTTTTGACCTGTGCAGAGTTTATCTTGCAGATAAAGATCAAGGTTGTCTAATCTTTTAGGCTGTATTTAGTTAGAGAAATATGCACCCAAAGTTTGTCGGTCGAATTCGTATACACCCTGTATAGTAAGGAACGCCTTGCTTATTCGATTTAAATAGAAGTTGAAGAAAATCTGCTACGCCTATGACATGATATCATATGTTCTGGCTGGCAAAAGTAGGCGAGTCCAGGCCGTGGTACACTTGGACTAATATCCTCTATATGCTCCAATGGTAAATCGGTATCCTAGATACAGAATTTGTCGCCGGCGGCGGAAATGGAGGGACAAGGAAAATCGGCCGCCGGCGACACATTCTGTATCTCGGATACCGATTTACCATTGGAGCATATAGAGGATATGAGTCCACGTGTACCACGGCCTGGACTCGCCTACTTTTGCCAGCCAGAACATATGATATCACATCATAGGCGTAGCAGATTTTCTGCAACTTCTATTTAAATCGAATGAGCAAGGCGTTCCTTACTATACAACGATCATAGAGCGTACATTATTTGACAATGAAAAGTTTATTAGCTTTGTAGAGCCCAATCCCTGACTTTAAATACAGCACTTCTAGACTAATTCGACAGAAACAAAGAACAGCAATGCTAGGTCCATAACAGCATGGCACTGCAAGTGACTGAAGGCCCGCGTCTGAGATTCAGTCGCCGTGTCTGAACAGACTCAGATTCTGTATCCCGCATACCGAATTAGACCGGACTCCCAGTGGAGTTCCGTATGCAAAAATTGCGGACCGCATTCTGACTTCTGATATGGATTGTAGTGATCCCAGAGTTTGAATTGACAGATGTTGCCAACCAGTATTGTGGTCCCACTCCCCCTTCCCCCACTGTTAATATTAGAAAATATTATTGGTTTTAATCATGGAACTTTATCAAAAAATGAGTACTTGTGGGTGCATATATGGGTCATAAATAAAATACAAGTCATAAAAACTTTTATTTTGATTCAAAAATTACCAAAATTACAAAAAACTATCCTCTAATATGCAAGAAACAGTTTAATTTTGTCACAAGTTTTTGCAATCATTGTTTACACATTTACACAAAGATATACGGTTCCGTGTTGCTTTTTTACAAGTACATGACATGATCTGGTAAGATGATGGACAGGCTCGGCTAGTGCTACGTGTTTAGGTTTGTTCTTTTCAGTGATACAGTATAAAATGTCACAAAATATTGCGTTTGCCCTCCGAAGAGATCTTTCTCCTAATTTTTGGTTCTTCGCACTGAGTAATTTTGCATGACAGTAACCCATGTTGGAGGCAATTCAGTTTTATTAATTGCGTTTTCTAATACAGTCTCGTCACATAAATATTCGTCCGGTAAAAGTTCAGCAGCCATTGCCTCATCCTTTAGTTGTTTTGCGCACATTTTGATTTTATCTGTATCCAATTGACGAACACGTTCTACCACTTCGGTCAAGGGGATATTTGACAGGAATACCATTAACGATTGTGACCTGTCAACAGGATGTGAAAACAATACCTTTTCCCCATACTTTTAAATTAACAGAGCTTTAACAGCTCGGTTTTCCACGACTCCATCTTCCAACCCGGTGAGCTCAGCCATTCTTGTTGCCAAATAAGATAGTTCAAAGGAACAGGTTGAAAATTGATCTTTCAATTCATCTATCAATTTTTCAAAGGAAGCCTGTATTATTCCTGGGGGTATATTTGAAGAAGGACGCCCTCGTTAATTTTCTAACACTCTCGTACAGTTTTATCGAACTTAACACTGTAACGTTTCACCCTCTTATTAAGGGCGCCAAAATCTATACCTCGGTTTAGCTCTAGTCGTAGAATTACTTTTGGCTCAAATTGAAATAGATAAGTAATAACACAGGAGAATATTATAAACAAACATAATATGTTTAAATACGTAAATTAATAACTCAAAATGATTTGTATTTCAATAAATACATGAATAATAACGAGGGCGGTGTTTGCTTTCCCGGATGGGGCTGCAACCTCAGTCGCATGGGAGTACTACAGGCCTGCTGGTGATGGCTCGCTATAACGCACGCCGGATCTTCTACCAGCGAGTCCAATTAGGTCGGATGTCTTGCTTACAGGTTAAGCACTTCGATTCTACGGGAGGCGGTTGTAGCTCTTTTGCAGCAGTGGTAATAACGAGTTATTTACAGAAGATGGCTACTGCAAATATTCTGGATTAAATAGCAAGCTTATAACTTATAACGATTACCTGCATCCGGAGTTAGGTTCGCAAACGGCAAGGCGATTCGTGATTATTCCCGGCTGTTTGCAGGAAAAGCTGGCAGCAGGCGCAGCCTGGATTTTCAACACAATGGCAGCCTCGGGATTTCCGCTGTTTAAATGGCGGCGCACTGGAACTGGGATGCCTTCGCCTACGGGCTTTTGGACAGCTTCCAGGGCGTTGTCGTCTGGTTTTACAGCTGAGCGCCTTATCTAGTGATCTTCAGGTGGCGACTTCTGGTACGCGGTTGTGTCGGTAGAAATCTCGGAATGCTTTAATATCACCAAAATTAAGTTCGTTGAAATGCTGCCTTCTTGAATGCAATTAAATTTTACGCTCTGGATTCAAGCAAACACGGACCAAAATATTAATGGCGGTTTGGCGGATTACAGGTTAATTGACGTGCAGGGGTCGCGGTCTCGACTTTCAGTTAACGGCGGTCTGGCGGATTACAGGAAGTTAAATGCACTTATAGGCTGACAGATACGCTGTCATCTCTCTAAAGGCTTATCATAACTGATTTTATTTTACTAGACAGATACGCTGTCAGGATAAAATTAAATCAGATCGGGATCGGTAGGAAGGTATCTGGAAAGGAATCTCAAGATCTCAGAATGCTGCGATCGGATGGGACAGGTGTTCTCAAGATATTTAGGAACAGGACGGGTATTCTCAAGATATCTTTGGAGCGGCTAGGTGTTCTCCTCATACAGGTTCCGTGCGTTCTTATGGGCACCCGGGCTCCTTACTCCATGGGAAGGGAAAAACGCTCCTTCGGTTCTTTTGCGCGGCTCGCGCAGCGGCAGCAGGATTCTGTTATCGTCTTTTGTCGCGCCGGCTAGATGTAAAAGCTTGATAACGCGATAAATTAAATTCAAATACTTTTTAATTATCCTTAGAATTTTAATTCAAGAGCAAACGTTACAAGACTTACTTCGTCTTTACGTCTTCTTGCTACACGTCTTATAGTGAGAAACGACCCGGGTTTGGATCATTCATTAATTGTTCTGAGGAATCGCAAAACAAACACTAGTTCACTGGGTCTTTTTCTTTTTAAGTTCACGACTTCTAGTGACATTTTTTCCACAAAACAACTAACTTAATACGGAAACAACTGTTTTAACAAAGGTAAACAATCGAAAACAACACTTATTTGACGATGTTTGGCCACGACTGGCGTGAATTTGGCGAACTGCCAACGTCGCAAGCGGTCGTAGCGTGACTAGAGCAGAGGTGAAGGGGCGGGGGGAAGAAATGACAAAGGATCGTGCGCGCGCGCGGCAACATGACTTTTTATACAGCCGAGGGTCTCAGGTACACAAATCACAAAACACTTTGCGGTCCGCAATTTTTGCAAACGAACATCCCATTGGAGCCTGCACTAAATCTGGGATACGGAATCCCGTGTGTTCAGCGCCTTACGCTAGTCTTCCTTCCCCTGCCCCCTTAAGCCCCATGTAAATTTGAGGTGCAACAAGCCCTGGCATGCGCTGCGGTGTTATTTAGAATCAGCTGTCAGATTTAACCGCCTTTTAGACTAAAAGATTAAAATAGTCGATATTTGTACTGTGCTGTGTAGCCTACGAAATATTGACAATCTTTCTGGTTATTCTACAATGTGATTGGAGTGTTTTATCGTCATAACGGGACAAGATCTGTTCGACAAAATCCTCAATTTTCATTATTTTCATCCGCTGAATTTCACTGAATGAATCAGAGTCTCCATTTACTGTCATTAACAGAACTCTTTTTAATTTCATTTTTAATTATATTTCAATAAACTTTTAACTACGAATTAAGTTCTTTAAATCTATTTTGAGCGCAGTCTGTATATGCCGCCCTTATTTTAAACTTTCAATTCAAAAGCAAATTAGTTAGGTTATGTATTTTACGCGAGAGTAACGTAACGTCTGCGTCTGTTCGAATTACAAAGCAACTCACCCCAGAGTAATTCACCCCAGAGTCAATTGCACCAGTGCTAGTTGCACTCAATTCGAAATCAGCTAATGTACAAAGGTTTTTGGCGCCCAATAATAATAATATAATAGCATCAACATTTCTTCCGCTGCCCCCATCAAGAATATTTTTCAACGAACATAATTTATTATTTTCTTTAAAGTTAATTGAATATTATACAACACAAAAGGATGAACATTTTGTGGAACGCGAAAGAAAACATTAGGGTAATACATTTTGGGAAGTTCTATTATGTAAAGTTCTGAAAAGATTAAAACAAGGTGAAATTTCCAAATTCAAAAAGCAAATCTAGCTTTTTGACTTGCAAAAACATCAATGAGAATATCATAATTTAAAGAAGCTGTTTGTGCAACGTTGTGTTCGACCACAACTGGAATCAGGCGACACGACTATACGCGGGTGACCACGTACCGTAAAATTACTGCATTTACTTATTAATTCAATTTACTTTTTCTGTTGAACTTTATTGTTCAGCTTATTGGCAATAAATAACAAAGACCAAATGGCCAACTATTATCACAACCGAGCCCGACCGGCACCGAGAGCCCAGCAGCTCCATCCCATACAAATAGACCATGCTCAAGAATACAATTATCATAACAAATTTACCAATACAAGCTAATAAATACTAACAATAGATTATCGTAATGTCCCATTCAAGACACACATCAACTTGTTAGCTTTTCTCTTACCTTTTACTTCAAAAATTGTTCGCTCTAAAAGTGTGCTTGGAGTGTTTCCTTTATTAATGAGATGTTCAAATTAATATGGGCGCCAACAAATTTAATTACTTTCAATTACACTTATATAGGTGAACGAAAGCTTATAAACACTTCGCCATATATATATATATATGTCATTTCTTGACTGGGATAGGGGTTGGAATAACTCCAATCTCAGTGCTACGCACAGGTACCAAGCTTTAATGGTTAGATTGAAATAAAACCACTTGTATGTATCGCCTAACGTTTCGTATATATTTAATACATTTTCAAAAGGCTAACAACTTGTGGAACCAAAACACATGTTTTTTAAGGACATGTGACGATATTCAAATTTGAACAAATTCATAAAAAAGGGCAGTAGGCCACCAAGGTTACAGAGCTGGGCTGCACATGACATAACTACACTTAGTCATACATCTAGCAGGTTACACATTAAAAATTACTAGCACATTTAAAATTTGATTTACAATAATTTTATTAGCTATTTGGCCAACATGGCCGTCAATTAGATAAAATTATTGTAAATCAAATTTTAAATGTGCTAGTAATTTTTAATGTGTAACCTGCTAGATGTATGACTAAGTGTAGTTATGTCATGTGCAGCCCAGCTCCGTAACCTTGGTGGCCTACTGCCCTTTTTTATGAATTTGTTCAAATTTGAATATTGTCACATGTCCTTAAAAAACATGTGTTTTGGTTCCACAAGTTGTTAGCCTTTGAAAAAGTATAAAAATAAATATACGAAACGTCAGGCGATACATACAAGTGGTTTTATTTCAATCTAACCATTAAAGCTTGGTACCTGTGCGTAGCACTGAGATTGGAGTTATTTCAACCTCTATCCCAGTCAAGAAATAACATTTTACTGTGTATGTAACCACACAAGCTGTGAGAGGGACTATCTTTATATATATATATATATTAGGGTGGTTCTAATTTTGCAACCTCGGAATTTTTTTAGTCGCACCCCCTAAAGTCGTTCCAATGCCAGAAAAACTAACCCATAAAGATTTTGAGCCCAATCGAACAATATTAACACGTGCCACCGTGCCTCGGAAGTTTCCGAATTGCAGATTTTAATTGAATTCACTTGTTATCAATTAATATCTGACGAACCGGAAGTGCTATCAAAATTTTGATAATAACATAAATAAAAGGAAATTTTATTTTCTACAATTTTGGTTATATGAAATTTCTCCGCAAATCTACTGGATGTTAAAAAAATGCGTAAAGTATTACAAAAACGTAATAATTCGAATTTGTTTTCCTTTCTATTTTTAATTTGAAAACGTAGAAGAATTACAATTTTGAAGTTAATTGCAATCCATTATTCAATTTTAGGCTAATTTTGATAATACAAGTAAATAAATGTTATGGTATATAGTGGCGTCGCTAGCATGTCATTTGTTTTTCGGACCATTCAACCAGAAAGAGAGATCCGAAAAACAAATGACATGCTAGCGACGCCACTCGTTTACTGAAATCTGGAACCCTTGTTCTCTTACTCTAGTTGAAAACATTGCGAAAAGTGAACGGTATTACTTGTGTTGCGTGTTTAAACTCTTTGAACTAGTGTCGTACGTATTTTAAAATTTTAAACAATAAAATGACCTCAACGTCAAAAGTTCTTCTTGAAAAAGACTAAATATTTTTAATAGGAAATGATGCACATTAAATTATTGGTAGTAAGTTGCTCCCAAACAAACACGTTTTACAAGTACTTTTTTTAATATGCGTATTGTTTAATTGAATTTACGTGAAAGTGGAAAATTAATTATTCAATAAGTAGTGTTTTGGTAAAAAGCACGGATTCCGGCGAAGGAAAAACATAATTCTGTACAAAAGCTGGAATCATTATACTCTGAATGGAGGAGTCTGCTAAAACAAGGAAATAAAAGAACGAACTCAAAAAAGGAAGGAACAACAATTTGTTGAAAAATTTGACGACCTGTTCGATATCGAACATGCGAACGCTTTAGAATTAACAGATGTAGAAGAAGATGCTTCTTCAAAGGCAAAAAGGACGACCAGGTAGTACGCTTGGTGTTGATATCAGGTTACATCAACAAACGAAGAGAACCGAATAACGACTGGAAAGAGAAAATACAAGAAGAAAACGGACTTACAAAGAGATGGAATTAAGTAAATATATGTAATTGTTTACTTCACGACACAAATGATATTGCGGAAAGAAGTATGAAACTGATCGAAGAATATAATAGCTTAATTACCAAAAAAAAAGGACCAAAAGCAGTACTTGCTACAAGTTGTTAGTGATTATCGGCGTCAACATCCAGATTCCAGTAAAGCTTCTCTAGTAACAAAAAAGTAACTATTGTGATATGTATTTCATTATTTTACACATAGGTAACTTGCTATAATTGTTTTATTCTTAAGTTTGTAAATATAATTCTTTAAATTTATGTAACTTTAGTAATTATTTAATATTGTTCGTTTTATTTAATTTGTAAATAAATATATTTTTTTTATTCTATTATATTTTTAACTATTAATATAAAAAGGCATTTTTTCAAGAATTTTTACCTTTTTCTAATACTTAACGCATATTTTTTGAAATTCCAACAAGTTTACGAAGAAATTGCATATAACCAAATTTGTAGCAAATTAAATTTCATTTTATTTATGTCATTATCAAAATTTCGATACGACTTACTGTTCCCGAGACATTAATTGATAATAAGTGAATTAAGTTAAAATCTGCAATTTGGAAACTTCCGGGGCTCGGTGGCACGTGTTAATATTATTCTATTGGGCTCAAATTTTGTATAGCTTTGTTTTTTCGGCATTAGAACGACTTTAGGGGGTGCGACCAAAAAAATTCGAAAAAGTTTTTTCCACTAAGTATAACGTAGAACCACCCTAATATATATATATATATATATATATATATATATATACGTACATGCGGTCATTGTGACCTCCAAAATAGATACGTATCCGGCGAAGTCACTTCTGAAATTGCGTTGTCACTTCCGTTTTCGGAGGTGACAACGTTTCGCCATACTTTTCACAAATTCCGCCACTAGATGTTGCTCAGAGTCCATTCCCGAAAATTTGCCTGGAGGTGATTTTGACCCTAAGTACCTGCAAAACGGTCTTTTAGTTTGAGTATAGACCGGTGGCGCTGAAATCGCTTCTAAGCTAGGAAAGCCTAGTACTAGGTCGCCTCCGGTATACGTAAAGAATATTATGACTTCCAAAATCGCGGCAACATCGCCTTTGACCTGCGGACGTCGATAGCTTATTATATTTAATATTTTAGATCACAAATAGAAGTCGGGATGCATAATTTGTTATTTTTAAGCACTGATTCTCGAGCAGACCTGCTGTTCAATAGCGTAGTAAGCATTAAGATCTTGTGTTTTGTTTGTGCATAACTTTCTAGGAATTACGCCTACAGGGAGTAAGAACGTATGTTGTATTTTCGTTACATTTGTTTTTAATTTAAGCAGTTCAAAATACGTTTCGCAAAAAACATGCGCTTTACATCACTTTTATTTTGTTTTTCAAGATAAGTACATTTTATGCTAGTTTTTTCGATGCAGCTGCAACGTTCTTGTTTTTAATAAAATGCCGAATGATAATTCTTGTTGCCTTTTCTTTTCTTATTTAGGGTTATTAAATTCTTTTTATTTTAAATCGTGAACTTTCTTGGGCTTTATTGGTCGTTAGGTAATCAAATTAAAATAAAACACATGGTTTCTTCTATTTAGTTGAACTTTAATCATGATGAATCGGATGAGTAATATTCGACGTTTTGAAGATAATTAGCCTTCTATTCATGTATTAACTAATACTTTAATAACTTATTATTATAGATGCATTTATCACGTAATCATAAATCATTAAAGAATTAATTAGTACATGAATATGAAGATAATTAGCTTCAAAACGTCGAATATTACTCATCCCATTCATCAGTACTAAAGTTCAACTTAATAGAAGTATGGAGAAGACGCACTTATTCTACTAATAATTACGTTTCTCACATCAAATATCTTATTTATTGAAAATACATTTTGTGATTGACAAGACCATATTAATTAAAGTTGTTTTTCTAAGCCGCCCTTTTTCGCCTTCTATCTTGATCGCCACATCACCCCCCTACGGAGAAGAGATGTCCTAAGTTGAAATGAACTTTCCGTCCGTATCGGGTCACATAGTCTTTCTGGGTATTGGTTGTGTTTTCGCTTTTATTATCTTCGATGTATGCTGGCTTCACTCGATCGAGACTGACGCAAACATCCTTGTCTCGTATACGTAACATCATAGTTTTTTCGTCTCGAGATATGATCTGATACGGGCCAGTGTATGGAGGTTGCAGAGAAGGGCGAACTCGGTCGTCTCTTAAAAATGCGTGAGTACACGTGGCTAAGTCCTTGAATATAAATATTTTAGGGGAAACGTGGTGAGATGCAGGGACTGGTCGAAGTCGTGCCATCTGATTTCTTAGATGGTTTAGGAAATCAGAAACATCACCGGGCTGTTCTGCATCGACAGCAGGTTTACTCAACATTTCTCCTGGGAGACGTAGAGGTTCTCCGTAAACAATTTCTGCGGAAGAGGTTTGTAAGTCCTCTTTGAAGGCACTTCTAATGCCAAGGAGAACTATTGGCAAAGCTTCGAGCCAAGTAAGTTCTGGGTGGCACATGAGAGCAGCTTTGAGGTGTCGATGAAATCGCTCGACCATTCCATTTGAGCATGGGTGGTAACTCGTTGTCCTTGTGCGTTTAAATCCAATTGTTATTCCCAGTGATTTAAATAGTTCAGACTCGAATTGGCGACCTTGATCAGTAGTGATTTGAGAAGGTGAGCCAAATCTGGAAATCCAGCATGATAGAAAACCTTCTGTGACTTCCTGTGCAGTAATACGTTCAAGTGGCCAGGCTTCAGGCCACCGGGAGTATCTGTCTATTACTGTAAGGCAGTAGCGATAATTTCTTACCATGGGCAATGGGCCAATTATGTCTAGATGTACCTGTTGGAATCGATTTTGAGGCAGTTGAAAAGTTCCTACAGGAGTCATCACATGTCTCGAAACTTTTGAACGCTGACAGTGTTGACAGGATCGAGTCCAGGAATTACAATCTTTGTTCATGTTAGGCCATACGAAGCGTTCTGACACGAGTTTTGTTGTTGCTTTAACGCCAGGATGATTTAGGCCATGAAGAGAATCAAAAACGATTCGACGATACATAGTTGTGACAAAAGGTCTATGCTTGTTAGTTGATGTATCACAGTATATCTTGATCTTACTGCCAGGGATTGGAACTTGTTCTAGGCGGAGTGATGAGCCACCATCTAGAAGACTGTGGAGTTCAGCATCATCTGTCTGAGATTGTGCGAGTGCTATGAGATCTAGCTGATGGATACTCGTTACTGCTTCGATCCGAGACATTGTATCTGCCACTACATTAGATTTGCCACCTATGTGTTGAATATCTGTAGTAAATTGAGCTATGAATGAAAGCTGATTGAGTTGAACTGGAGGAAGTTTTTCTCGTTTTTGTTGGAAAGCATATGTCAGCGGTTTGTGGTCCGTATAAATCGTACAGTGTTGTGCTTCCAGAATGTGCCGAAAATGTTGTACAGCTTCGTACACACCTAAAAGTTCTCGGTAATAAGCAGGCCATTCTGATTGTTTCTTATTGAGCTTCTTAGAAAAGAACGCTAGCGGTTGCCAAGCTTTGTCCACATATTGTTGCAGGCATGCACCAACGGATGTGGAAGAGGCGTCTGTGAAAAGTCCTAGATGTGAGCCGTGAGCGGGATGGGCAAGCAGTGTAGCGTTGCTGAGGCTCTCTTTACAAGCGATGAATGCTTGTTCTAAAACCGGTGTCCAGGATACTGGTTGACTACCGCTCAAGTTGGCAACTGCGGCGTGGAGAGGGGCTTGATTCTCTGACGCAGAAGGCAGGAAACGTCTGTAGAAGTTAATCATGCCCAAGAAGCGTCGTAAACCTTTAGCTGTTTGAGGCAACGGGTAGTCTTGAAGTGCTGCAACTCGGTCAGGAATAGGACAGGTTCCCTCAGCGGAAACTTCGTATCCAAGAAATGTAACTTTTGGTGCGCCTAGAACGCATTTGTTAGAATTTACCAATATACCATACTCGTTCAGTCGAGTGAAGAGAGTGCGTAAGTGCTCTTGATGTTGAGTGGCGTCACGGCTGTAGATAAGGATATCGTCGATGTAAGCAAAACAGAAGTCAAATCCTTGTATAACTTCATCGATAAACCGTTGGAATGTCTGACCAGCATTTCGAAGACCAAACGTCATGAATGGAAACTCGAACAATCTAAAAGGGGTCGTAATTGCCGTTTTTGGTATATCGTCCGGGTTCACTGGTATCTGAGTGTACGCTTTTACCAAGTCGATCGTAGAAAATATTTTGGATCCACGAAGACGATGTGCAAAGTCGTGTATGTGTCGCACTGGGTATCTATCTGGGATTATGCGCGCATTGAGTGCTCTGTAATCACCGCATGGGCGCCAGCCTTCGTTCTTCTTTGGTACAAGATGAAGCGGGGATGCCCAAGGTCCTTCTGAACGTCGTGTTGTACCATTTTGAAGCATAACCTCAAATTCTGTCTTGGCGATTTGCAGGCGGTCGGGAGCAAGACGACGTGGTCGACAAAAAACTGGAGGGCCTGGAACTGTGCGAATATAGTGTAAGGTATTGTGTCGTACCTCTCGAGGAGTTCCAGAAGGCTTGATAAGACTTGGAAATTCATCCAAGATACTGTAAGAGTCAGTTCCTTGCGCTAACGCCTTAATACTTGAATGATGTTCTTGAAAAGTCTGGCCGGGGACGGTTAAACCTGTAATACCATCCAGAAGGCGTTGGTTGTGACAGTCTGGCAACAAGTTGTAGTACGATAGAAAGTCTGCACCAATGATAGGGAGAGAGACGTCTGCTACTACAAAGCGCCAGATGAAATCTCGCCGAAGTCCAAAATTTAGGCGTAGATTTATGATTCCATAGGTTTTGATCGTAGTGCTGTTCGCAGCGCTGAGTTCGTAATTTGTGTTTGGACGCTTTTCAGGAATAAGTTTTGATGGGAAACAGCATAAATCGGATCCAGTGTCGACTAAAAACTGGTGCTTGCTTGTCCGATCTGTTACAAGAAGGCGGCTTGAACTCTTCTGACAACCATCCGCCGCCGTTACTGGTTGCCGCTGGAGTTTGACGAAAAACTGCATGGAGCGGTGCATTTCTTCGCTAAATTGTTAAATTTTCGATGGTACCAGCATACGTCACTTTTCTGGGAACTTTGAGGTGCTGGTGATTGATTTCTTCGAAATCGCGATTGCGATCGACTGCGAGATCGATATTGAGAACTATTTGACGAAATTGCAGTTTTAATATCCGCTAACTGACGGGCAAGATCATCTAATCGTTTGGTTAGATTGTCAATAGCTACTGATGCTACACTAGCAGTTTGATGTGTGGTGGGCAATGGATATGGTAATACTTCAGCTACCTTGTCAGCTAAATCGGCTAACTTGTCCAAGGCGAGTTCGCTTTGTACCTGAAGAATTGCTTGGAGGTTTGGTGGCAAACGCTGCAGCCATAAAGTACGTAAAAGGTTGTCTTGTACCTGGATATCTCCTGCGAGGGTATGCAAGTGCCGAAGAAATTGCGAAGGTCGCCGGTCTCCTAGTTCGGCATCACTTAATAATGTTCGTACTCGCTGTTCCGCTGACTGAGACATCCTCTTGATTAGTTCTGTTCGTAGGTACAAATAACGATTGTCTGCAGGTGGACTTGTTATAATGTCACTCACTTCTGCAGCGCAACGATTGTCCAAGCTTGAAACTACATAATGGAACTTAGTACTGTCCTGTGTGATTCCAGAAAGAGCGAACTGCGATTCAACTTGAGCGAACCAAACAGCTGGTTGCTCGGGCCAAAATGGTGGAAACTTTGGACTTACTCGGAAAACACTAGTGTTTTCTCGAGGTTCTGCAGGTGGAATCATTGTTTGCTGGAGTCTTAGTTGTTCCTGTTGAAGCTGTCTGAGCTGCTCTTCGATTTGTTCCATTGCACTATCATATGCGATTAATGTCAGTGAATGCCACGAAAATTGTCGATTTTTTAAAGGAATGCACGATGTACGAAAAGTCTGTGTTCTCTTCGGGGTCACCACTATGGAGAAGACGCACTTATTCTACTAATAATTACGTTTCTCACATCAAATATCTTATTTATTGAAAATACATTTTGTGATTGACAAGACCATATTAATTAAATTTGTTTTTCTAAGCCGCCCTTTTTCGCCTTCTATCTTGATCGCCACAGAAGAAACCATGGGTTTTATTTTAATTTAATTAGCTAATGACCCATACACCCCAAGAAAATTAACGTTTTAAATTAAAAAAAAACGTCTAAGAAACAACAATTGTTTAAATAATAAATTCTTTTTAATCTAGGTTTCATAAAACAAATGCTTTTTAATCCGCACTCAAATTGTAACTACAAAATTGAATTATTTTATTATTGGCCCATATAAATGTTTTTGCGTGCCATTTTTAGGTATCTTACCATTTTTTATTTTTGTTTGAAGAATTAGAATTAATCAGCATTACTTTCTGTTACTGTTTAAAATAAATATGACAAAATTTATCTTTTTAAAACACATTAAGTGGGGTGTGCTTAATTTGCTTGTATTACATGGATTTTTAACCAGTGTACCAAATCACCCAGTTTCATTAGTGACTTGGAACAGTCGTTTCTTATTTTTTAAGTGCTACGATGCTCCTGAAATATTTGTACCAAATACCATGCTTTCAGTTACAATGCAGCGATATATTTTGCTATTCAGATGCGACCGATCCGGCCCTTCTACAAGAATTTGCTCAAAATGCTCCTCCAGGGTACCAAGTAGTATCAGTTGACCCATGCATTTACCCGGGAAAAAACTCCCACAGATATATCGTAATGTATCGGTCACGTAATTTTCGTCGATGTGAAGATATTAAACGGACACTGCATGATATGAATACCTACAAGCCTCAAAACAGGAATGTGGGTGTTACAGCAGTGGTTCCGGATGGTTATCCTGTGAAATACAAACAATTTTGTATGTGCTATCGGCGGTCCTGTAGACGTAGACGAGCGAATAACGATATAATATTACAACGATCGACTCCCAATGATAAGCATCTCAATCCCAGGGGATACTACGCAACCCTTCCAAGAAGATATTCCGGAGGTAATATGATTAGATGTGATGACCGTGATTTCACGTGCTTTCGTCAAAATTTCTAACTATTTTTTTCCAGAGGGTCTCACTTGCAGTTTGTACTTTTATTTTCATAATTTATTGACATTAGTATAAGAAATAAAATATCACAATTCCTTGTTAATAAACTTTAATGAACACAAATGGATTTAAATAAGTAAAGGATGCAGTTTGTACAAGATTTTAGAACATATTATTGTATTGTAATGTTTGTTATGTTAATGTTAGTATGAATATGAATTAATGTTAGTAAATTGTGTTTCGTGCGTTCTTAATATCAATGTTGATGTATTTTATAAATATAATCTTGTGTAAACCTGTAATGCTTATATTATAATTCCACTTTCTTCGAAATCAAATGTGACTCTTTTATCGGATAAAGGAGAAGTCTTGAAGATTCACGTATTTCTTTAAAAAATGCGTTCTTGCTTTAGATTTTAAAATATTTTCATTGTGTAAGTTTTTCAAAAACAGCAAAATCTGTTGAATTATGTCAATTTGAAGTCTGATACGGTTCCGACATTGTTAGTGAAAGGTGCCTTTTTCATCAACAAAGACGCCAGGACAATTTTACATTGCAAGAACTGGACATATTAATAGAAAATCTTTTTTTTTAAATTGAAATTATCCTTGGTTCACCCGAGACCCGTTGCTAAGGGTTTTGATAGCTATAAACGTCGTCTATTCGTGAAAAATTCCGTTTATTCAGTGAAACACACAAACTATTACTTGCTATTTAATCTTATTAAATGCTGAATCTTAGATCGTAATACCGGGACGGTTTTTTTTAAGTTGTTTTTTGTAAGAAACTCGTTCATTGCTTTTCTTGCAGGGTACGTGCCGCCTCCAATATAAGATTTGAATTGTTTTTGGATCAAACTAATTTCTTCATTTGTCCAACCTAAAGTAAAGATATTTTGTTAACACATCAAGTAGATTATTGTTAGAATTTGCTTACCTTGTTTACTGCTATTTGATTTTTTGGCTTTCTTGTTTTTTATGGGAACATCAGAATTATCCGAACTTAAATCTGGAAAAGAATCCAAAATATTAGCTGTAAATGTAAAATCTACAACATACTATCACCTTCGCTTTTATACGGTTCATCATCGGTTTTGTTCACTATTTCCTCATTGCTAGTCAGGTGCTCGTTTTCACCACTATTTTCATTTGCATCCATAATACTGCCATCCAGGTTTTTGTTTCTACCATTATCTTTTTCTTTTATATCTTTACCCAGGTCGTTATACTCAATAGTCTCATTAACGCAGTTCTCAGCTCCATTAACATGATTATCATCAGCACTCGCCAGAAATACGACTCCTTCACCTATGCCATTCATGAATAATTAAGTAATATATATTTTTGAAGGAAGATTGCTAATTACCTTCGTCATGATCTTCATCAGCGAATTCAGAATTTGGATCTATATCAATTTCTGCCAAAGATTTCCCTTGGTATTCTATAGGGAGGGTACCCTTTTCCATCATTACGAGTAATTTTGATACTTTGGCGGTTTGATATATATCTACAGGTAATCTGAAAAACAAGAATTTAATATTATTTGTTTGACTGTATTATTTAACACTTGCCTACAAATATTTAGCATATTTATTAAACACTGAAAACACCGAAATTTAGTATGGTATTGAATCTATCCTTCCGAAATCGACAAAAATTAAAAACGGATTTTTATTTAGAATTTCTTGCCGTATTCGAATAGTCAGTTTGTCGCATCATCGCAAATTGCAGAAGGAAAAAATGTTTCTCTTTTAAACGTCCTTAAAAATACGAACATTTACTGAGAAAAATAGTATGCCGAAAACATGTGTATTAACAGAGAAAGCAGAGTAGTATATAAGCAAAGTGTTACATTTGTCTGAAACAGAAGCAAACCTTCAAAAATGAATTTTAGAATGTTTCTTTGCTTTAAAAGAGGGCAAACATATTAGAAAGAGTTTTGTGTTAACTTACTCATAGAATTCATCATGGGTCTTCTGAGTGTGCCCCATAAAATTGGCGAACTGCTTCGACTCATCTTTGCTTAAATTAAGGATTTGCATGATGGTAGCTATCTGTTTTCTTAATTTGTTACTCGAGATAGTGTCTGGCTGTTCCAATTTAATCTTCTTACAAAGGCTCTTGATAGCGATGTCGCCTTTTCCCCATTTTATAGTGCTCCTAGGAATTGCAAATACGTATTCATTATCTGTAGGTATATATTTAGATCGATGTTTTAACAATAAGTTAACAAAATTTTGTAGTATGTCTGGTACTAAGATTATCACGGCTCGGCTCCCCTTTCCACTGTTCACGACTCTTTTATATTTCTTCGTCAAAACTATTTCTGCAGGTGTTAATGCATTTTCAAAGTCTTTTATATTAGTTCTTTTGTCATTCAGATAATCTTTTATTTTCAGATACTGCACATCTCCAATTCTTCGTCTGTTAAAAACAATTAGTAAGGCCAGTGTGGATTGTACCAATAACTTGTAAGCACTTTCGTTCTCATCGCTATTAGCTAGATGTTGTTCGCACTCATTTGCAATTTTCAAAACTTCCTCCCTGAATTTTTTTATGTCACTAACAAGAGGTAACAATAAAGGTTTCTCCCAGCGTTTCTCCGCCATATCTTTATTAGCAAGAGAGGCTAATTCGGTATTCCAACGTGATTCTAGTAATTCCTTAAAAAATTTAACATTTTGTATCCATTCTTTCTGGTCATCAGACGATTTCGTTTTGAAACCCCTATTTTGTCGTAAAATCAAGTGTACTAATTCGTCGCATGCTAGTTTCAAGGAAGTGCCCATATGCATTGCCAAACTTGGAGCATTGAATTTTTTGTTTTCGTGGTTATACCCAGATATTTCTCTGACAGCTATAACCACTCTATCGAAATTTTTAGGATGAATAATACCTGTAAAGTTTAGATTTTCATCATTGATAAGTGTACGGTATGCAATCAATAGACGAGAAAGTTCTCTCATTTTATTGCTAGCGGCATATGTCATGCGCTCCCTCTTGTGTTTTTTCAAATACGACTCCCCTATATGAGCAATAAGTAAATCCTTCTTTGCTACTAAAGATATATGATCCGGTTTCATCACATCAAAAACCTGCAAAATATATATAGTAACTTGAAGTGACTGTATACTTACATTAGAAAAAAATTAGAAAAAAAATATTACGTACAAGCTCCTTGAAAAGTTAAATAGACATTTAAATAAATGTAACCAATCTAACATGAGGCGATTTAAATGCTTTGAATCTAACTGGATTTTACTTTTTTTTAAACAAATGCAAGAAGAGGCACGTGTCACAATGATTTACAGTATTGTGGCTTTTTTCAGAAGAGAACTGTGAGAGTTTAACTGTTAAATAATAATATCTCGCAATGGCGTTCACTAATTATTTTAAAACCTTCAAGCACTTATGCTTCTTCACATGTTGACAAACGTTATAAATCGTATTACACTGTCCAAAAAAATATTAAAAAAGAAAATTATTATTACCCCTTCATTCGAAAAGAAATGACAAAAAAGTAACTTTCAAAACAATGTATCACCTACTTCGGAAACACTTTATGTGTTCTACTTTTAATACGTACCTGTTCTTTAATATTTAATTTAGATATTACGTTTGTGGCATCCATTGCACACGCAATTACTGTTTGAGAGCAAGATAAATGGTGACCTTGTTTTATTTTTCCAGTTAAAAGTTGTGCCTCTTTTCTAACTGCACAGGACTTTGCGTGACGTTTCAAGTAATTTTTCATATACAGCCCTTTGCAAGAAGCACAGGGAATATATTCATATGCATCATTCTCTTTTTTTAGTTCGCGAATAGGTCGTATTTTTCCCGTTAAAAAAAGATCGAAATTTGTGTTGTTTCTTAATAGGCCAAGTGCAAGTCGTCTTTCTTTACTGTTTTTAGGGCACTCTAATATTTTGTGTACTTCATCTTCTTCCTTGTGGTGTCTTTCAAGGTGCCTCACATAATTTTTTGAAACTACATCGCATTCACAATATTTACATTGAACATTTTTTTCATTTCTTCGTGTTATCTAAAAGAGGATCCTGAATCAATCTAATTTTAAATTGCGTTTTCCTGCATTTAATAACAATAATGATATCTAATAATGAATATTATTAACTCTAAGGAAAAATAGTTTAAAGAAGTTAGAGAATTAAAGACATAATGCCTAACAATGCATAATGAACAGACTGAATAGAACAAAACAAACTATCTTAAGACTCAAACTGTTGTACGCATCCTATCAAGTTGTTTGAGCAGTTCGAGTATGTGAAACAATACACAAATGTATACACACTACTGAGAATTCTTCCAATTTCATATATGTTTTGATATCTTACCAGCTGTATTTTTGGCGAGGCTTTAATAATATTGTCTTCAACTGGCAATGTAATTTTTGATTCATTTGATTGACATAATGAACTCGTTTCAGAAATGTTACCCTCTGGTTCAAAGTCACGGTCCCTCTCATCATCTATAGTTAGAACTGATTCACTTACAATAGTAGCAGAGCAACTACTCTTCTGAGTACTTAGTTTCGATTTTTCATCTTTTGTTTTTTCCGGGTAAGTAGTGACTGGGCGGGGGATAAGTTCTGTATAGGATGTATCTACAAATATGTTGGATTTATTTTGAAATTCTCCTTTGAAAGGAACGTTACTATTATTTTTTTGCTGGTTACTAGCATCATCTGTTTCTACGGGAAAGTCATAGAAGCTATTGCTATTAATCCATTCCTACAAATAAATAAATTATATTTTTTTCATTTTCCGAACGAAAAACATTAAATTGTTTACATACACGAGTCCTCTGAGAACTAAATTGTTCGTAGGAAATTTCATCTGATGATACGTGAATTTCACGTTTTTTCTCTGGTTTTTCCCCTGGTCAAAATATAAAAAAATAACTTCCATTTTGAGTTCAAATTACAATTAATTTATTCATTCAATGTGCCTACTTGTAGGCAGTGGAGGCGCGTAACGTAAATTATTGGTGAAGTTCTTGGGATCATAACAGAGTGGGATGGTAACTGCGGAGTTGCTATATTTTTTAAGTAAATATATTACAGCCTGCATTTCGGAGGACAAATTACCATTAACATACCGTAAAGATTACCTAACGAAAAGGCAACCCGCATTGTTTCTCAAAATAAAAACAGGTAGGTAATATTACGAAAGCTTTAACATGTCTACATTATTTTGCTAACGTGCAGATTAATTATTCTGAATTTTGGAGCAGCAAGATTGTCAATAAAATATCTTTATAAAAGCAACCTGCCAGCAAAAGGGCCATTTGAGAAAAAGTGACCAGACTTTAAAATATGACTTTTAACAATTAAAAGTACAACAATTTATAGTTTAGTGTCCTATTTGCCGTTATTTTGAATTTTTTGATAATGTTTGAAAATTTTTTCATAATGTCCAATTTTTCATGTTTGGTTTTTCGAAAATTTACTACAAAAATTCGAAAATTTAAATTACACTCATACCTTGACGACTGGTATCATTGTGCAGAATAGAATGTCAAATGTTTTGTTGAAAAATCTCTGAAATGAATTAAAGATTCTAGAAAGCAACATGGCTTGCTGTTCTACTTATTAGTTTTTGAAATCTTCCGCAAATGTTTGAAAAATTATAATTAAATGCGTATGGCATTTCTTGTCGAAGAAAGCTTAAAATAAACCAAATATATTTTTGTAAATTTTTACAATAAAATATAAATTTTCACTGAAAACCCTATAAACAAATGAATGGAAAATTATAACACAATATTCATAATATTGTTATATTTTCTTTTTTCTAAAATTTCCTGAAAATATTTTCGATAAAATTCTCGTTTTGGGTAGATATATTTAATTCTAGATAATTTTCTTTAAAAACAAAATTTAAACTCTCGACTTCAATGATAATGTGTGATTTTATATTAACTGAATTTGGGTAGGTACATACTATTTAAAAAAATCAATTTTTTTATAAATACTTGACTTAATTAATCAATATCATAAAGCAATACAATTTGAATTATTTTGGCACTTTATCAGTAGTTCAAACGCTGAAGTAATTTATGATATACTTTACGATATACTTTCCTTCTTCTGTGCACAGCCTCCCCCGATTCAGATAATAAAAAGTACACTGTATTTAAGATTCGTTGTAATCCTTTCCCAGAAAAAAATCAGAATTTTTATTAGAAATTCTCAGCTATAATTTACCAAGGGCAGTGATAATCACCCACAATAATTTTGACAAATAACAACCCGAAAGTGCTTGCCTAGAAATATTATCACTGGCCGCTGTGAATTCCGGAAGATAAGTTCTTAAATAAATTAGCCATTTTCTGACAAATTAATTTGACACTTCATTATAATAATATTATGTTGCTGGCACTATAAGTCTATGTCAAATTCGAGGTTATCAGGTTAGGTTTTGCGTCAGTTTTGACACAGACTGACGGAAAACCTAACCTCCTAAACCTCGAATTTGACTTAGATTTACAGTGCCACCAACTTGTCATAGGATACTACTGAAATTTAATTAGGTAGTTTCCATGGTGATTGAAAATCACCCTAGGGTCGTTTTCACTGCAAGTGTGATCTGATTTGTCAAACTGACTCGCGTAATTAAAAATAATCAAATTGAATTGGTCTGCAATATATGTAAGAACTTATCAACAAAATCTTTAACAATTTTCATAGTGGTTGTTTTCTAAAGTCGATTAATTTCCTGGAAAGCTGAAAGGTAAACCCCTGATAATTCGACGTTGTTTGAGTGTTTATCAACATTTATTTAAGAAAAATTGAAAATTTGTGTTAAAAATCTAGAAATGTATTCAGATAAAAAAATGTTTCATAAAAGAGAGCATTTTGCCAACATATTTCAGTTGTAAAACATTTTGCTTGACATCTTAGGAGAATTATATAGTCATTTATGATCCTTTATATTTATTAATCTCTTGTCGTTGTTAATCAATATTGCTGGTTTTGTAATCCCCATTGCGCAAAAGCGGGAGTTTTAAAACACATTGCGGGAGGTGGAATGAGAATTCGGGAGATTCCTGCCTAAATTTAACACGTGTTTGCTGCAGACATAAATAAATACGCAAAACAAGTAAAGTTTATGTTAATTTGCTCAATACAGCTGCAACGTTCGTTTTTTCTTAATAAAATGCAAAATGAGATATCTTGCTGAGTTTTCATTTCTAATTTAGCTTTTTTTAATGCGTTGTAAAGTTTTTTCATGTTTAGATGCTTATTTATAAGCGCTTATTCTCTTAACAGAAATGATCTTTAATCCGCGCTCTAATAAACACGCATGTATTAAACTATGGCACATAAAGTAAATAGTTTACTTACCTTCTGTTAATGCCAATTTCACTAATAATTGGCCTCTGGAAGTCATTTTCAACACTCTTGTAATTGTCACGTTAGTCACAAAACACGATCTGTATAGAATAAAACTACAACCACTGATTGCGATATCTACAACTCAGCAGGTAGCGATAACCAACGTCTATTTATAGAACGGGATGTGGGAATGACATCACCCCAAGCTGAGGGAAGTCACAACACTGTTGGAGGAGAGTTCGACGTCTCTATCACAATATATACATATACACATGGAGGCGACATTGTATTATATGTATCCGTAATATATACGAAATATTTTGTTTGGAAAACATTACCCCTCTTTTGAGAGATGTGTTCTAGACCTTCCCCTCTTCACAAATATACCCTTATATACGGATCTGCATAGCGGGTTAACCCAGAGGTCAGGTCGTCTTATTTATGACTCGGAGGTGACAGCTTAACAGGCATACATATATATACATATAAAGATAGT